>OZ007600.1:173469228-174669228 GCA_963931845.1 Maratus michaelseni | reverse complement strand
TTTGATATTTTTGAATATGTTTTGCTTAATTTTTTTAATAGCGTGAAACAAGTAAATATTATTTTTTAAATTTTGTATTGTGTGTTTTACGGTCAGAATTCTCAATGGTTCAAGTTATGAAGAATTTATATGTATATTACATAGAAATTTACTTATAAAGTTTGTTTTGCATTTTATAGCAACGTGTTATTAAAACTATTTTTAACTGCTCAAATCGTTGTATTTATTTATTTTATGTCTAGGTCTTTTAATTTTTGCTTTTTGTAGTATAAAAAACACCGAGGCAAAAGATACATATGCTATATATATTTTTTCATAACGCATATAGTGCGAATTTTTTGTACTTTTATGTATAAAAGTAACCTTTATTAAGCATTATTTATGGTGAGTATTTGCGCCATCTTGCCGGCGAAAGTGGACTTTAACGATTCCTAAACTAAAGGGTGATTGTGAAGGCCGTATAAGAGGAAAATCGAGTTTCGCAGTGACTAAACAATAACTTTTTTAACTAAGGGACACTTAAAAGACAAAGATAAATAAATAAATAAAACATAAACACGATATATATATATATTTTTTTTAAGCACGAAATGTGATATTTCGAAGACGTTTTATGAAAGTATTAAAACATTCAGTTACGAATTCTGGTAATATATTTGAGGAATCCTTTCCCACTTTCCTGGAAAAATTTCCAATTTTATATTTTTTACTAGTGTAAATGCTCGTCCTAGGAAATCATGGGTAGAAATCATGGTCTTCACTTAACATTTGAAATAACTGATAAAAATGATCGTATACTATATTCATCGACTACAATGTTTCATGTGAGTTTTCCTTAAGTTTAGGGCCTGATTAATGCATGCGTCTCTGGAGTTTTAACAACAAATTTGCTATCTGATGTAACTAAAATAACAAAATAGAGGAGAAATTACAGATCTATCTTAATTAATAAAGGAAAACAGATATAGATTGAACGCAATATCAGTACAAATTATCAGTACAAATTTATTGCAAGAATTATAAACATGTAAATTAAAAAAAAAAAAAAATCTGAAATCTTTATTTCAATTCTTCACTAAGAATGAGCTCTTGGGGCCTGAACATTTGTGGAAATTCTAATATACATGCATGCACACACGTATATACGGATGAGGAATAGATTAAATCAGTTTAACAATCCTAAAAAGATAGTTTTTAAAAAATGTTTCATTTTTTCTTTCAAATTGCCGTATTAAAAAGAAAAAAAAAACAGCGAGAGCAGAAATTATATATTTTTTAATAATCTCACTTGTTGGTGCTTTCTAGTAAGCGTATTCAAATTAGTGACTTTTGGGGGAAAAACATCAAATTGCAGTTAAAAAATTAGGCGTGATTTTCAAAATAAACATTAAATGCTAATAAAAAAGTCTTAAAAGAGTATATTTTCTAAAACAATTTTTCCTTTTATTTAATATAGTTTTATTTAATGTAGCTTTATTTATTTATTTTTTTTTTAATAAGAGTACAAGTAATTTTTGTAAAAGACTTTGTAAGGAAGTTTTGTCTGCTAACATTTAAAATGAAATAAACATTCTCTATGAAAATGTTACCGAAGTAATGAATTCTTTTGGAAAAAGTTAACTATCAAACAACTGGGTAAAATTATGAAATTTAGCTTGAAATTTGAGTTTGCTAATGTGATTTGAGAGATTTTTATCATCACCATCGTACAGAATAAAATCTGCACATACAAAATATAAGAATATTAAAGAAATATTCTTTGCTGACGTGATCTGTGTTATATATCATTTGAAAACTTCACGTATTTTGTTCATTAATGGCGTTTAATAATCAACTTTCATTTTTCTTTATTTAAATAGATGGTTATCTTGAGTAAGAGTTTGAACGTGGTGACAGATCAAACTTCATGTGTAGAAAGCAGTTAAATTTGTGTTAAATAAACCAGATATGTCTGTCTTCACTAACATATATTTACTTCAAGGGCATCCAGAAAGTAAGTTCCGTTAAGCAATTAAACAAAAGAAAACGATTATTAGAAAACACTGTTATTGGATAATGACGTACAATGCTCAAGTAATTTTTCAACATAGTTGCCAGCATTGTTGAAGTATTTATATCACATCGGGGCATGAGCCCCGCTGTATGCCCTCGTCTTAGAAAGTTGCCGCCTGCGTTGCCAACCATGTTGTAACAGCGTTTTTCACTTCGTCGTCTACCGCGAACTTTTTGCTCTTTAATCTACTCTTTAACTTCTGTAACTAAATCATCATCAATCAGAGACGGCCGCCCACTTCGTTCTTCATCGTGAACGTTTTCACGTCCTTCATTCAAACTTTGCACTTACCTCCTTACCATCGAATCACTCATCGTGTTTTGTCCGTAAAATTTACAAATATGTCTGTGAATTTCAATTGGTTTAGTGTTCTTAGCATTCAGAAAACGGATGACAGACCGAAACTCGCAGGCGGCGGCATGTTCAATTTTTTTAAACATTTTAAAAACTCTCTCAAAACAAGCAAACAAGCTGACCCCATAAGTCAGCGATCTGAAAATGCCCTTCCTCGCTTGCCAATGACTCAGCAGAAAGATTGATTGATTGATTGATTTTATGACGGCCGATTATCTACACGAGGGATATAGACCCAAGTGAGGAGTGCCCTCCATGGCCCTCCTAAGGGATCCTAACCCGTATTTACGGCAAGGTTCGAAGAAAACCACGGAAAACTCCGAACGGTTAGATCGACAAGCGCGACAGGGGTTTGAACCCAGCACCTCCCGTCTACCAGCCTTGAATCCGTGGAGAAAGAAAGAAAGAGGAGAAAGTTATTTTCTTAAAACATTCCTTTCAAAAAGTAAGCAAATGTCAATAAATATTTGACCACAAACAAATTTTTATTTTAAAAGTTTTTCTTAAAAATATTTTAAGAGAGTTTGTTAATGTTTTTCTTTCTCAAGTTTAGTTGACGTCTCTTTCCTACCTTTAAACTTTTTTTTTATTACAGTTTTTCGATTAACTCAATTTGGTTTTTGTGTGTAAAGTTGTAATTTTTAAGTCTATTTTTCCTTATTTCCTGATATGCTAGAATTGTTAAAACTATGTTCACAGGTAGTGGCAGCTCGTGACTGTCTTTTTTGGGGGGTTACTAAATGCATGCCTGAAACACATATTATTCACATACCATTATTTTTTATAAGAAATCTTTTTCCTTGTTTAATGGGAGTGCTTTAACAGTGTTTTTAATGGGAGAATTTTCTGATGGTAAATAAATTAAAGTACAGTGGAACTTCCATTTAACGAAGTCTCATCGTTACTCATACTTAAAAACTTCGTTATGAAGAAAATTCGTTAAATAGAAATTCACTTAAATTCATGAAATTTTTTCTTGAGATATGACAAACAGGTACTGGATTCAGAAGCATTTGATTCAGTTTTAGTTATGAAGCCGTCTTTTACAAAACAGTTGTGTACGGTCGATGAAATCACGTCACATTCCCAAGCTTTGGCCCAAGCTTTCATCAGCTTTAATACACAGAATCTCAAATTATAACGTTTTCACTACATTTGTCTTTTTTCTGTCTTTTTCGATAATGAACTTCAAGATTTTTCATTATTCCTTAGACTAATGATTGAAGTTTAGCTGCATTGGTAGGAACAAAAATAACTTTCATGTTCTTCGATTTGTATTTTGAAGCACATTCTTTTGGATGTACAAAGCAATTGTCTATCAGCAATGGAAGATCAGAATGGTACCTGTCTGACTCTAATAGATATTTTTTGTTTCAATGCATCTGACGCCATTGCGACACCTTATCTTCTACATCATTGAAGGTAAAAAGGGGATTTTGACTTCCCCCAACTGTCAGCGCTGGAGTCTCAGAGTGTCAGAATAGTGATAACAAGTGTTTTTCTTAGTGTGAAAAAAAATTGTTTTATTTAGCACCAAGCAGAATGGAAATTATTAAAAGTGTTCATTTTCATACAATCGAATCCGCTGAAATAAATTTGCATATCCTTCGAACAGCAATCGCTTAATTTGAATTCTGTACACGTTCAAAAGTGGAATAAACTTCGTTATATAGAATATATTTTTCGTAATGTGGAGATTAATTTACATGATAATGGTGTTCAAAGTCAAAGTTCTGCAGAAAATTTCGTTAAGTAGAAAACTTCGTTAAAGAGAAGTTCCACTGTATTCCCTTTTAATAATAGTGGTAAAAAAGAATAAATTTTGCAGCAATGCGTTTAGTGCCCCAAATAAAGCCAGTCATGAGCCGCCACTATGTTCACAGGTGTCATTCCGATAAAAATACAAAATTCTAATATTTTTAGAATTTAAATATAAACTAATACGTTAATTTTAAGGTATTTTTCCGTTTGCTCGACAGAAGTGATAAATCTCCAAACATTATTTAGGGTTACAATTGTGTACGAGTTAGAACAACAATGGATTTAATTATACGCCATACCACCCTCTTCAAAATACGCCAACTGGGTGTGAAATTGCAATAACAGTATATTTTAAACATTAAAAAGGAGAAAAAAAAATAAAGAATGTACAATTGTATTAAATACGCTTCAGTTAATTATTTTTTTCATATTAATTAAATTATAATTATATGTTAAGAAAGAAATTTAGAAATCCTAAAATGATAGTTTCAATAATGTTTTTTAAAGAAGAAATAGGGCAAAAATCACAATTTTTTTAAATTAAAATCTCTAGCCCGGGCTTTCTATGCGTATAAAATGCTGTAAATTTTCCATTATCGGGATTCAATGACCACGCTATATTAACGGATTGTAAATACTGGCGCCAACTTATATGGGTCCATGGGGCCCGAGCCCAACCAATAATGTGCTCTTTCAACCCAGCGAATTTTAACTTTTCATCCTAAATGCTCTAAATTGGCAGTTTTTATTATTCAGTTTTCTATTTTTGGGTTAAAGCTGCTCTCAAATACCAAAGAGTTACTTTCGAGACGATATATACATATGGTCATATGTGTATATAACTCCAAACCAATTTTCTAGTAAGAAAATGCTTCACAAATACATTCTTTCATTGTAAAGCTATTACATGAAATTATATATCTGTTTTCCAAACACATTCTTTATGGTGGCTGTATACAAATCGAGTGAATAGATACCTAGTGTAGATAAAGTCTTTTGTTATAATTGCCTGTTGTAAAGAAAAAACACACATCTGTGTAGTGTTTATGCCCTACTTCAGATTTCTCCTGAACATTCAAGTCCAGTAATCACTGATAAGCGACTCCTTTATTTATTTAAGGCTGTTCTCAAATTCAAACAGGCTACTTTCTGACACATTTCTGAATTCATTTTTCTTCGTAAATGCATGGAATCGGCAGGTGTTCTTATTCAGCAATTATGTCATCGAAAGACGTTTTCCATTTTTTTGGTAAAACTGGACATATTTCAGAAAATACTGCCAAAGTCGGCGTTATGAACAGAATTAGCGACGCAACAGCGCCAGAACAAAGGGAAAAACGTGTCGTCACGTGACATGAATCGCTTATAATTCAACAAGTAATTTATTTATCAAGTAATTTATTTATCAAATCACCGATTCTAAATCACTTCAACAGTCAGGACTGCCAATTTTATGCCTTTGTGTTTAAAAATGAGTAAGAAAGTTTCACGTTATTGAGCAGATCATTTCATAACCATCTTAAAGGATAATTTAAAATTCATTTTCAGCAGTGAATTACGCCTGTAATCCTTGAATAATACCCAGTGAATTTTTATCCTGCGTTATTCCAAACGTAAACCGACAGAGTTAAAAATGTCCCAAGCCGGGAATCAAACCCGGGTACTCAGAATAGCGCTCAGAGCACTATTATGAGTACTCGGTTCGATTCCCGGCTTGGGACATTTTTCACTCGGTGTGTTTACGTTTGGAATAAAGCAGGATAAAAATTCACTGGTTTTTATTCGATTACAGGCGTAATTCACTGCTGAAAATGAATTAAAAATTAACTAGGTGTTGTCGTATGCTGGGCTTTGTATTGTCGTGTCATGTTTGCCGCAGAAATTTGAGTGCTCATGATGACATTTCCATCTCGTGTTGCGGTTGCAGCCGGTCCGACATATATAAGAGTGAGAAATGCCGCATTGGGCTATAGTTCCTTGTAGATCATCATTTGTAGAACCCCTATTCAGAGCGCTATTCTGAGTACCCGGGTTCGATTCCCGACTTGGGACTTTTTCACTCTGCTTACCTTTTGGAAAAATCAAGAATAAAAATTCATTGGTTATTATTCATCTTAAAGAATCTTACAAAAAATGCTGCTGAAACGTTTTAAGACAATTTTCAACACGCTCAGGAATGGTCGTCATAAACATCAATTTATTATACCAGAAGATGTAAGACTTTTTTTTGAAAAATGAAAAACGCTATTTGATTTCAAATTACTTCAAAAGACATGCTTCAAATTACTTCAAATTTCAAGCTTTTCACGTATACAAGTGTCAATGTGAATGTGTCAGAAAGTTCGCGTGGTTGAGTTTGGAAAAATATTTCTTTTTAGGATAGCTTTAAATGGACAGTTTGACTTATAATAATAGGGTTAATGCAGGTATATATATGAAGGTTGGTTGGTTGATTTATGACAGCCGATTGCCCTAGGGAGTGCCCTCTTTGGGGGTCTTTCTAAGGGATCCTAACCCGTATTTACGGCAAGGTTCGAAGAAAACCACGGAAAACTCTGAACAGTTAGGTCGATGAGCGAAACAGGGCTTTGAACCCAGCACCTCCCGTTTACCAGCTTTTGAGAGCAGGACCTCTCAGCCATTCATATGTATGAAGGATTCACTTAGTTATTTCAGTGAAACCTGAACAGGAATTCCAGGGTGTACCAGGATAGAATTTTTTTTTCTCAGATTTTAATAAAACTAGGGGATTCTACCAGGGGTTCCCGGATTACAGAATATAGGTGGAAACCATTTTTTTTTAACTCTAATAGTTTTTTTTTCTTTTTTTTTTTATATATATATTTTCTTAGATTGCCCACCTACAATACCAAAATTACTTTTTATATGAAAAATATCAATTAAGTATTCAAATTTTCGACCCCTATTTAGCCCTCTTAATGGGTGAATTTCTAAAATCGCTGAAATATGTGTTTAATTATTTTTATAGCAGATTTGTTATCCTGAATTTCACGCTCTTATCCAAAACTACTGATGAGATATGGTGAAAAGATGAAATCATCGAAAATTATCGACCCCGCATTTAACCCCCTTCTTAGTTGAATTTCTAAAATCTCCTAAAATACATGTTTAACTATTCTTTAGTAGATTTGTTTCCCGAAATTCACGCTCCGACCTATAACTTCTATTGAGAAATGGCAAAAATGATATAAAACATTCGACACATTAGTTAACCTCCCTTAGTGGCCGAATTTCTAAAATTACTGAAATACTTGTTTAAGTATTTTTGTTAAGGAGATTTCATATCCTGAATTTCACGCTTTTTTCTAAAACTGCTGATGAAATATGGTGAAAAGATGAAATCACCGAAAATTTTTGACCTTCCATTTAACTCCCTTTGTAGTTGAATTTATAAAATCGCCCGAAATGCATGTTTAATTATTCTTTGGAAGAATTGTTATCCCGAATTTCACTCTCCTACTTAAAACTTGCTATCCCGAATTTCACGCTCCTACTTAAAACTCCTTCTGAGATATGCCAAAAATACGAAATAATCTAAAGCTTTCGACCCCCCATTTAACCCCCTTAGGATGTGAATTTTCAAAATTCCTTTCTTAGTTTGTGCCTACATTGTATAAAGAACATGTCTTCCAAATTTCATTGTTCTAGGACAAATGGTTGAGGCTCGGCGTTGATTATGAGAAAATCAAGCTATTCTTTTATAAGTATAGATGATTACTTGACTATATTAGAAGCCTGTTGTCAAAACTGGTAGACGGGAGGTGCTGGGTTCAAACCCATCTCGCGCTCGTCCACATAATCATTCGGAGTTTTTCCTGGTTCCCTCCGAACTATTCCGTAAATATGGGTTAGGATTTCTTAAAAAGATCACCACGGAAGGCACTTCCCCTACTCCCCTAAATCTCTTGTGCAGATAATCAGCCGTAACATATTACCATCACCACTGTCATATTAGAAGTGTTCTCAATGATGAGAATAGGGATAAACTACGGTCATGTAACATTATTCTATACAAATATTTGGCTGACTGGGCAGTTTGATGCAGATTTTTAACAGCGTTGGTTAGAAGTAAGATAAATTACGGTTAAGTAACCGTTTTCTATGAAACACAGATGTATGGTTGCAGTTAGCTGCAATTTTTTAAAAGTGTGTCATGTAAAAAATTCTAAGTTAATAAAATAATAGATGAAAATTTAATAATGAAATATAACTAATGTTTATATAGTTTAATAATGTTAAAATAAAGAAAGTTTTTACATAGATAACCAAACGAAAGATCCAGATAATTGTTTTGCTTATAAGAAACGATGTATAGTGGCTAATTCCATGCGTGAATGTAGTGTAAGTCACATAGCCGTAAACGTCTACGATTTTTGGCCACCGGTATTTTTTTTTTTTTTATTCTTCAGTGTACTTAATTGTAGATATATGGGATTGAATAAGTCAAATTTTCTTTTACTATAATACTGGTAGTCAAACATCGCAGACATTTACATCTCTGTGACTGACACTACATCCACGCATGGAATTAGCCATAGTACCCTATTTACATAAAAAATAAAATTTCAAATCATTATAAACATACTTTTAATTTTTTTCTGCCTAAATTTAACAAACAACTATTTTTTTCTGACGTTTTATTTAAAAATAAATAAATAAATAAAATGAGTCATTTCGGTTCAATTGACATCATCGTGGAAGTTTGAAATGAAATTAATTTTAATTTCTTAGAAAACGCTAGTTTTTGACTTCAAAAACTTTTTTAATAATATTTCAACTAGTCTGTTTAATAATGTATAAAAAATATTTTTGATTATTATTATTTTTTTTATTATTAATGTTGAATTGCAAAATAAAAATAAATTATTTTTAAGTTTCTGTCTTTTTATTTTAAAAATAACTATGTCACATTTAACTATTTTATTTTTAAATCATTATGTGGAGATGGAATATGTATTAATTATTTAAGTATCACGGGCAAACTTTTTAAATTTTTATTATGCAAATAAATATTTAATAAACTACTACAACAAAAAATTAATTTTAGGTATATCGATGACTTATTTTTATTATCATTATTATTATTACGATTTTCATAATGAGTATATGAAAATATATCCAGATTGTTTGCAGTTTAAAAAAAGAAAATAATAGTAATCATCATGCAGCATCTTTGGATATATATATTTAATTAATTTAATTTAATTTATTTCGATATATATGAAAAAAAAATACTTATAAATTTTTTGATAATCTAGATAAATTGAAATATTTCAAATTTTAATTGCTTAATAGGCGAATAGCCAACATAGTGAAAAAGTACCCAAGCCGGGACTCGAACCCAAGTCATCAGTAAAGCGCTCTGACGTTCTACCAACTGAGCCACTTGGGAACGATACTCAGCCTGGCACTTTCTCACTATAACATGCTGGTAAGGCTACAAACGCAGCACAAAATGGAATATTTTCATGAGCCACCAACCCTGGAGCAAACACGAAATCAAAGAAAATCCAGCATCGATAATTGAATAAGTCTATATTTTATACTTCGAATTTTTTCCATACAAAATCCGCCTTGCCATCCAAATATTTCAAATTTTAATTGCTTAATTGGCGTATAGCCAACATAGGGAAAAGTACCCAAGCCGGGACTCGAACCCAAGGGTGGCTCATGAAAATATTCCATCTTGTGTTGCGTTTGCAGCCTTGCCAACATGTTATAGTGAAAAAGTGTCAGGCTGAGTGTCGTTAACAAGTGGCTCAGTTGGTAGAACGTCAGTGCACTTTTCTGATAACTTGCGTACGCCTATAAAGCAATTAAAATTTGATATCTTTGGATTGCAAGGCGGATTTTCTATGGAAAAAAATTCCAAGTATTAAATACAGATTTAGATAAATCGATTTTACAGTGTCTGCAATAATGATCTTAATTTTAATAAACAGGTTTTTACATTTTTGCTAGTTCATTTTATAATAATAACATATCTATATAAGTTTTTAAAAAAAAAAACTATTTAAAAATACTTAATGAAGGAGTGGCAACGAGATGCACTCACAGCATAGCTTCTTATAAATGTTAGCTTCTGGAAGTTTCTGATTCAATATTTCATCACCAAAGTCTGATTATAGAACCTATAGCGATGGATAGAAGTTACGTATTCGAATGACTGGTCAAGATACTGGTTATTGGAACGACAAGTTGAAAAAAAATTCCAATGCCCCCTGTTGGCCGACTTGGTGTATATTGTGCAAAATGAATAAGCAGACATTTTGATTCTTATATATTACTTTCTTGCAGGTATATGGGGAAATGGGACACCTTTATTTTATGATTTAAAATTTATTATTTAATTTTAATGAATGTAAAATATTGTGGAAGTATTATCCAAACAGTGAATATATCATAAAATATTGTGAATATTTCATTCAGTTAATTACTTTCTTCTATCTATAATAGAAGAAAGTATTGTAATAGAAGTTTTTTTTTTTACTTTCGGTTTTCGACAGATTTACACGTTTTAGGGGTCAGAGATTCGAAAAAACATGTTTTTACAAAATGTCTGTTCGTCTGTCCTCATTGTATCATCAAAAAATGCATGAAGTTATGCTTCAAATTGAACCAAATTTTTTTTCGATGGTTTTGGCTATGGCAAGCCGGCCCTACTTGAATTTAGACATATTTCGACGAAAGGGGGTGCTGTGATGGAGATTTTTGTTCCATTTTCACTATCGTATCATCGAAAAGTGTATGAATTTATGCAGATAATTGAGCCAATTTTTTTTTTCTATGTTTATCACTGTCTGCAGGTCCCAGTTGAATTTTGGGGATATTTCGATGAAAGGGGGCGCTGCGATCGCGATTTTTGTTCGAGTTTCACTATCGTATCATCGAAAAGTAATGAAGTTATGCAGATAATCGAACCAAATTTTTTGCATATGTTTTTGACTGTAGCCTGCAGGTCCCAGTTGAATTTGGAGATATTTCGACGAAAAGAGGCGTTGCGATCGCGATTTTTGTTCCATTTTCCCTATCGTATCATCGAAAAGGCTATGAAGTTATGCAGATAATTATGAACCAATTTTTTTGTATGTGATTTTAACTATAGCCTGCAGGTCTCAGTTGAATTTGGGGATATTGCGCCTGGAGGGGGCGCTGTGATAGTCATTTAAAGATTTCAGTTTCAAAAAGTTGTACAAAAAATAAGAAATCCTAAAAACTTTTTGCGTTAAATGTTCGGCATTGATCCAAGGATTCCAGGGCATTTTTTGTTTTGCCTCTATCCTAAAAAATGGCTGAGGTAAAGCAGTTTGAAATTATAGGGTGGCCGATATTTTAAAACAATACAGCGCCACATAAATACAGCGCAAAAATACATGATTTCTCCAAATTTTCTTTCATTGTTGTAATCATCTTTTCAACACTTTCATGCTTAGCACTGTATATTTATATCAACCGACGTCAAATTATCGCCAAGCTTGGCGACAATTGGTGAAATATGGCCAAATTTGGCAACAAAAATACGTTGCCATATACAAAGCCAACTTGGGTATGTCTGTCTAATTTGGAGATATTCTCATTCAAATTCAATATTGACGCGAACTGGGAATGACTCTTCTGTAATCGGGTTCCGCGCATTTGAGCTTTGTGTATTTTCATTAGAATTACCTAAAATCTGAAAATCAAGCAATAGGGAGGCTGTTTTTTTCTGCCAATACAGGCCAGAAGGACTTTTCATAATTTAGTATAATACATCGGCTGCTCGCATACAGGTAACCCGACGATTCACAAGCAGCTGACGTACAACAGAATGACGAAAAATATTGATTTCTTTTTTTTTTTTGGCGGTGTGATAGACAGGCGGACTTTTTGAATTTTGAAGTATTAACATGTATGAGATAAAAGAAATCCGACTAGCTCTTTAATGACTTTTATAATTTGGAAGCATTAAATTATTTATCAAAGAAGTTTCATTTTTGTGTTGAATATAAGTACGACACGCCTTTCGAAACCTGACGAAAATATTACTTTTAAATTGGGGGTGGAGTTATTCATGATTTTCACCAAATGACCAGAATGAGCGTATTCGATCACCTGGAATCGTTAAATTTATTGTTCTCAAATTTTATTATAATTTCAGTATGCTTCGATATTTTAATAAAAATTTTTAAAGTTTATTATCAATAATTGTGATCATTTGTTTAAATGTGCTTTATGAATTCTGATTAAATTTGGAGGCACGGTAGTGCCTCACTCAAGTCGAGAAAGGGAGCATTTCCGTTCTCTGTACCCCCCGCCATCTTGGGTATTTTTTTCGCCAATCTTGGCGAAAGCAGGGAGCAGGCGAGAGCTGGCGCCATCTAGTGTTTTTATTGCAAAAAACAACATTTTTGGTTTGCGATTTTTTTTTTTCTCCGTAATGCATGCATGAGGACTGGAACATGAATGGAAATGGATGAGTTTTATCTATTTTTTTTCCAAAAGTTCCAGGGATCATGCATGCACTATGGCGAAAAAAAAAATCGCAAACCAAAAACATCGTTTTATCAATAAAAGAAGTTTTTCTAGCGCGAGGGTCTCTACGCAACTGCTAATACTTTTTATAAAAAAATTAACAAACCTTTTGATTTCCTTCCACAGCTGAAAAAAAAGGAAATTAATCCTATTTCATAAGGTCTGAGAAAACTCGGCCTGCTCTGAAATAATAATAATAATCAAATCATTTTCGTCACCGATCCAATGTAATATTAGGAATAAAAGTTTTTTTTTTTTTTTCTTTTTCTAAAATAATAATATAGTTTTGAAATGTATGTGCTTTAAATTTAGAAAATAAAAATTTAAGAAATGTATGCCAACTTAAAATTGAAAATTATCTGAACTAAACGAGATATATATTAAAAATAAAAAGATCCTATTAAAATTCTGAATTGAATTTTGTTAATCGTCTTGAATAAAAAATTAGTTTTTGTTTAAAAAAAAGAAAAAAAACAGCATTTAAAAAAAAAAACTTGTCTGACACACGTGCTGTCAAAATTTTTGCCTGACACATGCGTTGCACAATTAAATAGTTTGATTTAAACCAAGTAAAAAAAGAAAAGAAAATATAATTATATCTAAGCTAAAATTTTAAACGTTAATCTCAGATATAAAAAAAATGAACATTAATCATATGTATTAGAAAATATAAAAATGCAGATATAATACCTAAGATCAGCACGGCCTTGTTGAAAATATATTCTAGGGGTAGGGGGCACTGCTTGTTAAATTTCCAGGAGGGAATTTTTCATGGATAAGGGAAAAATATCATCAACGCTCTGTATTTCAGGTATTTATTTTGGCGTGCTTATCACTTTATTGGCGAAATTATTTTTTACCTTTTAGATTCTAGGATTTCTTTGACAAATCATATCAACGTTTCCTCCTATACCCCCTCCCCCCCTTTTTTTTTACCCACATTTCCCATGTGTGTACTACCTTAAATTTTAAATAAATGTAAATATATATGGTTAAAATTTCATATTTCGTAAAATTTTTAATTAGTTGATCCGCAGAACTGTTATAAAAAAAATTAGTAGGTTTTAATAATTAACTAAATCATATTTGTATTGCATTTATAGAGTTTTATTATGATGTCTCACATTTTATAAATATGTTGGGAGACATAATTTTAAATAATGAATTTAATTAGTTTGATTTTATTTTTTAAATCGGAAATTAATTATTTTAATCGAAATTTTAAAATTTTATTGTTTTTATTTTAGTTAAAAGAATGTTATTATCCTCTTACAGCTACAGTCGCCGAGTGGCAGGGGCATGTGCATTGCAGAAAGGGCGTGGTATTCCAGTGGAGTATTCAAGGAGGATGATGTGGCTAACCCCTCCCCCCCTCAAAAAAAATATACACACACACACACACACACACACACATATATATATATGAAGTTTATTTACGAATTTTTTTCAAAATATAAGGTAACTTGCTAAGATGAAATAAAACCCGGAAACATATTCCGTTTAAGACAGGTTTTTATCTTAGAAAGTGCGTTATTTCCCTGAGACCACGAAATTTCCCATTTCAACCTAGCTTCCATTATGCACAGGTTCCATTAATAATAATGTTTTATTGTATAAAACATGATATATGCTGATTAAATCTGCATTATAATTTTTTTAGCTTAAAAAGACCTGTGTAATTTTATTTCAATAACATTTCAAAATATTGACGAAAAAGGTTGTTTTATGTTTATGTAACTTAAATAAAAATAAGCTTTATTTCTATTAAAACACCCCAGAAGTCTAACTGAGTGATTCTGAATCTCGAACACACAAAAAGTCCAACAGTTTATGATTAAGGATAATTCAGAAAATGCTGTCAAGTTCGGCAGTTTAAGCCGATTTCGCGACGTGACCGTCTTGGAAAAGTCATCCTCAGGAAGCGATCGACTGCAGTGCCAAATGCATCCCATTTATGTGAAAAATGAAAAATCTTATTCAAGTCTTAGATACTGCAAATGTAATAAATAACATACACGCTTCAAAAAGTGTTCTGAGAATGTCTGTGGGCTGAGACATGAGGACTAACTTTAAATTGCTATTTACTATTTATTGACAAATTACTTTTTAGCAGATAATTTTCAGTATTTTGTTAAATAAATGATCAAACCTTTTTGTTGCAGAAAGATTGGGGGTTTGGGGGGAGAGGGCTCAAGGTTGCTCTCTCTGTACATTATGAATTAAGGTTCTTCTTAAATCCAAGCTTCGTACTGTCCTTGAAAGTCCTTAAATTCTTCAAAGGTAGTTTTTGGTCCTTAAATTTTCTTATTTGTGTGTAAAATCTGCAAAATTACTCCAATTTTACTCTCTTATTATTTCTTAATATCAGGGATGAGCAGGGCTTTACAAATTTGATAAAATGTGGTAGCCAGAAAAATAAATTACCCATCCCCACCTCTGCCAAAATTTATTTTAAAAACAAACAAACGTTTTTTTATGTGTTAACTGAAAAAATAATAATAATAACAAGCATAGTTTAAAATTGTTAGTTATATAGTTTAGAATACTAAACTACACTAGTACTAAACTAGTATTATGTTGTATTCTCAACATTTTAATTCAGTTTTATAGATTTACTTCAAAATAATTACTTAAAATCACTTATATGTTATAATTTTAATAAGTGAATGCGATAGATTAATCAATTTTAATTCTGGACACAAAAAATCTGATTTGAAACTTTCGAAAACATTTTTTACCATTGTATCCCATTTTAGATGCCACAGAGGCTGGATTGACACTATTCCTTACTGTTTTATTGAACCCCCCCCCTTCCACATTCATATCGCGTGACATGTTAGTTAGCTGGGACAGAAAATAATGGTGTTTTCTGTGCATGAGATGGAAAATGCCTTTTTAACTTGGTTCTTCCATTCATTAAAAGTACGAGAGAAGAGAAAAATTACTGTTGGCCGCACACGAGTAAGTGATAAGAGAAAAAATACAGTTTCTTCTCATTTTTAAAGGCATGTTCTGTGGCAAAAAGGAAGCCAGATTAAATAATTTGAGCGCCAGATAAAAAAACATGGGCGATCTGGCGACCGCATTTCTCAAACCCTGGGGATGATACTCTTCAGCGTTTCAGTAAACTTCTGACCATAAAAAAATAATCTAAATTTCCCCTTTCGAAATTTTGCTTTTTCTTTTTGCTCTCACTCCCCCACCCGGAAGTAGAGTCCTGCATGGGTCGGGCTGTACTCGACCCGAACCCGTAAATTACATTTGAAGTGAACCCAACCCGAAAACGACTAAAAAAAAAAAAAAAAAAAAAAAAAAAAATTACTTGACCCGAACCCGCAAAAATTGTTTTCGGCGACCCGCAACCCGACCCTAACCCGCAAAAATAATTTTCAGCGACCCGCACCCCGACCCGAATATTTAAACCCTCAATTCTACCCGAACCCGCAATGAAAGGACAGTAAATTACGTTTTAATGCTATTATGAAAATTAATCTACGATTATATTTCTAATACCAATTTTATATTTTATATAGAAAAATGTACAAAATATATAATAATATTAATAACTTATAATATTCAAACATCGTAAAACCTCTGAATAGCAGGATCGTTTAATACTGCATCGGGTTCGTGTTGTCCTTTAATATTATTTTCAAATCGTGATGACTCTAATTTTATTTTTTCTTCTCGGGTTAACCCTAGAATAATTCTTTCAGTTCATATTTAAGTTTATTGCAAGTCTGATTGTTGAGATTTTCTAAAAACTTGGCTTTTCGCCTCTGCCCCCACCCCACCCCTCATACAAATGCATAAAATTTAAAGTCTTTAAAACTCTTTAAATTTTTGTGCTATTTGTAAATTCCCCCCCCCCCCCCCACCCACAAAAAAAAAAAAAAAAAAAACTTCTCCTTTCTTGAACTTCTCCACTCCTCCTCCATGCTCACAAAGTTTAAAATCTTTAAAAGTCTTCTTTTTAGGTAGATTTCGTAAGAAATACTACCTATTACATTCTCCCCTATATTGGAATTTCTGGAAAATTTTTACAGATCTACGCCGATCATGACTCCCAGAACCCAAAACCACCCCCAGTTCAAAACTTTATATCTATCTATCTATTTATGTCACTTTTTTATGGACACGATAACTGCAATAATTCTGCACAGATCTCTTCGAAACTGATACATTAAATCAAGGGGCATAAAATCTCGGTCAAGTTCGTTAATGGGCAAAATCGAACCAAGTGGAGGAGGATGGGGGTGCTTTTTGTGAAAACAGAAAAAACACCATAATTTCTTAATTATGATACGTATCGAATCCGTTTGAAGTTATTATTACTTCTAGGAGAAAGGCCGAAAATGTATGTATGACAGATTTTTGATATAATTAAAAATTGTCCCAAGGAGGGGGGGAGAAGGGGGTTTTTAGAAGAAAAAAAATCATAACTTCGTCAATTCCCAAGATTTCAAATCCACTTAAATTTATTATAAATCCTCTTAATATTATCTAAAACTTTTATATTGACAAGTTTTTTATAGGACCAACTCGTATAGCAAAAAAAAAATAAAAAATAAAAATAAATAAATCCCTGCTGGTTCCGCTTGCAAACAAGTTAGGTTTCGAAGTAGGCGGTTCCAACCGCCGCATCATGGCAAAAAGGTCATTTCTTCTGCAATTCCCAATAAACAGGCGCCCCATGGTCTGCGTCTTCGAAATCTACCTGTGCCTGTAGGCCGAGCCGTCAGGGATTTTTTTTATGCTGTGTTTGTTATTTATATATTTAAAACAAAAAGCGCATTCTATCAAATTCACACTCTATTTTCAACACGAAAATCGTGTCTTTGCGGGTGCTTCAACCTTTTTTTTTTAAGTCTTCTGTTCTCAGAAACGGGATACCTGATTGATTATCCCTCACCTATTTAGACTAGGGGGATTGAAAAGGGTTGATCAAAAACGGATAAAGTGTAACCATTGCAATGAAAGCATAGACCTTCTAATATATTTTTTCTCTGTTGTTGAAAGCTGGAGATTTTTGTTAAAGAACGCATGTTTTCACTACTAAATATGTATATTTTTTCACAAAATTTTAAAGAGAGCTTGGATACAGTTATATTTCTAACCGAATGAAATGCCAGAAAGTTCGGAAGATGAAAACTATTTTTTTTTTCAATTCCTACTATTAGTTCGCACCCTCTATATATTTATATATCTTGTTCAAATTTTCAATCGTTAATAAAATACTTTTTATTCATCCACTCAAGTTCAAATACATTTTTTTAAACTTGTAGTGGTTGACACTTTATGTTAATACAGTTTTTTCAAATATTAATTCATTAATTAAATTTAATTTCTATTTTGACACTTAATATTGTGATTCTGCCATATGTATATACATATTTATATTAATTGTAATTATTTAATAAAAACTAACTAAAATAAAGAATTTTTTATAATCAATTATTTATTGTTAGAATTAAATAATAAATAGAGCAGAAAATAATTAGAGTTTTAAAGACTTTTAAAGACTTTTAAGTTTTGCATACAGTGTGAGGGGGAGGAGGGGTGCAAAAAGAAGGAAGTAAACATTTAAAAAGGAGGAATTTAGATAAATTTAAAATATATACATATGTGGTCAATTATTATTACAATAAAGTAACAAATAAAGCAGAAATGTTTGAGGAGAAAAAAAAAGGGGGAAGCAACATTTCGGGAAAGTGGAATTTAGATACATTATTATTTAAAAAATCTTAAATTCACTGAAATTAAGGATGGATTTTATCCCTGATTAAGAAGTAATAGGAGAGTAAATAAAATTAAGGACTTGTAGATTTTGCATAAAAATGACTTTCAGGGGCCAAAAATTACTTTTGTAAAATTGAAGGTCTTTCATGTACCGTATGCAACTTGGAGTTCAAATTCTTAAGATTTTGAGGGGAGGGGGGAGGTTTGAATGAGGAAACGACAATTTTGGATTGGGAGGGGGGGGGGATTTAAATGATTAATTATAATCAACCATTCAATAAATATTTAACAATTAAATAACAAATAAAATAAAAAAAGCAGAAAAAAAAAATACAGAATAAGAAATTAGAAACATTTAGCTGAATTGTGGGGCTGGTTAAAAAGGGGAAAACAAAATTACAGATGAGCAAAGGGATAATTTAGATATATTTTTTAAAAATATCAGAAATCTGCTAAAATGTAGAAAGTTATAACCCCTAATTAAGAAATAATAGAAAATCAAATGCAGAGAATTTTTTGCAGATTTTGTGTAAAAAGGGATCTTTAAGGAGCAAAAATTACTTTTGAAAAAAATTAAGAACTTTTCAGGGTCGTATGAACACGAACCCTGTTAAGAAATTGATAAATTCCCTGATGCTTAAAAATAAGGTAAACATCACTTTCACAAATCTAAAAAAATAATATTTTTGTGTATATAAATATTTGTAATTTGTATACACTTATCAAAAATATGAAGTCATTACCATTGCTAAATGTATTTTAATTTATTTAAAATTTAGGAAACTTTAAAAAAAAATTTATATCACGAACATGATAAATATATTTTAATTTACTGGTTCAAAAATTTATTATAAATAAAATATTTCTTCAACCTTTTTAATTAAAAATAAAATTGAAGACTAATTAAGATACTTATTATTATTATTGTATTTTTAAAATATCTTAACCAGTTGATGAATCCCATGATGTAAATAATAACATGATTTTCACAAATCTAAAAAAAATATTAACATTACTTTCATGTTACAACGTATAAATGTACATATAAATATAGATGTTAATCTGTATAAAAAAAAAAAACCCTGACGGCTCGGCCTACAGGCACAGGTAGATTTCGAAGATGCAGACCATGGGGCGCCTGTTTATTGGGAATTGCAGAAGAAATGACCTTTTTGCCATGATGCGGCGGTTGGGACCGCCCACTTCGAAATCTGCCTGTGTCTGTAGGCAGAGCCGGCAAGGATTTTTTTTTTTTTTGTAAGGGTTGGTCCTATTAAAAACTTGTAGATATAAAAGTTGTAGACAATATTAAGAGGATTTATAATAAATTTTAGCGGATTTGATATCTTGTGAATTGACGAAGTTATGAATTTTTTTCTTAATTGCTGAATAATAATACAGAGCCTCATTTTCGGCATCAGTAATTATTACGGATTGAATTAAATTACTACTCATATTTCTGCTTCTAGATTGTTTCTATTTGTGTGTGTGTGTGGAGGTTTGGGGGATTGGTTTTCGGGGGTTGGGTTCTGCTCAGTGTTCAATTCAGACACTTTTCTCCGGAAGGGATTTCTGTGGCTCCGGGGGGGGGGGGCATTGCAGAGTTCCGGAGGCAATGCGAGGCAAAGGGTGTTGCACCTTTTAACCAATAAAAGCATAAAATCTCAAATTTTGGGATGTTTGCGCTTGTAAAGCTCCCCCCCCCCCACAACTCTAAAAACCTTTTATATATATATATATATATATATATATATGTAGGGCCCTGAAAATGTTTCTTGCTCCAGAACCCCTTTAAGGAGAATGCCGGGTCTGATCACACATTAATTAGTACTTTAATGCTTTCTTTGTGTGGCCAAAGACTGTTTTTTATTTTAATTTATTTCTTTTAGAGACAGCCAAACGGTTGGATACCTCTATTTTAAATTATCTATTTACCTTATCTATCTTCCTCGTGTTCGTTTTTTCTTTCTTTCTTTTTTAAAAAACCTATGTAAGGTCCAAATTAAATTACTTTCACATGGTATTTTCGTCTTTTTTTTTTTTTTTTTTAACATCTGCTGAATAAAATAATACAGAAGGAAATGTATTCCAGGATTTTTATGCTGTAGGTGGGAATGAAAGCGTCGCCACCTCGCTATTTGAAATAACTTTTTCTTCGCTCGTTTGTCTACTGTACTTAATGCTGAGACCAGTACAACTGACGCCAATTCTTGCCATCCTGTTGTGGGAAGAAAAGTAACAGAGAATCGGATATCAGAAAGAGCATCTCAATGCAAGGAACAGGGCCAGATACATAAGTAGATACATAACAATGCAATTGTCCAGAGAGTATCTTATTTTCCTCTCTGTTTTGAGCCATCCCTACTTCTGACCACCCACGAAATGCAAAGGAGAAAAGTTTACGTAATTACTTTAGCTGGAAGGGGGGTCAAAGGGGGGGGGGGGTAAAAAAAGGGTAGGGCGCATTTTGTCGATTTTAAAAAGGGCAGGGCGCAGCGCCCTTCAGAAAAAGCCTAGCGGGGACACTACAAGCCTAGCGGGAACATGATTCTACTGTAGAATCATGAAACTCAGGATAACAAATCTACTGAAAAAATAGTTAAACACGTATTTCAGCGAATTTAGAAATTCCCCCATTAAGGAGGGGGGGGGGGGGCTAAATGGGAGTCTAAAATTTTAGGTCATTTCGAATGTTCGCAGCATTTTTAGTTATGAGCTTGAAATCACAGATTGAGGATAACAAATCTACTAAAAAATAGTTCAACATGTATTTCCGAGATTTTAGAAATTCCGCCCCTAAAGAGAGTTAAATGGGAGTCGGATTTTCTATGTTATTTTGCAATATCTCAGTAATAGGTAGATGCGTGAAATTTAGGATAACAAATGTACTAGAAAATAGGTAACTATGTATTTCAGCAATTTTAGATAATAATCCATCAAGGGGGTTACACTGTGTGTCGAAAATTTTAGGTAATTGTGCCATATCTCAGCAGCATTTTAAAGTAAGAATGTGAAACTCCGCTTTACAAGTCAAATAAAAAAAAAAATGTAGTTAATCATGTATTTTAGAGCTAGCGAGTTTGTGGGCAACATCGGCTATGAACCCGATTGCGGAAAATTATAGACGAAAAACAGAACTATTGCTGATTTTTTATTATATACTAGCCGGTCGCTTCCAAGTGGGGCCCAGATACAAAGTACTACTTGAGCCCCGACCCTAGATATTCATGGTTAGGGTCCAGTAGTATTTTGTCCGAATGCTCATGAAAAAAAAATTATGTCGCGAAATCTTTATTTAAGTGCTTTTTTATATTCTTATTAGTTTTTTTCGTATACTTTTGATTTAAAGTATTTTATTTATATTTCTCTGGTTGTATATAAAATGCACTTTCTGGGCCCCAAGCGAAATCAGGGCGGTACGCTGCACTATGTATCTGGGCCCCACTCGGAAACGACCGGCTAGTAACCAATAAAGATTTCAAAGAGTTCGGACAAAAATAACTTTTTATTTTAAAACTATGAAACGACCCTAAGTAAACAAAAACAAGAAAATGAGCACTTTTATCACTCAATATCAATATTTTTTCGCGAATTTTTCATTTTAAAATATAATTTCATACAAAATCGGATTAAATATATAAAATCATAAAAACTTGACGCTTTTTTTTAAATTTATTATTACGGGCCCGGGCAACGCCGGGCGGGGGTCAGCTAGTCATTATTTTAAAGTTTATTATTTTTAACACTTATCTAGTTGGAAAGTGTTTATCACTTCGGTTTGTCTTGCGTCTGTCCGTGCTCTTATTCTCGTCAATTTAATCGGATTTCCCTGAAATTTTTGTATGTTATTGCCGTTTATTATAGCATGATCCCTGTTGAAAATGAAGTGTGTAGCACTTATAGTTAATTTACAGGGCCATTTAAACTTATTTTGTTACATTATAGTCAATGGGAATAAATCTTTTCAATTGCATTTTGATTATGTTACGCCATTTAAAACATGATGATATTGTTGTACAACTATGAAGTGCACTCAAACATGCTTTTTGTAAAGTATGGGGTGCAAAGACTTTATTATTCCTTTACAGGGTCAAACAAAAGATTTCTGGTACACAATGTTCTATGGTGAAAAATTGTTTGCAATGTAATTTAATGATATTTCACTATTTCAAACATAAGGTAATTTATATGCATTACTGAGGTGAATAAAAAAAAGTATGGTGTACATTGCGTGTATCATTTACAGGGACGTACAAAATAATTCGATTTCAGTCTCCGTGCGGTAATTACAGTCTATGTGTGATAAATGCGCTTTCAACTTTAACTTTGGTTTGCCTTTTTAAGTTTAACAAAATTTTTGCATGGTAAAAATTCTGTTGATCATATACTACACAAAAGAATTCGTAGGTATTACTGACTACGGTAATGAATTGCTTAAGGGTATTTTTAATTGTAATACATATTTTCTTGCTGAACAAAATTTAGTATACCTGTGGACTATAAATTCATATACATACAAGGCTAAACAAAGAACAGCAGGGTACATTGTCGTTTATGGTTGGTAATTTCTTAAAATCTGTTTTCATTTGCCTTATTAGTTTTTTACCTGAATTAAATTAGGCTTAATATGGGGTGTTTACAAAAGTCTTTTGATAATATACAGGGTTGTACAAGATTTCGAGTACATTTTGATTGATTATCGAAAATTGCTAAATGCGAAATTTTCTAAATTAACTAAATTTTATCATGCTATGTAGGATATATCCAAATCTATAGATTATATAAGATTATATAGATTATATAGATTCCCTCTTTGGAAATTTTCAGGAGCGCTACCCCTATTGAAAATTTAAAATTGGGTTGGGTTGATTATTGACGGCCAATTATCTGCACTTGGGATATAGGCCCAGGGGAGTGCCCTTCGTGGGGGTCTTTCTAAGGGGGTCTTTAACCCGTATTTACGCATGGATAAATCCACAGCTCGAAGAAAACCACGGAAACTCCGAACGATTAGGCCGACGAGCGCGATTGGGTTCGAACCCAGCACCTCCCGTCTACCAGCTTCGAGAGCATTACCTCTCAGCCACTGGTGGGACAAATTAATAATTGGAGATATTAATCTTTTATTTCTTTAATTGACTTTTGCAACCTCCATGAACGACCACTCTTCCCGTCATCCCTCACCCACGCGAAAATTTAAATAACAGGCGCCCAAAGTTAAGATTCTGCAAGACCTTGACATAAATTTCTGCTGACTAAATTTGGGCAATATATCGCCCAGCAGGTGGCACTGATATGCTGCATTATCACGCTACTTATATCTCATGATCCTGGAATGTCACCCAAACTTTTAATTCTGTTACACCTTGACATAAAAAGATGCTTCTTAGGTTTTGTTGTAAACTGCCCAACAGGTGTCGCTGCTATGCTCTGTTTTTCATGATTTCTGCGATAGCTGTATCTCAACAACGAATAATTTGTCATTAAATTTTGGTTTAAAGCAGACGATTTGATTTTTATAAAAAAAAGTTTTGTGATTGTCACATATATTTTGTCTACAGCATGCCTAATTTAAGCTGTTTTTGGAGAACAGAAAAGTACACTGATGTCCAGATATTAAGGGGCAGTGACCAATTTCAGACGTTTCGTCGAATATTTTACTGAAACTCGTGAGGAAATGCCCGGAATGCCCTTGAACTTTGAGGATGTAAAGAACATGTTTCACTTCATGTTTCTCAATGAAGATTTTGCCGCGAGGACAATTAGGGGGGGGGGGGAGATTAATAATTTTAACAATAAGATAATATTTTCGATCACCCAAGTTACAGAAAATGGTAAAAATGGCCTGTCAGTGTAGCAAATGACTGTTTAGGTCCTGTTCAACATTTGTGTGCATTTCTGTAACTATAGCACGTATATTCGTGAAGATGTTAACGTTTCTGTGAAACCTTCAAAAGTTTTTTCTTATAGCATGCAGAGTTTTCAGCCGAATTTAACACCGCTTTCCAAAAACTTGACAAAAAATAGTAGAAATAGTATACTGTGATTAAAATATTTATTTATTAAATATCTGATGAGCTACAGGTATTTTTATGAAATGAAACTTAACTGCGCATGCGCGAACTACAGCAAAGATTTTTTTTATCATGATTTGATAGTCAATACTGCAGAGCTACGCATATAAAAAGACCAGTGAAATATCGTGAAAACTCAAGTTACAGCAATAATTGAGAAATTAAGGAATAGGTCCCATAGGATTATATGGGACTTATTTTTCAATTATTATTCTTTTCCCCCTAATTGTCCTCGCGACAAAATCTTCACTGAAAAACATGAAGTGAAACATGTTCTTTACATCCTCAAAGTTCAAGGACATTTCGGGCATTTCCTCACGAGTTTCAGTAAGATATTTGACGAAACGTCTGAAATTGGTCACTGCTCCTTAATTTATGGACACCAGTGTACAAGCAAGACGTTTAAAGAAGCATCTGTTTCTTAGATATCGATGATTGAAATAAAACATTTTATAGAAGAATTTTTCTACATCATACGACAAACTTTCTTTTTATTTCCAATATGCAAATCTTATTAAAATTCTCGCCACAATCTTTAGATAAGGCAATTGTATCATAGGGAATTCTTCTGTAGTTAAAAAGCAGTTTTTATAATTTTTTATTTCAAGTATGGCGTGAAAAAAAAAAAAAAAAAAAAAAAAAAAAAAAAAAAATTCGTTCTTAGAAAAAAAAAAATATGTTAGAGAAATGGTAAATAAAAAATAATAATCTAATATCTAAATATGAGACTTATGTCTGACAGGTTTTAGCAAATTTCTAAATTTGTTCCCAGTTACTCGTGTAAACTATATTGCATTACAATGAAGTTTCCTTTAAGAAATAGATTTGATAAAACTTTTTAACAACTGTTTAAGCTAAAATATTAGGATTGTAAGCTAAAATATTAGGTAAAAAAAAATTAACAAGTGGGTAAGTGTGATCGAAGATAGCAAAGGGTTTCGTTTAATAAGGTTGAGAGGGTTTCGTTTAATATTCCGTTCAAAACACTTTATCCTTTCTTTAATAGATTCAAATAAATTTCATTTAGCAAAAAAAAAAAAAAAAAAAAAAAAAAGAAAAAAAAAAAAAAGTCATGTTTTTTATAAAGTAAAAATTTACCAGTCTATTTTTGGTTTTTTCGAATATCTAAACTAGCCCGCTATTACATTCTGTCATAATAATACCCGTAATACGGACTAAATGCGGTACTTAAAAAAATAATTTCAAAATTAAACAAATTGTACACCTTCAAAATGTTAAAATATGCGAATATTTCCATAATCGGATTTTTATCACGATTCAATATGTTTCTCAAACTCATATTTACTATTCTCTATTACTCATATTGATACTAGCTTTGTATTATTCTGAAACATTTGGAAAATCCGTTAAACTTCCGATAGGACGTCAGATTTTCTTTTTAATTCTCTAATGACGTGATATTAATCTGTTTTGTATACATACACCATACTCATACTCCTTGTATTATTGAGAAAAATTTCTGTTTTACTACCACTATGACGTCAAAAATTTTTATTTCATATTAATATTTTTTTTTTCAATTGGTGAAACTTTTTATTTCATTTTCATTGTTCACGTGGAAATCGTCTGATAGAAAATTAATTATTGTGGAAAGAATTTCATCGTGGATTTTTAATTTTTGGCATCTGCTATAAAGAAAAATGTTTAAATTTAATAGGAAAAAGCTGTTAGAATTTTGGTTTTTCATCTCTATTTATTAATATAATACGAATTTTTCAAATTGTAATATTTTGAGCTCTTCATAGGTGGTATTCAGATTTATACACAAAGTTTCAACTCTGTAAGTTAGATAGTTTTTGAGAATGGCTCTGTGACGGACAGACAACGGAGCGGGAGTAATAGGGTTTCGTGAGATGAACGAAACCCTAAAAAAGGTAGAATGATAGGGATAAAAAATGCAAATTCCAAGCGGAAAAAAATGTTTTTAAAAAAATTGCTCTAAATACAATAATTTTACTCCCCTCCCCCCCCCCCCCTCAAAAAAAAAAGGACAGAAAGAAAACATTCATTGAAAGTAGTCTTTGAAAACTTTGCTTTGAGAAAATTCAGAAAAGAACATTTATAACAATGCTGTTAACCAATAAAGGCAGGAATTATTTTTCTCTTTAAAATGCAAAAATTGCATTTCATACCAGTTTTTCAAAATTGCCACTTTTGTCTCCTTTTATTATGAAGTTTCTGTCATTAGTTAAACGGAATTTTTTTCTTAAAAAATACTGGTATACAAACAACAAAATGGATATCTGCTATCCTGTACCATATGGTACCGCTAGGACTTAATGGGTTAAATGCTTTGAGTGCCCGGGAGCCGACAGAAAAGAACAAACATATTAATTTTATAATGTTCAAAATCTGAAAATGCCCATGTTTTTTTTCTCTTGACAAGCTGAAAAACATTTGCTATAGTGTGAAGTATTGCGAGCTCTTTTGTGCCTTTTCACAGGAAACTCACAAACAGATGAATCCATCATTCTTCTTACAAAATAGACGGGACCGGGACTTCCTGTCTTTCGTCTTTGGCCACCCATATCGCCCATGCCTTGAGCCAAAAAGGCGTCATTAACTGAAATGTGTTGTAAATATCATGTCTGATTAGTTTTTTCGGCATTAAGTTTCAGTAATTGTATAATTGGATTTTTGTTTAAAAATTTTTTCTGTATAAAGTTGTTTTTCAATTTCTTTAATGCTTATTCTTTTGGAAAACGCAAGCATGGACCCATGATCATAATAAGCCGGAACCCCCCCCCCCCCCCAACACACACACACACACAAAAAAAAATTCCCTTTCTGTCAATAATTACATTAATGCTAAGGTATACATTTCTTGCACAAAATTTGAATTAATTTAGTGGACGGGATATTTTAATGTGGGAGTTCAGAGAAAGGCTCTATATACGCACATCAGATATAGATTTTAAGTAAAAAAATAATAATAAAAAGAACTAAAACTCATGCGTGAAGCATAGATTATGAAACACTTTCCTACACATCCAGAAAACTGTAACGAAACTTCACTGTTCAATAAGTTGAAAGAAGATATATAAGTAAACAGTATAGGAAACATTATAACACATTTAAAAGTCCAGTTTTAGCAATCCGCTCCCATACTCAAAAATATAGCCAAATTAATTTGTGCTGCCCTGTATATGATCAATAGATTTGGATATATCCTACATAGCATGATAAAATTTAGTTCATTTAGAAAATTCGCATTTAGCAATTTCCACCAATTGATTGAAATGTACTCGAAATCTTTTGTACAACCCTCTATATCAGCCATACTCAACCTTTTTTTCTCGCGGGCCGCAAACATATATTTGTGACTTTAGGCGGGCCGCAACACACTTATATAAGAATGTAAAAAAATATAGATTTTTACAGCAAATGCGGAAAAATTGCTGTTTTGAAATATAGGTATAAAACTTTTTGCTGCCAGTTTTTTCTGCGATAAATATTTAATCTCAATAAGCCTTATTAGCTATATGATAAGTATAAAACGTAACAATAAAACAAGTGGGTAGGTGTGACCGAAGATCGCTCAAAGAGTTTCGTTTAATATTCCTTTCAAAACACTTTATCCTTTCTTTAATAAATTCAAACAAATTTCATTTAGCAAAAAAAAAAAAGGTCATGTATTTTCTAAAGTAAAAATTTACCGGTCTATTTTTTTTTTTTTTTTTTTTTTTTTTTTTTTATTATTTAAACCATTCCGATAGCGGTCTAAGCCCGCTATTATATTCTCTCACTGTAATATCTGTCTTGCTGACTAAATGCGATATTTAAAAAATATATATTTCAAAATTAAACATGTTGTATGTATACCTTCAAAATGTTAAAATATACGAATATTTCCATAATCGGATTTTTATCATGATTCAATATGATAATCAAACTCATATATTTACTATTCTCTATTACTCATATTGATACACGCTTTGTATTATTCTGAAACATTTGAATAATCCGTTAAACTTCCGATATGACGTTAGATTTTCTTTTTAATTGTCTAATGACATGATATTAATCTGTTTTGTGCACATATACATACTCATACTCCTTGTATTTTTGAGAAATCTTTCCGTCTTATGTTTTATTACCACTATGACGTCAATCAATTTTATTTCATATTAATCTTTTTTTCAGTTGGTGAAACTTTTTATTTCATTTTTCACGTGGAAATCGTCTGATAGAAAAATAATTATTGTGGGAAGATTTTCATCGTTGATTTTTAATTTTTGGCATCGGCTATAACGAAAAATATTTAAATTTAATGGTACAAGGCTGTTAGAATTTTGGTTTTTATCTCTATTTATTAAAATAATACGAATTTTTCAAATTTTAATATTTTGGGCCATTCACAGCTGATATTCTTTTTTATACACAAAGTTTCAACTCTGTAAGTAACACAGTTTCCGAGAATGGCTCTGTGACGGACAGACAAAGGAGCGGGAGTAATAGGGTTTCGTGAGATGAACGAAACCCTAAAAAAGGTAGAATGATAGGGATAAAAAATGCAAATTCCAAGCGGAGAAAAATGTTTTTAAAAAAATTGCTCTAAATACAATAATTTTTCTCCCCCCCCCCCCCCCCAAAAAAAAAAAAAAAAAAAAAAAAAGGACATAAAGAAAACATTCGTTGAAAGTATTCGTTGAAAGAGATGAACGAAACACTAAAAATACAACAATTCCAAATTCTCAACAACAAAAAAAAAGAAAAAGAAAAAAAAAAGGATTTTTTTCTAATTGTCTGAGTGCAACGAAGACTCATACACAGCGCAGTATTACTTTGCCCCATATATAGCTACGATGGATATTAAAATCTTTCGTCAAGCATAACTCAAAAAATATTTAACGGATTTCGTTCAAATTTTTACAGCAAGTACCTATAAAGGTGACAACGACGTCTATTTATTACCAAGAATAAATGTCAAACCGTTTGGAAATTATATTAAAAAAATAGATAAAAAAGCACAATTAAAGTATATACGTCACGAAAATGTTGTGCGTACGTCATTTTCACCGGCGGGAGATTTTCGTAGACAATCGGAATTGAAAAGTTCATGGAGTACATGGAGCAAAAAAATATGCACGCACTAATATTCAGCACAATAAAATATATTTCAATTTAGTAGAAATCGAAAATTAATCTGGATTTTTTTCTGTTTGAAAGAAAAACTCCGCAATAACTTGGTAGACTTGGTATTAGAAATTTGGCGCAAATCTCAGCAGTAGCAGCTTTTTTTATTTTGCTTGTGTAAATTAAAAAAAAAAAAAAAAATTCTTTGGTGTTTAAATAAAAGGTTTCGATTTATGGCATTCTTTCTTTTTTTTTTTTTTTTCTCTCTTTTTAGCATTTTAAATGGGATTAATGAAAGGCATGTATCTTAAATTAAATGAGTGAAAGGTTTATATTTAAATGAAATGAATTCAATATGAAAATGTTATAGGAACAATATTTGGCGATTTATCAACTGCGCCAGGATAACATAAATGTACCAATATATCAAACGGTATGTAGTATGTGAAATGAAACAATCTTCTAAAATAAAAGCGTAAGTCATGTGACTGTCATCAACAGTTCCGGGATGGCCGTTTCACTTTTTCATATGCCAGGCGGCCATTTTTATTCAAAATTATTTTTTCGAACAAAACTGCACAAAAGTTACATTTTAAGAAAGATCGTTCAAAATAAATTAATATTTGAGAGATGACTTACGTTCAATTATGTATATATTCTGCAATAACTTCAGTCGAAATTTGGTTCACAGTTCAAATTCTCTATTCATGAAAGTAAACAAAAAAAAAGATTGATTCGTCGTGAACATTTAAAATATTAAATCATGGAGGTAATCATTCGCAAAGCAAGTTCTCCGCGAATGAATTTTTGGACCACTACCTCGCGTCAAAAAAATAATTCGCACCAGTGAGACAATCAAAGTTTACCATAATTATGTGCTATACAACTCAACTTCCTTCTGGACCTTTTCTTGACGTAAATTGAACTCATGTAATAATATTTAATGAATCACATTTTTAGCATTTTTAAAATCGCTAATGCAGATTTTATTTATCGCGTGTACAAATTAGAAACGATACTTTGATTTTGAAATCAAATGTTTTGATTTATGATATTATTTCTTATTTATTTATTTATTTTCTATTTAAATGAAAAGTGTGAAGTATTTTAAATTTATGTAATATAAGCATTTTAGATTAAAGTTAAGTATTTTAAATGAAATGAGTGACAGGTTTATAATTTAAAATTAAATTAATGTAGTATGAATGATGGTTATGGGAATAATATTTAGCGATTTATCATCTGCTCCCGGTTAACAAAATTACTCATAATTAAAAAAGGAAATAAAAATAAATAAATGATAGTTTGATGTAAATAAATATTGATATAGATATCAAAAATAATTTATAGAACTAAAAAAAAAAAAAAAAAAGTAAATAAACAACAATTTGCATAAAAATTTTTTCACCAAATTGGCGGGGGAAAAATCGCGCCAACGTGCGTATGTTACACCTGTGCCCAAAAAAAATGCGAAATGCTACCATGATCGTAAAAGTTCATGATTTGTCTATTAGAATCTTCCGATTTGGCGAAGGATTAAGGGAAAATTAAATTATGAATAAATGTAACGTGTTGCAATGTTTAACATACATTTAAGGGAGACCAAACTGGTCGCCAGTGGCGGCTAGTTATATTATAATCACCCATCGTACAAGAAAAAAAAAACTAATATTCTGCATTCAGAGGGAAAAATCCATCTCCTGTGCCGTAAGATTTGGCGAATTCTGTTTTGGTGATAAGTTTTACGATGTGATTGTTGGGATCTGCAGGATTTGGCTTACTTTTTCTAAATCTTATTTTTTGGCAGATGTAGTATTATGTAAATATATTTTTTTGCAGATATTTTTCTATTTTGTATATTTGGCATTCTATTTTGTATATTTTCTATTTGGCATTTGGAAAAGAGATTTTTACCTTTTTATCTGTGCCTTCGGAAATATTAAAAAAATAAAAAAAGATTTACATATATCAAGCGTATAATGTTATGTTTTGCATTTTTATACGGACCACTTCTCCATTTTTAGATTTTAAATGCTATTCATTATTTACTAGCCGTTTATTAATTGTTTACAATTTACTTCCCTGACAATAACAATTATTTATCACAAAAATGCCTCTTAGGTTTGTTAAATAAGTTTGTTTATGTATTTTCATTACTTATTAAAATATCGAATATTGCGATAAAATTTTATTTTAGCATCATGCTTAAATTTTTAAGATGGCGCAAAAACATGCTTTAATAAATGTATGTTTGTAAATATTTGAAAAACATGTTTTACCGCTCTCTAGAAAAAATTTGTAAGATGCTAAAACTAACTTTTGGCACCATTTAAAATTTTTTTCGCCAACCGACATAGGATACGAAACTTTTCCCCCATTCAGATACACAGGCAAGGCTGGTCTCAAACAAAAGTAAAGCTAGCAACAATATTGTTTTAACTCTATAAGAGTTACAATAATGATATTAAATGCTCCGATTGGCTTTGGGCTCAATTACGAAAGTTTCTCCTAAGCTCGGTCTACAAGGTATTAGTTAATAATACAAACAACACTAATGGCATGGAGGCAAAAATTTTAATTTAAATGTATATATTTGAAACCCTTCCCCCCCTAAAAAAAAAAAAAAAAAAAAAAAAAAGTTACAGTAATGAATTTAAAATGGCGTTAAGTCACGCTTTCTGACATAAGCAATTGGCTGCAAACGCGATAACGAAACTTTCACTTAACTTAATAACATGTAGCTAATATAGCCCTCAGGGTACTTTGCAGTTATACAGACCTTGTGGTTTTTTTAAAAAGCTTGAGACAATTCAGGTTTAAGAAGCTGAGATTTACTGGCAAATGATATAAACAACTATGAACACAAAACTGGTGAATTATTATTCAGGTTTATGTATGTATTTAAAAAAAATTGCTTCTGATTACACTTATTAGATAAATTACTTCTGTTTGCATTTATTAACTGATAAACAGCTTCTGTATATTAAATGAATTGTTTAAATATTGGGAAGAGGTGGCGAGAGGTAGAAAGACGAGTAAACAAACGGGTAGACAGACGGGTAGTGAGATGGGTAGGGAGATGAGTAGCGACATAGGTAGGCTGACGGGTAGCGAAACGAATAGACAGACGGCTAGAGAGAAAGGTAACAAGTTGGAAATTGTACGTCAAACGTGACAAATGAGGTGCGTTCGTACTCTAGCTAGCTATATAAATATTCAGATCTTGATGATTTTTAATTCTGTGAAATGAATTCTATCGTCTGCAGATTCATTTTTGTAATAAAATAAGTATCTCGGTCGCTTGACGATAAAACTTCGGAAGCTCCTATAACAAAAAAGCACCGATTTAAAAAAAAAATTCAAATTTCTTAATAAAATTTTTTATTAATATCGCCTAAAGTTTTTATTCGATTTTTATAAAAGTTGAAATGTCTCGACAAAATTCTGCAAAGATAATATATCTTAAATTTCAAACCATTCGGTTAGGTAGTTTTTGCGTTGTTATATGCGGACGGACGGATAGACAGACGGACGGACGGACAGACGGACGGACCAAGCGACGACAATAGGTGCTACGTATTTATATAATTACGAACGCACCTAAAAAGAGGGTTGACAGAGGGGTAGCGAGATGGGTCACGAAACGGGTAGCGACATCGGTAGATAGGAATGTAGCGAGAAATGTTGCGAGACGCATAGCGTGGTAGATAAAGAGACGAGTAGAGAGATGAGTACAGAGACGAGTGACTGACGGGTAATGAGATTGGTAGCGAGACGGGAAAAGAGTCGGGTACAAAAACAGACGGATAGTGAGACGGGTATACAGACGAGTAGAGAGACAGTAGATGGGTACCGAGATGGGTAAGAAGATGGGTAGAGAGGCGTATAGCCAGACGGGTAGAGAGACAGATAGATAAATGGGTAGCGAAGTGAATAGAGACACGGCTAGACATACAAGTAGTTAGACGGATAGACAGACGGTTAGAGAAATAGATTGGCGGGTAGCGAGACCGGTAGAGAAATATAGAGACAGGTAGCGAGACATGTAGAGAGATAGACAATCGGTTAGAGAGACGGGCAGAAGAACGGATAGGGAAACAGACAAATTGTGGAGAGACAGACAGACAGGCAAAAGAAAAGACTGCGGATTGGCGCAGTAAAGGCGCATTAAAGGCGCAGGGGGCAGAGCCACCTAGAGAATAATCAAGAAGTATCTGTTAAGCTTAACTTTGTAATATATATAATTTTTCAATTTTGCCGATATGGAGATTTAATGTAAAAGTTATATTACAGAAGTCATCGAAAGATTTTTTGTATCCTTTAATAGTAATTTAGACTATAGTTTTGCAATCTGGTTTGTAGCAAAGCATGCTATCAATGTGGTTTGAAGGGTAAGAGTTTCTATAAACAGTTATACAAATAATAGATATATAATCAAGGAAGAAAATTTTTAAATTCACACACAAAAAAAGGTGCAACAATGAAATTAAATTTGCGTTAAGCCACGCTTGATAGAATAATCTATTGGCTGCAAATCCAATTACGTAACTTTAAAAAGCTTGGCGTTTTAAAAGATCTTGCGTTTTTTTTTCCAAGTTTTGCGCAATACGCGCTTAAGAAAATGAGATTATTTGCCACAAGTTAAAAAAAAATATGACAACACATCTGATGAACGGTACTTCTTTTCTATTTTTTAACAGTGAATTTATATATGATATTTTGTAATTCTATCATTTAATTTGCTCTTTTTCTTTATATTGTAATTGTTAACCCTATGTTCTCAGCAATATCACTCAGACTAATCCCTTTGAGGGAAGTCCTAGTAATCTATTTTTTTCCTCAATGCAAAAACGTTTTTTTTAATGTAGAAATATATAGTGCAAATTAATTAATTTGGAATAATGTTTGTTTAGTGTTCAGGATTAAGAAATGTATACAATAAATACATTACATATAAATATACACTACTGTAGCACAAGTAAAACTATATGTAAAAAGAAGGTGGTCTACGTGGAAATGGTGGGTCCAAAACCATCACATTTAAAGATCCAGTATGTGCGCGCTGTAAGTAACCGTAAGTACGTGGTCGGGACAGGGACAGAGTGCGTGTCCATGGGTTGAAAACAAGCTTTTTTTCTCATGTAGTGGGAAACACGGATTTTGAAGATCCTCCTCCCTCCCCTGCAAAGTAAATTTGCAAAGAGAACTTTACTAAATTTCTAATAGTCGACTTATTTTATAATTTAAAATATGGAATCCTAGAGTGCGTAATATTGAACTATGTAATCAGCTTTGTCAAATATTTATTCAATATGTGGTGTCGTGGTCACATACATATAATTAAAACGTATGAGTTCGTATCAAACGAAAAAGCTTTATTTAAGAAATAACAATTGTAAAAACAATATAGTCAAATTTTGGATAACATTACAAGACTTTCACGTACAAAACTTTCACGGCGAAAAACTGAATCCCTTCCGGTATGCATAATACCTCCGATCCTATTTGATTGACACACCCTTCTTCCTTTCTTCTCACTCTTCTAATCTCTGAGTTCTTCAAAATCCATTTCTTTTGTCACACTATTCCTACGAATACCTTCCTGGCACATTTTAACCCCCTTCAGATAATCTTCTAATGGATAAAGTCCACACAAAATTAGAAAGGCCCTACAAAGCATGAAAAGTCTTTCATTTCAAGTCACGTTTACTTGAAATGAACAAAGCATAATCCAAAGGATAATTCTCGCTAGGATAATCCTCTTACAATAGGTGTCAATCAAGACCCATCACTTCTCTTATTCTGGGATTACTTAAATCCTTTGATCATGAATTAAGATGATGGTCCAAAACCATCACATTTAAAGATCCAGTATGTGCGCGTTGTAAGTAACCGTAAGTACGTGGTCGGGACAGGGACAGAGTGCGTGTCTATGGGTTGATAACAAGCTTTTTTTTTCTCATGTAGTGGGAAACACGGATTTTGAAGATCCTCCTCCCTCCCCTGCAAAGTAAATTTGCAAAGAGAACTTTACTAAATTTCTAATAGTTGACTTATTTTAAAATTTAAAATATGGAATCCTAGAGTGCGTAATATTGAACTATGTAATCAGCTTTGTCAAATATTTATTCAATATGTGGTGTCGTGGTCACATACATATAATTAAAACGTATGAGTTCGTATCAAACGAAAAAGCTTTATTTAAGAAATAACAATTTTAAAAACAATATAGTCAAATTTTGGATGACATTACAAGACTGTCCCATACATCCAAGGAAGTCCCACTTTTCTTATCTGCAGAACTCAGGTCCGTCTACCTAGAACACAAAAACATGTCTGTCAATCAAAGGGGAAAAAATGCATCCCTTCCGGAATGCATAATACCTCCAATCCTACTTGATTGACACACCCTTCTTCCTTTCTCCTCCCTCTTCCAATCTCTGAGTTCTTCAAAATCAATTTCTTTTGTCACACTATTCCTACGAATACCTTCCTGGCATATTTTAAACCACTTCAGATAATCTTCTTATAGAAAAAGTCCACACATTTAGAAAGGCTATACAAAGCATGAAATGTCTTTCACTCTTACTTGAAATTGAAAAGAGAGATCTTCTCGCTAGGATAATCCTCTTACAATAGGTGTCAATCAAAACCAGTCACTTCTCTTATTCTGGGATTACTTTAATCCTTTCATCATGAATTAAGATAATGTTCCTATACCATCACATTGTATATAGTTTAGCGTCAGAAAATAGTCACTTTGGATTTCAACTTACTTGAAAAAATTAATCGATTTCGAATATTCGGCATCTTTGTATGGGCAAGTGGGACATTTTCCCAGAAACTAGACTTTAACGATGAAAACATTGGTTTTTTCAGCATGATATAATGAAAAAAAAAAAAACATTTATTTTAAAATATTTTATTTGTTTTGATTCATTATTGTTAAAATCTTTGTGGTAAAAGTTATTACGTAGTCTTTTTTACGTTCTTTTATCTTTACAAGAAGAAAGTATTGGATTCATAAAAATTTTCGACTTTGGTTTTTGATGGATGTGTACGTTTAAGAAGGTCCTGAACATGATTTGACTGTTCTTAGAAAATGTCTGTCTGTCTGTATGTGACAAAAAATTTTGTGGGCTCTCTATCTGTAGAAATAACGCATGGAATTTAATAAAATTTTATATTCAGTTAGATCTTGATGTAAATAGGAGCTGATTAGTTTTTGGTGAAAATCGCCCAACAAGTGGCGCTGCTATGCTGTATTTTAACGATTTCAGCATTATCTTATCTCAAGAACTAATGCACAGATTTTTAACAAACTTCAGATTCCGTTAGACGTTGATATAAGTTGTTGCTGATTAGGTTTTGGTGTAAATAGCCCTACAGGTGGTGCTTCTATGCTTAATTTTGTAGGATTTACTCGATTATATAGTGATAGTCATATCTCAAGATTTAATGCACAGAATTTCATCAAACTTCATATTCTGTTAGACTGTGACATAAGTTGGCTCTAATTAGTTTTTAACGTAATTGAAAAAAGTTTTGAAATTGGCACATCCGACTAGTTTTTTTTTTTTTTTTTTTCCTTAGCGTTTTTAAAAAGCAGCCTCTAATAAAAGTATTGCATTAATCATATTTATCATATAGTGTTATTAAAAATTCTGAATACATTAAAGTTTATATGTGAGGTAGAAGGGTAAAAATTGATTTTCAAGATTAAATCTATCATTTGGCCCCCATGATTGTGCAATGCAAAATAATAATAATAATAACAATTTTAATATAGATAATGTATTCGTAATATGCATTATTCTTAGAATCTTTGTGATAGTGACTTTACCTTGTTATTAACAATTTACAACATAATTCAAAACTTTTATCAATTCGGTTTGTCTCTGTAATCTAATTCGCGTAAATGTAGCCAGATTACCACGCAATTGATATAGGTTAATGAGGTTTACTACGGTATCGAAAATGAAGTATGTAGAGTTTATACTTCATTTACAGGGACACTCAAAATAATTTTGTTACATTAAGGTATATATGGGGAAAGATAGATTTCAGTGTATTTTAATGATGTTACTCGATTCAAAACACATTTAAATTGATATATATATATATTACTGAGGTGTACTACAAGAGGCTCTATAGAATAGGGTGTGCATAACATTCATCGTTCATTTACAGGGGCACACAAAAGAATTTGATTTTAGTACTGTCTAAGAACAATAATTACTGGAAATATGTTTTAAGTTGTGGTACACTGTAAAGTGAAATGTCTGAAACAAATGGTTAAAAATACAGACACTTTTTTTTTTTTTTTTTTTTCTTCTTAAGACACTTATTTATGTCTCAATTTCAGACATTTGAAGCGTCTGAATTGCGACCATTTTTGTGCTTTGATTTGTCGGCAAAGGCAGACTGGCCACAATTCTTTTTAGGCATTTATTGCAGTCATATTTGACCACATTGCATCGTCAATAAATGGAAAAATTCTTGACCATAAAAAAAATGGAAATGGTTGGAAATTTTTCCTGAAGCACAACCTGATTAAAGCATGGGTAAACTGGGTCATAGCACTAGCTGCTCCCCCCCCCCCCCTCCCCCGATTTTATGGGGTCCCAAATTTGGTATGCAATTTTCGTAAAGCTGATATTTTAAATCCCTTTCGACATTGTACTGATTGTAGTCAATGTTTTGAACTTTTACATTAAGATAAGATTGAAAACAAAAAATATGTTTATCTAAAAACAGCAAAACCTCTCAATGACGGATACCTCAGAACCACAGAATTTTCCCACTATTTAGAGGTGTCCGTCTTTTAGATATAAAAGTATACAAATATGTATGTGCTATGGATTGTAAAAGGAGCTCGCTAAATGGAAGTGTCCGTCAGGGGCGTAGCGAGCGGGGGGGCTGGGGGGGCAGCTGCCCCCCCCAATGTTTGGTAAAAGGATTCAGTCGGCTTATCAGCAGATTTAATTAGTGTTTCTGTAGTATGTCAGTAGGCCGATTAAAAAAAAAAAATCGGAAAATTCTGGTTGGCAGGACTTTAGAATAAGTCTTCAGAATGCATTTCACTACACCCTTACAATCATATGGCAAAAGCTAGTCATGAGCAATAGATAAGTTATGAGTAAAAAAAAGTAATGGTTTCAATAGATCTATCTTGTCAGCCAGTATGAAAGTCACGTGTTCTGTCACATTTTCGAATCACATAAATAGCTAGTCGGCCTACCCACTGAAAAAAAATTATCACGTATAAATCTTGTCTGCAGAGCCCGAAATGTTGGACATATACTATACCTTACCCACACATGGAAAAGCTAAGTCGGCCGTCGATACATAGGGCAATAGGGAAAAAATGAATCTGATCTATTGATTTGAAAATATCAGAAATTTGGTCTACAGTAACACTCGCAACTTACATTAGATAAAAACTATCAATATATAAACTAGGCCGACCGAATGCGAAAGTCGCTTAAGAAAATTCAAGAAATTTTATACTTGATACCTAGTAAGTAGGTTCTAGCAACGATATGATGTTTACGCCCTTTGGAACTGTTTTAGGAACGTTTGGAAAATAAAAACGAAGAATTTTTAAAACTATCTAGAAAAAGAAAATGAATAAATTAAAAAAATATCCGTGCATTTAACATTTAATACCTAAAAAACTTCTTACTTTTTTTTTTTTTTTGATAAAACTAAAACTAAATTTATATGCTTGTGCCAACATAACATAATTACATAATTTTCACTGATTTTTCACTTGTTATTATAAAAATTAGAATTGGAACTTTTATTAATTACTTAATATTTATTGTATACCCTGATTATCGTAATTTCCGGCGTATAATCCGCGGATCAAACAGTTATGTTTCGACCCAGAAATTTTATTTTATATAATGGAACATACTAGGTCGCTGTAAATATTTTACTTCAATTATTAAATAAAATTTCTGGGTCTAAACATAATTGTTTGATCCGCGGATTATACGCCGGAAATTACGGTACATGTTAGCGATTACTTTTTTTAAAAACTAAATCATACGTAAGAGGAATTATTTTTTTAATAAAGAATTCAGAAAGTAGAAGATTACAGGAAAAATTAAATTATTAAAAGTAGTTTTATGGTAAAAAAAAAACTTGAAGCGATTGCGGAACATTAACACGTTTGCACTTAAAACAATATAAATAGTTCAGCGTTTCAGGCCCGTAACTACCGCCGGGGCACTGCCCCGGGACCCCAAACTGATGGTTAAAAAATTATTGTATTTTAATATCTAATCTAACTTCCTATAAAATACCCAGCACCTAGCTAAATGTTAATAATAAAAACTAGTCGGATGTGCCAATCCCAAAACTTTCTTCTACCTCAGTCATGTTAATACTTCAAAATTCGCTATCACATGGCAAATAAAATCAATATTTTTCGTCATTCTGTTGTACGTCAGCTGCTTGCGAATCGTCGGGTTACCGGGATGCGATCAACTGATGCATACTAAACTACGAAAAGTCCTTCTGGCCTGAACTGACAGGAACAGATAGCCTCCCTATTCCTTGGTTTTACGATTTTAGCTAATTTTACTGGAAAACACGAAGGTAAAATGCGTGGAACCTAATTAAAGAAGATTCAATCCCAGTTCTCGTCAACATTGAATTTGAATGAGAAATCGCCAAATTAGTCCTCTTCTACAGCCAAGTTGGCTTCATTTATGGCAACCTATTTTGGTCGCCAAATTTGGCGATATTCCGCCAACTATCGCCAATTTTTGCGAGAATTTGACGTTGGCGAATATAAATATATAGTGATAAGCATATAATAGGATTAATCGTTACAACAATGAAAGGAAATTTGCCTAAACTGTGTTAACTAAAACTCATAAATTAAACCCGTTTATGGATGAATTCTCTTAGGTAAAATGTATCCTCTTAGGTAAAAAGGATCGTCTTAGGTAAAATGTAGAGGTGATAGAGGCAAAACAAAAATTGCTCGGGATTCTTCGGATCAAGGCCGAACATTTAACGAAAAAAACTTTTAGGATTTCTAATTTTTTTGAATTTGCACATCTTTTTGAATTTGAAATCATTAAAGGGCTATCACAGCGCCCCCTTTCGTCCCCAAATTCTAATAGAACTTGCTTGCCATAGCCAAAAACATAGAAAAAAATGTGGTTCAATTTGAAGCATAACTTCATACACTTTTCGATGATACAATGAGGACGGACAGACAGACATTTTGTAAAAACATGTTTTTCGGAACCTGTGACCCCTAAAACGTGTAAATCCGTCGAAAACCGGAAGTCGAAAAAAATTTCGATTACAATACTTTCTTCTGTTATAGATAGAAGAAAGTAAAAATCCATCAAAGTGCTAGAGTAAATGTTTTTGCGTGTCCGTTCAAATACTCCATACGCTTCGCATGCAAAAGCATCTCTAGATAAAGGTGAAAATAAGCAAAGGCAGTCTCCACTCGTCGATTAAAATTGAAAAACTGGCGATTAAAAATATGGAAAGCACCGGCCGAATGCAAGATTTTTCTATATCCGCCTGATCGACGAAATTCTTGATTTTTAAACGGCCGTTCTACGAAATTCATGATTTTTTACTTCATGATTTGTACACGCCCGATCGACGAAATTCATGATTTTTACGTGCCCGATTGACTATATTCGTGATTTTTACGCTCCTAAATGACGAAATTCATGAATTTTATGTGCCCGGTCGACATAATTCATGATTTGTGTGCTTCCGTTCGACGATATTCATGATTTTTACGCACCCGATCAACGATATTCATGATTTTTACGTGCCCGTTCAACGAATTTCATAATTTTTACGCACACGATCGAGAAAATTCATAATTTTTACGCACACGATCGAGAAAATTCATAATTTTTACGCGTGCGATCGATGAAATTTGTGATTTTTACGTGCCCGTTCGACGAAACTCATGATTCTTATGCACCCGATCAACGAAATTCATGATTTTTACTTCATGATTTGTATACGCCCGATCGACGAAATTCATCATTTTTACGCGCCCGATCGACTAAATTCATGATTTTTACGCTACCAAATGACGAAATTCATGAATTTTAAATGCCCGGTCGACGTAATTCATGATTTGTATGCGTCCAATCAACGAAATTCAGGATTGTTACGCACCCGTTCGACGATATTCATGATTTTTTCGTGCTCTGTCGATGAATTTCATGATTTTTACCCACGCGATCGACGAAATTCATAATTTTTACGCGTGCGATCGATGAAATTCCTGATTTTTACGAGCGTGATCGATGAAATTCATGATTTTTACGTGCGTGATCGATGAAATTCATGGTTTTTATGTGTCCCTTTGACGAAATTTACAATTTTTTCCGAAACTAATTGGTGAAATACACAATTCCTGAATTTCTGGAGATTTTGGCCCACGGATCTCAGGTTGTGCATGTGTAATGAATATCATGTTGTGGGTTATTACTTAGTGAATAAACATACCTATTTTATTATTATCAGATCTTAATTCTAGACAAATAATTTAAAAAAGAAAGGTACATATGTAGTTAGCTACACAAGTACCAAAGCATAGTGGGACTTATGTAGTTAGCCACATAAGCCTGTTGTGTATAACTTTGCTGTTAACTTATTTTTAAATTTAAAATAGATTGGAAATTAATATCACAAGTTTATTCGAAACAATATAAATTAAAATATTTTTATTTAGTACATATATTGTTTCTTTACTGTAAAGTCATTAATTTTTTTTTAATTAAATATTCAGTGACATGAATGTACTTACTGGCTACTAAAGAAATTGTCACTAGCCAGTAACTGGCTACTAAAGAAAATCAACCTACCGGCCAGTGGCTACTAAGAAAAATTCCTTATTTTCACCTTTATCTCTAGAGCAGACAGCAGAATGTCGAGTCGAATGTGTCATGTCGCGCCAAGTACCTGCAGAGTGATGAGTCAATTCCGTGTGATTTTCAGGCTAGGACGTGCAGTGAGCTAGTGTTATTCATGATATGTCATTCGTTTACTAACTGCTCATCAATATCGGACTGTCAGAGCAGTTAAGAGTCGCATAGTAGTGATAGTACGATAGTTTATTACTTAACCCCTTCGTGACGAGCGTTTTTTACGGAATTTTTAATCACCGGTTTTTCAAAGCAGAAATTTTCGCCTAATTGAATCGCAGAAATGCTGTCATTAAATAAGGCAAAGCTTACAATAAAAATCAACTGGTGGGAATAATCAAGGATTCTGAGCATCTTATGCGTCACGTATACGTGTCGCTCATCCCCAAGGGGTTAATCTTACTTTGCTTGTGTTGAGATAATAGTTTATATTATGAAACGAATTCGGCACTAGCCAAGTGGAAATAAAAAAAGACAGATTCTAAAAAGAAGAAACTGGGAGGCTGCAAAAAGCTCGAAGAAGTTATCAACATGTCTGGAAAGTGGAAACCACTCGACAGGGAATGGTGATAAGAAAGGTATGAATGGTTTGCTTTTTTCAGTGTGATGTGTAATTCATGTAAAAAGAGTACAGTCAAACTTGAATAATTCGAACGTGTATAATTCGAAATCGTGGATAATTCAAATGTTTCTGTCGGTCCCTTGACATTCCTATAAAACACAATCAGTGGTGGATTAAGCACTCAAGAGGCCCCAGGCGCAATTAAATTTTGAGGCCCCTCCAAATATTTTCAGTACCCCTATAGTGTGCATTTTTTAGTTTTACAATTAGAATTACTGAAAGTGTATGTTGTTAATTCCATATGATATTATCTCTAATTGGAATATAAAGTTCAAATTCATTTCTATCGCATGCTAATAAAATATTGAAAGTACTTCCCATTCATTACATTATCATAATTTTTAGAACTAAAAGATCACATTTTTATTTAGCTTTTATTTTGAAAATAACTACGTTCTATTTACTAAACTATCACTGCATTCTATCATTCTAAACAAACGTGTTTCTCACAAATATAACTGTAGGATTTTTTCTTATCAATACATATTCTTTTTTTTTCCAGTAAAATTCTTGGTAAATCTTTTAAATAATTACTGAGTTATATCAAAGAAACATTTTAGTAATACAAAATCATATATTTTATTTTTAACTATCAATTATAATTAATCAGTTAAAATTAATTGTAAAAACTATTAATTAAGAAATAATGCGACAGATTGACTATTTTACATTAGTCGGATTTGAAACATTTTTGAGTCGGCCAATCTTGCCTTTTGCCCCCCCAAAAATTTTCTTTCGCTACGGCCCTGGTGTCCGTTATGGAGCGTTTACAGTAAACTTTCATAACAGACGCTTCCAAAAAGCGACACCTCTATTTAGCGAACATTCACGTTTTTTAATCCACAACACATAAATATTTGTATACTTTTGCTTCTGAAATGCGGATTGTTTGCTATTTAGAGGTTTTAAATAGTCATATTTATAAATCAATTTATATGTGTATATTCTAAAGCATAAAAAGTGTTTAATTTGTGTAATAGGAAATATGCTCGAATGAATTCCAGGTTCAGGTCTATGTTATTCACTAACATTTTGTAAAAATACTTTAGTTATATGAATCTAAACTCACATACATGCATTCAAAACGATTAATTAATTACAACATGATCAGTTACACCCTTTAATTTGTAGCATCTCAATGCACGTTATCTTATTACTGAAAGAGAGTTATTTTTGACAGGATTTATTTTTGGCAGCATTTTTATTTCTTCAGACAGATGAGTAATAATAATAAAAAAGGTCTTTAGAATTTCTTTTCAAAGATTGTGCAAGCTATTTAATAGAATTTTTAAATAATTCGCTCTATCCCCCCCCCCTCCTCCCCCCCGACTCCCCTGGATAATGTAACATTTTTAAATCATAAAAAAATATATATTAAAAAGAACAGAAGAAAAGAAAAAGGGGTGGTGGTCGGAACAGAAACATGTTTTTAAAGAGGTTCTAAAATGATATGCTCAACAACGACAACGAGAAACTTTCTGATCAATTTTCTGGCTCATTTTTAATCACATTGGCATAAAATTGGCAAGTCTGACTATTGAAGCGATTTTGAATCGAAATGATATCCATTTTTCGATAAATAAATTATGTATCGAGTTATAAGTGATTCGGGTCACATGACAACACGTGTTTCCCCTTTCTCGTGCTGCAACGTCGGAAATTCCGTTCGAAACGTCAACTTTGACTGTACGTTTTGAAAGATCTTCTGCCTTTATCAAACGTAAAAAGGTTTTTGGATTACAAAGTTTTAGAATAAGAACACCTTCCAATTTTATGCGTTTCCGAACTAAAATGAATTCAGAAATGTGTCAGAAAGTGGCTTTTTTAGATTTGAGAATAGAACAGCCTTAAGGGATAGCTTTTGTCTAATAGAGTTTAGGAGTAAACAAAGCAACCGCAGGAGGAAAAAAATCATGAATGATAATACATTTAAATTTAAAGAGAGAGGGAGAGAGAGAGAGAGAGGAAATAAATAAATAAAATTCTACTCCAAGTCCGATTCTTAAATCTTTTACATGTGATATAATGTTCAACTAGAAATCTTTTTAATTATTTAAATAAATATATGACCAAGCATTAACATTTAGAAGATAAAAATAATCGACACACACAAAGAAGGAAAAAAGAACTTTATTAAATGAATTTCAGGGTTAGAATTAGTACTAATACTATATGATAAATATAATTAAAAAATACTTTTATAAGAGGTTGCTTAGAGATCACATAAAACATATTAAAAATTTTTTTTATGTTTTTCGAATAAAGTAGAAAAGAAAAAAGTATGCTACTAAAATTGCGTAATTCTAATTTTGGGACAGCTAAATTATGGGGCAAATGCCCCACTTTCCCATAGAGAAATCGTATAATCTTTTTAAATTGGAATCAAAATTGACTATTTTCTAACAGATTTCTGAATTCAGTTTCGTTCATAAACACATGGAATCGACAAATGCTCTTATTTAGAAACTATGAAGTCGAACAGTTTGTTCCATTTTTCGAAACAGGCAGACGGTATTTTAGAAAATACTGTGAAAATTGTGGTTTTGAATATAACTTCTGCACGCGACAGCCCGATAAGTGTCATCATGGAAAAAAACTCACTTATAACTCAAGATGTGTTTGTAACTCAAAACTTATTTCACCTTCTGAAAATATAAAATAAATAATGGAATATTTGTTCTTTTATTTCTGCAATTGAACTCTGTGGTCTTCATGATAAACTTTGTCCCCCGCATCCTCCATGAAATTTTGTTCAAAATCTAGGACGGCAGGGGAGGAGAATGCTGGCGCCCATGACTTATTTATTTAAAAGTATCAAAATGTGAGATAAGAAAAAAAAACATATGCAATAATTAGGATGAATTTACTTGTACCATTTATAACATAGGATAAGTAAAAATTATGGGATAATTTTTTTTCTAAAGTTTTAAAAATATTTATTATTATTTTTATTTGTGCTAATATATCTGTTATTTTAATTGGAGTAAATTAATTCAATTTAAAATAATAATTTAATGTGTGTGTGATGTTAGAAATATTTTTCTTTAAAACTGTTTTAAAATGATCTAAAAGTATGTAAAGAAAAAAAATCTAATTAAGAATACCGTTAACTCGATAGGAGTAATCTTATTTAGTTAAAAATAATGAATTTTCTTATATCATTTACAGCACAGTTTTCTATAACGATATTTATACTTATTATATATAATATATATATATATATATATATATATAATAATTTCTATATAATATAATTTCTATAATAGTTATCCTATTGTTACATATTTATATATATAACATTTGTTATCTTTCTTTTACTCTTACTCTACAACAGTATTAACAAGCATCTATGTATTAGTATTATTTAGAAAAATTTTTAGCATCTACAAAGCATACTTTAAAAATGCTTCTTCGTTTTTTGTTAGAAGGAATGTGCCATGTCATCTGACTGCAATTTAAGCAGGTTTGCAATATCAGCGCCAGGCGCTGGCAATATAACATTAGATGACGCCAACTGCTTTACAAGAAATTCCCTGTAACTGTTTTCCCTTCTACTAAATTTCCCTCACTGTATTTCGGGCAAAGAGGTTCCAAGTTCAACCCTCACAGGAGGAAAGATAGAAGTTATGAGAAAGAGTCTGGTTGAAACTCCTTTCGTCAATGTTCATTTAAACCTGTTTTATTTTTTCTGAGGTTATTTTTAACTAATTTTTTAATTTGTTATTTTTAAAAATTAGAAATGTAAACTACTTTTTCTTCAATATTAATTTATGAAAACTATGAAAAATAAACAAATAAAAATAACGTAAGAACTAATGTAATATATATATATATATATATATATATATATATATATATATATATATTAAATAAATTTTAAATTCTGAACTGTCGATTTTATATTTAATTTTACATTTTCGCCAAAAGGACGGATTGTTGAAACTCCTTTCGTCAATGTTCAAAATTTACGTCACTTTAAACCTGTTTTATTTTTTGTGAGGTTATTTTTAACTAATTTTTTAATTTGTTATTTTTTAAAATTAGAAATTTAAACTACTTTTTCTTCAATATTAATTTATGAAAAATATGATAAATAAACAAATAAAAATAACGTAAGAACTAATGTAAAAAATAAAAAAATAAATAAATTATATATATATAAATTAATAAATAAATTAAATTAATTAAAATTAAAGTAATTAATAAATAAAAATTCCTATTTTCCCGTGAAAATCTGTTTAAAATAAAATTAATAAATAAATGTTATTACTTCGAAATCGAAAATATAAATTAATATTTAAATAAATAAAAATTCCTATTTTCCCGTGAAAATCTGTTTAAAATAAAATTAATAAATAATATGTTATTACTTCGAAATCGAAAATATAAATTAATATTTAAATAAATAAAAATTCCTATTTTCCCGTGAAAATCTGTTTAAAATAAAATTAATAAATAATATGTTATTACTTCGAAATCGAAAATATAAATTAATATTTAAATAAATAAAAATTCCTATTTTCCCGTGAAAATCTGTTTAAAATTAAATTAATAAATAAATGTTATTACTTCGAAATCGAAAATATAAATTAATATTTAAATAAATAAAAATTCCTATTTTCCCATGAAAATCTGTTTAAAATAAAATAAAATAAAAATTCCTATTTTCCCATGAAAATCTGTTTAAAATAAAATAAAATAAAAATTCCTATTTCCGAAGTCGAAAATATAAATTAATATTTAAATAAAATTAAATAAAAATTCCTATTTTCTCGTGAAAATCGAATTCCTATTTTCCTGTGAAATCTGTTTAAAATTAAATTAATAAATAAATGTTATTACTTCGAAATCGAAAATATAAATTAATATTTAAATAAATAAAAATTCCTATTTTCCCATGAAAATCTGTTTAAAATAAAATAAAATAAAAATTCCTATTTCCGAAGTCGAAAATATAAATTAATATTTAAATAAAATTAAATAAAAATTCCTATTTTCTCGTGAAAATCAACTGGAAAATGTAACTCATATTCGAAGTTTACAAAAAACGAAAACACTCCTTTTCTCTAGCTGGAAGGAAAACGGAGAAAAGTATAAAGAGGTTGCCGAATGCAGAACGATAGTACTCGCCAAACCACACAGCGGAAGTTATCGCGACCTAGCTTGGCGGCTTGGCGATGGGTTACAGAGAACGGAAGTCTCCCCGTCTTTATTATCAGACAAATTCATTGTAAAATGTAGTAAATCACATAGATTTAGAATCATTAATAGTCAATGTTTGCTTAAAATAGATAATTTTCATGTTACATAAACGTATATGGCCGAAATTCCCGTTTTTACAGTTGCCCCTCCCCACTTTTGCCCCTCCCAATTTGACCTTCTCTTAGAGTACGAGTCTCCGGAGGAGAAGCACCCCCGACTCATGACAGGAAGTGGAGCTGCTCTACTGTTCCCACTTTTCTCTGGCGCCGGATCGGCAATGTTCCTCTATCTCAAATGCATAAGATATTGTCAATCATATAATCGTTAGTATCATTAATGATTAACGTTTGCGTAAAATGGTTAACGTTTGCGTAAAATGGTTAGTTTCATTTTACATCGACGTACAGTGTCGTAATTCCCGCTTTTTTTACAGTTTTATGTTTTTAACACCTTTCTGACGTCTTATTAAAAAAAAAATATATATATCGAATCATTTCTGGTAAATTGACAATCAACGTGCTAGATTCAAATGAAATGAATTTTATTTCTTAGAAAACGTTATTTTTCGACTTTAAGAACTTTTTAAATAATATTTTTACTGGCCTGCTTAATAATGTTTTGAAAATTATTTATTATTATTATTATTATTATTATTATTTATCAATGATGATTTTCAAATTAAAAGTGAATTATTTCTAAGTCTGTGTCTTTTTATTTTTAAAATAACCATATCGCCTTTAACAATGCTCTTTTTAAACCATTATGTGAAATTGAAATGTGTATTAATTACTTAAGTATCGCGGCAAATCTTTTACGTTTTTAATATGCATATAAATATTGAGCAAACTGAAACAGAAAATTATTTTTTTGTATATCGATGCCTTATTATTATTTTTATTATTATTATTACGACTTCCATAATAAGTATATGAAAATACATCCAGATTGTTTACAGTTCGAAAAAAGCAAACAATAGTAATGATAATGCAGCATTTTTTGGATATATATTTTCAATAAATTAAATATCATTTATTTCGATGTATATGACAAAAGAAGTACGGCTTTTAAATTCCATAAATGATTTACATTACTATATTGATAAACAAGATTAATCGATTTTACAGTGTCTGCAATAATGATCTTATAAACAGGTTTTTACATTTTTGGTAATTCATTTTATAACAATTTAAAATTTTTTAAAAATACTTAAAGAAAGAGTGGCAACGATACGGACTCAGAGCATGACTTTTTATAAATGTTAGCTTGTGGAAGTTTCTGTATCAATATTTCATTACTAAAGTCTGATTGCAGAACGTTTAGAGATAGGGGTGGAAACAAATAGATGTTGCAGATATTGGAAAGTTTGGCTAAGATACAAGATAATCGAACGAAAGTTGAAATTTTTTTCCAACGCTCAAAGTTCGCCGACTGCTGCTGGATATTCTGCATAATGAATAAGCAAACCATTTTGATCCTTGTATCTTACTTACTTGCACGTATATGTGGAAATGGGACATCTTGCATTTTAAGTTTTAAATTTTATCATTTAAATTTTAATTAGTGTAAAATATTGAGAATGTATTATCCCATTACTGGAGATAACATAAAGTTTCATTCAGTTAATATGTTAATGACTTTTTTATCTTTGCAGACATTTAATTATGCATCAAACAAGTTTTATTTTTAATGTTGAATGTAAGTGTGACACACCTTTCGGAACGTGGATAAAATATTACTTTTAAAATGGGGGTGGAGTTATTCATAATTTTCACCAAATGACTAGAATGAGGCTCGATCATCTGGAATGGTTAAATTTATTGCTATCACAATTTAAAATAATTTTAATATGCTTCGATATTTTAATAAAATTGATTAAAATTTATGATCAATAATTTTGATCATTTGTTTAAATGTGCTTTATGAATTCTGATTAAATATACCTCCACTTTATGTTTCAAAATATCACTAATCGGAAATTATAAAGCTTGAAAAGCTAAATCAATTACAAAAGTATAAAGCCTCCTCGAATTAGTATGAAATGGTGTCTTACATGTAAAAATAACTTCAATAGAAGCCTTGAAATGTAAGTATTTTTTTTTTTTATTATTCGATAACCGGCTGAAATACGCCACAAATGGTGTACCGAAGTAGGGCATTATAAAGCAATTAACTAATAAAACTAACATATGTAAGTAAGGTACAATTTATTTAAATTATCAAACCAGGTTAAGTTTGCTTAATGTATACATCACTAGACCAGCACTTGCTTTTATACTCATGCCATTAAATATGTATCTAATACAATATATTTATTAAAATGAATGACACAAACATTAAGTATACTTTAAGTTAAAACTCATACCAGAAACTTTTTTGAATTTATTGTTTAAATAAAAGACATAATATTTGCATTGATAGCAATATGTTATCGATGAGTTCAATACACTGGCAGCTGATATATTCAAGCATCCAGTTTATCTGTCAATAAGGGATGGAACGTATCATCTGTTCTAATCACAGAGTAAGGAGATTTGACCCTTTCAGGGGCTAATTTTAATCCGATTCAAACCAGAAACTTTTAATTAAATTTTACTTTTTTAAGTTTGACGAGAAAAAGTTGAAAAATTGCTTATTCTTATTTTAAACTAAATTCTTTCCTAAATTCCGGTGGGAATTCAACGTTACAGGAGCACAAGTGCTTGCCCCTGAAAGGGTTAAACAAAAAATCATATTTCATACACTGCAATGGCAACTTCTTTAGCGTGATATTACACATAGACAGTGGCGATTGCTGCGTGTGATGCGGAAACTACGGCCATAACAGAAGCGATGTTTCGAATGCGGCTATATATTGCTTTCTTGGCGACAAATGAGGGGAGGAGGGGGGAAAAACGGCGACTGGTTGTTGCTTCTTGTTTTGGTAAAAATTAACGCTTTTAAAAATTGTAAAAAATATGAAAATAAGATGTTTATATTTCCCGAACAGATGCAAAAGCATTTTTAAATATTTTAAGCAATTAATTTCTAAATTCTATTAAATTTATCGGCAAAATTTTAAAACTGTTGGAAATCCATATCGAATATTTAGCATTCACAATTTTACGTCTAAATCCATTATGCAAATGTTCCATTTTCATTTCAGATAAAATTGAAATTTTAAAAATCGTCTGCATCCCCATAGGAAAGCATTATGAACCTAAAACAAATGTTTCTATATTTTCCGAACGAATGAGCTAAATTTAACCAAAAACTATATGCTAATTCCGGATACCTCGCAAACATACCTACCAAAAATCAACCTAATCGGACCATTTTTACGGCAAACTGACAGACGGAAGCCAGAACTTTTCGCTTCTCTACAGTGAGCCTTAACGTGACGTGTCGGCAAAAATCTGTCAACACTGAATATATATAAAATATTTCATACATTATGGTACTTGAAAAATAAGAACAAAAATAACACATGAAAATAAATCACAACTTACCGAACCTTTGGGAATAAAAAATAAGTTTTCACTCTTCTTCTTTCGAAGAATACACGTATCTCTTCGTAGCATTTTGAAGAATTATAATGACCTATTTGATCTTCAAAGAATAATTTTAATAATAAATATTAATCAAGATTCCAAAATCAAATAGCGAACGCCGAAAATTTGCACAGGTACAGATGACAACAGCAAAAAGCACCAATCAGAATAGGGTTACAATTAAACGGAAATCACGAAGATAAAAATCGCCAAAGCGATGATTTAGTTTTTAAGGCATCCGCTGCAGTCGCTATTTTCAGGCGATGTTGGGTCTCTGTTTAAATCTCCTTACTCTGTGGTCCTACTCATAGAGTTTTTTAATGTGACAATGTCTTCTACTCCCGAGTGGGAAAGATTAGTAGTTAGCAGGATCTGGTTAAAACATTTTATGTACTTGGTCCTGGAGGATATACTATTTGCAAACCCTCTTATTGTTTGAGATACGTTTTGCTACGCACCTCAACATTTCTGTTTCAGGAAAGAGGGGAGGGGCTAGAAATTCAGGCAATACTCTTCCTATTTGGTTTCAGATAAGAAACATACAAAGATCGATTCGTAACACTGTTTCAAAATATATGTACAAGACATGGGTTTTAATGTTGTTTCTGTCTGCGAACATTTATATGTATGAAAATGAATTACTATATACTCGTACATGAAAATCAAGAGTAAATAGCATCCAGTTTTATCTAAAACACACCGATTCTAAAATCAGTAAATTATCATATTTTCAATACGCTGTCATTGAAATAGAAATTTATTTCTCTATCTTTCTAAATTACTTCTATATTCTAAATTGGCCTTTACATGCACAGAACAATAACAATATATAAAACTAAAACGGTTTATAACAATTTAGTTAATTTCTGGCATATTTTGTTATTTTGGTTATTTAAAAAATAATGGATCATGAAAGAGATGTTTGTAATTTGCGTAGGTTTGTAAAAATGTTACGGAATAAAATACAGAGGAACTTGCTGCACGTTATGTTGCATGTTTAAATTTTGTTTTGAAACATATCAATATAGATATTTATTTTGTCCTATATGTTTAACGTTAATATAATTCAAAGTTATAAGCTAAATGTACATAAACTTTACTTATATATAGTTGATGCCGCTTAATGTACTCACATCGTAAACACAGTTTTTTGATATTCTACCGACAAGAAAGAGATATGTAGGAATATACTTAATGGTGAGATCTAGCACTATACTAGTAAAACAAAATGATGACTACCCTTGATAAAATGATGACTTTTATATTTAACAAAAAAGATAAGGAGCATTTATTGAAAGAACTCAGTAAATTTCCTTTGTTGACAATTCTCCTTTAAAAGGAATTGTTCGTACTCCTATTGCTTTTGAAAATTCTGCGAGCAATGTTGTACATTTTGCTTCAGAATTTTCAACGAGCTCTTCATTTCCCTAATAGTAAGTGGTATTTTAGGTTTGTTTTTTCCAAATAAATTTGCTCTTCCTGACATCCTGATAATGATATTTATTTTGTATTTCTTCGAAAATTTTTTGGAAAATATGAGTTTCGGTTATCTTTGTAGCAGCAGAAACATCGTTTGGGAACGTCTTCGAGAAGGTTTTGGAACATTGTTTTGCTAGTTCTTTCTGTCATTTCTAAAGTTATCTGTTGGTAATTTTTTTTTTCCATTTCCTAGAGTCCTGCACTAACAAACAAATTTGTAATTGTAGTGTTTGTTTTGAATGGGCTTTATAATAGAACTTTACAATCAATTGCCCACTTTTCAGAGACTGGTCTGCTGAAAAAGAGATATCATTAAACTAGGAATTGATCATACACAACGTCTCAGTGTCATTCACAAAGTATTCAGATTATGCACATATATATATTAAGCAGTATATGCGTTAAAAAAAATAATAATAATAATTAATTTTAAAAAAATCATCTGTGTGTTAATACGTTTTATGATCAAAAGCATTCTTTTCTGGGTTTAGTATTTCTTTAATTTTAGCAACATATTAGTAGTTATTTTCGTATATTGATGCACTATTGTTACTAAAAAGTATAGAAAACTTTGGTTATAGAAGACTCCTATATTTAAAATAATCCTTCAATTTAATGTATATTTCGCGTTCTTTGGCGCTTAAATTAAATCTGTGAAAAAGGCAGTATTCCCTTTCGTCCACATATTTATTTATTTGTTATTAATGTTAGTGTCCCTGCGCACTTTTTGAGAAATAATTAAATTAATTTAAATAAACGTACAAATTTCTTTTTTTCTTATATTAATTCGTATTTGTTACAATTTAATGTTAACAAGATAGAAAGAATTTTTTTACACGATAAACAATTAATTTAGAATATTTTTCAAAATGAGAAACATATAAAGTACACAATGAATTCTTTTGTGATAAATAATTATCATTTCTAAGTTTTGTAGTTGAAATTTCATCTTTCGGATACATCCGAAATATTCTTTAAAAAATTACGGTAAGGATATAGTTTCTTTTTTAGATGCTTAAAGTCTATTTTATAGTGTATTTATCTAGTTATAGAGTTAAAGTTTACATCAGATTACATTACAAATAAGTAAACTTGTCATAAACAAGTAAGTATTTTGAATTTATATTTGATGTAATACATATTTAAAGAAAAAAAAAACCTATTTTATTTTGTTAAATGTTTTAAATACTATTATTAAAATTGAGTTTTATTAATATCGTGATGAAAAGGTGTTTGAAAAAAAAAAAAAAAAATACGGATTGGGAAAATATCTACGAATATGGTGCAAATAATCAATTATTTAAAACCACTCTATTATTAAAATAATTCGAATGCATATCATTCAATTATCACAATCACTGGATTATACTGTACAATTTTATCGTATTCATTCAGTAGTTTATTAAAACATTCACTAATTTTGAATGAGAAAATTGTTTGAGGAAAGCACTCAAACAACACGAATTTTCCGTTTTTTGTTCGTCTTCTTTTTCTGCATTATTGTATTTTTTGTTTAACAAATCAGCTTTTCTTGTTTGGTATAAATATAAAGTTAAACAGCAGATTTACAGATCACCTTGTGAGACTTGTGTGACAGGTTACGACACATTGTTTCAAGTTTTTATTGCAGGACAGAGTTGTGAAATGACAGAAATATACTCTCAACGAGTCTTTCAGTTAAGTAACTTTTATATTAAAAGCATAAAACTTCTAAATATATATTGAGACTCTTCTTTGCAAAATATTCCAGGAAAATTATTTTCCTAGCGGACATTACTATTACTTGACTGTAAAATACTTCATCGCAAACATTTCGTTTCTTTATGAATTGCTTACGCTATTTAAATAAATTATTTTATCTTTGTGCGTATGGATAATTTTTGCAATTTGCAAATTTTTGAAATGGTTTATATATAATATGTTTACAGTTATAGGCAAAATTAACTCTTACAGTTTAGATTATTTTACAATAGAATGATGACTTCGTTTCATATTAAACTGTATTTTCAAGTTACTAACAGTGCAGACTATAGATATAATCTTTTATAAGATATATATATATATTTTTGAAATATACTTGCTGTATAAAACTTCAAGGTTGCCAGCTTGGTCTCCTTTTTTATTCAGAAATTCTTAATTCACACCTCAAATTGTGAAAGAAGAAATTCTACTTTATGTAATCACGAAATGTTTGTCTTTAAGTAAACTATAAATTATGATTCAGAATTTCTGGATAAAGAAGGGGGGAGGGTGAAGCCGTCAGCTTTGATTTGTGGCGTGCAACAGAGCCGAAGCTCTCTCTCAACCAATTTATTCAAAGTAATTGCAATTAAAATATTAAGTATAATTTGTGGCGTGAGTTTAATTTATAACAAAGTAACTTTAATTAGCAATCTAAAGTTAATGTAGTTTTTTATTATTTTTAGTTTACAGGCAATTTTAAATCAAAGTGTTATAGTGCGTATAAGATTTACGTACTTTGCCTTATATACTTATATATACATATAATACACTTTGCCTTACATACTTATCTATACATATAATACACTTTGCCTTATATACTTATATATACATATAATACACTTTGCCTTAATATACACCACGCGATCCAAACAGAGCTATCCGGGTAAAAAATGCCCGATATGCTATTTGGTGTACAGAACGTAGATGAAAATCGTTTTTAATCGAAAATTCTAATAGATTTTTTTTCCATATTAGTATATTTTCTTAGATTGTCCACGAAATACACAAAAAGGGATTTTTGGTACTTTCGTTTTAACCGTATGCCAGTGGTTAATCATGAAAGATTTCACTATTTATAGCATTTCTTTTTATTCCATTTTTTTTTAGTGTTTAAGGGCGAAGTTCCATTATATATCTGTTAAATTCAAATTTTACTTACTTATTTGTAATTTTATTTGTGACATTTTAATTTCGTTTATCAATTTAGTTGTGGAAGTTTACACGAAAACAAACAAATACTGAATTAATTGCATTTTTTTAAACACTTTCCAACCTAGTTGAAAAGTGTTTATGACTTCGGTTTGTCTGCCGTCTGCCGTATGACCGTCTGGCCGTCTGGCCGTGCTCTAACTCCCGTAAATATGCTCGGATTGCTCTGCAATTTTTATATGTTATTGTCGTTATCTATAGCATGTTCCCTATTTCAACGGAAGTGTGTAGCACTTATAGTTTTTTTACAGGGACACTCAAAATAATTCCGTTACATTACGTCTAGGGAGAAAAATTGTTTGCGGTTTATTTAAATAAGGTTTCACTATTTTAAACGCATTGAAATTTATATATATCACTAAGGTGCATTACAAAAGGCTTACTACAGAATAGTGTGTGTATAGCAGTTATCGTTCATTGACAGGGACACACAAAAGAATTCTCTACTGTCTGTTAACAATAATTCCCGGAAGTGCGTTTTAAGTTACTGAACGCGAATTTAAATTTAATTCGCTTTTTGTCTATTACGTGGTGTGTATAAATTCTGTAGATCCTATACAGGGAAGCACAAAAGTTCGCGAACACATTTCCGTTTATTGACAGAAACTCTAGAAGGAGAATTTTAAACTGTGCTACGCGTTTCCTAACTGAACTAAAATTTAGCATCCTATGTAGTATATATACAAATCTATAGATCCTATACAGGGCTGAATAAAAGTATTCGGATATTTTTCCGAATATTGTATATGTTGGAAATTCCTGAAATTATGTTTTGAAATATGTTATGCGTTTTCCAAATTGTTTACTTAGATGTTATCTTTCAGCTTATTAAACGGTGTGATTTCTAAAATTATTTTGGAAGCGTTGGAAAGTGTTACATAATCTATGCTTGACGCATGATTTTTCGTTCTTGTTTTTTAATGCAAACCTGTTAATTATTCGTAACCGGGTTGCAAAAGATTTTTGAGATATATATTTTTTAATTCATAATAGAAAATTATTTAAAATCTATATACATAAAAAAATATGTAAATTTAGAAACAGTTATCAAACAAATGTAATTTGAAATGTACTTCTATTTCTTTTCGACGGTATAAAAATTGAAATTGTGCGATGTTTAGAAATAAAAAAAATTACGATTAAAGCAAATTTTATTGTTCTGGTCGTTGCCACCGCCAATATGACGTCAGCGTTATTCATGAACATGTATTTTTTTTTCTTTATAATTTAAATTTCATTAGCCCTAAGAATCAAAATTCACAGAGAATAAAATACAATTTAGAGACCGCAACTGAACATAAGCGATTAAATTAGAATAAAATCAGAATAAATTTTTTAAAAATCCTTTTATTTATTTATTTATATCTTTTACAGAAAGGTTTTTTTTTTCTACATTAAAAATCTTAAAAAAAGCTTTTTTTTTTTTTTTTTTTTTACTTATTTCATAAGACTTTGGAATTATTCAAGCAGTTTCCCCTCTTCCTATATCTTTGAGAAAGCACATCTCAGAAAGAGTCTGAATCGTCTCTCTTTGGCAACATATAATGCATCACATTATGACAACGGGTGGTACACGTTTGAGTATATTTAAACACAGTTTCATCGAGAACTGATTTCACCTATATCTTCTATGAAAAAGATCAAATTTCACGAACCATTACAAGAAAATTTTCGAGAAAATTGTATGTAGATACATACACCGCTCAGTTAATTAAAGGGGTACACTTTATTTCAACACTTTAGTTAATTATAATAATCATGTGATCAAACATCAAACCTGGGCGTCCCACTGTACACATAGATGAAAAAACTATATATATATATTTTTTATTGAAAACTCTAATATTTTTTTTTTACTTTAATTTTTTTTGTTGTTGTTGTTAGATTGCCATCTAACAAAACCAAAAAAAAAATCATTTCTTCGGGGAAAAGGTGAAAAATATCAATTACACTGATAAACAAGAAATTTTTTCTTGGAAAATTCGAACAGTTTAAAACAACCATACCCTTGGGAATGTAGGAAATATTCACTAAAAGGTGAAGTTGGTTTCCGTTTCAGAGATATCTGTGTTTAAATATATCTCATTATGTTATTCTATTGTCTTTTAAAGTACTTTGTTTCTACAGTCTAATGACCCTCAAAGTGAACAAATATCTACAACTTATAACACATCTAGGCGCCAATAAGATGTGTGGTGTGCATTGCTGTGCCATGAAGATTTTTCTTTGCCTTTTGTAAAAAAAATTATCATTGTATGATTTAATTAGCTGACGAACGGGTGCTTTTATAATGTCCCGTAAGTGTGTTAATTTCTCTGATAGTTTTTGCTATATTTGTGGCGAATTTATCAGCACTACTCCCAAAAGAAACATTACTTCTTTAATTAGAATTGCCAATAAACATTATTTTGGATGCGAAATTGGAGTTCAGAATAAGCCATGGGCACCACACTTTTGTTGTTTGCTCTGTTCTACCCGACTTCGAGAGTTCATTAAGGGAAAGGGGACTTCAATGCCTTTCGCCATACCAATGATCTGCAGAGAAGCTAGAGATCATTTAGAAGCTTGCTATTTTTGTATGACTCCAACACCGAAAGGAATTAATTTTAAGAAGCAGATGCATATACAGTATTCCAACATCGATTCTGCTACGAAGCCAGTTCCTCACAATAACGTACTTCCTGTGCCACAGCCGCCTGTAAACTACAGTCTTTCAGTTGATGAAAAATGCATGCCAATATACCTCCATTCCTGGAGGTTATGCTTCAGGGGGAGAAGAAACATATGATATCCATGTCTTTTGTGTTGAAGTACAATGGTTTTAAGTGGAAAATTTGTACTAACTTGAAAGTCATTTCTGTTCTGCTGGGTTACACGAAATATTCATGCTTTATCTGCGAATTGGACAGTCGTGCAAAAGGTAAACATTACTGTGTACAAACGTGGCCGTCTCGGAAGTCTCTAGAACCTGGTGATAAAAATGTAATTAACAGACCTCTTGTAGCATCAGTGGGCATATTACTCCCACCACTCCATATTAAGTTGGGATTGATGAAAAATTTCGTGAAAGCTCTTAATCAGGACGGTAAAGCATTTGCGTTTATCCGAAACTTGTTCTCAACAATATCGGATGCCAAAATAAAAGAAGTTGTATTTGTACGTCCAGACATTCGGGAAATTATGAAAAATGACCAGTTTGAAAGCATTCTTACGACGGTAGAAAAGGACGCATGGCTTTCATTCAAGGGCGTTGTGCATAATGTCTTACGGAATAACCAAGGTACAAATTACAAGTGTATATTTCAAAATATGGTAAACAATTTTAAAAAGCTAAATTGTCACACGTCATTAAAGCTTCATTTCTTGCACTCTCACATTGCATTTTTCCCAGATAATATAGGAGCTTTTATCGATGAGCATGGTAACTGATTTCACCAACAAATCTCTGCTAGGTAGTCTCGTTATCGATCGCAATGGAATGCAGCAATGCTTGCCGATTACTGTTGGTTCATCAAGAGAGAAGATACTGAACAGAAATATAAACGCAAATATAGGTACTAATATACTCAAATTAATACACTCAAATTGTGTTCAGCTGCGTTAAACGTGTGTAAAATATGTGTAAAATGTGTATAAACAGCGTACAAGTATACTGCTGGTAAATTTAACATTTATGGATTATTATTATGTATAATTGTACGATCTCCTAAATTGTGATATATCGTAATAACTTATAAATACATATCCTTAGTTTAAAAAAATAAGAACCAAGTAAACATTTTTAATATCATTTTTATCTACTCAAGGGTGTATATAATTGGAATATTAGCTTTAAATTTAAGAAAAAAATAAAAAGTCAATTTTTGTTTATCAGTGTTATGTAAACAAATAAAGTTTTGTAATTTATTACAAGCGATATTTTCAAATTAGACATATACCAAGGAATAATAGTAAAAGAAATTGCTACATATAGCAGCATTTTTTTTAAATTCTGAATATTTTAGTGTTTAAACCCGTAGTTCGATTACTGGTCTGTTAAATTTTAGTTCTGTTTGTTTCTTTGTTTATTTACGATGAAGTATTAATTTCGTTATGGATTATTAACCGGAAACAAATGCTGAACTATTTATATTGCTTTAAGTTCAAACGTGTTAATCTTGCATAATCGAGCACCACGTGATAGAAATTTCTGTAAATATTATTATTGAAAATTATTTTTAAAAGAACAAATAATCTGTATATTGAGAAACAGTTTCAGAAAAATTTGCATTTGAAAATACATTTTTCAACTTATTCTACGGATAAAAAATTGTAATTGTGCAAGGTTTAGGAGTTAATAAATTTCGATAAAAGGAAAATTGGTTGCACAAATCGTTGCCACCGTCAATATGACGTCAGAATTATTAACGTAATTTTTTTTCTTTATATTATAGATTAGCGTTTAATGCATTCTAATACATGCCTCACAACTAAACTTTAATTATCTGCTGAAGTTTAATCGTATGTATCATTGAGATTTTATACTCGTAGTCAGAGTATACTCATAACTATACTAAGAAACTATAGTTACTGATTTCATTATGTCATTCTACATCTCTTTTATTTTATGGTATATCTATATATATATGTATATATATATTTCATTTTGCATTTTACAAGAAAATTTTACATTTTAGTTTTCATTTATCTTTAGACCAAATTGTTCGACATGGGAATACAATATACCCTGATCCGCATCGTCACCGATGAATTTCAAACACTATTGTTTGGTTAGTATTTCCAGACTTATTACATCTCTTACTTTTCCCTTCTGATCACAAGATGGCAGCACCACCGAATGAAACATTCATAATGTTATTTAATAAATCTTTTTATAATACTTTCAAATGCACACTAACTGTAAATAATTAAATAAAAAGAGAAAAAAATAGGTCCTATTTATTTCCATTAACTGTAGAATCAACGTTTTGTAAATAAAATATACTGACTGAAATTTATATTTATTTTTTTAAATTATCGAAAAATCTCCGGCAGTGAAAGACGAAAAAAAAGTTTAAAATATTTAACCTATCTGAGTCTGTAAACAAATGTAAATAAGATGCTTCCATTCGAACACAGATTTGAAAAAATAAACAAAAATTGAAAAATTGTTCGGCATGGGAACACAATATACCCTGATCCGCATCGTCAATGATGAATTTCAAACGCAATTGTTTGGTTAGTATTTCCAGACTTGTTACATTTTTTACTTTTCTCTTCTAATCACAAGATGGCAGCACCACCGAATGAAACATTCATAATATTTTTTATAAAACTTTTTATAATACTTTCAAATGCACATTAACTGTAAATTATTAAATAAAAAAAGAAAAAAGAAACAGGTCCTATTTATTTTCATTAACTGTAGAATTAAATTTTTGTAAATAAAATATAGTGACTGAAATTTATCTTTATTTTTTGAAATTATTGAAAAATCTCCGGCAGTCAAAGACGAAAAAAAAGTTTAAAACATTTTACCTATCTGAGTTCAGAAACAAATGTAAATAAGGTGTTTCCATTCCAGCATAGATTTAAAATAATAAACAAAAATTGAGAAACATTAGCATGAATTAATGTATTATACTACGCATTTACTAAAAGATAACATATGAAGTAAAAAAAAAAAACAGAAGAAGAAAAGAAAATTGCGCAAAATATTGCATGTTCAGCGTTTAGGGACATGAGTGTCTTTTAGCACCGATGTACACAGAAGAACGTGTTCCACACTCTCCACGTGCAACTGGGTGGGTCATAAAAGTTAAGAGTCTATAGAACAAGGACAAGGCTTTATATGTGTAAGAAGGTTATAGTAAAATGGCAATTTTATATGAATCAATAGTCTCTCTCCCTCTCCCCCCCCCCCCCCCCACCTCCACTTCCTTGATTGAGATCAAATGTTTCAGAAACAATTTTTATAGGAAGCACTGGTTGTAGCGGAATTTCCATCCCCAGTCCCCATTTAACCGCTATTTTCGTGGCTTTATTTAATTGTAGGGCGATTCGGTTTGAATCAAAACTTATGAACATGCAAATTTTATAAAATGTTAAAGTAAGGGTAATTTCTAATTTTTATACGAAAAGGAAAAAAAAAAAAATGCCGCTCTTGTTAAATCGTAACTTTTACTTACCCATCATACGTAGTATAGGGTAAGTCTTGTAATCGTTTCAAAAATCGAAAAAAATTTTTTTGACGGTAGTGAAACAATTGTACTGGTAATAGCTCGGAATGCATGAAATTAATTAACGATTCGGTGTATCGACATTAATGTATAATCTTATAAATTGAACTCCCGTTAGTGCGGGGCTTCCAAAGGAGGACACTTTTTATCCGCACTAACCGAAGCCGGTATCAAACGATGTAAAAGTTTGAATGCTGCACAATAACCTATTTCGTTCAGTGCATTGAATTCAGTGTCTGACAAAAATTAAATAGGTTACCAACCTAATGCTAAAATAAATAACCTTTTCTTTAATTTAGTAATTTTTGTTTAAAAGCAAGTTATTGTAAATTTGTTAAAACAAAAGAATAACTTACAGAGGACAAACAAAATATGCAAAGAAATTGGCGTACTTAGATAGTTTAATTTCAATTAACGTAATCGCTCACTTTTCTTTGCGTTATTTGATCAGATTATTTTTTTTACCGAATCGTTTTCAAGTTTTGCGACACACTCGAAAATTTTGTCTGTTATATGACATTTTGATTCTTAATATTGGTGAACAGCCATTAGCAATTTTTGAACCTCTTACGTTTATGATGGAAGAAAATTATCTTTATCTTCATTATTGTCCCTGACAATTTCTTAATATCTCAATAAGAAAGATAATAAAAGTTGATTTTGAAAAAATAACATACAAAATCAGTTTCGATCTTGCTTGGTCAGTTTGAGAAAAAAATTGTCCACATTATCCAATGAGTGGTACGTGTTTAAATTTTATTGCAAATAAGAAATAGTGGAGAAAACGAAATTGGCCTTATTAACCGGAAATACGTCTTAAGCGGAGACGTATTAACGTGAGCCGGCTATAAATATATCCTACTTTATCATTATAAGTTGCGTACACCCCTTTGAAATTCAAAGGAGTATCTAATTTTAAATTTGCATTTTTGTTCGTAAATCAAGTTGAGGATTTTTTCAATCCCTATTTCTATTATTTTGATATGGTTTGTTACATAAGATCGGGCAATGTGGAATAAACAATTTTGCTTAAATGTAGTCAAATTCACATAGAAATAATTACGCTTTCTTTACATTGTGGCCCTTGATAACGTGTTTCACAAATTAAGATTCCATATTTTTTAGTGTATTGTTCTTTCCTTAAGTTTTGTATTTTTATTAATACAGTGCATTTGTAACGTTTGGCTTGAAGTTATTACTAATATATTCTGATAGTTGGTCATTTATTTTTAACGTCGATTTTATCTTAAGATAAAAGAGACTCTAGAGAGTCAGTTTATTTACAAAAAGTTTTATTATATAAGTGTGTATGTGTGTGTGCGTGTGTGGAAACAAACCACTAATTTAAATCCACAGCAAGGAAATCTCATAAAAGTGTTAATGAAATGTGTTTGAATTTGAAACTTCATCTATTCTCTATTGTTTTCAGGCTTTGACTACCGATTCCGATTGCAAAGAATGGTTAACCGAGAAGAGCCGTTGCTATTTGAACCTCCTGCAGCCCCAAACAGCACTTCAACATGTAGATCAGGTTCTTCAGAAAGACCCAAATTATTACAAGGTAAATAAGATTTCATAGCGAATAGGCCGTTTCAATCGTTATACCTGTTATGAAATATTGGGCAGTACAGAAAGTTTCCTCCGTTTGGGAAACCAATTATTCGTATCGGAAAATTCTATCCGTCAATTATTAAACAATGGAACAATGTAGTGAGCATCATGGAACACCTAGTTGCAGTCAACTGAACTTCCAGGTTAGAGGTAATTTGACTTGCGAGGCAAAAATGAGCCGTGAGAAGTTTAAGAGTTAAAAATTAAATAAATAAAAATAAAAATAAATAAAAATTTAAATGTAATGTAATAAAGAATTAATAGAGTATAACAATAACAGTTAAGAAAAAATAAAAAAGAAAGAAAAATACCATTAGATCTAATAAATGACAAACAATTATTAGACATTAGATATCGGAATTAATGTGTAATAATTAAGTGATAGAATTTTCCTGTATGAATTGGTTTTCCCTAACGAAAAGAACTTTCCGAACAACCCAATAGTAGAAATAACTGGCTAAATAAGTACACCACCTTCGCCCTAAAAAAGAAGGGGATAAAAAAAAGGACAGAACTCTTCATGTGGTTTTACTGTGAAATTTTCACAGAAATACCAAAGTTGGATTATACAAATCAGGAGATCCAAACATGGCCGACTTCAGTATCTCACAAACATCTTGTTTGTTCTCCCGCCTTAGGATGGAATTCATGACGTTAGACCAAATGATCTCTGCCGATCCAATCGGCCGATAAAGGTTTTGTTTTTTCCTAGGACGACTTTCTCGGCCGATTCGGTCGGAGGAAATCACGTGATTGTGATGTCATGAACTCTGTCTCTAGGCTAATAAAAAAGACAGACAACAGACTGCCGCATTACATTTCGCGCTTGTCTCTCTTTGGACCGCTGGAGTCACGTAATGCTCTTTTTGTGCAGGTGCGTGGCTGTGGACATGGCTGCGTTCATCCGAGATATAACGGATGAAATCAGAGCTATGGCGAAAAATGGTCTGGTTCCCGGCATTTTTCGCTCTGTTGGAAAAAATCTCAACTATGATACTCCAACCATTAAATATGATTTACCTAGTTGAAAAACTTTCCTCTGTTCATTATTACCTAATTACATGGTATACAGGAGTTTCCGTGTTGTATTACATTCATCATGTAAAATGCTATAGTTATATTTATATATAGTTTATTAAACTTCCACTTTTTAATTGAAATTCGTATTGTGTGTATCACAGGCTATAGTTCTGAAGGGTGAGATACTGTATTCGATGTGGGACTTGGAGAAATCGATGCTATTTTTCGTTCAAGGTCGGCGGCAGAGACCCGAAAATTCAGAATGCATTCGAGGCATACATAAAGTCAAGATGGCTCTGGAAGAGATTGCAGGTAATGAAATATATCATTCAGTTAGATCTAATTTTGCCTATACTGGGCTATTTGAAACAAAGGTCGCCAAGTTTCGCGATAAATAGCGAAATATCGACATATTTGGCGTCAAAAATGTCACCTAAAGTAGTATCAACCAGATACTAATTCGCTAAATTTGCATATACAGGTGTCAGTGAAAGGTTTATGTGCTTTAATTTTTTAATTGTTGGAGATGAACTGGCAATGTATATTGAAAAAGTATTCAAAATAAGTTAGGAAATAGGATTATGCTAATGTAAAATTCTCAACCTAAAGTTACATTTTAAAAATATTTATCCGTAAACAAAGTAAGTCTGTTACAAAAAGAAAAATATATATACGAGGGAGAGTCATTAAGTAAGTTACAAACTGATATGACATATTTTAAAGTAAGTAAGAAGCATTTTCCAAAAATGTTAATAGGTGGAAGCATCATCCAGCTTTATGATAATCATTTCATATTGACTAGGTAGTATTAGCACGCATACATCAATCAGTTTCAAAATAACGATGGGCTTGATGATACGTCCAGGCCTGTTGGCAGTCCTAACACAGGGGACAATTCAAAAGTTTGGTTAGCAATGGCAACTTCTTCAATATCCACCTTACAGCCTGAAATTAGCGATTTTAAACTGGTTAGTCCACTGAAAAACATCTTGGAGACAAGATGATGTTTGCAGATGCTGAAGAAGTTCAACATGAAATCCCAGAGATGCCAACCTCTCATTAATATTCCGTAATATGCGAATTAATTTGACCCAAGTTTAACACGTTTCGCACCAGAATTTTTTTTTAAGAAATGAAATTAAATAAAATCCACGTAGAAACCAGAAATTGAATAAATAAAGATTCATCCAATAATTTTTCTGGTTTGAAGCGTTGATAAACTGGGTCAAATTAACCCGCATATTACGGAATATTCATGAGAGGTTGGCACCTATGAAATCCTAATGGGTTTGAGATAGCAACTCAAAGAATTTTATACAGCTAGTATTGGGGCAAAATGATAAGTGCATCAATATTAATAGAATGTTGTGAAAATAAAAAAAAAAAGTTTTGAAGTGATTATCACTGTAAGTTATTAATTAATAATTTTTTTTTAACTACAGTAGAACTCCAGTTATCCGAATCAATTGGAACCGGACCCTATTCGGATAATTGGATTTTTTCCAAAAAAAAAGGGGAATTTTCAATTTTATATTAAATTTTATATTGTATATTTTAATTAATTACTGTATGTATGTTGAAAATGGGAGAAAAAAATTATTTTTAAAGAAAAAGAGCTTTTAATTAATTAAATGAAAAGGCAACACTATTACATGTTAAACGTACTTACAAGTGGTGTACATTAGTACAGTATGTACGTACCGTACTGTAAATGAAAGTCATTACTTGCTGAACATCTCGGTCAATGTAAGCTGTTTGACAGTCTTCATCCGTTCAAGTAGCGCATCCGCTTGACAGTCAGAAGTTGCATGTGGTCACACTCGGGCTGACGCTCCATCCACTTCGGCGCAGTTTCAAGGCCGGCAAATGCTTCACTAGCTGATGGTCCCGTGTATGCTTCAACTTCCACATTAAGGTCATTTTCTCCCTCGACACTTTCTTCTCTCACACTTTCAATAAGTTTATCATCATTTAGAATTTGAAACCCAGGGTCTTCACGGCGGGAAAGACAATAGCGCGCGTAGACAGAATCATTATTTTGGGAATCGCAGTACGTTTCCGTCTTTTTGTATATACTATTTGTTTTTTTTCTGAAATTCTGAAAGCGATTCGGATAGTTGGAGTTCGGATAATTGGAATTCTACTGTAACTTAATGACTTTCCCTCATACTGTTTGTTCCAACAAGATCATTACAAAAAACTGAATAATTATAATAAAAGAAATTAATAACTTAGTGACTCAAATCTTTATTTCATCCTTTCCAATTTTGCGCCCTTCGGATTCGTGCGCCTGGAGCAGTTTGCTCCAACTGCTCCTCGGTAGCTACGCCCCTGATTCAACTCGACCCGAACCCAAAATTCAGCTTACAGTCAACTCGAAACGCGAACCATAAGTTACTCAATATCTTTCGGGAAAAAGTTCAATTAATTTTACCGAATGTATATATTTTTTAATTTAGCACTTCGATTTAACTTATTACCGTAATTTCTGGCCTATAATCCGCGGACCAAACATTTATGTCGACCCAGAAATTTTATTTAATAATTAAAGTCAAACATTTACAGCGTTCTAGTAAATTACATTATATAAAATAAAATTTCTGGGTCAAAACATAATTGCTTGATCCGTGGATTATAGTCCGAAAATTACGGTAATTTTCTGTTTATTTAAATCGTTTTAACATCAAACTGCTCGTTTATTATTATTTTATTTTTCATTGAAATTAATATGTTGAATTTTGATTTTGATTTTGATTTATTTATTATTTTTCAAATTTATTCATTGAATGGGATTTAAAATACATTATCTGTTAAATATTTTCAGATTACCGAATTTCAACTGACAGAGTCAAAAAGAAATCGTCAAAGAATAGAAGTAAATCAGTGAGTGCCTTGAAACATTATTATACTTCCTTGATTTTTATTCATTTTTCCTTTTTTTTCTCAAACATGTACAGTTTGATGTTCATTTTCTCAAACATCACGTAATATGCTTTCTTCGTACATGAAATTGTTACTCGAACGGTCATTAGCTTCTTACAGTGTTTTAATATTTTGCGTGCCATGTATTTTCAGGGGAAAAAAATGGCTTGTACTTTTTTACTTCCGGCTTTTGTATATGCGTAGTTTTTAAAGTCCTGCGCGATTCGGCTAATACCCGACGCTAAGCGAACACGACAAAAATAATTTGGCTGTCCCGACCTGAATCGGACAAAAAAATTTCTCGACCCAAAAACTGCAATAAAGGAAACAAGTTGGAAATTGTACGTCTAACGTGACAAATGAGGTGCGTTCCTACTATAACTAGTTTCAGTGAAATGAATTATAGAGTCTGTTATTATATGATTAATTTCCATAATAAAATAAGTACATTTTAAGTTGGCAACATTTTATCATTTGTTGACATTGACTGAAAATTCCAATGGGAAAATTTAAGCCTAGCAATGAAAATTTCAGAACTTGAAATCCATATGTAGACTTTTTTCCATTTAACATCTATTTCTCCGGAAACATCTATCCAAAAACTGTCGGTAGATTAGAGGATTGCTATAATTAAACAATTTCAGTATATAAATTCGGTTTTTAAATTCAGTAATACGGAAATAATATGACTCCATTTTAAATAGGACGTAATCATGGCAACCTAGTATCATTACCTATCATGTGATATCATTGAATTAATTACGTATGATATGATTTAATAGAATGATACATCTCGGTCGCTTGACGATTAATCCTAGGAAGCTGCTATGACAAAGAAGTATCAATTTTAAAAAAAAAAATCAAATACTTAATAAATATTTTTATTAATATCTTTTTAAGTTTTGATTCGATTTTCATAAAATTTGAAATGACTCGACAAAATTCTGCAAAGATTATATATATATTAAATTTCAAATCATTTGTGTTGAGTAGCTTTTGCGCTGTTATATGCGGACAGACACACGGACGGACAGGCCGATGACTAAAGGTGCTACGTATTTATATATTTACGAACGCATCTAAAAAGTCCTTCCAGCCTGTACCGGGAGGAAAAGGTAGCTTTCTTATATAGCTAATGTTACTCGAAAGGAGCAAGCTAAAATGCAAAAAACCGATTACGGAAGATTCGTTAATACTGAATTTGAATGCGAAATTCGCCAAATTAGTCAACTATAGTCAAGTTGGCTTCTCTCGTCAAGCTTGGCGAGAATTTGACGCTAACGGATATTAATATAGTTTTATGCGTATGATTGATTGGGAAAATGATTACAACAATGAAAGGTAATTTGCCAGAAATACCGTTCACTAAAACTTATAAATTAATCCCAGATTTGTTTTAATCTACTGTCTTGTTTCAAAATGTCAGTCACCCTAGAATTTCAGACTGCTATATCTCAGCCATTTTTTAAGATAGAGGCAAAACAAAAAATGCTCCAAACAAACACACTCCGAAATCCTTGTATCAAGGCCTAAGACGTAAGCAAAAAATAAATTTAAATTTCGAATTTTTTTAATGTATATTTTTAGTTTTAAATCTTTTAGTGGCCATCATTTTGAATAAAGATGGCGGACCAAGCTGGCCAACGAACTCGGTCGAGATATTGGTGAACATACACTTAGTTTTATCCAAATTAGTTATATATATATATATATATATATATATATATATATATGTGATGGAGTTACGAGTGAATACTATAATGATTTAAAGAGTTCTATCAAGCAGCTTCAGAACAGCTTTATTATCACATACGTTGATGAAGCAAATTCTAACTATGCAATAATATGTAAACAACTATATGGAGACATTCTACGTGGTAGTTATGATAATAAGGCGAATTATAAGCTCTTAAAATCAAGCAAACAAGTAGTTGGTAATAGGATCAAGGCTTTCTACAAGAAATTAAATATTAAACAACATAGCAACGAACTGCCGTATCTTGTTTTAGTCCCTAAATTTCACAAAACTCCTGTGACCTTTAGAACTATTACATGTGGTTTCGGTTCATATTTGGTTACAGCAAATAAAAAGTTTCTACACATTCTAAACAAAATATTTGCTAAAGTTTTAAAAGAAAAATCTGCATGTATAATTAAAAACAGTTTTGAATTGATTGACAATTTAAGAAAATTGTGCAATATAATGGAATTTCATACTTATGACTTTGAAGATTTATACAATAGTATTAATTTAGATGATTTAAAGAGTAAAATTATGGATTTTTTTAAGGAGTTCAATACTACAAATATAAGCTCTGAACAGTTCACAACTCTTTTTAATTTTGTAGTTAAAGAAAATTATTTATAAGATGGTAAACGGGTTTACAAACAGATTAAAGGTATTCCTATGGGTGGGAGCTGCAGCTCCATCCTAGCTGATATTTATTTATATACATATGAAAAAGAAGATACTGCAAATCAAAATGTAATATATTACAGATACATAGATGATGTTCTATTAGCCGGGATTAACAATTCCTTGAAAGATTTCAGCTTTAATCACTATCCAAATAGTTTAAGCCTGAAAATTGCGTCAAATTATTCAAAATGTGTCGATTTTCTGGATGTAACTTTAGATGTTTCTAATGGTGAACTGGTAACAAATATTTACGATAAGAGAAATTATTTTAATTTTGATACTATTAAAATGTTACATTTCACTTCAAATGTGCATTTGTCCATTTTCAGAAATATTTTTATAAATGGTTTATGCCGTATTGAGAAATTGTGCTCTAATTATGCAAATATTGCTAGGAATATAGCTGATTTTTATTATATGGCGTTATCACAAGGTTATCCGGTTCAGTTTTTGTCCGATCTAACATACAAATTTATCAGAAATAAAGGTTATAGTGACGAACTGTTAGGAGTGTTCAATACGAGCGATGTTTTGTTGATGTGATATTTGTGGGAGTGTCGGTGTAGTGGGTTGTTTACCGTGTTGTAAGTTGAGAATTTGATAGTGAAGTCTGGTTTTAGTTTGTCGGTGTAGAGGGTTATTTACCGTGATGTAAGTTGAAAACTTGTTGGTTTAGTCTGGCTATGGTTTGTCGGTGTAGTGAGATGGTTGCTGTGATGTAAGTTGAGAACTTGATGGTGTAGTCTAGCTATAGTTTGTCGGTGTAGTGGGATGTTTGCCGTGCTGTAAGTTGAGAATTTGTTGGTGTAGTTTGGTTATAGTTTGTCGGTGTAGTGGGTTGTTGGCTGTGATGTAAGTTGAGAACTTGATGGAGTAGTCGGGCTTTAGTATTTCGGTGTAGTGGGATGTTTGCCATGATGTAAGTTGAGAAATTGATGTTGTAGTCTAGTTATAGTTTGTCGGTGTAGTGGGTTGTTTACTGTGATGTAAATCGAGAATTTGTTGGTGTAGTCTGGCTTTAGTTTGCTTCCTTTTGTTATGTCTGTTTCATTCATTTTCAATCTGTACTTGTCAGGTATGGGGGAGTGTTGCATGCGTAAAACTAGTTTAACCCAGCAGTGCATGTCTCAAGCCATGCCACCTGACACAGGTTTTTTTAGCTCTTCTTTGTTGTTTATTGGCATTTTTAATTTTTGCTGCAATTTGTTGTGTTCTTTTGTTTTGAGTTTAAGTAGTTAGTTGCGTTTTCTGGTTCTGTGTAAATGTAGTTTGTTTAGTTTTGTTTTTCTAGTATTGAATTTAAGTGGTTTAAAGTTTTTGGTTGGCATTTGTGATAATGGTTCTGCAAGTGATTTTCCATTGGTGTTTATTATATATATATATATATATATATATATATATCTAGGGTTCTGGTGTTCAGGATCTTTGAAAATATACCGAAATTTTTCGGAATTGCTTTCCTCCGAACGGCTGCTATAGGTATTTTGTAATGAAAGCTACCTAATAGACTTACAATTTAATGTAATTATGTAAAAATAATAGTCTATAATCATACATCTCTAATATCAATTTTATCTTTTATTGGGAAAAAATGAATTTGTAATGAACAATTTATGTTCGAATACATAGTTTTTTCTCCTAAATTTGTCCAAAAAAAGTCGGAAGTCAACATCATTTTCCCGAAAACGAACTAGATGGCGCCACACCCTTGAAATCGCCGTTTTCGCCAAGTTGGCGAACAAAAAATTTCGGGAAGAATAAAATCTAAAATTAATATTTAAATTTGGCAATTATTCATGTTTATAAGGAAATTGAAGCATGCAGGGATCCTTTCTTGAATGATTCGTACAATTAATAACAGAACAACTACCCATAATCAAACCTTAACCCTTTAACGTTCATTGGTTCTCCCACGAAACCACAAAACTTTAATTACGAAACTCAACAATGACAGCAGAATTTTAATAGAAATGTTTTTCATTTATTATATATGTGAAATATCGCTTTTTTGTTATATAAAAATAAATTTGTCCATAATTTCCGGTGTCAATCATTTATTTCAACATCTTAGTAATTGAAGTGCTTTATCCGTTAAAGGGTTAAAGTTAAAAAATAGACAGAAACTAATTCAACGCCAATGAAATACATTACGTGAACCGGTTTAGCGGGAATAGAAATGTCTGACGAGTCAGCCTATATATTTAGTAGCTCTAGCGCTGACCATTGACGGTAACGGTAACAGGACGGAAAGCACTCGTCTCCTGGAAAAAATATGGCCCTACGATAAATGATGCCGTAAATCCGCACCACACAGTGACCTTTGCAGCATGAAGTGGTACTGGGTTCGTTGCGAGTGGATTTTCTGTTGCCCATATTCGGCAATTCTGTGTATTGACATATCCCGTCAGATGGAAATGGGCTTCGTCTGTCCACAGAATTTTCCACGGCCAATCATTGTCCACTTCCATGCGAGAAAGAAATTCCAAAGCAAAACCCTCTCTTGCTGGCAGGTCAGAACGAAACAACTCCTGCACATGGCAAATTTTGCACGGATAGCATTGCAGGTTGTTTCGTAGAATGTTATGCACCGTGCTCACAGGCCTGCCCAATGTTCGGGCAATTCTCCGTGCACTGCATGGTTGCACACAAACCGCTCGATTCCTCCTGAACTGCTGTGGCCACTTCTTCAACTACCGCCGAATCACATATTTTCCTTCCTCTACCAGACTGCACATCAAACGAACATGAATTTTCGAATTTTTTCATCATTTTCACCAGACCCACGACAGTCATCGGTCCAACGCCTTTTTTCATACCCTTGAGTCCTGAACTTCTGCAGAGCTACTGGTGCAGAATCACCGTTCTTGTAATAAAGCTTTACAAGCAGAGCGCGGTCCTTCATTGAGACACTCCTGGCGAACGTCTGAGACGCGAAATGAGGAAACGCCGTTTACCCAACGCTTTCATAACACCTGAAATGGTCGTGCGCATGCCAGGTATTTTAATTTACATCTTCTGACGCTTACAGCGCCATCTGTTACTAAAATTGGAACTTTTTTTTGTTCATGTTCTTTCCCCCTTTTTCAATAATACGCCGTTCAATTTTGACGTCATTCTAATCAGTGGTTTTTTTTAGAGCGTTTTGAAACTGAAACTTTAATTATAATCACTCGGTATATTTCTTCGTGACTCAACCATGAATATTTCTTTATACAATAATGAGTCATTTACAGACACATAAAAATTCTTTTCTTTCTTTTTGCCATGCCTTAAAAAGAAACTAGACATCATCAACAACAACAAATATTAATAAATCCCCTAGTTAGCACTTTCTACCATATATAATTAAAAGCAGTGATTTTTTTTCATAATCGGTGTTCATGCCCAATTCCCATATTGTAACAAAGGGATTTTTTTTTTAATTACATGAATTGCTGTCATGAAATTAGGCGTGGTTTGTATATAAACATTAAATGTTTACCAAAAAGAGGTTTTTTTTCCTTTAAATATATTTTTTACTTATATTTTTTCCAGGCCAAAGGAAGATTGACCTCTACTCCTCCTACAGATTGCCTTTTAAGAAGAGATCAGAAACAATCTCTATCGAGCCAGCGTCCTTCCACGAAGATGTCTCATCGCTCGGAGGACAGTAGCACCACTCCAGTGACGTCACGAGATGACAGTTTGAATTCTGACCTCATAAGACCGACCACAGCTCTCACTCGTCGTAGAATAGAGTCACCGAGCTTCAGTCGATCACAAAAGGCAAGATAAGTATACTTGATTCATTTGATAAAACTATATTTGCAATCCCACGTGTCGAGTGTCCCAAAAATGACTGATGGATTTTAAAATTCAATAACTTGCAAACGATGACAGATATTAAAAAAATTCTTGCAGGAGGGTTATGTATGATGTCAGTAGTTTTCTTACTGTGGCTCTTGATTTTAGTTCGAATTTCAAACAATAGATGGCGCTGACAGCAATTGGCGTTCAGTCGATGCCGAAACTGACACAAAAAGACAAAAATGACGGTTGTCGCAGGCGTTTTTTTTTTTTTTTAAGTTTGTACGGTCCCACGAACTTCAACACCAATAATATGTAAATGTTTTCTTTGACTCATTTGATCTCAGAAAAACTAGGCGAAGAAAACTTTTAGAAATTATTGGTGTTGAAGTTCGAGGGACCGTTCAAACGCTGAAAAAAAAGCAGCCCTAGTATTCAGGGGGCGGTGCATCAATTACTGCCCACTGAATATTAGGCCTGAGCACTGACACAAAAATTGATGCAGCTGTAGGCGGAAATTTATCAGCGTATGTACGGCCCCTTGAAATTCAATATCAATAATTTCTAAAAGTTTTCTCCGCCTTATTTGTCTGAGATTCAATAAGTCAAACAAAACTTTTAGAAAATACTGGGGTGTAAAATTTGGGGAATGTACAAAGGTTTTACAAAATCGGCCCACGAGCGCCGCCATTTTTGTGTCAGCGATTAGGCCTAGTATTCAGGGAGCGGTGCATCAATGCTGAGTGGCGTCAGCTTCGGCCTCGATGGAACGCCAATCGCTGTCAGTGCCATCTATTGTTTGAAATTTGAACTAAAATCAGGAATCACAGTAAGAAAACTCCTGACATCATACATAACCCTCCTGCAGGATTTTTTAAAAAATATCTGTCAAAGTTTGCAAGTTATTGAAATTTAAAATCCATCAGTCATTTTTGGGACACTCGGTACTATCACACGATATGAAATATATAGTGGAATTCGAGCTGAGCATGAGATAAAAATACCGACAAGTTCTTCATTCACAAATTCATGCGAGGTAAACTATTACACAATACGTTCTCGACAGTTTTTCTCATGCAAAGCCGGTTTATGAGGAAATATCTGGTATTGTTTATTTTCTATCATTTGTGTAAAGTCTAACCAGGAAACCACGCCGTTAGTGTAATAATGAAAAAAAAAATCTAAATAAGCAGCAACCGAAAGAGCATAGTGAAACGTGTTTTTTGACGCATAAATCAAATGCCCTCGAGCCAGTACTCAGCCGTTTCCTCGAGCCGTTGTGTTTTTAATAGTTTCCAACATAGTTGAAAAGTGTTTATAAATTCGGTTTGTCTGGCTGTCTGTCCGTGTTCTAACTCGCATAACGATAATCGGATTCACATGCAATTGATACAGGTTATTGAGGTTTACTATAGCATGTTCGGTATTGGAAATGAAGTGTGTAGCACATCTAGTTTTTTTACAGGGACACTCAAAAGAATTCCGTTACATTACGGTCCATGGGGAAAAATCATTTGAGGTTTATTTTAATGATGTTACACCATTTCAAGCATATTGAAATTGATATATATCACTGAGGTGCACTACAAGAGGCTTATTGTAGAATATGGTGTTTATAGCACTTACAGTTCCTTTACAGGGACACTCAAAATAATTCTGTTACATTATGCTCTACGGAGAAAAATCGTTTGCAGTTTCTTTTAGTAATGTTTCAATATTTCAAACGTATTGAATTTGATATATATCAGTGAGGTGCATTACAAGGGGCTTACCATAAAATATTGTGTGGATAGAATTCATCGTTCATTTACAGGGACACAGGAAATAATTCGGTACTGTTAGTTAACAATAATTGCTGGAAGTGCTTTTTCAGTTGCTGGGCGCGTGTTTAAATTTAACTCATTTTTTGTCTATTACTTGGTGTGTATAAATTCTATAAATCATACACAGAGCAGCACAAAAGTTCTCGGGTACATTTCCGTTTATTGACGGAAATTCCAGAAGGGGAATTTTAAATTGTATTACGTGTTTCCTAACTGAACTAAAATTTAGCATTCTATGTAGCATATATACAAATCTATAGATCATGTACAGGGCTGCACAAAAGAATTCGGATATTTTCCCGAATATTGTTGGTAACTCTTGGTTTTTCAAATATATTATACGTTTTCCAATTTATTTACTTAGATATCAGCTTTCACCTTATTAAACTGTAAAGATTTGTAAAAGTATTTTGGAAGTGTTGGAATGTGTTACATAATCCATACTTGACGCATGATTTTTCTTTCTTGTTTAATATCAAAACGGTACATACTTAAGAAACTCGCCTCGTATTATTTTTTTTGCAGTCTGAATTGAGAATTTCGACGGAGAGACCGTTGAGTGCGAAAGGTAAACGGGGTGCATCGAACAGACCCAAGACTGCACTGAATCGAAGAAGTAGATCTAAATCGACTTCTCAAGACTTGGCAATCGAAGATATTCGCCGGTTCGTCAAGGAATCTATGAGCGGCTCTTACAAATCGTCCACCCTCAGAAGATTCAGTAAGTACTAGAAGATTCTTTCCAATATTTTTACACGCTTTTGTTTAACTTCGTTTGTTGTCTTTCCGCAGGAGCGCCATTTTAAAAGTTTCGTTAGGGGGTGGGGGGAGGGGGGAGGGGGGAGGGGTACGTTTTATTTGATGGAGGAAATTTTTCTTCCGATATTGTTGTATAGAGCTGAGAAGAAATTAATAGAATTTTATTTTCACATACCTATATTCCAAAGCAAAAACATGTCCGTGAATAATGTAGGGCTCCCAAATGGTCCGCTTTATGAATACCGGTATTTTATTAGAAAAATTTTATTTTCAGATTTTTCTAGCAAATTTTGCAGAAACCACCTTCGGAGGTAAATTTATGTGGAAATGTAGAAGCCTACCATGAAATTTTCTATTAAAAAATATTGGTATTCAGTTGGCGGACCATTTGGAAGCCCTGATTAATGTTGACGTCATATAGACGGTGACAACACATGTCCAAGACTTTTCGCTTTTACTGCAATATTTTTTAACTTCCAAACATCGCACAATTTCAATTTTTACCCCGCCGAATATGAAAAAAAACTCTTTAAAATCTAATTTATGGTTTTAAAAATCATTTTCAAGCGTGATTTTTTTAAAAATCTATTTTTATCGAGTTCAGGCCAGGTACGAAAGGTTAACCCGTTTGCCCTTAAAATAATTTAAATAGTTCAGTCTTTGTTTCCGGCTAATATTCCATAACAAAATTAAAACTTCATCCATAATTAAATAAGATAATATAAATAAAACTAAAGATTTAACGCATGTGATCGAACTAAGCGTTTAAACCACTGAAATTTTCAGAATAAAAAAGGCTTCTGTAAGTAACGAAATCTTTGGCAATTTTTTGGCTATGAAGTCTTGGCATGCGGTTAATACGGAAGTATAATAAAAAAGGTTTCTGTAAGTAACGAAATATTTGGCTATATTTTTTGCCTATGAAGGCCTGGCATGCGGCTAATACGGAAGTATAATAAAAAAAGGCTTCTCTAAGTAACAAAATCTTTGGCGATTTTTTCGGCTACGAAGTCCTCGCATGCGGCTAATTCGGAAGTATAATAAAAAAGACTGCTGTAAGTAACGAAATCTTTGGCGATTTTTTTGGCTATGAATTCCTGGCATGCGGCTAATACGGAAGTAGAGCTTTTAATAAATTCTAAAACTTTATTAAAGCATATTATTGATATTTTTTATATAAAATTCTTTTGATATTGTTAGCGTGTTATCTAAAAGAGATCAGTGAAACACCTCTCTGAAAGACCACCTCTATAAGATGATCACCTCTCATGAAGACCGTTTATTTCTGGTCTACAATTTTTGGCTTTTAGACTCAATGATAATTTTTCCTCCATTAAAAGACCACTATTTCCCGTCTCCCTCTTTGAAAGACCACTTTTCAACTTTTCAGTCGTAGGACAGGATTACTTCTCTTCGCATCGTGGATTCTTGAAATTTCACTTTTCTCCATAAAACACATTCAGCTAGCTGGTGGGAGAAGGGATGTTGTCCCCTTTCCTGGAATTTGCCAAGTGGCAAACACCCTGTGAAGTGCAGGAGTCTTTTCCACAGGGCCTGATTACCAACGGGGAAACTTCCACCAATAAATTTTAATAGAAATATTCGTCTTATTTAAACGGCGTATTCATGCAATATTACTGTATTGGATAAAGTGGAAATATCTATTCATTTTAACTGGTGGAAGTTTTCCCCGTTGGTAATCAGGCCCTGCTTTTCCACAGGGGTCCTGATTACAGTTTTATTTCAATTTTGTTGCTTTTCTTGAAAAGTTTGCCACGTCTTGTTATCACCTTAGTTTTGTTTAACAGTGGAAGTCAATGCAATATTCAAGTTAAAGTGCGTACTGTGTTTTTTTACTGTGTGTTTAGTAGTTTGATTATGCTATGAGAATTATGTTAACTTTGGAAGACAAAGGGAAATTTTTATGAGAATGCACACAAGAATTGAACATGAGAGAGGAAATTGGTGACACAGTTTAACTGTAGCAAAACTTAAAATATACATTGAAAAACAAAGATTTTCTGCTAAAAGAGTATGAGGTATTCAAATCTTTCGCAAGTAAAAGAAAAAAAAAGGAAAAAATTAGCGGGCTGAATGAAATTGTATCAACTATCTATCAATAAATTGATAGAATGTTTAATACCTGTTAGAGATGACACTAAAATAAATAATTTGTTTAAAGATATCAAAAAAATGTTTAGAAACAAAAATTGTTAAAACTAAAGAAAATTTTAATTTAATTCCTTCTTTAAAGCTCTACAGGGTGTATCTGAAAAAGTGGGAAAAACTTTATGGGGTGATAGAACGCAGCTATACGAGCAAATTTTGTCATAGAATGTATGGTCGGAACGCAAGTGGTGAGAAGTTAAAAGGAAGTGTTCCACTGTCGCAGTTAAAGAATTAACACAAGAATGAGAGGAGTTACTTCAGAAATTTTTTTATTAACAGCAATGTAATTAATGTACATGATCAAAGAAATTGCTCAAAAGATCTTCTGCCTGGTGTAATGCACGCTTCACACCTGCGGGATAGGGACATACGCACAATTGCAAAGACACCAGGCATTTCCCGAATATCCCCGGCAACAACGGCAATCCTGGCGACTAGATCCATATCGGTTTCAATGGGGCACTCGTAGTCTTTTCATATGGCCCCACGGGAAAAAAGTCCAAACACGAGAGATCTGGCGATCTTGGTGGCCAAGCTATGGGACCAACCTCGACCAATCCATCGCCCTGGGAACGTTGCATCTAAAGTATTCCGCACATCTAAGGCAAAGTGTGAGGCGCACCGTCGTGTTGAAACCACATTCTCGAACTGATAGGGGTTGGAATTGGACGCAGCAACTCTGACAACACCTCTCGTAGGAATGTGTCATACCATTTACAACGCCACCTAGCGTCTTGTGCGGCCATACATTCTATGACGAAATATGCTCGTACAGTTGCGTTCTATAACCCCATAAAATTTTCCCACTTTTTCAGATACACACTGTATTGACATGAAATATAAAAATCTAATTCAATAATATTTTTTTTATGTATTGTATTAAACTTTGCTTTACCCATTACTTCTGTTCAGAGAGCACCTCTCTGAAAGACCGATTTTTTTAATGGTCCAATAGGTGATCTCTTTAGAGAGGTTTTACTAAATTTTAAATGTAAAAAATGTAGTGGGGCTTGAGCCCTCCCTTTTCCATGCCTTACGTTATCAAGAATGTCATATCTGATAGCAAAATATTTCGGAAATCAATTAGAATTTTGTTTACCACATTATTTTTTCCACTCTCTAGGTGAAAGTACTCAGAGATCTACAGATCGTAGTGGATATTCAAGTCGATCGGTCTCCAGCTCTATGGAGGACATTTCTCGACAGAGTCGTCATTCTGACAGATCTAAGCTGCCACAGGTGAAAAACAGGAGCTACAACAGCCAGTCTCATCAGCTGTCTAAAATAACTCCGGGAACCAAAGTATCTGTGTTTCTTGGACAAGATAAAATGTTCTTAGACAGTCTTCTGAAAGACAAAGGTGATTTAACATTTCTCTTTAATTGCAAAATTTCGTGACTCTTTTTCTAAATGGTTTCTTCTTCTTCACACCTTTTTCTTGTGCCAAAGCAGAAGGGCTGGTGATTATCTTTGTAGATTTTCACGTCTGGAAGCATTGGTAATGCAACAGCATGTCTGGGAAACCCAGGATTATGGCCTAGGGCTACAGTTGCAAAGACTAGAAAAAAACTGGTTTAAATCTGGGAATAAATCGGGTTTTCTGGGAATAAACCGGGTTTTTTGGAAATAAACCAGGTCTTTTGGGAATAAACCTGGGAATAAAGCGGGTCTATTGGAACTAAACCTGGGAATAAACCGGTTCTTGGCAACTCTACCTAGGGCCGGCACTGGTGTGCCTGGATACCCGAAGCTCCTTGGGGAGACTCGGATGTGTCCCCAAGTGTCATGCGGCTCAGTCCTTTAGTGCTTTGGGATCTGCTATTTTAGCGACCATGCCGTCTATTGCGTCTTGGGTGCAGGGAGAGTGATGCGCATGGGCCGGTAGCTCGTGTCATGGCGCATGTCGTTGTTCCGTCTGACGCGTTGCACATAAGGGCTCCCCAGAGCTCAAATTGGCGAAGTGACTTACCGAAAGGTATGTTCGTTTTGCATCTTTTTCTCACGTTCTCTCGTTTACACGTGCTTAAAAAAATTGGGTGTTTTGAAAATTTAAGAGCAGCATGCAACCTTAAATATTCCGCCTCCGCGAGCTCATTTCGATCTCGGGATGAGACCGCTTCATCCCTCCTCTAAGCATTGTTTCATGTACTAATGTAAAATGTGAAACGTCTTGTAGTAAAAAGTAATTTGTAATACTATTTTGTGCTTTAATCTTCTGAATGCCATCTTTATCTCTTTACAGATCTGAAGCGATCTCATACGGTGTATACAAAGAGAGCGCTGAGAATAGCTAAAGAAGTGCAGAGCTTCGTATCAGAGCGTGAGAAATACTGGAAGAACAGGGAGAATTTCGCTCGCTATACGACAACAGAAGAAGATACCTTAATATAAAATCAATGACATCATTAAAGGACTACAAAAATATCACCGCTTGATGACTGGATTTATCTCGATTAACGGGATGATGAACTTAGAAGAGGAACAATATAAAAGTTTTGCAATGAAATAAAAATTTAACGAAAATCACTGTTTGATAAGTTATTTGGATTCACTTTAAATCAGCGTGAGTGTGATTTAAATTCAATCGACATTTTTATTAGCTTATTGCAGATTTCAATTATCAACTGTAACTAATGATTAAACTATCCCTTGCGAACTACTCTTTTTGCAATACTTTTTGAACTTCTCAAGAACGTTGACCTATTGATTACGAGCTAGAATTGGCGACTATTTTTATATTCACTCGTACCACAATTTACAAAAAAAGAAAAAAAAATATTTTTGGTACATTTCTTTTGAAATTATCCTAGTATAAGTGTATGGCAGAGATTATTTGTGAAAAAGTGGTGGGATTAGAATAAAGAAACAGTCTCTGGGACGACATATGTCCCAACCCCGTAATCAAAGAGTTAATAGTTTTTTTCTTGAAAAAATATAAACGAGTATTCTTATATATAATAAAGAATAATTTACGTAGTTATAATTATCAAACGTAAAATACTAAGGGAAATGCTGAGAAAGCATGCCCAGTATGTAGAAATTACTTTATTAATTTTCGTAAGCATTGATGTATATCAAAACGAATACCCAAATATCCGTACTCTTAGGAGCTAAACATAAATAGAAGTTGGTTTTCAATCATTTGGAAATTGCATGCCCCAACCTCGTAATCAAAGGGTTATTAGTTTTTTTCTTGAAAAAAAAAATATATAAACGAGTATTCTTATATATAATAAAGAATAATTTACGTAGTTATAATTATCAAACGCAAAATACTAAGGGAAATGCTGAAAAAGCATGCTCAGTATGTAGAAATTACTTTAAAGATTTTCGTAAGAATTGATGTATATCCAAACGAATACCCAAATATCTGTACTCTTAGTAGCTAAACGTAAAGAGAAGTTGGTTTTCAATCATTTGGAAATTGCATGCCCCAACCTCGTAATCAAAGGGTTATTAGTTTTTTTTCTTGAAAAAAAAATATAAACGAGTATTCTTATATATAATAAAGAATAATTTACCTGGTTATAATTATCAAACGCAAAATACTACGGGATATGCTGAGAAAACATGCCCAGTATGTAGAAATTACTGTAATAATTTTCGTAAGAATTGATGTATATCAAAACGAATATCCAAATATCCGTACTCTTAGGAGCTAAACATAAAGAGAAGTTGGTTTTCAATCATTTGGAAATTGCATGATGAATTTTTAAATATGGATGATTTCTTATATATACTTTTTTTTAGAAAAGACTTTTTTTAATGAATTTAATGTTTTATTTCAAAAGGTGCTATTTGCACGTAGAAAATATTTGTTTGATGTCAAACAAAATTTATATATATCTGTTAAAAGACTACCCGCACTGCAATGTGTTCTGCAACGATTAAAAAGAAATTTAGCATTAGGAGTTCCAAGTTTTAAATCTGCATAATTCTTAAACTACTTGACCGAACGACTTCCTATCCTAGGGTAAAATTTAATTGAAAATTCAAATATGGTGTCAAAATTATTTGTTCGTACAAAACACTTTAAAGTTTCGTACAATTTCTATATGTAGACGATCCTCTAATCAAAATTTAAGTATACCATTCGCCCTTCCATGGGCAAAGTACAGGGTGATTATAATTAAAGTCCCACTTTCAAAATGCTGTAAACAGAAACCACTGGTTAGAATGACTTCAAATTTGAACTGAATATACTGGATGAAAGGGGAAACGGTATGGCATAAGAAAAAAAAGTTCCAAAGTTTATTAATAGATGGCGCTGTAAGTGGCATACTATGCAAATTAAAAGACACTCATGCGCAATTAAAAAACGAATCATTATCTGTTTTCTATGCGGTTTTTGGCCCAAGGGCAATTAAAAACGAATTTTTCCCATCCAACGTGGTACAACTTTGCCGTGGTGGATGGACTTTCTACTAAAAGTACCACAACTATTGACTGATTTGGAAGTCATTTTTTCCGTCCAACAACCGAAACACTCATGCACATTGAACAGTACGGTTGGTTTACTGTGCAACTCATGCCAAAACCGTCGTATTTCGATTAAAAATGTCACTTGTAGCCGAATCCACTTCCGTTATACCACTTACAGCGCCATCTATTGATACAATTTGGAACTTCTTCTTTCCTACCTTTTCAGATTTGGTATTCTTGAAAGTCCAAATTGCCCTATTTGTGGAGAGGATGTAATCTTGAATGCACAGCATTTACCACTGTGCCCCGCACTATCAAGTAACAGTATATCTGGCAGATATTGGGAGGCCAGGGAACTAATGAGGACCTCAGAACATCAGCCTAATTGATTGTATTCCCTGTTTACAGTTAACTTTTTGTTTTCTCTAAAGTCTCTATATGTCACTCTTGTTTCATTTGTTGTTCTGGTTTATTCTTCAATTGATTTGGTGGCATATAATAGTGTATAGATGTTTGTCTAAGTGCTATTGCTTTGAAAAAAAAAACTTCTTCTTTCCTACGCCATACCGTTTCCCCCTTTTTCCATTATATTCAGTTCAAATTTGAAGTCATTCCGACCAGTGGTACCTTTTTTACCGCATTTTGAAAGTGGGACTTTAATTATAATCACCCTGTACTTCTGTTCTTAAAATGGTGAAATAATTGAGAAACACAAGAATTTACGCACATTTTTTTTTAAAAATAAGTAAAAGCTTTTCTTCTTCTACATTATAGGATAAAAATTTTATTCCAAAATTCTGCAACCACTGTAGAATTTGGGGATTAAAATTAAGTGGTATAAATAATATACTACCGTCCTTCAAAGGTTTAATTAGTAGACGTTATTCGTAATCGATTGGTAGCAGCCACATTTTTATACGATGATTTACGGAAGAGTTAATACGGGGATTAACCTTTTCTATTCACGGCAGGACAGGAACACGTTTTTGGCATTGATGTTCAATTTATAAAAAAAAATAATTCTCACGTTCTTTGCTCAAATTTGTATTACACTGAAATTTACACGCTTCACTGACACCTAGCACATTTACACGCTTTAAAGACACCTAAGTTGTGGATGTAAATGAACATCCACAAGTTAGGTGTCTTTTCGGGATATACTAGTCTGAATAAAATGTGTAACATCACTGAACGTTAAAAACATTTCTAATGCACGAAGATAACATGTGCTCTTAACATATTCTTCGGATAAAGAAATGCCCAATTACGTGTACATAAGATACTTTTCTATTGGAAGCCGACTTATTTAAAGACTTGATTAAATAAAAGTTAATGTTGTATATTTAAAGTCGATGAAAATAAGTTATTCCGAATGGAAATCTCCTTCATCCACAAAGCTCTTCAATTATCAAAATTTGTTCCAAGCATGTCGAATCGTATGGTTAAGTGTCTAAAAAATAAAGGTGTTTACATTCGTAATTAAAATTGTGTCAATTCGAACTGATAAGTAGAATCTTTATAATTATAACCTATAAAAAATTGTACTTTTTTTTAAATTTCACATTTTTCAAAAATATTACCATTTTTCATGAAAATGATGAAAATTTTAAAATTCTAGACACTGTACTTTCGATACTAAATACATAATACAGGGTGTTTCTAAATGAATATCGGGGTTTTAACGCTTGGAGTATTTATTACATACAACTTACAAATATAAGTAATACATAAAGTGAAAGAGCAACTCAAACAGTTTTACCTACATGCTTACAAGTGTTCAATGTGAACACCTTTCGGCACACAGCACACATGATGTCGATAGCTCAGTTCTTTCCAAACGTTAATTAGTGTTTGTTGCAACAGCTGCCTCAATCCTGTTTCTTAGGTTGGGTAGGTTAGAACTCAGTCTTAGGGTAGGTCAGCTGGTAGTGGAGGCACATACACTCGATCCTTTATGAACCCCAACAGGTAGAAATCACATGGCGTCAGATCGGGTGAGAGTAGAGTTATGTTTGGGAAGAACTGAGCTATCGACTTGATGTGTGAGGTGTGACGAAAGGGGGTCACATTGAACACTTGTAAGCTTGTAGGTAAAACTGTTTGAGTTGCTCTTTCATTTTATGCATTAAGTATAATTTTAAGTTTTATATAACAGATACTACAAAGCGTTAAAACCCCGATATTCATTTAGAAACACCCTCTATATAATGTTGCAGAGCCGCACTAAGTATGGTGCAGGTGCCAAGCGCTTAATTGAGCTGACGGGCGCTAGATCGACGCCATTATTCACTACTTCTGATGTTAGAAGGATAGATAGAAAAATGAACAAAATTTCACTGTTGATTTTTATGACGGATGCAAACCATTAGTTTCCTAATTACCAGTAGCGTAGCTAGGGACAGAACAATGGGGATGAGATCCAACTACTTATTTGAATAGTCTTTGCGTTATTTAATCGCAGATTTAAAAAAAAATCTAGAATTAAATAAAGCGAAGTTTACTGGTCAGAAAAAGTGGTGGATGCCTCCCTCTGGCTGCGCAACTGCGAATAACATTTACAGACAATGATCTTTCCGCTCATAAAATTTGTTTTTTATGTATGCAGGATGTTATCATAGCCCAGGAACTGAGAATCAGAAGGAGGGAGGGGGAGTGTACTGTTAATACATATTTTGTGAACCTTTATTACAGAAAATTAATAAGAAAATTATTTGCATTTTAAATTAAACTCACACCAGATGTTTTTAAAGGAAAGGTATTTAAGGTTTAAAACACCTATTTAACGATATATAGAGATTGCACAGTCATGTATTTAAACAAAATCGGTTGCTGATACGGCAGTCGACTGATTAATAGAAATTACCGGACACTACTATATATTTGATTTCGCATGCTTTCGTTACAGCGCCTAGAGTACATAGTGTGGAACAAAGCCCATACACGTAAAAGCCCAGACAGTTGTATGGAAGACCTATCGTAAACTTACTTCACATTGAAAGTTCGGGATTTGTAGTTCTAAACGCTATAGCTACGAGCGCTGCGATCGCCCCGACCAGCGAAAACTGCGCGCGCATCCCCCCATTTTCATAACGACAACACAACACTTTTCAAAAGAGTTCGTGCTTCACTTCTCACGTGTTCACACGAGTTTTTTTTTTATATAGGTCCTGTAATTTAAGAATAGTTTTTAACCTATTGAGTAATAATAACGGCAATTTTCAGAGCCAAATTTATTTTTTTGTGTATCATTTATTAATTAAATGATATGAATATCGAACAAAGTTGGCCATCCCGATACTGCCGATTTAATGGCTGCAAGAATTCAAATAAGAATGCAAGAGGAATTCATTTCTACAGATTCCCGAAAGAAGAAAAAAGGTTAGTAATAAACTGTTTTATAATTCTGTTTCTCTTTTGTAATGTATGAGTTCTGTATATAAGTCATGTATTAGTTGCTGGCACACACATTGTGATTATCAGATTTTTCACTGAAATCAGTTTTTTTAAGACCTTTTGATGTGTAATAGTCTTATTTTTCTCATACATATTTAAAATCATATATGCAGTCATATTTAATAAAAAGCACTTTCTCACCATTGAAATCTGTTATTAGGAATAAGATATGCATGAATTACTCTTCTAGATTACAACAAGTATTTTCATAATTTATTTTAAGATTTATTCTGAAAACGTTTTATTATTATTGTTCTTTTTTTTTTTTCTATGCTTCATGTACTAAAATATCCTTAAACAAGACTTTAAAAAGGTGTAGTATAATATGTGGAGTCAGTGCTTTACAAATTTGATAAACATCTGATAGCTAGCTAAAAATTCTAGTCGCCTGAAAAAAAATCCCCCCCCCCCGCCCTCTTTCCTCACCCGTCATTGATTTTCAAGCAGCACGAACATTTTTTTTTTTTTAATGACTTAGTAATGGAGAAAAAAAAAGCATAGTTTAGGTACTCAAACTTTATATAAACAAAGTTTCATACTTAAAATTATCTCAGTTATATAGGATAGGTGTGCCAGTAGTGGACACCCTCAAAGTTTTTGGTTTATAAAAAATATAATCAATAATTAAAAATTTAGCTTTAATTTTTTTTTTCATAACTCCCCCGTGTATGTTTTATAATCTGGGTTATTGTTAAAACTCTTAACTTAACCAATCAAGAGGCAGAAAATAATGCTTCACAATTCCCCTATTTTTCTGTGAAAATCTTAATGAACATGTTACAGTTCAGAGATGAGCAAAATACATCAAAAACCATTTTCGATACAAAATACATCGGTTTTAGAACCTAAAATGCAAAATATAAAATATTTTTCAAATTTAAAAATATATAATTACTAGAAAATTCTTCGGTCTGACCCAGTATAAATGCTCAAAGTTTGGCCCGAGCCTGGCACATACAAAAACTTAAACTTATTTCTACAAAAGATAGTTTTTTACACAAATGTGGCTAAAATTCTCTTCTATGAGGCATTCTGACATAAAATATTTATTTTTCATGTTTATAGTCTTAATTTTTTTAAATTCTAAAGAGCTGCGAAGTATAGGCACATCCGTTCAAAAATACTATCCTTCCTATTTATTTCTACCTATGCCCATGTAAAATATACTTTTTTATGAATCTCTATTTATTTGTACACAGATGTTTGAACTATCATTAATCCATATTCCATGGCTTGGAGAGTTACAAATCTGTATATTGCTTCTTAAGCATGTTCTAGCTTGGATGAGGTTAATTTTTAAATGAAGTAAAATAAAAATCTTATATTTACAACAGTAAAGTTCAAGTGATGATTTACTGCCATTCTAAACAAAATAAATAAATAAAGCTAAGATACTGTATTCTTTTGTGTATGCCACATGGTTTTTCCCAACAAAATTTGATACTTTTCGGTTAGCCGGGCGCCAGTGATTTATGCACATATATAAATACCTATGTATATATACACACACATATATGTATGGTATATGTGTATGTATATGTAGATATGTATATATATGTCTGTGTGCATATATATACATGTATATTTATCACTGGCTCCCGGCTAACCGAAAAGTACCCAAAATTTACTTTTAAAATCTAAGTGTATGTGATACAAGATCAGTATTTGGGATTTGACTGGTCTCTGTATACTATTGATCACTGCATAAAATAGTTTGCTAGCAATTTTGCATTCAAATTTATGAAACTGGTTAGCAGTGCATTGTGAATATTTTGTAATTTTGGCACTAGCTATTAGATTTTAATAGAAAAAAAATCTGTTTTTCTCTCTAAATGAGGTATTAAAAATTAGGGTGGGTATGCGACTTTGCGTGTCACACATGGGCACAGCATACACGAAAAAGTATGGTAAGTCGATTAAAAAATCATATCTGCATGTCCGTGAAATAAGCCAACTTGAAGGAACAGGGGTCTGTCCAGACTTTTTTCCCAGGGTCCTGTTTTTGTGAAATTGTGAACAGCTTTTTATATTTGTGAAAAATCTAATAATTTTGTGAATTTGAAATGATCATTATATTCAGGTTCTTGTTTATACATTTTTAAGAATATATATAGACAATATATATTATATATGCCAAATTATATATAGGCAATCACTTCAATTAACATGATTAAAGATACTTTATCCTTAACAAAATTTTAGTTTAAAAGTTCTGATTCAGCATTATTAGTACTTAAATTCAGTATTAGTATAGTACTTTAATGATAATTTCATTGTTAAAACTATTACTAATAATAAATTTATCTAAAAGCACAGCATAATTTTGATTATTGTCATTCATTTATATATTTTTGTAATCAATTAGTTACTTTAAATTGTATTTAGTAGTAAGAACATTTTTTTCAAACATTCTAAACCACCTCTTTTAACTTCATTAAGCGCTGCTATATATATTAAACTATTTTTTTATGGAACAGTTGTTTTTTCTTTATGAATTGGAAGTCTTTAAAGTATTTCTAAAGAAAAAATCAAAAAAAAAAAAAAAAATCGAATATTTAAGAAAAATAGCATGTTCCCAAAATGGGAGCAATGGCTTTTAATGGGGGTAAATTTTTTCAAAATTTTTACTTATGCCTCCGTGCATTTATGGTTGTTATTTCACTGTTCTTTAGCTATAAAAGGGTAAATATCATTCTGAAACTGATATTTTACGAATAATTCATATAAATTAGTCCAACATCTACATTTATAATAAAAATAAAACATAAAATTGCCGATTCCATAAGCATTTTCATTATCCATCTCTTTATTTTTCCCATTTACATAATTTCTGTCCTACTATTTTACATGAAAATGATGGAACATTTTTTATTCAGCATTATATTATTTTTTTTTTGCGTTTTCTAAAATTGATTTTTTTGCTCTTAGTTTTTCCATATTCTGATTTTGCTTAGTTTTTCCATATTTCTTGATTGTCTGTTGATTTAGAATTTACGGAAAGTTCTACTCCACCAAATATAACATGGGATAAATCGTCGCATAAATTATTTTCTATTACATATGTAATAGAAAATAATTTATGCAACATACATATGAGGAAGATATCTTCCTCGTATGTTACAATACTGCAATCAGGGGGCAAAAAAAAAAAAAAAAAAATATTTCTGGAACAGCCGAAAAATTATCCAAGTCTAAAATATTGTTCAATCATTTTCCATGTAAAAAAAATAATGTAATGATGAAAAGTAAAGAGATGTATAATGAAAATGCCTATAGAACTGGTAATTTCATTTTGTTTTTTTATTATAAATGTAAAAGTTGGATTAATTTATATGAAATCTTCTTTAAATATTAGTTTCAGAATTATATTATCCCTTTTATAGCTAATAAACTGAAAAATAAATACCATAAATGCACGGAGTCATATGTGCAAGTTTTCAAAAACATTACCCCCATTAGGTGCCATTGGTCCCATTTTGGGAACAACTTATGCTTTCGGTAATTGTGATTGATCAATTATACATATTAATTCCGGATTGATGTTGTTTAATATAATACACTGTTATAAACATAATTTAACTAAAAAATATAATTTTTATTATAGAGTTCCCCCCCCCCCCCCCCAGAGTACGTCCAAAAAGCTATTTTTCGCTTTTTTAACACATTTTAAAAAATAGAAAATTCTAATTAAACTTTTTTAAAAAAAATTCTGAAGTCGTCAATTATCTTCAAAATTAAATTAACACGAACCTTTTAACAATATATAAAATACTTACTTTAGAAAAAAATCATAAAGCAATGTTTCCAAAATGGGAGCAATGGCGCTTAATGGGTTATAAAACCCAGTGGGTTGGATTTTTTCTGAAAAAACCCGGGCATTTGACAACCCTGTATATGGATGTAAGATACATATATTTTCTTTATATATGTAAAAGTGACAGGTCAGATTTTACTTTTATATGATTAATTTGTGAATCGTTCAGTTTAAATAAGGGAAAATTTTGTGAAAAACCTATTATTAAGACAAAGAATTTTGTGAAGGGTCCTGTTTTAGGGAAAATAATTTTGTGAGGGGTCCTGTTTTGAAATGAGAAATTTTGTGAAGAGTCCTTTAAAGGACCCAATTTTTTCCTAAATAGATCCCTGAGGAACTACAATCGAAATATAGGTTTGTCATTATATGGGGTAAAATGGGCATGAAAATCGCTATTTTTTCATTCAGGGCTTGTTTTCGTTGAAACAAAAGTATTTAATGTTTTTTTTCCTGTTCCAGCTCAATAAAATGTCTTCACTGGATTTGCTTCAGAAAAATTTGGGTAATCTTAAAACAGATCCTTCAAAAAAATTCTGTCTTAAAAAACTGCCTTTCACAAAAAAATTTCATATCAAAAATGGATTCTTCACAAATTTAATCATCTTAAAGGATCGATCTGTCTCAAAACAGGTAGAATCACAAAATAACCTATTTAGCTATACAGTAAATTTATATATCTAAATTTAGTATATTCGTATATAATAATTGCTCATCAGGATCAGGTGGGGTAAAATGGGTATGAAAATCGCTATTTTTTCATTCAGGGCTTGTTTTCATTGAAACAAAAATATTTAATATGTTTTTTTTTGTGTGTTTATTTATGCAACTGATGTCTTGGCATAACATTTAAGTAGTTACACTAGATTAATTTTGACACAATTATTCAAATTGGTAAAGAAATCATATGAGTTGTAATTTTCCAACTGGACAAAAACCCCTGGCCCGGACATTTTTTGTCCAGCTGGAAAATTACAACTCATATTTAAGTACTTGTTAGTTTATTTTTTTAATTTTAAATAGTTGAAAAATTCTTTTAGTTTTATATACACTTTTTATCTCTGAAGTGGGGTAAAAATGGGTATCATATGGGGTAAAAAGGTATTCATTGAATAAGTAATACAGGGCTTGAAATTCAATTTTTCCAAGGAGGGGAGTCTCCCTCCCAACATTTTTAAATGGAGGGGAGTTGTAATGTTTGGGAGGGAGAAAAAAAATATTTTTAAACCCCACTATTATTTTACGTGCTATTTAAATAATTACATTAATGCAGACATGACAAAATACCATTGAAAAAAATTATGTCAACTCAGAATGATTATGTAAAGTGTTTATTTTTTTATTATTATTATAAAAAAAGGAAGAAAGTTAAATTTTATATATGCAGTGTATTTTTCAAGTTCCACCAAATGTTAGGGACACAACAATTAGGCTGTTAAATGAATTTCTGAATTTAGATTTTATTTGATTTAGAGTGCTGAAGCATCTTTAACAAGGCACTCTTTTACTCCTTCAGAAGGATTAAAAAGGGTTACTCCTTTACCTGAAGGAGTAAAAGTAATAAGATTTTTGCAGCTCTTATAATCTCATTTTTGTTTAGTGCTGACTAGGCCAATTTGACAGAGTGCAGCGACCGGTGGCTTTTACTGCCTTTTTTTTGTTTGTTTTTTCACTCTTTTCGGTCTCAGGGAAAAAAAAAATCCTTTAAATACGTCTATTGGTCATTGGAAAAAAGCCCATATAAGTTGGTTACAAACTTTTATGGTCGTTTATTAAAACCTATAAAAGCCACTGACAAAATAAAAAAGAATAGCCAGCTTTATTGCAACCCTGATTCGTACTATATTGTAGATGCATACATTTTTTGTATCAAGTTTGTCACCCAACTAAATTATTTTTCTGTATTAATATAATTTTTATCCTTTCTCTTTTCAGATGCAAGGCATGGGTTAAAGCTTGTAAAAATGAAAAGCTCATTGGTGTCCCAGCTTCTGAACTTTATAAAAGAGCGTATCTTTGGCAAAATTAGTTGTAGTAAACGGCAAAATTAGTTGAAGAATTTCAAAAAAATGGCAAATTTCGTCGAAGGATCACGGAAAAAATGCGAATTTTGTCCAAAGGCCAAAGAAAAATCGTGAAATTCATCAAAGGATCTAGGAAAATGGCTAATTTTGTCGACAGATTGCAATAAAAATGCAAATTTCGTCAAAGGGTCGCGGAAACTTTATTTTCGTCAAAAGACTGTAAAAAACATGAGTTTCGTCAAAAGACTGTAATAAAAACATAAGTATCGTGGAAAAAATGCGAATTTCATCAAAGGGCCACAGAGAAAACGTAAATTTCGTCAAATGGTCGCAGAAAAAAATGCTAATTTCGTTAAGGGATCATGGAAAACGTGCAAATTTCGTCGAAGGGCCACGAAAAAAAAGCGCGAATTTCGCCAAAGGATCGTCGGGGAAAAAAGAAACACTAATTTCGTCAAAGGTTCACGAAAAAACCCTGAATTTTGTGAAATAGTTCCGGAAAAGATGCAACATTCCTTTATAAAACAGCAGACACACAAAGTTCTATGCTTATTAATATAGGCATAGTTTTTAATCTGAAACAATATACTGAACTAACTTTTGAAAAATCGGGTTAACCCGAACCCAATTTGCAAGAATCTACACTCAGCCTGAAATCGACACGAATCAAAAGCAGAGTTAATCCGACCTGCAACAAGAATAATTATTGCCGAGAGGGGATTTTCTCCCCTGCCCCCTCAGCTGTAACCTTTCAGAATATTTGCTGTGAATTTCAGAATTTTTTTTTTACTCAGAAAGGCAGATAAATGCTGATGCCTTAATTAGCACTACAACTACAACAGCAGCAAGAATAGATTTATATGATATATTGCGTATTGCAGACTATTTTTGAAAACATTAGCGTTGCAGACACTTGAAGGTAGTTCTGCCACTGGGCTTGTGATGAAAAATGGATACACTACTATAACCCTAAGCAGTGCTGTACTTGGAAAAAAATATTTGTGGGAACTCGCCTTTTCATAGAGTAGATGTTACCGGATTTTTGCTAAGCCAAAAGCCAATTTAAAACATTTAGCCAAAAGCCGACTTTTTTTAATTAGCTATTATAATTATTATATTCTAGTTTTTATAGTACTATTGTATTTGTATAGCATTCATCTAACTGCAATATTTAATCAATCTCATAGTAACATTTTCCATTATGAATCATAATTTAATTGAAATAACAAATAAATCCAAATATAACTTATTGGCACATCTATCCTAGTAGTTTTCATAAAGAACGATAATGAGAGGCGTTTTCTGTGCTCTCTGATTTAGGGCAAGCTGTCTCGTCTGCTAATATTCTTTCTGATTGCAACTAAGATTTCACATATCGTTCAGGACAAAATTCTTTTAAGAGAGGTAGGTCCTACACTGCTTGTGAATATAAGTAAACTGGCTCTTGCCATAAAGAGTGAATTTTTCGCATTGGTCATGATGTTGATCATACAGCTGAATGCTCTTTCACATTCAAACATTTAAATGTGTATAGTTTTCAGTCTGAAGGGGGAAAAAAGGCTGATTGTGCTCATATGCAATATTTTATTTTAAACAGTAACATACAAAATATTTCTGGGAACGGTGTTCCAACTCAACTACAGCACTGTGACCCTAAGTGTAGAAAATCATGTGGCAAACCCGACCATGCATCAGCATTGTCGGTAAAGCAGAATATCCATGGTTACAAGGTACTGCTCTGCATTTTGTGGGATCAGCTGGGTGTAGTTTATTGTGAGCTGCTCAAACAGAACGAAACCATCGTGAGAGATTGCTGTCAACTACAATTGATGTGTTTGAACAGAGCACTGAAGAAAAATGGCTGCAATACAGACAGAGACGCGACAAAGTGATTTTGCAACATGGCAACATGCGGGTGCATGTTCACAAAAAAACGCTGAGAATTTATTCCACCTCCCAATAGACATAAGTTTTAATCCTAAATACTTCCTTATAACAACGTTTTGTGGTTTTTATATCCTTAAAAATCTGTTTAAAATAGCAAATTTGTTATTTATGTTGTATATGCATAATACTTTTTCAAGTATTTAAACAAAATATGTTAATTTTCATCACAGAATTATTTTTCTGACCTATAATGCTGAGAATTGAAGGTTTATTTTGTATTACAAGGAACTGTTAGTATGGACTTCTAAGGGGGGGCCATTTTTCATCTGCATTAAATGATGTAAAATAATTATTTGACTTGGAGGATTTTCTTTTACCATAAAAGATCTTACTTTTGTAACATTCAAAGAATTCCTTTTTATTCTTGTGTAAATATTTGGAACAATTTTTCCACTTGAAGGCAGACATTCACGTTTTTTTTGCTGTCTTACTGACAATATTACCTAGATATATTTAGACATAGATAAAAGAATCGTGCCTTTCACAGCATTTTTTATTAACCACATCTGAGTATACTTTTTGGAAAGCGCAGAAATATAGCTTTCCATCCATCGATTCTTTAAAAGTGTCATTTTGCATACAAACACAAATTTCACTTTTCAGAAAAGAAACTATACTTTTAAAAACATATTAAATTAACTGTGAAAAATAATTTCTCTGTGGAGAATTTTTTCTTCTTCTTTCACACCAAAACAAACTCATCTAAAAAATGTGTGAACAGCTCTGTATTTTTCTGTATATATATATATATATATATATATTGTAATTTAAATATTTGTTCAAAACTTTTGACTGGATAATCAGCAAAAATTCTATTCAATATAACTTATCCTGTGTTCATATGGATTGTAAAATTTATTACTGGAATATTCTTTAAAAGTGTCATTTTGCATACAAACACAAATTTCATTTTCCAGAAAAGAAATTATACTTTTAAAAACATATTAACTGTGAAATATAATTTCTGTGTGGAGAATTTTTTTTCTTCTTCCACACCAAAACAAACTCATCTAAAAAATGTGCGAACATCTCTGTATAAAAATATATATTTATATCATAATTTAAATATTTGTTCAAAACTTTTGACTGGATAATTCAGCAAAAATTCTATTCAGTATAACTTATCCTGTGTTCATATGGATTGTAAAATTTGTTACTGGAATCTGATGACAATGTTTTGTAGATTGTTTTTATTATATGCTAATTAATAAAAAGAAATCTAATGTTTTTCTTGTGGTTATTAATTATGACATTTAAAAAAATGTGAGTACTTGAAAAAGTATGGAGAGGGGGTTATAACTTTTAACTTAGAATTATTTTGATCACAGTGCTCATTTTTTGGCGCTAGTAATTAAACTTTATTTCATTTCATGACATATGAAGATTCAAATTCTTTTCCAATAATTTTTTTTAACATGTTTTTTTCTGTTATTAAAGTGGGTGGTAAATCTATTTTGAGATACCAGGTGATTTTCCATTCATGCAAAATCCTATTTTAAAAATAAATTCCAAAAATCCTGAATCATATGGGACCTTAAACGCATGGAACAAAATGTGAGTAAAATATTAATCATCAGGATCCTATTACTTGAAGTATCTTTAGTTTTGTCAATAAAAAGATATTTATGACATGATTTTGAAACAGTGAAGACATTTCATCATTCTGTGTTTTGAGATACTGGTCTTAATCATGTGTATTTTTAAGTTTTCTTTTAAGCATGATGTCACTTTCATTGGCAGAGGTAATTTTCTTCTTGCTAGATTAAATCCTAATCTCGATACCAACATAATTTTAAAAATATATATTTGAAATCATTTTGGCGTGACTGTATTGAATTGTAACATTTGATGAAAATATGTATTATGGTTTAAATATTATATAATCTTTACTAACAGAAACATTCTGACTTTCTGGGAATGGGGTTCTTTGCAAGTATAGGAAAAAAGAGAATTTGGGCTCTTGGGCATTAAGGGGACTCCTCACTCGTAAAATTATGTTAAACCTATAGGAGGGTTCTTTTCAAATTTATCATTTGAATTTGAATATTTTTAATTGATACATTTATGTATTTATTTTCACAGGATAGTTGATGTTTAATAGGGCCATCTTTTACTCTTTTCATTTCGGTTAGATTTTATTTTAATACAGCTGCTTTAACTTTTCGAACTGGTTTGGAAGTGAAACTACCTTTTATTAAAGTAATCTGAAACCAAAATCTAAAATGTAAAAAATGGCCTTATTAGAGTTTAACATTGGCTATCCTCTACAACAACAAAAATATTATATAAATTCAAACGAGAAATTTGAAAAGAGCTTTCCCATAGGTTTAACATTAACTTGCGAGAGTTTTTACTTGAGTGAAGAATAATCCTGGTACTGGTACAATGTAAATTACACAATCATAGTAAGCAGCAGTTTTCTAGATGAAAATGAGCATTATAAGTCAGATACTTTTTTTAAATTACATCATTTTCATGTGTAAAGGCATTTTTCTCTTTCAAGATTTAACCGATAATTTTAGAACTGGTAAATGAAATATTTCCATTTGAAAATGATATCTGTATGAAACTGTTAAAAAATTCTACACTTTATCAATTCAGATAAATGCTTTTTTTTTTCCCACCACCCATCAAAATAACATCTTACTTTTAGTGCCATCTAGTCTTTTAAATGTGGTCTTATATTTTCCTAGAAAATAATTTTAGAAATGAAATTTTACAGCAAGAGAAAAAAAATAGAAAATGTATTCTTTCAGGAAAAAAAAAAAAATGTCTAAATGTTATTTAATGTATAATAAAATGTTTTATTAGCTTAAAAATCAGAATATTTACAGTACTTATCAGATTTTATAAAAATATAATTTACAAAGAAACTTCTTTTTTTTTTTTTTTTTTTTTTTTTAATGAAAAAGCTTTCAATTTTCAAATAAAATAAAAAGTGGAAATTTTATTTATCCAAATAATTATGTATAATCTAATATTTTATGTAGTTTCATAAAACAAAAATCTGATATACTTACAGTATTATATTTTTAGATACAATTTTGAAAGAAACAAAATCCACTAAATATTTGCTTATAAAAAAAAAAAATCCGGAATTCTAAATTTTCTAACTATTTCTAGTTTATAATAAAATGTGTTATGTACCTCTATGGAACAAAACCACATACTTGCAGTACTTAATAAAAATTAAACAATTGGGCATATTTATAATAGACTACTCAACATTTTAAAAGGCATTAAAAAATAAAAAATAAAAGCTATTTTATGGTTTCAGAAACAGATTACATGATACACTTTTTTCTAAGTAATTAATGGAATTTACGTTTATTTTGCGGCTGTATGACAGCAACGGCAATCACGAATTTTCAATCCTGTCATTAAACAAACTCTTGGAGTGATGAAATATTTTAATTTTTCACGAAAACTAATCAAATTATGTATTTCTTTTGATGTTTAATTTATTTTTTTTCACTTCTTATTATCGAAAAATACGAATGTTTTTGTTGAAAACTATTTGTTGTAAATATTAACCTCCTATAATAAATATTCAATTAAATTAATATGCATTTAAAAGTATATATACACTGTTTCAGACTTTAATCTCTTTTAAAATATTCGTATTCTTCGCGCCATTATAAATTATAAGAAGTAAACAGAAAATAACTAAGATTTAAAATTAAATGACTGGTTAGTTTTCATTAAAAATTTAAATATTTCATCACTCTGTTAGTTCGTGTAATGACAGTATTGAAAGTTTCCGTTGCTGTGATAATGCCGCGATCGCCATGAAAGCAAAACCAATACCTGAGCGCGGAGCACCCCGCCCACTATGGAACACTTTAGTTCTAATCGCTACCACTGCAACTCCCGTGGCGCTACTTTGCTCCCTCTTCTAACACGCGAGTGTCTTCTCTTTCTTATGTATCCATCTTTGGTGTGGAAAACGGCTGCAAAATAGTGCTAAAAATTTGAATCCGATAAATGTAGAACGATAAAAAGATAACGGGTTGACCACAGCGACATCTTCTAGCGGTGGCGTAGACAGGGTGGAGGTCCAGATACTTTGGATACTACTAATTTTATAAAAACAAAATCGCAGAATTAAAAAAAAATCTTCAATTAAATAAAGCGAAGTTTACTGATCAGAAAAAGTGGTGGATGCCTCCGTCTGGCTACGCAACGGCGAATAACATTTACAGACAATGATCTTTTCGCTCATAAAATTAGTTTTTTTTATGTATGCAGGATGTTATCAGAACCCAGGCACTGAGAATCGGAAGAGGGATGGTGTACCGCGACTCAAACGGACTATAGGGGGAATTTTGGCGCTGTCCTGAGTCGGCAATCAAAGGACGACATAAGCTATTTGTATGTGTTTTTCTATTTGAAATATAAATCTTTTCTCAGTAATTTTATTACGTAAATTCGAAATATTTTGTCAAACAAAAAGAATTTTAAATTCAAACGTAATAATTATATCATAATAGTCAGTAATGAATAATAATAATCAGTAAAATTACTGAAAAACAACTCGAAAGTTTAGCACTTTGCCTCTAAACAAGTGCCATGAAAGAGTGTTACTTGTATTACTGTAAAAACGGCTGTCATGTTGCTTTTTTTTATCGGTAAGTAACCAATTAATTTTTTTCTGTAATTATATTGTGTGTGTCTTTATTTTGTCTGTGTTCTGTTCTTCTTCTTGTGTTTACGGCAAAATTTGCAATAATATTTCGTTAGATTAAAATTTTCAAATATGTCGGACTTTTAAATTAAGGCCCTAATCATAAACTGCCAAAAGGATTTGAAATTTCTTATATGCATCAATGAAACCTATACACGGATAGTTATCTTATATAATATCAGGTTATCTCTGTTTAATATGAAGCAAACTACTGTAGCTAATATAAATATTCTTAAAAGAAAAAAAATATCTAAAGATGCATGTTTTTGGCCACTTAATGCTAGTTTATTATTTGAGATTTAAAAATAATACTTTAACTATGTTGTGTAGTGATTTAAAGTACTACTGAGTAATTTTAGAATCTTCTGAATTTTTGTTATTTATTTTACAAATATCTAAGAAAATTTAATTTTAGTCCCTCCTCCTCTCGCAAAAATAAAATAAATAAACATTGTTAGCATAAACATCTAAATTATCTTTAGTCTGCATCTATCATATTGCTGATTTTTCTGTTTGTGTATGTCGCATCTTTAATTCTTAGAAATTTCTTATCTGCCTGATTTAACAATGTATATGATTAAATTTTATTTTAAATTAAGATTGCTTACAAAATCATAAATTGACATAAGATTGAAAATTCTGCAACCAAATAAAGACTCATTGTCAAAATCTTTTCAACACATATTATAGTGTAATATATATGTTTACTGAGAATTTCTATCAAGATTTGTGCATATGTCTTTGCATATTCTGATGTTTATCATTTTTATAGCAACATACAAATTACATACTATATCTATTAATTGGAAAAACAAGTTTTGTAACAAAATTTAGTCAATATTCTAATGATAATTTTGTAATACAATATGTTGTATATGTAGTTCTGTTGATTAAAAATTTATTCTTGTGTGATGATGCCTGAGCCCGAGAGATAGGTTAAAATTATCTGAAGATTACAGACAGTAAAGTAGTGTGAAAAAAAGTAATCCTCTGTAATTTATCTATGATTATGGTATAATTTTAATTATAGATTAGAAAATATTATTTGATATACTCATGAGTATTTAAAAATAAATATACAAAATGTAAAAGTATTTTTTATGTTAAAGAGACCCTGAAATTATCATTATCTACTTCAGTTAAGTATATTTGAGTATTATCAAACTGGAAATTTTATAAAATATTTATATCTTAAATTTTTGCTTCAACCAAGCATTTAAAATCTGAAATATATATATATTTTTTTTCTTTTTTTTTGTAGAGCCAATTTTGTTGTTGACTTATTCTACCTGGATGACTCTAGACATCGGATCAGGTCCCAAAGGCACTAGATTAAAGGTTTTCATCTATTGATTTTCACGTGAGAGATTCTGCATGCTAGCCTGTAGCATTGACAAGGAATTCCCATGAGTCATCCTCTGAAGTACTGATTGCATCTTCTGCTTTTCGTTTATGGGTACGGTGTATCAAAACAGCATCATTTTTCATTGGCACAGTTGAATAAATATTGTCTAAAGTGTACTGATTTATGAGAATCTTACACGCAAGCAATATTTTTTCGACTATTGATGAAATCTATTCTGGCATGTAAAATAGGGGAAGCTCCATTCACCAGCAACTCATCTACAGCAGGATGAAAGTTTTGCCAAAAGTATGTATTTATCGCACTTTATTAATATTAACATTTTTAAGGTATTAAAAATTGTGGCAAAACTCGCGTGGTTTAGCCCTCGATGTCCTTTCTGAAATCTAGCTAACGTAGAATGTAAATATATATGTGCTTTCTTTTAATTCTAAATTATTTCGATTGTTATTTTTTAAATATATACTATGGTGCTCAAACATAAAACTATAAATAGTCTAAGATTTGAAATGGCATTTACGAAACTGGGGTTCCTCCCTGACTTGAAATGGTAGACCATTTCAGAAATACCATTTTGGCACGATTTCAGAAAATACACCAAACCATAGGTGTAGAGTTTGGAAAATTATTGGTGGGGCTCATCTCTAATATACCTCTTTTGTACATCTGCTTCTCTTTGCATATTGCTAAAATGGTTTTTATTAACAAAATAAATTTTATTTGGTGAATCCAGATTTTTAAAAATTAATTTTTATGACTCACCTTTATAAAGCAATAATTTTGTATGCTATTATGTTTGATATTAAAAAGAGTTGTGAATTATTCATTTAAGAGGCATGTAAAGAAGAATAACCGCAATTATTGCAAAAAGTTCATTTATTTTTTGCAAACTTTATATTGATTTTTATTTTGTTTTTTACATATGTATTTCACTTTACCTGAGAATTTTTCTACTAGTTAATACAATTCATGGAATTTTCTAATTAACTAAATTAGGCTTAAAAGGTAATATTATTGTTTGAGAATTTTCAGTTTTATTACAGAGATAATGAAATGTGCCAATTTTACTCCTGACATATCAATTCTTCAACAAAACTTCTTTAAATGTTTTTGAGAAAATGATGATTTTTATCTTAATTGTATGATTCCCTCCCGATATTGAGAAACGAGAAACATTAATCCTATAGCAGTCTCAGCTCTAAAACTTTCGCGCCTGAGGTTGCGTAGCATCTATTGGACTCCATGCTGATTTTGTTTTAAAATTACGTTGTTTTTATTAAATTGTATTGTAATAAATAATAAGAAATGAAATTGCAATTTATTTTGATGCAAGATATATTTTATTATATGATATTTTTTTCAAATAGTAAGCAAAGTTTAATATTTTAACAAAACAGTCATGCTGTGTCTATCAGATACACGCAACAACTCTAGAATGAACCGCAATTAAAACAAAAAATTTCAATATCACTTTTTATAAAGTGCCCTTTTTTTGAAGCAGCACCCTGCCCTTTTTTATTTGGGGGGAAACACTACTCTGTATGTAATATAAATAAATTACCAATTTAATGTTGCTTTTCAAACTCACTTTTACCTAAATTGAACAGAATTGTATATAATTAAATAAATCACAATTGAATGTGCAATATATTATAAATATAAAACTTTAAGACAATGTAAAAATCTGAATGTTCAGTCTCATTTATAACAATTAATACACTCGCTGTTATTTGGGGATAGCTTACAATAAAATCACATGAAAGTTGACTTTGAATAACATGTTCTTTCAAAATATCAATTACTTCTCCTATTTCATTTTATTTTAATATGACATTTTTGGCTACAAGAGTTCAAATGTTTAATCATTTTATTTTAACTAAAAAAGTAGCAGTGTTGAATTCAGGGAGTGGCCCAGGAGGATATTACCTCTGTCCCTGGAGGATTGAAATGTTTCTTCCGGAAGATTTGAGATTTTATGTTTTTAATTGTCAGAAAGTGAAATCCCGCCCCCAGATCTCTATTATGCCCCCCAAAAAAATCCTACAGCATTTATCTTTATTACAAGACAAAATAAATAAAGGGAAGAAATAAAAATATATTATATATTTGCAGTAAGAAGGCACATTAAAATAAACTTCATAAAATATTAGAAAATCAAAAATTAAGCTTTTTTTTATATGTATACAAGGGGGTTCTGCCCCCTTTGAGTACCAATCGCAGGACTTCTTTCTGTCTGTCTGATATATGTCTATCATCTGTCTACTGTTTCTCAGATTGTCTATACTCAATCAGCTGTCTGCTTTGTCTAGTTATCTGCTGTATGACTGACTACTGTCTGCATGCTAACTATCTGTATGTATACTATTTACTGCCTGTCTATCTGACTGTAACAACATACTAAAAATACATTACCATCAGTATCCATAAACCATGAATTTAAAATATGTTCATTTCATGTGTCTGTAATCTTTTGAGTGGCCCTGTAAAATAACTATAAATGCTACATACACCTTCTTCAACAAAAAACCCCCCATTACTTGATTGTAACAACATCATAAAATTTCATTACCATCAGCCTTCTACAAATCCTGCTTTTAACATATATTTGCATTCTTTGTGCGGCCCTGTAGAATAACTATAAATGCTATATACACCCTCTTCAAAGAAAACATGCTGTAGATAACTGTAACAGCATACTAAAATTTTATTAATGTCAGCAACCTGAAAATCTCACATTCAGCACATTTTTGTTTCATATATTCGTATTCTTTTATGAGGCCTCTAAAAAAACTATAAATGCTATATACACCTTCTTCCAGAAAAAGATCCTGTAGGTGACTGTAACAATACACTTATATTTCATTACCATCAGGATTCTACAAATCCATCATTTAACATACATTCATTTTATATATCTACTGCCATGTGTAACTAACTATAAATGCTATAACCACCCACTTCTAGAAAAAACAAGTGGTAGGTGACTGTAAAATGACATATTAGAATTACATTACCACTCACATTCTACAAATCCTGCATTTGCAATAAATTCGCATTATTTAGTGTGGCCCTGTAAAATAACTATAAATGTTATATACACCCTCTTCTAGGAAAGACATGCAGTAGTTGACTGTGAAACATACTAAAATTTTATTACTGTCAGGATTCTTCAAATACCACATTTAATACATATTTGTTTTGTATTATTTTGTGCAGCCCTGTAAAATAATTATAAATGCTATATACACCCTCTTCGATAAAACACATACTGTAGTTGACTGTTACAACATACTAAAATTTCCTTACCCTCAGCATTCAACAAATCCTGCATTTAACATATATTTGTTTCCTATATTTATATTCTTTTGTACAGCCCTGTAAAATAACTATAAATGCTATATACACATTCTTCGATAAAACATATACTGTAGTTGACTGTAATAACATATAAAAATTTCATTACCCTCAGCATTCTACAAATCCCGCATTTAACATATATATTTGTATTCTTTTGTGCAGTCCTGTAAAATAACTATAAATGTTATAGACATGCTCTTCAAAAAAAAAAAAAAAAAAAAAAACATTCTGTAGGTGACTGTAACAACATACTAAAATTTCATTACTGTCTGCTTTCTACAAGTCCTGCATTTAACATATATTTGTATTCTTTTGTGTAGACCTGTAAAAGAGCTATAAATGCTATATACTATACACCTTCGGTAAAACGCATACTGTAGTTGACTTAAACAACATACTAAAATTTCATTACCGTCAGTATTCTACAAATCCCGCATTTAACATATATATTTATATTCTTTTGTGCAGTCCTGTAAAATAACTATAAATGTTATAAACATGCTCTTAAAAAAAAAAAAAAAAAAAAAAAAAAACATTCTGTAGGTGACTGTAACAACATACTAAAATTTCATTACTGTCTGCTGTCTACAAATCCTGTATTTAACATATATTTGTATTATTTTGTGTAGGCATGTAAAAGAGCTATAAATGCTATATACACCTTCGGTAAAACACATACTATAGTTGACTTAAACAACATACTAATATTTTTTTTTATATATTCAGATTCTTTTGTGCGTCTCATAAAATAATTTTAATGCTATGTACACCCTCTTCGAGGAAGAACATACTGTAAGTGACTGTAACAACATACTAAAATTGCATTATCATCAGTATTCTACAAATCCCACAATTAACATATATTCGTTTAATCAGGATTTTATGAGCAGGGAAGACCGAGCTATGTTCGGTCAAAATTAGCTTTAAGTTCAAATACCATAACCAAAATGATCCACTAATAAAATTTTCTCGAACATGTGACCAAGCCCAATTGTCTTCTCATGCCCGAAACCCGTAGAATATAAAATTTAGTCAAAATAGTCTTGGCTGTTTTTTAGATAAAATTAGCTTGACCCACTAATTGGATTTTCTCGAGCATTGTGACCTAGCTCAATCATTTTTTTCATGCCCAAAAACCATATACAAAATTTAATTCAAATCGTCTGAGCCATTTTTAAGATAAAAATAGCTCATTAATAATAAATAAACCCATCATGAACCACTAATCAAAATTCCTCGAACATGTGACCTAGCCCAATAGAGTCGGGGCAGGAGTCTCCCATTCTAATATGCTTCAAAAACAGAATTTCATAATTTTTAGCAGGAATCCTACCTTTCCACCATGAGTAACATTTTGTGCTACATTTAAAAGTATTCAGAAAACTGCTGTATTAGCTAAAACATTTTCAATTGACAATCTGATACTTTTTCCTTAATCCATGTAGCCAATCTCTTTAGCATGAATGAGGTTCTTTTCTGTCATATGAAATGGCATGCACAATATATAGTTAAAAATAAATAAATAAAATTACAAGAAAAGTATACAATATATCCTTAAATGAAAAGCACATTTTATTTAAAATTTAAATTCATTACTTGTAGATTTTTACTAAAAAAAAAAAAATTCATTGAACTAAAACTTCCTAAATAGATTAAAATTGTGGAATCTTCAATTATCAGACTGCTGTATAATTTTTAGTTAATGCTTTTTAACAAACAGAAATTATTGTCACTTTGTCAAAAATAATAATAATAATAATAATAATAATAATAATAATACATTGTATGCAAGCATACTCAGCCTTATCATATCATTGAAACAATGCAGAACCATTGATTGTAAAAAAAATTGTGGTGCTCAGAATAAGTATAAATATTCCAAGATTTGAAAATGGCCACCGTTTCAAAAATTGGGGTTTCTCCCTGACTTTGAAATGGTTGTCCATTTCAGAAACACCCTGTATGTACGATTTCAAAAAACACAACCAAATAATATAGAAATATACTTTTATTTTTATCGAATAGCACACAGCATCAAAGTGTCAAATGTGAAATCAGAGTAAAATTATAAAGGTAAATGTCGAATTAAAAATCACTTGATATAACAAACACGTGTAATGCTTCTGATGTTAAGTTAATGGGACTGCATTTCTGGCGTTAAATCCTATAGTTTTGTGATAGTTTTTTGTTAAGAAAAGTGGTCGACTGGAAAATAGAGAAGTACCGCCAATTATTTTTATACAGTCAACTCTGTGAATGTGAAATCCATACACTTAGTGATAGTTTTGTGGATTATACATTTTTGCGATTTACAGATCATATCTTTGTTTACATTTTATTTTTTAAAGTTACACTATAAATTAGGAACAATTACACAAAAATTGCAATAGAAAAGTAAAATATAATGCAAAATTGGTTTAATATATTTATTAACTAAGTTAATATAATGAAAAATGAGCTTTCATTCAATTCTGAATTACTTCTAAATCTTAATATTCATGAGCGTCATTAATAATTATAAAAATAATAGAGCATTGTTTTGTTTAAAGCACAAAAAAATCAATATTGTTATTTTTTTTTATGGATAGCAGGAACTTTGATAAACATTGATTTGTGGGCATTATTTAAGACTTAAAGTAGCAAAATTAGTCAAAACTGTTCAATTATTTTCCATACAAAATATTCGTTAATAATATGACACAACCAGCAATTATTTGTTTATTGACAGCTGATCCATAAATGAGAAGAGTAACACTTGCACTGTAAAATGTTGTCTTTGATTGGTTGCTGTGAGGGTTCTTCTGTAACCAGTGACAATGTTTTTATGTTAGGCATTGGATTACTACGATTTGTTGGAATTAATGACATCTAAGTACATCTGGTTTCACGGCTTCATTTTCTGAGTAGTGATCCGGGAGAGAATTCCCTAGTGCACGGCCACATTTCACTGAAAAAGGCTCTGTTCACTAGAGATGTCCTCCAGGCTATTGTCCTGAATTTTCTTAGAAATCCTCAATAGCTCTTTCCCTTTTTTCTATTTAATTTCTTTCTGTTTTCACGAAGTCAATGGAAAGTTGAGCACAGCACTTTTTGTTGTTGTTGTTTTGTCCTGAAGAATGGCCCATCTCCTGAAAATAAAGTAAAAAAGAAAATGTTAAAAAACTGTCATTAAATTTGTTGTAATAAAAAAAAAAAAAAATCACTATAAAAAAAGGTTTTTTATTTCTAATAAGATACAGAAAAATATCAAAAACTAAAAAGATGCATTAGATTTTAAAAACTGGAAGATGGATTTTTTTTCTTATTGAATGTTCATATGTAACATTCAAACAAATGCTCGTTTTCCTATTTACAACATCTCTCAGACTTTTAAAATATAATGTGAGCGTAAACAAATGATGATCTTTTAAATTATTTTGTAAACAAGCAAAAATTACTGGATTTCTTTTAATAAATGTGTAACATTTTTTTTTTTAATCATCATTTCATCACGAGTAAGATATTTACTTAGCAATGCTATAAATTAAGTATTTTCCTAAATCGCTCATTGTTATCAAAATTTCATAGTCCTGAGGTTATCGCATTAAGCAACATCTACTGTATCTTAAACTCACTATCTTGTGAATATCTTCAGGGTGCTTTGTTTATGAAACAGCTACAGAACAGCCTTAAAAATATAATTCAAGAATAGCAATCTGTCATTGCTTGAAAATTTTTATAATACTTCAATAATGTCAAAACATTGAAACAAACTCTTTTCATAAAATATTTTTATATAGTATGTATTATTCAGACAATGTAGCAAATGGCTGAAATTAACGCTTTCACATAACCTACATTTTTAATTTTTAACTTTAGCATAGTTACACACATAACGTAAAATGCATATAAAAATCTAAACTATAATTCAAATAAAAATGAATATACATTTTAAATATTCAATAAACAATCCCCTCCCCCCCCCCCAACCCTACCAAAAAAGAAAACTTCACTGCCAGCAAAATATACGATGGATATTAATAATCAAAGTATACACTTTTAAAATTCTAAAAAATCTTCATAAAATAAAGATTATTAGTTAGAAAAGAATAAAGATTTCAAATTACTTGCATTTTCAACACAAAATAAATGTGATAGTTGAAATTTTCTTTAAAATTTAAACTTAACTTACAAGGTTTTTTTCTTAAACAGGAAAAAAAAAATTAAAATTGAGGGTAAAAGGAACCAAAATTTGTCAAATTTTAATTATAACAATAAGCATTGGATAATAAATATCAATGAAAGGTTGTCTAGATTAGTAAAGAAAAAAGATATTTTTTAAATGTATAAACATTCTTTCTCATTTGAAACATGTATTATGCTTTAAATCGTATCTAGGAACAAACTTTTAATCTATAAATCTATTATATAATAAAAGCTCTTTTAATCTATAAATTAAATTCAGTTTAGAGATGAAAAATTAATCTTGTGTAACACGACTAAATAAAGTTTATTGATTGACAGGCGACTGAACAAAATTAAGGTATTCACAGGTGCATATTTTAAAATGTCACAATATGTTATTAGAATAATGAAGTTTCTGATTAATATTTACATAAGAAAATGTTTAATTTTAATTTTTTTCATTATTATATTTCTTTAATAATGAAATTTGTGAAGTTTTATTATACAAGTATAACTAAAGGATTTTAGATGCAAACTATCGTATTTAAAAAAAAAAAAAAAAAAAAACTTAATTGCAGAGTATATAGTTTATGTTTACCATACAGTTATTTGCTAGTGTTAGCATCACATATATACTGCATGAACTTTTAAATTTAAGCATTCCCAGACATCTGTATATTTTTCAATCAATCACTGCTTACATGTACTCTTTTGAAATAGTTTTATAAACATACAAACTTAAAACTACTAAAACGCGAAGCAAGAAACCGCCATCACCTAACCTAATTTAAAACTTTCACTGAATTAAAAAACATGCTCATAAAAATAAATATTATATGGAATGCCTTTTTTACAGGTTTTTGACCAGTGTTAAAACTATATAGTGCATCAAAATTCTGTCAAGCCTGATTTCGACATTTAAAAAATTAGAAGCATATTGTGTTCCAGCGACATGTTATTAATTTTTAATGTTAAAATAAATCTAACAAAGCAACACATAAAAGATATTCAACTTTCTTACCTAGTGGATAAAAATATGAAAGCTGGAAATGTTTGTCACAAACGACGATGCTTTTTGAAACTTTCTTGCCGATTTTGAACACTCGAATCCACTCTTCACGAAGGCGTACAGAGGATAAATCTTTTTCTTTGAAAATCAGTAGAAACTGGTTGTTGGATGTTCAGATCCACAAGAATTACAATGATACACAATATTGTAACTATTATACATTGAAAATGTAAATTACACAAAATAAATTCAAGTTTTTAACGATAAAACACAGCACATTTCCAATGTTATTTAATAGGCTTTCGAAATGTTTGACGACTCAGAAATAATTCTTCATAATCTCACCAGAGGGCGTATTCAAGTGCTGGAATCGCGAATACTACATATTTTGTGAACCTTTATTACACAAAATTAATACGAAAATTATGTGCATGTTAAATTAAATCTCACACCAGATAGTTTTAATGGAAACGTGTTAAAATTTTAAAACACCTAGTTTGAGCTGTAGACTAATATATCCTCGACTTAAACAAAATCGATTGCTGATGCGGCAGCCGATTGATTAGTAGAAAGTACCGCACATTATACAGTTGATTTCGTATGCTTTTCGTTGCTTAATATTATGGAGATTTTTAGAAGGGCCGTTTTCCCCCTCGAATGTAAAACAATGGAGGTTTTCCCCTTCACCTTTTCTAATGGGTTCTGCAACCTCAGTGATTGAACTCTCTGCAATTTTAAAAAGTCTTCATGCTCATCTATTTATGAAAGAATAATATACGATACATTTTTGTGATGTGAATGCAACTTTTCGTGTAACTTTGAATAAATTATATATCGATACGTATAAACCGCAGAGGGACGCACCTTTATCTAAATAGCGGAGTCCGTAGTTGTGAGGTTTAGAAATTTTCAAGCCTATCTTCAAAATTATGAGAGATAGGGAGAAAAAAATAACAACAAATGTGTTGAACAGCCTCGCTTTAGTTTGAAGTGATGTCTTACATGTAAAAATACCTTTAAAATAGAAGCTCTGAAATTTAAGTATTTAGATATCCAATCACCGGTTTAAATACGTCAACAATCCTGTGACAGAGTGTATATATGTATTATATAAGACATGTAAATGTATATGCATTATATAAGGCAAATGTACATGAACTCTCTTACAACCAACATTTTAAAAATGAAATACAAATTTTCACACATTGTTAATAATGTTCACAATAAGCTTAAAACCTTCTAATAAAATATTCTTGACGATGTTTTTATTTATTTATTTATTTTATTTTTTCTGTTAAAGAACGGAGAAACGTGATGGACTCGCGTTTTATAATAAATCTGTATCAAAAATATAATTACTTGGAACTGTCACGATAAGTTTAAATCAAGGATTCTAGGCTTCTAAACAAAATAACAATTATATTTATCTACTTCTGACATTAAATTATAGTAAAATGATATGATTGTAAAAAAAGCTTATCTTGGTCGATTCTATTTGGTCGTCTGGCCCATCTTAATTCAAAAATTTCTCGGAAAAAATTTTCTTCAAAAATAATCTCTCATCTGTTGCTTTGATTTTTCAATATTTATGCTTTTTGTAGGGAAATGATTAAAATTGATGTCAAAATTTGTAAACTTCTTTTCAATTACGTAAAATATATAACAGGGGATACGAATTATCACTTACTGTTCAGTGTATAACAGAGTGAAAAAATATCCAGACCAGGCATGTTGTCACAATGTTGTTATATGCTGAGTAGTATGTGATATTTATATCCTTCGTAGTATAAGTAATTTCCAACGTAATTTCAGCTATGATTAAAAATTTAATTTGCATATTAAATTAAATGTTTTAAAAAAGTGACCTTGACTAAGTTCGGAAAGGGTTAAACAGTGGCGTAGCCAGGGCAGGGTTCCAAATGCTATTGATGCCAATAATTATGTAAATTTTTCTTTGCATTGATTACCGCAGAAAGTTTTGCGATTAGAAAGTCAAATAAAACTTTACAAAATTAGTGTTATCCAGAGCATCTTGACTTCCACCCTGGCTACGGCACTGGGTTAAATAATAAAACTGACTATATATAAGAAATATACAATTTCTTTCAGTAATCAAATCAAGTTAAATATGTTGAATGTGTGGATCACTGGCAGTAGTAGAAGTCCATTTACAAGCACAATCAACTAGATATATGAGCATATATCTTTATTACACAATATTAATAAAAATATTATGTACATTTTAAATTTAAACTGACACCAGAATTATTTGACGAGAATGATTTTAAAATTTAAAACGGAGATTTTATATTATTATGTAGGTCGGTTTTAGACATGTTTAAAAAACTATCGGTTGCTAGATGGCGACCGATTGATTACTAGTAAATATGGCATATCCTCCTTTTACGAAAAGGCTCTGGCCACCTATAGAGAATGTGCATGTTTGTCAACAAACTGGTTCCTCACTAGACCGCGCTTCTTCGGTAGGCAAAACATTTCCCGCTCAATGCGCTATTTCCTACGGTTTCCTATGAGAAAGCGAAATTTTTGCATTCAATTATGGATCATATTTATTCAAAAACAAATTTTCGTTTATCAGATTATGCACAGAACATAGATTCTGTTGCTAATCAAGATTATTTAACAAAGCTTAGATTTGTCAAACCGAATAATAGTGTTATTATTTTAGATGATCCGTATATTATTGTGGATGCAGATTGGAAAGCAGATATGGCTTTTTGGCCATTGGTTGCTTCATCAGATATTGAAACTTATTTAAAAAAGTTTCCAGGGAAGAATTCAAGAGCTCAAGAAGCGTTTCAACTTGTTGTAGTTGTTAGGAGAAAGATTTTAGTTCTTTTTTTTTTTTTTTTTTTTTAATTATGTCGTAAAGTTTATGTTTTATTTACTTTTTTTTCTACTTGTAGTTCAAGTTGTTTTTGTTCGTATGGTAACTTTTTATTGCTTGAGCTAATCGGAAAATTTTTACAAATTTTGTTATATTCAGATTAAATGATCGATTAAAATGATACCTATGAGTGTTCTCAAATCAAAACTGCTTATTTTCTGAAACACTTTTATATAATTTTAACATGTTGTATTATGACAAGAAAATCTATGAAACTGAAGCATAAGTTTTGTCAGAATTCGGTTTTATTAGCTGAAATATTTTTTATACTAAATAAACACTCCTTAGGTTTAAAAAAAATATTTTTACTATTCTAACAGGACAAAACAAAAAATTGACTGATATGAAACATTTAATGAAGTACTAAAGGCGATATATTTTTTAAGAAATATTTTACTCTTTTTTTTTTTTTTTTTTTTTTTTTTGTAAAAGAAAACTATATAATTTAATCTAAAAAAAAAAAAAAAAAAAAATAGATGCCATGTTTAAAAAAAAAACCTTACCATTTAAAAAGCATTTAATCAGGTGTCGATGCAGTTTTTTTTTTTTTTTTTTTTTGGGGGGGGGGGGGGGGAGGGGGCCATTTTGTGAAAAATAAAAATAAAATTTATTATTCTGAAATTTGTTATATTTTTGTGAAAAATAACATTTTGTAACAAAAGATGATATCCAGTTACTCAAAATCGAACCAAACATTTATTAATAACGAACTGACTAGTGCCCGTGATAATAAAAAAAAAAAAAAAAAAAAAAAAAACTCAAGTTTTCAGAGTCGAATGAACCAAACCCTGTTGAAATCGACCCCTTAGTTAGAACCCAATAAAAAAATGAGTCCCCAGGCGGTGGAATATGCACCCCTGTAAATTTAACGAATTTCCTTTAACATGAACGCGATATTTAATTTACGGATGAAATCCCCCCCCCCCCTCCCTCTTTCTAAACTTAACCCCTTATCTTTAACAGTAACGCGATTTCTAATTTACGGCTGTGGTGAGTAAACGTAAGTTGCAATAGGTAGCTTTATACATTTTAGGTAGCTTTCAATACAAAAAAGTATAAAGCTACCTATTGCAGCCGTTCGGAGGAAAGCAGTTCCGGAAAATTTCGATATATTTTCATCGATCATGACCCCCAGACCCCAAAACCACCCTCCGTCCAAATGTTGATTTATATATATAGATATATCCATATATATATATATATATATCTGACCTATGTCATACGATAACGTCCGTATTTATGAATCGATTTTGATGAAACTAATTGTGTGTATTAAGGTCACTAATGTCTCGACCGAGTTCGTTGGCCAGCTTGGTCCTCCATTTTGTTTCAAGATGGCGGCCACTTAAAGATTTAAATTAACTTAAAATCTAAAATAACTATACAAAAAAGTTAAAAATTCAAATTTATTTTTTAATTACGTGTTAGGCCTTGATACAAGGATTCCAGAGCTTTTTTTGGTTTACCTCTATCTTAAAAAATGGCTGAGATAGAGCAGTTTGAAATTCTAGGGTGGCTGACATTTTGAAACAAAACAGCACATTAACGCGATTACTCGCAAATTATTTTCTTTCATTGTTGTAATAATTTTCCCAATCATACGCATAAAACTATATATTCATATCCGTTAGCGCCAAAATTGGCGACATTGGCGACAAAATTGGCAAAATTGGCGACATTTGGCGAAATATCGCGAAATTTGGCGATCAAAATAAGTCTTCATAAATGAAGCCAATTTGGCTATTGCTCAATAATTTGACGAATTTCTTATTCAAATTCAGTATTAACGAAACTTTTGTAAACGTTTCTTTGCATTTTAGCTTGCTGTTTTCGTGTAACATTAGCTAAAATTTTAAAACGTAGATATAGGAAAGCTACCTTTTCCTCCCGGTACAGGCCGGAAGGACTTTTTGTATTGAAAGCTACCTAAAATTGGTTATTTGTTTATTTTAAAGAAGTTATTATCAAGCAGGGCGGTCGCTCTGCCAAGCCAAGCTTTAAAAAAAAACGCCACACAAACAACGCCAAGAACTGGAATAAAGACCGCTAATGCTTACTTACAGAAAGCGACTTCGCAATGTTAAATCGACAAAACATGCCAGATTAAAATATCAGATATCAAAGTAACCAAGCGTCGCAGAAAAAAAAACGAAAACTAGAAGAATCTAAGGAAGAATTTCTTCAATTTAAGACCAAACTCATCTTCATAAGTGATTTATAAACAGAGATATAGCTTTTTTAATAAAACGTCGAGTTACTTAAAATGATCACTTTTTTCTTCGTCAAACTTTTTTTTTTAAAACAACCTACAGGCCTTAATATTCGGCAGAATAAAAAAAGGATTGCATTTTTGGACAAGTAATTATGTAATCTATGTGCTTTTATAAAATTCAGTGTAAAAAAAATTATTTTCTATCCTTAATTAGCAAAAAACTGTTAATTAACTTGGCGATTAAAAAATTATGTCAAAACAGAGATAAAACCCGCCAACGATCATGTACAATCTGTATTATAATAGCACATAACAGTTACAGGTCCAACCACATCCAATTTCATCTGCAAGTCAGCCATTTTTTCTGAAGATATTTAAAAAAAATAAAACTTCATAATTATAAGAACACACTTTACCAGACAATTAAATATGACTGCAAACTGTGACAGATGACTGTTTCCAACATAAATAAGTATGAGAAATTGCCGCTGAAGGATATCGGTCTGGGTAGCTCAGTCGCAGCGCGTCAGAACGGCATGCACAAGATCCCAAGTTCGAGTCCTGCCCCAGGTCAACTTTTCACTCATGTTTGTTTAGTGTATTTAATTGTCTGATAAATTGCGTGTTCTTATAATATTGTAAAATAAAGTAATCAGACGTAGTGTTTATGCGTTAAAAAATATTTTAAATATATAATTTACGTTTTTAGAAACATCTTTAAAAATAAATTAGTTTTTGAGGGAAGATGTACCTTCTAAAATGTACACATTAAGACTTATCGGCATTTAAAATTTATTTCCAAACGTAAACAAATTTTTTTTAATAAATTAAATGTGATTCATTTATTTAAAAAAAAAAAAAAAAAAAAAAAAAAATACGGTAAAGGACAGGCATTTCGTTCGCAGGAATACCTTTCACGTCATTTTCCTATAAATTAATGAAATCCAGTTGTTAAATTATTTTTGTTTTAGAAGTGAAGTTTCCATTTAAATTTATTGTAACAGTACAATGTTTAATTGAATAAAATAATGTAAATCTAAGAAATTGCTAAGAAATTCCAAACATGCACAGGGCAACGCAAAAAAAAAAAAAAAAAAAAAAAAAAAAATAATAATAATAATAATAATAAATAAATAAACAAAAAATAAGTAAATAGATAAATAAATAAATAAAAATAAGCTTTCAGAATTTCTAAAATTGTTCGTATATCTTAATTACATGCTAAAGGAGGGTTTATTTCTATATTATTCTATATATAATAGTAATTTCAGCAAATATATTAAATTCCAATGCGATCTGATTTAAACTTTAAGATAGTTTATAACACATGATAAAAAAATTATAAAAAAGAATGGCGCGTCACATTTCGGGGAGGGGATGGGGAGGGGCGTGAACAAAATTAGGAAGTATAATAATCTGTTTGAAACTTTACTATATTTTATAACACATAACATAAATTTTAAGAGTAAAGCCGCGTCAAAAATAATAGGGAGGGGCGGAGCGTGTTTTGCCTATACAAGGGGTGGGACACTTTTCTAAATTTTAACGATATCCGTCATGTCACATATCGTTACAAAGGGCTGTGACCACTTATTCATATTATACATCACAGGTGTCACCCCACCCACATTTTGCGCCCCCCCGACACTACTCATGTGATATATCGTTGGAAAGGTCTGTGAACACTTAATCATATTATGCAGGGGGGGGGGGGTATTTTCAGAATTTTCCACATACCCCTCATGTGATACATCGTTGGAAACGTCTGTGACCGCTTAATCCTATTATGCATCTCCAGTGTTCACCCACCTAAGTTTGCCCCCCAAACGCGATTAGCTTTCACCACCAGGGGGCGCTTTCCTATCTCTGTTTCTATGGGTCAAATCACGACGGGGTACGGCTCATTCGACTCGACATCGATATTGCTTTCCGATTTTAGTTCGTTTTTCACCACCAGGGACACTTTCCTATCTTTGGTTCTATGGGCTGGATCACGACGGGGTACAGTTCATTCAACTCGACATCTGTAGCCTTAACGATTTCAGTGCCCGAGGTTCATATAGAACAGATTGCGCTACCTGGTGGTGGAAGATGGTACTTGAGCTTGCGCAGCACGACTGCTATACGGTGCCGAAGGCAGCGGGGACCCGTGTCGGAGGTTCGTTTGGTTAGAGGTTTATACTATTCGATGTGCAAATTAAGGGATTATCTGGTGCCGAAGGTAGTGGGGAACCTGGTCGGAGGTTCGTTCCGTTCGAGTTTTTACAAGATTCGAGGCCCCGATGTAAATTAGGGACACGCTAGCGGGCGAAGCCATTTAGTGCTAATAATAAAAGAGCGTGATATCACGTTTGATATCAAATGCAGCACTGACATGCTATGTACGTATTCCATTTTTATTCATTTCATGGATAAGTCAGTGATGTTTTTTAACGGAGGATAACAAGTATTATAACAAGCCACATTTAGTATGTTGTTTTTAAGAGTGTAATTAGTTTAATTGAAAAATCTACTGGCATTTCTAGTTAACCCTTTAAACAATGACTGAAAGTAAAATGTAATTAATTTCTCATGTTTAGATTATTTAAATTATGTTTAATCTATTTAAAAAAAAAAAGAAATGATATCTACAAAAACAACTTTTCAAAAGTAAAAAAAGCCAAGCATAAAAAAAAAAGTTGTGGCTAAAAAATGGTGTGATATCAAATTTCCAAGCTATTATATTACTTATTTAACTTTTTTTCATTAAATAAGTTATTATATATATAAGTCGAGTGCCTACGTATATGTTAATAGAAATCGTTTTCTCCTGTACTAAATACATCCTAACGAGTTTCTGAAAATGCAATTTTTTTTTCAAATTATGCATGATGGGCTTGGCGGCCATCTTTCCATATTTCTAAGCATCCAAATTTCTAAAGTAAAAGCATAATATGTTTGCACTGTAATATGTTTATAACAATTTCGAACTTCAGATTTTAACTACGGACAGATAAATTAGATATGACTGATATTTTGAGAAATTGATTTTTACTAGTTTGAAATTATTAATTACTCTAAAAAATAAATCGTAAGATGAATCTTTAAGATAAGTCATCATTATCTTAAGACACAATTTTCAGAGCATACAAGTCTATAAACGAAACGCTTAAAACATTTACTTAAATAACAATTTTGAACTTCGGATTTTAACTACGGATTTGAGTGCTTAGAATTTTGTGAATAATATGCAAAGATGGCCGCCAAGCCCATCATGCATAATTTGAAAAAAAATTGCATTTTCAGAAACTCGTTAGGATGTATTTAGTACAGGAGAAAACGATTTCTAGTAACATATACGTAGGCACTCGACTTATATATATAATAACTTATTTAATGAAAAAAAGTTAAATAAGTAATATAATAGCTTGGAAATTTGATATCACACCATTTTTTAGCCACAACTTTTTTTTTTTTATGCTTGGCTTTTTTTACTTTTGAAAAGTTGTTTTTGTAGATATTTTTATACATTTATCATAGTGTTACGATTTATTTCATACTAGCTGTACCCGGGCGCGCGTTGCTGTGGCTCAACCTGGTTAAATGGAAAAGAAAGAAAAGAAAAAGTGCACGTTTCTAATACGTTTAACTTCACAACGCTTGTGGGTATACAATATTTTTTGTTGTTTTATCGTCTGTGCAGATATAGAGATTGTCTGGTTTGCCGACACTCTAGAACACGCAACATATAAATAATTGTCCATGTGAGAAGTAATCCGTGTCTAGATCTAAAACGCACGATTTTAAAGATTGGCCCTGAGCTTTGTTGATGGGGACTGCAAACGCCAATTTAATAGAGAATTGCAATCTCTTGAATTGAAATGGCATAGCCATTGAAATCATAGGAATGTGACGAATGAGGACATCTTAACCTTTGAAAGGTCCTGTCAAGATTGTCCCCTCTACGACGTTGCTCATTAATTTTTTTACTGCAAGTCGCTTGCCGTTGAAAAGCTTTGGCTGGTTGATATTTCACAACATGATAGTTGGCACGCCGATATTTAATTGCAGTACCTGCAGTGGCATCCCTGGCAGATCGAGTGTATTCAAAAATTCTGTTGGATAATTAACCGCTTCATCTGTTTCCACAACACTGACGACGGCTGTGGCTGCCTCGCTTTGAATGCTATTTGATGTTACTGAATAATATTTTAAAGTTCGTAGACGTCTTTGTTCTCGGCCGCAAGAATAGCTCGTTCACTCAACAAACCGTGATTCTTATAATTGGTTTAAATATTGGAAAACACCCTTTCAAGGAATTCTTCTTTTGACGTCACTAAAGACTTCTTTTGACGTCACTTCTGAGGTCAGATCAACCGGTGCCTTTCCGTTCCCAATTTCCAGCAATTATGTGAGAATATCTCAGCTGATAGATTGTTTTGCAGCTGGACACGCATATTTGTAGCTAATTTTAAATTCTTTACTTGTCGCCACAAAGTACAGTATTTCTGGCAAGCATTTATTTCGTCCGCTGGTGTCGATGAGGAATTACAGGTAATGTTTGCCTGAAATCTCCTGCAAGCAATATTAATGTGTTCCCAACTGTTTCCACGAAAAATATTGCAATGATCGATCAAGAGCCAGAGCGATTTTTTTTGTGTGCCATTGTGCATTCTTCCCAAACAATAAGTTTGCATTTCTGCAATACTTTTCCCATGCCGGATGCTTTGGAAATAATGCACGTGGGAGTTACAATGAATTGCATGTTCAATGGCAATTTTAAAGCGGAATGAACAAGTCTTCTACCTGGTAGCAATGTCGCAGCTATTCCGGCAACTACGACGCAAGAGCTAAGGCTATGTCATTTTGCGATTGAATTGCTGACAGTTCCTCTTGGCGCATCTAAGAGGAAGATATCTCAAATCCAGTTATTGACAGTTTGCATAATTTGATCGTAAAAGTTTTTTTGTTCTTTTTTTTTTTTCTTTTGCAAAAGCGTTAGCTTAGGAATATTTGATTGCACATACGACAAAAGATCACCCGTGTTGTAATTTTGTTCACAACGAAATTCTACATCAAATGAAGTAGCAGCAGATCGATTCGGTGATGGCATTCCCAATTGATAGAGAACTTTGTGCGCGATTACTAAGCACAAATCATTAATCATTATCAACGCTTCGTTGTAGATTTCTGCTGTGAAATCCATGTTCATAGACTGTAAAAAAACTCAGAAGCGTTTCGGCACTGGGTGGAAAGGTTTCCGGAAATTTATAGTAAATTTGTGTTCTCCTCAGTTACTTGTTATTTCGGAATCGTTACACGTATTTTCGGAAAAATATTCAAAGCGGTGAATTATTCTGAAGAAGTCAGAAACGTTACATTCCATATCGGAAATGTTTTCGAATAGGTAGTGTAAAATGACGGTTATTGAAAAATTCGGAAATGTTACACTCATTACGTGTAAAGTTTTAAAATGAAATTCGAAATGAAGTAATATTTGCGCATGCTCATCTACTCCGACCTATTGCACATGTCATTATCACGTGATTTCTATTGTTCTTGAGAGGAAAGACAGCTTAAAACAGATGTAGATGCAACGTATTTATATGAGCTGTAAGTATTCTGTTTTATAATTTCTTTTATTTGACAGAACAATATGCTTTAAAAAAATTAATATTATCAGATTCTATTTTATTGCATATTAATATTACATTTGCAGTTAATCTTTTGTTGTATACACAAAGTTAAATAACTCGTTCGATAGTTTTTTTATAATCTTGTTCCATGAATCTATAATAAATATTAGATATTTGATTGATGAATAATAATGTAGTACTAGTATTAATGAAGTACAGATAGCACCGTATATACGTCTTTAACATCTTTTCGTTTTGAGATCGGTTCCGTTTCATAACTTTTCTAATGATGAAATGTATCGTTTATAAGACAGAACAAATTCCTAATTTCACTTATACTATACGTTTTTCCTTCATTATTTATGAATCAGATATTTATAAATAAATATAATTGAAAATCTGATTTATAAATCTATAAATAATTCTTTCTTAAAGCCTGGTCTCGTGAATTCCATGCTGTAAACAGATACATATGCATTATGAAAATGCTTTATTTCTCAAAATAGATGTATTATTTTTAATACCTTTAAATAAATATATTTTTTAATCTTGTAAGTATAGATATTATGTCAAAAGATTTCGTATCTGTAAATAATTATTTTATTTTATGAACTGTATACTTATAAAAATATATTTATTTTCTCAGGTTATCTCAGCACTTCTCAAGTTATACGAATAAAATAATACCTTTAAATGAATATATTTAGAAGCATGATAGTTGTAAAACACTATATTGAAAATATTTACAAACAGACAAAACATTTTTATCAATATATCTATTTATAAGTATACAATTTGTGAAAATAAAACAATTACCATAGATATAAAATATTTTCCAATAGTATAACTATTTACAAGATTTTAAAAAAAATGTTGAAAGGTATTTCTAAAATCTATCTATTTATAAGTATAGGGAAATTAAATATTTTCATTGAGTATCTATTTAGAGGATGGAACTCATGAGGCTGCATTTAAAAAAAGTATTTATAGATCCATAAATCAAATTTTCAACGTTATTTATTTACAAATATTTGATTCATAAAATCTGAGTGAAAAACGTATAGTATAAGTGAAATTAGGAATTTGTTCTGTCATATAAACGATACATTTCATCATTAGAAAAGTTATGAAACGGAACCGATCTCAAAACGAAAAGATGTTAAAGGCGTATATACGGTGCTATCTGTACTTCATTAATACTAGTACTGTATTATTATTCATCAATCAAATATCTAATATTTATTATAGATTTATGGAACAAGAGTATAAAGAAACTATCGAACGAGTTATTTAATTGTGTATACAACAACTTCTAAACTTGTTGTACTTGTAAACTTGTAGTAGGCAAACTAGAAAAGTTTCCAGACGACTCAACTCTGTTCCTACAAAGGAAAATTTGGAATCCTCTCTTCAGTAGAAGGACATACTCTCAAATTTGGAGTTATTTTAAAATGACAGAAGTATTTGTCATAGAATTAAGTTTTTTCAAAGTTTATTTCGCCTGCATAAATAACTTTAAAGTGATATCTTGAGTAGCAGTCTGATAATAAGAGGTGAATAATAAAACGAGTTCAGAAAAATATATGTTTCACTCCAGAAATTACAGAAAGTTTATAATATTGCTAATTCTAGAGTATAATTCATCTACAAGATCATACTTCATAGGATCATTTCTATAGTATGATTAGCGAGTTCGCTTACCGAATTTCGCAGAAAACCCAACCACGATGATGTGGAGTGGGGTTTCGTCTCGAGCGAATGTAATATTATTATTATTTTTTTTTAAACATATTGTTCTCTCAAATAAAAGAAATTATAAAACAGAAATACACAGAAACATTTCCGATGTATACAAAAACATTTCTGATGTATGCAGAAACCTTTCCTATGTATACAAAAACATTTCCGATATATGCAGAATCGTTACTGAACATCTGACTGAAATATAAAGAAACGTGTCCGAAATGCACGTAAATGTTTCCGAAATATACGAAAACTTTTACGAACATCTGACCGAAATATACGGAAACATACAGAACAGATGGGCCACATTGCTGCCCCACCAGATAGAGTAACGTTTCCGAGTTTTTTTTACAGTGTATTTGGATTTCGACGGAAAATATCTTCAGCCATGTGCGATTTATATTTCTCCCATAACTCTGTTGGAGATGAAGGAGACATTGTGGTCAATATGATTGCAAAAAACACAAACTAAATACCAAAGAAAAAACAAAAATAAATAAAAAATATTAACGAAACTAGATGGAACCCGTCAAAACTTAACGGAAAAAATTATTATAACAATATCAGTAAAATAAGCTTCTTTATAACAAAAGATGTATGAAATAGTCTTTAAAATATTTTATTTTAAAGCCCCCCCCCCCCAGGGAAATACAGTGTTATTTCCCATGAAAACTCCAAACAAACAATCTATAAACTACTGTGTAATGCAAATCAGTTTGACATTATACTGCCATATTCCCCACGGCAAAAAAGAAAATTTCATGGACATATGAAGTATCATATAAATAGTATATCCCTACTTTCATATCATATTCAGTAAATAAAATAACATAGTAAATAAAGCACACATCCCCCCTCCCCCTGTGATAGTTTAACCGAATGAGCTCCTATGCGCATGTGCATTGCATCTGCCCAAAGACACCGTTGAAATTCGACGTTAAAAAAAGTTTAAAATTTTTTTAATTAAAAGTTTTAAAACGTCCTCTTTAATCATTATTCGTTTCAAATCCATATCTTCTAAAACGCATCCATTTTTTAAGCTAATTAATTTTTATGTAAAAATGAAGAATTTTTTTTATAATAATAAATAAATCTGCAGATGACGGAGATTTTTAATGCTTTCAAGTGTAATTTATTTGTATGGTTACTTCGGTTCCTTTACATAATCAGGATGATTATTCCTTTTCTATCACAGTCGGGGATCTTTTCCCTCTTATGCAGTTAAATATCCAATGGATCTTTAAAAAAATAATAAAATACAGTTCCTAGCATATTCTGATGAAATATATACATCAACGAATTCAACATATCAATTCTGTGTTAATCATAAACTGAATATATATACCGGGTGATCCAAAAGTCTGGACGAACTTTAAAAATGAATAATTTGAAAATGAATCAAGATACAAAGATTGCACCAAATAGATGGAAAAGAAACCGGGTTTTGTGTGGCAACGAAATAAAAAATAGTTCTGTTGGCGACCAACAGATGGCGCTGTCGGATTTCTGTTGTAGGATTATGCAAAGCAACAAACGATATAAAAAGGAGCAACTGTAGCAGGTAATGGTAGTCGAAGCTTGTATGCATCGAAATGCTGCCCATAGTTGTCAAAAGCCCTCTTAGTTAAACTGTATTATAAGAATTCGGAAAGTGCCATTGCGGCATTGCGAGCATATCGCTACATGAAGGGTATGCGAGATACAAAGGACCAACAACGTCTTCTGCATTGAACAAAATCATGAAGAAATTTGAAGCTGTGGGTTCTTTGGTGTCACGTCAAAGAAGTGGACGTCCCTCAACAGTTGCTGTTGTTGCCACGACAGTGGAGCAGACGGTGCAATCCATGTCGGCGGTTGCTGCACATGGGGAGTGCAGTGCTCGAGAAGTTTCGAGGCAGACAGGAGTGTCGTACGGAAGTGTCTGGAGAGCACTACGAATAACTTTGCAACGGTATCCCTACAAGTTGCAACATAACCAAGAACTGAAACCTCCTGACTTCAACTTTCGCCGAGATTTTGCGAATTTGGTATTCAATAAGATGAAAGAGCAGCACAACTGTCTTCACACTGTGCTTTGGTCAGATGAAACGCATTTCATACTCTCTGGCGCTGTTAACACCCACAATTGTCGAGTGTGGACCACAGAAAATCCACATATATTTGTTCAGGTACCCTTGCAACAGCCTAAAGTGGCTTCCCTGCTGATTTCATAATTGGTCCATTTATTTTCGAGGAAGTCAAACAGACGGGTTTCAAAACAGTTTCTGTCACTGGTCAACGATATGTAGCACTGTTACTGTACAACATTAATCCTGAACTGCAAGCGCGACAGGCACTCCAAAGAGCCACTTTATGCAAGATGGAGCACCACCTCATATTGCTCTGCCTGTGCAACGCCTTCTACGTTCAACATTTGGGGAGGATCAAATTATCAGTTGCTACTTTAATCACGCATGGCCTCCAAGATCTCCCAATCTGACACCCTGTGACTTTTGGCTATGGGGGTTCTTGAAGTCAAAAGTGTACCGCGACAAACCGGCATCAGTAGCAGCACTGAAAGATGTCATCCGCCAAAATGTGTCTGCCATAACGCAAGAAATGCTACTAAATGCTCTGGTGCCTCGTCTCACAACTGTACTTCTGAATGATGGACAGCACATTGAACATTTACTGTAGTACTAAGATATAGCATATTTTGCATATAGTTTTGAACGAATTTTATGTATAAATATATGTATGCAAACGCAGAGGGAATCTCTTTATCCTAAAAAATAGTTGTGCACGCAGGTGATAACGGTATAAGTAATGTGATTAAGAGTAACTTACTACAACAGACAGCAAAGCCCCGTAGAAGAGAAATTTTCAAATTTTCAAACTTATCACGAAATCTATGAGACATAGCTATAAAAAATACCAATTACAAAGGTGCTGAGCCTCCTCGATTTAGTGTGAAATTATGTTTTCCATGTTAAAAAAAAACTTTAATAGAAGCTCTGACAGCATTTTAATCTCCAATTCCCGGCCTCCCTGAAATAGTCACCAATCGTGCGCCGAAATGTGGCATTATAAGGCAATCGCACATTGACCTTTTCACTACCAGCATTTTAACCTTTTCCGGCAGACACAAATTCTCTTCGTAAAATGCGAAATTACTGACTGACACCGGAATTCACAAACGACTTTTTTAGAAAATAAGAACTCCTTATTTTAAGTTTTCATTGTAGAAGCAAAATTTTCTTAAAATATTCTTGGTGCCGGCTGCAAGTTTGGAATTAAAATTAGGTGTGCCCGGAGTGGAACCACTGTTCCGGAAAGGGTTAAAAAATTAATAAAATATATTAAGTTTTCACACATAGTTAATAATGTTCACAATAAACTTAAAACTATCTAATAAAAATTTTTGAAGATATACAGAGGTGTTAAATTATTAGAATAATTGTGAAATTTACAATAAAATATTGTTATATTAAAGAAATAATACATTATTTAAAAAATATTGATACATTTAATATTTAGTGTGCATCCCCTTGTTTTTATTAAAGATTCAATACGTCTTGGCATATACTCTGTATGAGTTTTTGGCAATTAATTTGTATTTCATTGTCATGGTGCCAAATTTAGATGAGTCTTTCTATTAGACCATTCTTGTTTGTGAAGTTTCATTTCTTTAATTGTTTGTTTACAGTGGCCCAAAGATTCTTTATGGGGTTCATATCTGGACTGTTTCTAGGCCATGGAAGTGTTTTTATACATTTTTCATCCAAAAATTTGGTCACAGATGAAGCTTTATTGCACAGAGTTTCATCATGCATGAATATGAAGTCTCTATTTGGGAACCAGTCTTTTAATTGTGGAATTAGTCTTTGTTCAAGCACTTTTTTATTCTGATATTGGTCTATCATGCTTTCTACAATGTATAAATGTCCAGTACCCTGAGCAGACATCACGCTAGAAATCATTAGTTTAGTAGGATGTTTAACCCTTTCTGCTATGCAATTTGGGGAAATTCTTCACTGGTACTTCTCCTGATATATTGACTGTTTTTTTCTGTTATCGTAAACATTGATTCATCAGAAAAACATACCTAAAAGATAAAAAATACTTTAAGGTATGTAATTTGTAGAGATATATTCTTATAAAGAAATTTTTAATCAAATTTATAAACAGTTCTGTATCTTTAATCAGTATGCAAAAAACATGATTTCAGGAAAAGAAATGAACAACTTGAATTTAACTGATTAATTAAAGGAAAATTAATATTTCTCACCTTGCTCTAGTCATTTCTGAATTGTTCTTGCACAACTTTTGCCCAAGCAAGTTTCTTCTTTTCCATAGCAGATGTGATTTTAGCTTTTTTCCGAGGACGACGAGCACTGAGTCCAGCTGAGATGAGCTTTCTACGGATAGAAGAATCATATCCATTGACTCCATACGCTTGCAAAGAGATTTTTAGTTCATGACTAGTTGCTCTTCTGTTAGCTTTAGCAATTTGAATTAATTTCCTTTCTGCTCTTGCAGTAAATTTACTTCCTTCCACATTTCCCTACCCTAAAATTTTCATATTCACATTTGGAGTCCAAAGATCTTTTTATTCTAGAAACAGATGCTTGCAAATTTTTGCTTTTTTAGCGATTTCGCGCTGTGTATAATGATTTTCTTGGATGAGACAATTTACCACAGCTAGTTTTCTAGGATAAATAACACTTCCTTTACCCATGATCACGAAATAATCCTTTGACAAACGAAAAAAAGCTACAAATTAGTATAAAATAATCAAAGCAGCGAAAAGATTTCTTTTAAGAATAAAATAATGCTGATGCTAATTCAAGAAAAGAAAGATAATACTAGCACAGCAAATAGACGATTTTAAAATTGTATTTTAAATTTGCTTGTTAATCGGACAAATTTATTATGCAATGCAAACAATTTGATTACTTTGGATCAAATATTTTACTTTTAAAAAATGGCAACATTTAACAAAATTATATCCCCAAAACTATTCTAAAGGAGTGAAAAATTGATTGGATCAACAAAACAAATTACCTTTCATGAAATATTGCAAATATATACAATATTAATCAAGAAAAACTGAAAAACTCACAATTATTCTAATAATTTTCACACCTCTGTGTATATATAATATTTTTTTGTTACCCAATTGGTCAAACGTTATGAACAGACGTTTAAAAATAATTCTGTAACAAAGTTATAACTGGTCTCCTTAAAGCGCATATTCAGAATATTTTGAAAAAAAAAAATGTTAATGGAACTTCTCATGTACGTAATAAGAGATCAGTCAAATTTAGCTGTGGAATCCCAGTAGAAAATCTGTAAAAAAATAAAATACTTTCGAGTATTTGACGCAAAAATACACGATTTGGCGAGCAAAACTTTTTCCTCGCCAAATGCAAGCGATTTTAATGCATTTGAAAATTCCTGGTAAAATGAGTGTTTCAATGCGTAGCACTTTATGAATTTAAACTTCAACGATTAAATAGTTTATTATTTTTTCCATAAGGTTATGCAATAGATATACAAATTAACTATTGCTGAAGTTATATAATTTTACACGGTTTTGAAGGATGGACAAGTTTTCAGTGTATTTTAACAGTAAATGTCCGTAGCAGTAAACACTCTTTCATTATACATTTCGACTTTGAATAAGTCATTGTTTCCACGGCAACAAGACTTTTCTCTAGTTGTCTCCGTCACTAACAATATCGAGGACAAATTGACAGTGCTCAGAATCGCACAATTAATATTTAATTTTAAGCAATTTTAATCAATTCAAATTTTGTTCTAAACTGTAAAATGCGATCGTTAATTTTCTTTTAGATGTGCATGTAAATATATATGGCAAAACCGTAGTTATAAAAAGGAAATTATATAAGTTAAACTTACTTTAACTAGTTCAGTATAAAGAGTAGAAAACGTTTTTCCTAAAAGAGCATTTATCGTAAATGCGTTTTTTTTTTTCATTGTGTCGCCAACCCAGAAATAAATCGCCAAAACACGAAATTTTCATAATCTTTTTACGGACATTATATCGAGGTTCCGCCGCAAATTTTTTTATAAACGTATATATCCTCATAAGAAGAATATTCTGTAATTTTTTCAAAATTTTCTGAGTATGTGCTTATGGAGACCTTCCTTGTTAGAGCTGTCGTGATAAGTTTAAATGACAGTTTCTAGGTTTCTAATCAACAATAACAAAAATATATATTGATTTACTTCTAATATTAAAAGTATATCAAAATTATATGATTTAAAAAAGACTTATCTGGACATTTCAATCCAACTTGTTTCAAAAGTTTTTAGGTGAAATTTCTCTTCAATTTCTCTCATCTATTGGTTTTATTTCCAAGTATTGCTGCTTTTCGTAGGGAAATGATTAAAAATAAGAGATAAAGAATTCTATAAAATTTATTTAAATTAAATTAAACGTCTTAATTTTTTTTAATAGTATGACCTTGATCAAAGACGCCAGAAGCGAAAGAGTTAAGTAAAGTGTTAAAGTACAAAACTAACATGTTTGAGCAATATGTAATTTTTTTCAATTATAAAAACAATAATACCTTCAATGTGTCCGTCATTGGAAGCAGTAGAGTTGCACTTGAATGTATATTCAAGTGCAATACAAGTGCAATTCAAATTACAGCATATGAATAAGAAAATAGTGTGCATTTTAAGTTTAAACTTACACCAGAATTTGTTTGAGAGAACAGTGAAATAAAAAAGAAGCATGAGCTGAGAATGCATATTCCGTAATCTCTATAGCTTTACTTTTTTTATTCCCATTGTTTAATTTTTCTTCTATTTTTAATTGTTCTTTCTTGTGTAGTTAATACTGCATTTAACTTTTCCCAACGGCTCAATATTTACAAGACAGGTTACTCACATATAGACTGGGCGTAAAGTTGATCGCAACTCGGAAGCCCCTTGACCGACATCAACTGTTCGGCATGCATATTGATTTATTTGAATCCGATTCCTCTTTTAAAAAATATCGGCAGCTGACATGTTCGTGCAGCCGACTGATATTTTCTATAAGAAACACACGCTTAAATAAATTTAATCTTTGAAACCGTCACAGACATTGAGATGTGTTTTAGCGCCGCACCCGTAAAAAGAGGGGAGGAGCTAGAAATTCAGAAAATAATTTCTGTATCTGGTTTCAAATAACAAACATTCGAAAATCGATTCGTTTCAAATAACATATAAAAGACCTACGTTTTAACGATTGTAAAATCAGAATATTTATAATACGCTATTTTTGAAATAGAAATTTATTTCTCTATCTTACTAAATTACTTCTATATTCAAAATTAATCTTTACATGCACACGAACAGCAACAACAAAACGATATATAAAAACAAAGCAGATTATAACAATTAAATTAAATTTTCGCATATTTCGTTATTATTTTTATTTTTTTTTAAATGGATGTATTACACTGAACACCACGAAAGCTATATTTATAGTTTGAGTAGGTTTGTAAAAATGTTAGGAAATAAGAAACAGTGGAGCTTGCTGCACATTATGGTGCCTATTTAAATTTGGCTGTGAACCATTGATATAGTGTATAATATATATATGATTTGAATTTAAGCATACTACATTTCCCGAGGCTAACGAAAAAGACAGGCTACCGCGATGCATTCCACTTATTTTTTTTTAGAGACCGCTAGAGTGACGTGATGCTCTTTTCGTACACCTGCATTGGTGGATTCGAGCATCACGTGACTCCCGCGGTCTGTAAAAAAAGATATGCGTAAAGCACCACGGTAGCCTTTCTTTTTCGTGAGCCTCGTCATTTCCTTTATGACGTGCGTGATCGTCAAATTATCTGATGATCTGGCATTTTTATTATCCGTGATTTCAAAGCACGAGTTACAAAAGTTTTGGATCGCGAGATCAAGGTTTGAATACCTTCAAAATTGGAAAAAAGAGTAAGTCTTTTAATTTTTATGATCGAGGAAGCGTCGAAATGTGGAATAGCCAATAAAGGCGCTGTTAGGCCTAATTGGACATTTCGAAAATTAATGTATTGTACGTTTTGGGCGAGAAGTGAAGAAATCACTAGCGAAGCATTGAAGAATTGTCTTTCTAGAATTGTATTAAAGTTCATGTTTTGTTATTCAACTTCTAGTTGTTCAAATAATTCAAATAAGTTAACTTTTTACATAACATCTTCCTACAAATTTATATATATACTGTCTGTCGATCACAAGAATAGATCTTGCCAAGTAGTCTGTGCCTGCCTGCAGCCGTGAAAACAAGACTCGCCCCGCTTTCGACAGGGGAAGCCAGAAGATAGGCATTCACATTGACTTACTGAGCGCCTTGAGGGCGTTGTAGCGATGTTATAGGTAGATTTCATAAGAAATACTACCTGTTACAATACATTACATGTGTATTGTAATACATGTATATACAATCATACATTACAATACATTACACATACCCATTACTACCTACCCCTATGTTTCTGAAAATTTTTTGCACATCTACGCCGATCATGACTCCTACAGCCCAAAACCACCCCCAGATCAAAACTTTATCTATCTATCTATCTATCTATATCACTTTTTTATGGACACGATAACTTCCATAATTCTGCCCAAATCTTTTCCTAACTGATACATGAAATCAAGGGGCATAAAATCTCGGTCAAGTTCGTTAATGGGCAAAATCGGGCCAAGAAAGGTGAGCAAGGGGGAGGGGGGGCGCTTTTTGTGAAGACAGAAAAACCTCATAACTTCTTAATTATTATAATTATGATACATATCGAATCTGTTTAAAGTTATTATTACTTCTAGGAAAAGGGCTTAAAATTTATGTATGATAGATGCTTGATATAATTAAAAATGACCTCAAGGGGGGGGGAGGGGGGGGGATAAAGGTATAAGAAGAAAAAATTAATAACATCGTCAATTCACAATATATCAAATGCGCTAAAATTTAATAAATCGTCTTAATATTATCTACAACTTTTACATTGACAAGTTTTTTTTGGACCAACTCTTACAGCAAAAATAAAAATAAAATAAAATAAATAAAAAAATCTTTGCCGGCTCCACCTACAAACACTGATAAATTTCGATGTGGGAGGTCCCAACTGCCGCATTCTGGCAAAAATATCATTTCTTCTGCAATTCGCAATAAACAGGCGCCTCACGGTCTGCACCTTCGAAAACTATCTGTGCCTATAGGCCGAGCCGTCAAAGATTTTTTTTATTAATGTTACTTTTTTTTTTTTTGGAATTACTTAAATCGATTTATCGAGTGAAAGAAAACTTTTTTCATACATTAATTATATGATAATATTTAAATTTTACAAATGAAAATAAAATATGAATCAATAGGAATTAATCATGAATTTTATTACAGTAAAAATGAAATTAACTCAAATAATTTTTTCAAAATTAATAATTTCCTAGCCAATAATTATCAATGACTTTAAATTATTAATACCTATAAAATAAACCTTTAAATTATTAATTATGACCTATCTTCAGTGATTATTATAAATTTCAGAATGTATTTTCAAACAGTTTGGAATGGCGAAGAAAGTTTTATCATTAAAAATATTAAAAAAGAAATACCTTCGAAACTTTTAAAATTTTATTTAAGCGTTTGAAAGTGCTCTAAATCTCTCTCAAGAGTCTCGGTTTCTTCTGAATCAGAATCGCCGGTATTAATGTTAAATGACATTTCTTCCAATAAATCCTCTAACAGTTCATCTTTTTCCCAGTAATTATTTTCAACGTTTTCCACATGTTTTCAATGTGCTGACCATTCTGCCGAAGTAACATCAATGATAGCTGTTTGAAGTACAGATTTTTGATTATCCAAACTTGAATCACCAGTAACATTTTGTTCTTTTACTGTTCTTTTCACAGAGGACCACACAAATTCTATTGCTTTTAGGTCGCATTGATAAGGGGGAGTCGTAGAACTTCATCTCCTTTCTCTATTAAGTTATCAATTTTATAGACGATTTTCTTTGGACAATTACTGTCAATTAGAGAGAAAAGTTCTACTTTCCGCATTTGTTCGGCGCAGTATATTTTGTTGTTTTTCAGTCAGTCAATCCTAACTTTTTTTTAGAATACTTTGTAGGAGTGCGGTTTTCAACAGACGTATGACATGGAGCATTATCCATACATACGGTACTGTTCGGTTGCAAATTTGGAAGAAGTTTTTCCAACACCCATTTTTTGAAGTTTTCATAGTTCATTTGCACGTGATAGTCACCGCTTTTTGTCGATGCTTTATGTACTAGTTGAGCATCGGTAAGAAAACCTGTTGATGATCCAGCATGAATAGTCGTATGATAAGTTTATTTTTCTCATTAACATTTGCTGTAACTTCCAAAACTGTGTCGTCTTGCCGACATTTCTTAAATGTAAAGTTGATATCGACCAATGTCTCATCAATATAGACAACTAGTCCAATCCAGCTTTCTTACGACCTCTTATTACTTTGAAATATTTGTGTCTCCAAAAACAATATCCGGCTTTTCCATGAGAACTTTTCTTCCATCGAAAATTTATTGAGTGTAAGACTTTGCACAATGGGTATCTTTCCCACTAAAATTCATTTTTTTCGTTCAACACGGGGGTAATAATTTTCTGAGAGATGGTACTTTTTTTTCTCTTACATAAAAGTCTTGAATCGCCTAACCTCACACACTATAACACACTTGTCAAAGTCATCTATTTCGCAGTTTCTCTCACTAGGACTTTTACGATGTTTGCCAGGTGATTTCAAAACTGTTGATGAGCCCAATGCTAAAACTTCATTTCTTCATTTCTTCTTTTTTTTTTGTAGCGTCAGACACTCCACTTGCTCGAGAAGCCTTTTTTAGAGCTTGTGGGAGCGGAATCAATACAAATTTAGATGAAGTTTCACTGGGACAAAATTCCGCAACATTGTATACGATTTTCCGTGCTTGCGATTACAAGACTTTACCTTTCCTAAATAGAAAGGGCCTCTTTCCAGTTTGACAAATTGGCAAATTTATTTAAACAAATGGGAACAAATAACTTAAAAAGCAAAAGCAAAATTAATTCAAAAATAAGACAACGCGTGCACCGCTGTAAATCCGAGAAGAACAATAATGTGAGGTAACCTTTTATTCCGGCAATTCCTCACACGCGTAACACCCATTCGAATTTGACAGGTCTTGTTACTATAGCTACAGCGCCTAGAATGCAGAGTGTGGCAAACGGTTTCACCGTTTTTTAATTCAAAATTTTGGAATTCACTCCGTAAATTCTGAAACAAGAATTTTCACTTTAAAAAGTCACGAAATATCTGCCATTAAGTAACCAAAAGAGCATTACAGGGAATTTCTGGTACAAATGCGAAACTTCGAAATAATAATAATAAAAAAAAAGGCCAAACTGGTAATGCTTTCAAAAGTGCTAAAAAATTGCAGCCGATAAACGTGCAACGAATGCGGTATAATACTAGGGCGATCACAGCGACATCTGCTTTAAAAATAGATTTACCTCTAGCAAAAGTAACCTTTTCACTATTGACAACATGAACATAATTTCTGTTAATAAAATCTTCTTGTAAGTGCATATTTCAGATGTAACTGATTTTGAAGTTAGTTTTTTATCATATCAGGGAATTAATCTTTTCAACTCTTCTAGCAGAGATTCAACCTTTGGTATGCTGAATAGGGATAATTTCTGGTTTGCTGCCTTGTATCGAGTACCGCAACCAGGCACAAAAGAATGCGTATCACGTTTTGTGGCCATGATCAATATCATTCATATTTTCAAAGCTTATGAAAATCACTATCCAAATCAAAGGAAACAGGGTATAATTTAAATATTTAAAATATTTAATACCAACTGAAACGTTTTCTCAGTTCGATTCTTATACAATGTTTGCGTTGAAAAGAGCTAGCAGACAGTGGCGTAGCCAGAAAGGGGAAAAGGGGGTCCAAATACTCTGGAAAACAGTAATATTATAAAAATTTCTTCGCTTTGAATTGCGCAGAAATTTCTCCGATTAGATAAGGCAAAAATATTTTTATAAAATTAGTGGTATCCAAACCATCTGGACCTCCACCCTGTCTACGCCACTGCTAGTAGATGTCACAGCGATCGACCGGCTATCTTTTAAGCATCGTTCTACATTTATGGGATTCAATTTTTTAGTACTATTTTGTAGTTGTTTTCCACACACTATGTATTCTAGGCGCTGTAGTATTGCTGTTCGTCTAAATTAATCATTTATTTCTTATTAAAGTTGTTGTTCCAGCGTACTTTTTTGAGAAATATTTAAATTAAGTTAAATATGTGGGCAAATTTCTTTTTTTCTTATATTAATTTTTATTTGTTACAATTTAATGATAACAAGATGGAAAAAATTACACAATAAACAATTAATTCTGAATATTTTTCAAAGTGAGAAACATTCAGAATATACAATGAATTCTTTATGACAAATAATTATCATTTCAAAGTTATGTAGTTGCAATTTCATTTTTCGGATACTTCTGAATATATTCTATAAAAAATTACACCAGTGATATCTCCGATAGTTTCTTTGTTTATATGCTTGAAATCTATTTTATAGTCTATTTCTTTTAGTTAAACAGTTAAAGTTTACATCAGTTTAAAAATATCCTGCACTACAAGCTACTAAACTTTAAAGAAATATTTGACTGAAAAATGCCAGAAACAAGTAAGCATTTTGAATTTATAGTTGATACAGTATAATTAATATATATATTATTAAATATTGTTAATACTATTACTAAAATTGAGTTTTATTAATATCGCGAAGAAGAGGTGTTTGGAAAAAAAAATAATAATTTCCGTTTTGCGAAAATGTCTGAGAATGGAGAATGAGAATAATCAGTTTTTTAAAACCACTCGATTATCAAAATAATTCGATTGCAAGTAATTCAGTTATCACAACCACTGGATTATACCTTACTATTGTATGATATTCATTCATTAGTTTGTGAAAACATTTACTGATTAAAAAAAATAACCACCCGAGCCGCCATGCTCAAGAGTCGCAAAACTGGTAGAGGTATGCCAATTTACATGGTCAACGTCCTCCCTTGCACTAACTTTGAGAAAATATGCAAAATTCAGGAACTTTGTGATATAAGTGTTCGTATTGAATTCTTCAGAAACAACAATAACACAAAACAATGTTACCTCTGCCAACGGTTCGGACACGCCTCCGAGACGTGCAGCCTAACACCAAAATGCCTTAAATGCTCAGAAGAACACCTCACTGATAACTGCCCCAAGACAAGTAAAATAACTCCTAAATGTTCCAACTGTAACGATGCCCATCCGGCCTCATACAGAGATTGCCCAAAAAATCCAAACAACATTAAGAAAAAAAATATCCCAACACTCAACACCAAAACAAGACAGCAAAACCAAAAAACAAATCTAATTGCTGACATTGCAGACATTTTTAAACCATACAATTACACCATTCAAGATAAACCAAACGATACTAACTGAGACCACTACTAATGTTAATAACGATATCCAGGAAGACCCAGTTGAGGACACTTCCAGTTATACCAAGAACAATAAAGCACCACCTGTTATACAAAATAATTACACAAATACCTTTAAAGATATGCTCGACACCTTCAAAGACATGAAAGAACTTCTCCAAATTACCAAACTCTTAAAACATTTAAAAAACATCGCCATCAAATCAAAAAATTGCAACAACCCATTCGACAAAATGTATATCATAATAGAAGAATTAGACGCCTTTTCTACGGAGCTCAATATTCCTAATTATGAATAATTACAATAACAAAAATTTCTCTTCTCTTCTTATTTTCTCCTGGAATTGCCAATCATTGCAACCCAGGATTAATGAACTCCGCTCCTTTATTTCCATTAATCCACAAATCGATATACTCTTAATCCAAGAAATACTTAACCCTTCCTGCAGTATCACCATCCCAGGTTACAAACTCTATCATACACCACGTGCCAACTCTCTTTGGGGTGGCACAGCCATCTACATCAAAAATTACACCCCCCATCACACAACTCAAAATATTCCACTCCCAGGTATTGACTACACCGGTATTGTCGTCAACTTGCCCCATGCCAAAATGAACTTCACATCCTTCTACGCACGCCATGGGCGACGTTACCCAATAAACGACCTGACACATATCATTACACAACACCAACACGCATTTATCGCTGGTGACTTCAATGCACATAGCAGGCAGTGGAACTGTCATTCCACCACTACCAGACGTAGATCTCTCCACAACTTGGTTAGCCATCTAAATCTTAGTCTCCACGCACCTACTACACCCACACACATTCCCGTTGCTCGCAACCGGCACCCTTCTATTATTGACTTCGCCATCACCAAAAATCTTACTTTCCCTATAACCACTTCTGTTAATAATGACCTAAGTTCTGACCACCTTCCTGTCTTCTTCAAAATTGATCTTATCAACCCTATCTCTCCTCCTCCTTCAGTAGCAATTGACTGGAATAAATTCCAAAATTACCTGAACAACACTGACCTTACCTACCCCACAATCAACAACACTACTGACATTGACAACGCAGTTAATAAACTCAACAACATCATTTACAAAGCTCAAAAAGATGCCACTTATACCAAATTCAAAAATAATAACTCTTACATCTTACCCAACTTACATACATAATATTTGTAAACAACGCAACACACTCCGACGACTCTACCAAAATACCAGAGATCCCACCCTTAAAACAGCTGTCAACAGGCTCAACAATAAAATTAAAACCCTTATTCAAAAAGATAAGCAAAAACACTGATCTAAATTTCTCGAAAGTCTTACTTGCGAGGATAACTCTCTTTGGCAAATCAAAAAGAAACTCAATAATAATTACACCCCTATTCCTCCCCTTACTGCCAATAATCAAACTGCGTATACTGACGAGGACAAGGCAGAATGCCTCGCTAGCTCATATGAAAGGCAATTCTCTCCGAATCCCTTCCTCGCAAGTCAAGCACACTTTAACAATGTCAATGATACTGTTAATGACTTCCTCTCATCCCCTCCTATCCCTGTCCCCGAAATTCAACCCATCAGGATCAACAATATCATTCAAAAACTTAATAATAAAAAATCTCCTGGCTACGATAAAATTTCCAACTATACTCTTAAACAACTTCCTTTCAACTGTATTCTCTACATTACGAAGCTTACTAATTCTATCCTCAAACACTGTTATTTTCCTAAACCCTGGAAAACCTCTATCATTTCTCCTATTCCTAAACCATCCTGCAATCTTAATGACCCAACTAATTTCCGTCCAATCAGTCTTCTCTCCTCTCTAAGTAAAATCATCGAACGCGTCATTAGATCACAGCTCAATGACTTCCTTCACAACAACAACATTCTTATGCCTGAACAATTCGGCTTCAGAGCCAAGCACTCCACCCAACACCAACATCTTCGATTTGTGAAATTCTTAACTGAAAACTTCAACGAGAAGAAGCCTACTGCTGCCATATTTCTTGATGTCGCCAAGGCCTTTGACAAAGTCTGGCATTCGGGCCTCATTTACAAATTAATTCGGCTTAAGTTCCCGTCTGGACTTATCCATTTAATACACTCTTACCTTGGTGATCGTGACTTCTATGTCCGTGTAAACAACTCACTTTCTCTACTACACATAATACTCTGTGGTATTATTCAGGGTTCAGTCATTGGCCCTATTTTATTCATAATATTCTTTAATGACATTCCACGCACACTCTTCACATCACTCGCACTCTATGCGGACGACACTGTTCTCTATGGCACTGCACATCACCCATACAATCTTTACAAAAATCTACAACACCACCTCAACATCTTCATGGAATGGTGTGATCAATGGCGCATTAAGATAAACCAATCTAAAACTACTGCTGTTTACTTCTCTAGAACCTTCTCCACTCCTAATAGATTAACCATTAATAACACTACCATTCCCTGGTCTGACGATGCCAAGTACCTGGGGGTTACCATTGACAAACGCGTTACCTTTAAAAAGCATATTCTTAATATCCGCGGTAAAGTCGCCGGAATTTCCAAAACCCTCGCCCCCCTTCTTCGCAGTAACTCACTCTCCATACACAACAAACTCTTACTATATAATGCTTGTATTCTCTCTGTTATCACATATGCATGTCCAATCTGGGGCTTCACTTGCAAAACCAGTATGAACAGCCTCTCTAGTACCCATTACAAACAGCTCCGTTACATCAGGAACGGGTCTAGATATCTCAAAAACTCCACAATTCTCAAGGATCTGAAAACGACTTCACTCAAACATCGCATTAAACACCTTGCTAAAAAATTCTACAATGACATTAATCACATTCCAAATGAACTCATCTATGAGCTACCTGACTACGATGCTTGCAGTCCATCCAACCGGAAAAAACTAAGGTACTCTACTATTCTTGATGAATAGTCCTTCCGAGCTATAATTCTTACCTCAAAAATTTTCTCTTTAATTAAAAAAAAAATATTATTATATAATTTTTTATTAATAATTTTATATTGACTTTTCTCCTAAACTTCTCCTAACATCTTTACTTTACCTCGTCTGGCATTATTATTATTATTTTTTTTTAACTATGAACTATTTTTACTTTTATACTTTAACTAGTAAATTTTCATTACTTTATAGATATACTTAACACTATCCTATTTTATGTAGTCAATTAGACTACGGCTAGACATTTCATATGGCTCTCTCAGGATTTGATATACACCTACTCAAAGCCAGGGTGTGCAGTTGCTTCGCAACTTGGAAGCCCATTGAACCTATCACAAGTTGAAGTTCAAGTACGGTTTATATTTAACTTATTGTATGAAGAAATATCCGGTTAGAGTCGACATTTTTCTTTTGGTAGGGGCCAAAATGTCCCCTCACCGTCGTTTTAGTGTTAAATCCAATTTTGAAGGAAATTCGTGAAATGAAACTCGAAGATTGTTTAAAAAATGAATCGGAAATGCCGTATGGAACGCAGCAAAGAATCACTTTCGAAAGTAAAAAAAAATAGAGTTTTCATTTAAGTTATACTTAAAAAAACACGAGAGCGCAATGCAAAGATAATGAAATTCTCCTTTAGCAATAGTAGGTAAAAACGCCACCTACAATTTTCCAGAGAGAAAATTTGATTCCGCGAGAATAAACGGATTTGGATTTTTTAGTACGGCCGTATAGAGTGAATAGAGATTGACCGTGGTTTAGTATATAATGTTGTTTTTCTAGTGCAAATAAATTACTTTTTCACACAGTAGCAATATATATATATTTATTCTGATTTTCATTTGAAATATAGCAGCACCATTTAGAGAAGGGGCAGGTTAGATAATTACGAAACATTGTTAATCATAAATAGTGAAAAAATACGTTGTTTATTATGTGTAAAATCATTTTTTACTGAATGCGTTGCAATCAAAAACCAATGTAAGGAAATTCCTAAAGCCTTAGTAATAATTTAGCATACAACTTTTTCATTTTACAGCTCTCACCTCCATTTATTGAAGGGAGTTTTTTTTTTTTTTTTAAATTTTAATAACTTCTTTTTATTGTTTTTTTTTCATTCTTTTTTTTCTGTTTTTTCAAATAAAGCCTTAAAATAGCTGGTAAGTTGAAAATTTCTGATGTTTGTGCCTTTTTTTATAGGATTTTTTATACATCATGTACACATCATAGCAAAAGGGTTCTTTTGTTTGTTCATTTAGTGTCTTGAAAAAGATTTAAACTTCTTAATCACCACCTCCCACCTCTTTTCTTAGGTGCGCTAATGTGAAATTTCAACATTTTAAACTTTTTTACAATATCATGTGAATGCGCGGTTGTAAAAGCTGGGAAGGGTGTCTAGCTCGGGGATTTTTTTTATTATTATGAAAAAATGCAAAATCTTTTAAAAAGCACAAATAATATTAATAATTAATAACAGCAATGAATATTATTGATAGAAAATAATTTGTTAAATAGTATAAATATTCATTTTTATTTATTTTCAATAAAATAATCGTATAATAATAATAAATTTAATAATAATTATTATTACATTAATAATTAATAAAGAATAATAATATTAATTATTATTTTATAATTCATAATTATTTAATACTTATATAATATCAATTAAAAAATAATATGATTGCGTATCATCGTTATGTTGCCTTATAATATGTAAAACACATAGATGACCGATTAATTAAAAAAAACTAATATAATTAGAAAATCAAATCAAATAAAACTTTATTTTTGAATAAATGACGAATTTGGGAATAAAAACTAGCTTGGATTCTTAAATAAAGCTTGTTCCTACTAATGGCTGTCCGAAAGCCTGTATAACAACTGTGGCTAAAAAAATTACTAGCCACGTTTAGCAGTTTAAATTCATTAAAATTAATAACTATTGTAACTTCTTCTATACATTAAATGCAAATCTGACATCCATCCTAATCGCTATGCCTACTAGCGACACAAGCCCTTGGGGAATGGAGAGCAACTGATTTGGAGCGCTTGATCTCGGCTCTTGTCTCCTAACACGCGCATGGGCATTGGAGAGTCACATAGTCAGAGCCAGAGATCAGAGCGAGAGCAGGGAAGAGCTGAAAGCGGAACGTTTCGCTGAATTTGGGGATGCTTTGGTTCGGCTGTTTAAATTAAAGGCCTTCCTTAGCGTTTTCAATTTCTGTAATTACTACGTTTTTTAGTATTTTAAGTTAAACATTTCTAGTATCATTATTAATTAATACGGTATGATTAACATACCGTAAATAACCATTTAATAAAACTTTCATAGGTAAATTTTCACAATCTTGTGCTACGTAATGTTTACATATTTCTGCATAATTAAAAGTCTTATTCAGCTTTTATATTTTCTTATATCATTAGTAATTTATCACTTAATAGAATACATTGGTGCTGTCTGTCTGTTTTTCACTAAGCAATGTTTACATAATAATACCTTTATAACTAGGAGGTGAATGAGTATAGTTTTTGTTTACAATCATTTACATGCTCAAGAATAGTAGCAATTCAAATCAAAGTCTTATCTTATTACAGTACGATTCTTGTATTGCATAGTCTACATCTAAATATTGTTTTTGTACCTGCATTCATCGTTCTAGTACAAAACTTTCATTAAAATCTGATGTTTGCAAATAAACATGTAATGTTTCTTTTGTTTACAAAACAACTTGAACCAAATTTCAATTTAAAGCTTTAATAAGTTTGCATTTTTGTTTTCTCTTTTCAGTTGCAAAATATTTGATTTGTTTCAGTTATATTTTCTCTTTCTTGACACATCTAGTAAATTATATTAACTTTTAAATGTGTATTGTTACAACTTCTATAAAACGAAAACAACATTCAATTCTTTAAGTATATGTAAACATTAAGCACTTTTGTGCATGAAAATTTCAGTCAATACAAGTGCAAGTGAATTTCTAAACTGTTATTGACTTAGACAAAGTAGTGATATTTTTAGGTAAAGATGAAAACTAATATCTTTCAAGCTTTATGTTTGAAGCTTAATTTTTAAATGTAGAATCAGCCATTATGTGAACATTATTAATTCAGAACAGTCACTGTAAGATAAACTGTCTCGATTAGAAAATTATTTACAGCTTCATTAGAAAATAATCTATTTTGGTTTTGATTTTGTTCAGTTTAAACTGCACAACATATTAGGGAATAAAAAAGCAGACAAGCTTGCATTTATGATTAAATTTTTCAATTAAAAAAAGAAAACTTTTGTGTTTAAAACTTTGTTGTATAAAATATAAAATTTTGATACTGAATCCCCTTAATTTAGATAAATGTGTTTTTCATGCCAAATTATCCGATTTGATTAACATTTGGTTTATATGTTTATTGTTATAAGGCGCTTCCCTGATTAGTTTTGGGGGATCATTGGTTAAGTACAAAGGGGGAACGGGGGGTGTTAATCCCCCCTTAATTTAGATAAATGGGTTTTTCATGCAGAATTATCCAATTTGCTTCAAATTTCGTATATAGATTCATTGTGGTAAGGCGCTTCCCTGATTAGTTTTGGGGGTTCATTGGTTAAGTATAAAGGGGGGAAACGGGGGTCGATCTCTTTCTTTTTCGAGGGGCATTATTCTTTGAAATAAGTGTATAATATACAATTAGTGTGAATAGCCTGTGAGCTAGATGCCATCAGTTTAACTAGGCACTTTTCTTTTTTTCGTATTAATCTTTGTTAAATAAATGTTTGTTAAATGTTTCTATTAAATAAATATTTGTTTCCTAAATAAAGATATATAATTTTTCTTGTGTAATCTTTATTTAAATATACACACATAGGCACAAAGGTTTTTTAATTTATCAAAATATCTTGATCATATGCAATAAATACATAGACATCAAGTTATGTTTTGATTTTTTTTTTTTAAAGTATATTTTAAATAGGAAGTTATTGACAACAAGTCTTGAATGTAGAAAATGATTCATATTATACATGTGTATTAATTTACAGAAAAGGTAGTTGTATTTGTATTTATATTACATTTAATATAATAATAAAATTACAATAATCCAGCAATATATGAAACACTATTTCTCTTTTCCAGGGTCCCCTCTCCTTTATTGTCACAAAAAATTGAGCATTTTTAATGCCTCAAAGTATACATAGGAGTATGTAAATAAATATTTAGATAAATATATTTATTATTATCCTACTCTAATAGTATAAAATATCAGCTCTAACGGAAAATTACGTACTGAATTTGGGGGCCTAGGGCCCAATTAGCGTGCAATAACCAAATTGCTACAAGTTTCAAATTTATTTTACATTTTCAGTAGGCATATATATTTTTTAAATCTAGCTATTGTCTTAGTCGCTTTAAATAGTTTGAGTACAATAAAATTAATGCTTATAAAACTTACCTTATTCCAATACTTGTTTTGAATAGGAATTGATATTTTTGGCTCATTTTACATAATACAGCTGGGAAACAATATATATATATATATATATATATATATATATATATATATATATATATATATATATATATATATATATATATTTATAATTTTTAGCAGTTTGTAAAATTTATTATGAATATTTAACGAATTCTTAAACTGAATAGCCCTGGTTTCATATTTTATTTATTTTAAAAAACAAATAAAAGCATATAAAAACACCGCATTATTTGTTTTAATTAGAAAAAAAAAGTTATTCTATAAAATATTTACGAGAATTACGTGATAAATCCCGGATATCCAAGTACAATAAAGTTTAAAAGAAAAAAAAGATATATCTGAGTTCCAGGCTTGTTTTGAATGAGAATGAATATATTTTGTTCCTTTTCAATAATACAGTGGGGAAAAAAATATATAATTTACAGTTTGTAAAATTTAATATAAATATTTTAAAAACTCTTAAAATAGTTCGTTTTCTGTTCTGTTAATTAAAAAACTCGTAAAAAAACATCACAGAATTTATTTTTAAATGCAGCTTAAGAAAAAGAAAAGTTTTCGATTTGATGAACTTCGATTGCTGACAATAGATGGCGCTGTTAGGAGCCAAGAGCCAAGATCAAATCGGTTGCTCTCCATTCCGCAAGGGCTTGTACTAGCCACTTGTTATTGAAGTAAATTTCAGGATCGATTTTGAAAGGACTTGCCCACATCTCTAACGGTAGTACACGTGCACATGACCAGTGGGCGGAGTTTGTCAGAGGAGTAATCAATCGGCTGCCTAGACTTGTCCAGAGCCGATTCTTCAAAGTAAAGAATTGCTACAGCAAACATAACAATAGGTTTTCTTGTTTTATTTCATTAATTTTATTTCGTATAAAAATTCTGGTGTAAGATATTATATAAAATGCACATTGTTATTCTCTTTATTAGTATAATTTAAATGTATTCAGCGCTTTTATTGCTGCGAGTCATGGACACATGGAATATGTTTAACTTGGTTTAATTACTGAAAAGATTGGATATTGCTCACGCATGTTAGTTTTATAACTTAACCCTTTAATTAGCACTTTCGCTACGGACGTTCTTTTTTAAGGTATTTTCTATTTAAATTTTTTGTTAGGACATTTAATTTAATTTAACCCTTTCCGGCTCAGTGGTCCCACTCCGGGCACACCTAATTTTAATTCCGAACTTGCATTTGGCACCAAGAATATTTTAATAAAATTTTGCTTATATAATGAGAGCTTAAAATAAGGAGTTCTTATATTTTTAAAAAGTCGTTTGTAAATTCCGGTGTCAGTCAGTAATTTTGCATTTACGAAAATAATTTGTCTGTGCCGCAAAGGGTTAAAGGAATTTTAGAAGTTTTGTCTGCATTCTTAATCATTTCCATACGAAAAGTACAATTATTTAGAAATGAAACCAATATGTGAGAGAGAATTTTTAATCAAGCTGGATGGAAATGTCCACGTACGTCTTTTTAAAATCATATATAATTTTGATATAATTTAATATTAGTAGCTAAATATATATGAATATTATAGTTAATATAATATTGTATATATTATAGCTAAATATATATATATTTTTAATAATAAACCTAAAAAATTTGATTTAAACTTATCCGTGACAGTTCAAAGTAACTTTAATTTTGTTACAGAATAATTTTTAAACGCGTGTTCATGATATTTGTTTATTCTTTAACTACAAAAAATAACAGGGTTCGTACGGGTACCGTTATTTTTCCAGGTGATATACCAATATATTTTTCTAAAAAATACACCAAATTCAAAATTTGACCTTATTTAAGAAAAGATTATCTGTAAGAAAATACTGGTACCGAAGAATTCCCTGGTCTTAAAATTCCAGGACCCGTACGAACCCTGAGTAATATAAACCGTTGAAAAATAAGTTAAATAAATAAGTTAAACGTCCTAAATAAAAATTCTGGTGTGAAATATTTTTATGAAAATTGTGTAAAATTTCCCGTCATTCTAGTGTTAAGGTATAACTTGTTGAAAGTTATATTCAGGGACAATTTTCCAGATTGTCTTATCACAATTGTCGATTTGTCAATTTGATTCCCATAATTTTAACCTTTCTAGAGCAGACTGTACGAATCCTAAATTCAAATGGAATCGTCAAAACTATTTATAAGTTGATATATACGTCCTAAATAAAAATTCTGGTGTGAAATATTTTTATGAAACTTGTGTAAAATTTCCCGTCATTCTAGTGTTAAGGAATAACTTGTTGAAAGTTATATTCAGGGATAATTTTCTAGATTGTCTTATCACAATTGTCGATTTGTCAATTTGATTCCCATAATTTTAACCTTTCTAGAGCAGACTGTACGAATCCTAAATTCAAATGGAATCGTCAAAACTATTTATAAGTTGATATATACGTCCTAAATAAAAATTCTGGTGTGAAATATTTTTATGAAACTTGTGTAAAATTTCCCGTCATTCTAGTGTTAAGGAATAACTTGTTGAAAGTTATATTCAGGGATAATTTTCTAGATTGTCTTATCACAATTGTCGATTTGTCAATTTGATTCCCATAATTTTAACCTTTCTAGAGCAGACTGTACGAATCCTAAATTCAAATGGAATCGTCAAAACTATTTATAAGTTGATATATACGTCCTAAATAAAAATTCTGGTGTGAAATATTTTTATGAAACTTGTGTAAAATTTCCCGTCATTCTAGTGTTAAGGAATAATTTGTTGAAAGTTATATTCAGGGATAATTTTCTAGATTGTCTTATCACAATTGTCGATTTGTCAATTTGATTCCCATAATTTTAACCTTTCTAGAGCAGACTGTACGAATCCTAAATTCAAATGGAATCGTCAAAACTATTTATAAGTTGATATATACGTCCTAAATAAAAATTCTGGTGTGAAATATTTTTAAGAAACTTGTGTAAAATTTCCCGTCATTCTAGTGTTAAGGAATAACTTGTTGAAAGTTATATTCAGGGATAATTTTCTAGATTGTCTTATCACAATTGTTGATTTGTCAATTTGATTCCCATAATTTTAACCTTTCTAGAGCAGACTGTACGAATCCTAAATTCTAATGGAATCGTCAAAACTATTTATAAGTTGATATATACGTCCTAAATAAAAATTCTGGTGTGAAATATTTTTATGAAACTTGTGTAAAATTTCCCGTCATTCTAGTGTTAAGGAATAACTTGTTGAAAGTTATATTCAGGGATAATTTTCTAGATTGTCTTATCACAATTGTCGATTTGTCAATTTGATTCCCATAATTTTAACCTTTCTAGAGCAGACTGTACGAATCCTAAATTCAAATGGAATCGTCAAAACTATTTATAAGTTGATATATACGTCCTAAATAAAAATTCTGGTGTGAAATATTTTTATGAAACTTGTGTAAAATTTCCCGTCATTCTAGTGTTAAGGAATAACTTGTTGAAAGTTATATTCAGGGATAATTTTCTAGATTGTCTTATCACAATTGTCGATTTGTCAATTTGATTCCCATAATTTTAACCTTTCTAGAGCAGACTGTACGAATCCTAAATTCAAATGGAATCGTCAAAACTATTTATAAGTTGATATATACGTCCTAAATAAAAATTCTGGTGTGAAATATTTTTATGAAACTTGTGTAAAATTTCCCGTCATTCTAGTGTTAAGGAATAACTTGTTGAAAGTTATATTCAGGGATAATTTTCTAGATTGTCTTATCACAATTGTCGATTTGTCAATTTGATTCCCATAATTTTAACCTTTCTGGAGCAGACTGTACGAATCCTAAATTCAAATGGAATCGTCAAAACTATTTATAAGTTGATATATACGTCCTAAATAAAAATTCTGGTGTGAAATATTTTTAAGAAACTTGTGTAAAATTTCCCGTCATTCTAGTGTTAAGGAATAACTTGTTGAAAGTTATATTCAGGGATAATTTTCTAGATTGTCTTATCACAATTGTTGATTTGTCAATTTGATTCCCATAATTTTAACCTTTCTAGAGCAGACTGTACGAATCCTAAATTCTAATGGAATCGTCAAAACTATTTATAAGTTGATATATACGTCCTAAATAAAAATTCTGGTGTGAAATATTTTTATGAAACTTGTGTAAAATTTCCCGTCATTCTAGTGTTAAGGAATAACTTGTTGAAAGTTATATTCAGGGATAATTTTCTAGATTGTCTTATCACAATTGTCGATTTGTCAATTTGATTCCCATAATTTTAACCTTTCTAGAGCAGACTGTACGAATCCTAAATTCAAACGGAATCGTCAAAACTATTTATAAGTTGATATATACCAAAGTAAGAAAAGCCAATTATTAGAAAGTAACATAAACCTGCATAAAATAAATATATACAAAATAATGTGTGCAAAATTCTTGCCCTCATTAAAAAAATATGTATGAGCACCACCTGAAATTGCCGAAATTCGTCCGTAATATACAAATACCTATATTTTTAAAAATAATTACGACTGCACTTCCGATTCACAGAAAAAAATTACTGGAGTTTTTGTTCATGAATTTCCTTGAAAATTGGACTTATTGAATAAATGAGTGAAATTTATATTCATTGAAAATTTCTGTGTTAATGACAAATCATCTTCGTCAGTTATCTGCAGTAAGCATTTTCGGAAAATTTAAAAAACTCCAAAACGAAAAATAAAAATAAATAAAAAATAAAATGACAAGGAATTTTATTAATGAAAGCAATTCATCTGCATATAAGAACTCTTTATTAAGAAAAATTTTAAAGTTTACTTAATTTTAATTAAAATAATATTTACTGTCTATTTCACTGTAAAAATTCTCAATGTTTAAATTATAATCAAGAAATTGAATCTGCATATACCTACAGATATATTTATTTATATCAATAGATTTATGAATTAATATTTTAAAATTTTGAAAAACTATTCTGTAATTTATGTAACCAATATTCTAAAATTATTTCTTAAAAAAAGAAAAAAAAAACTATTCTGGGACGATTGGAGTACCTGATGTTGAAGAAAGAAAAGGCTTGAGGAAAACAAAATATTGAAAATGTTCGCAATGCACACACACACACACTTATTTATATAATGTAGAAATAATCCACGTTTAGAGGGGGAAAAAATCTATATGAGTTGATTGCACGATATTGGCGAAATAGGTTTGCTTGTTACCTTGATATTATGAAACATGTAAATATATTTTTATTGTTATCACATACTTTTATATCACGACTGTCCAGAATTAGAATATGCAATTTTATATGCAATTTTGTAATATTTCTATATGCTTATATATTTCAGATCAGCACCTATAATGGTTAAATTTGTTGAAAATTGCTTTCAATGTACATATATATACCTATTTTAAATAATTACGAATCGTGTAAAAATAATGCATGTTTTGAGAAAAAAAAAACTTCGATATGAGTTGATCGCCGGATATTGGCGAACTTGCTTGTTCTCTTAATATCGTGAAACATGGAAATATATTTTTTAATTATTAATATTTTTTTTTATACTATGACTCTGTCCAGAATTCGAATATTTGATTTTATATTTTCCCCTATTTTTTATATTTTCTAAACATAATGGAAATCTGTAATTATTGTAATATACCTGTAACCCCATCTGCAATTCCTGCAATATTTTAAAATATCGAAAGTTGTCCGCAATCAACTTTATGTACCTATATTTTCTATCCTAAGTATGGTGAAAACTAATTGATGTTCTGAAAAGCTAGCCTGATTTGAGTAGAGTTTGATATTTTTGAATATGTTTTGCTTAATTTTTTTAATAGCGTGAAACAAGTAAATATTATTTTTAAAATTTTTTATTGTGTGTTTTACGGTCAGAATTCTCAATGGTTCAAGTTATGAAGAATTTATATGTATATTACATAGAAATTTACTTATAAAGTTTGTTTTGCATTTTATAGCAACGTGTTATTAAAACTATTTTTAACTGCTCAAATCGTTGTATTTATTTATTTTATGTCTAGGTCTTTTAATTTTTGCTTTTTGTAGTATAAAAAACACCGAGGCAAAAGATACATATCCTATATATATTTTTTCATAACGCATATAGTGCGAATTTTTTGTACTTTTATGTATAAAAGTAACCTTTATTAACCATTATTTATGGTGAGTATTTGCGCCATCTTGCCGGCGAAAGTGGACTTTAACGATTCCTAAACTAAAGGGTGATTGTGAAGGCCGTATAAGAGGAAAATCGAGTTTCGCAGTAACTAAACAATAACTTTTTTAACTAAGGGACACTTAAAAGACAAAGATAAATAAATAAATAAAACCTAAACACGATACATATATATATATATTTTAAGCACGAAATGTGATATTTCGAAGACGTTTTATGAAAGTATTAAAACATTCAGTTACGAATTCCGGTAATATATTTGAGGAATCCTTTCCCACTTTCCTGGAAAAATTTCCAATTTTATATTTTTTACTAGTGTAAGTGCTCGTCCTAGGAAATCATGGGTAGAAATCATGGTCTTCACTTAACATTTGAAATAACTGATAAAAATGATCGTATACTATTCATCGACAACAATGTTTCATGTGAGTTTTCCTTAAGTTTAGGGCCTGATTAATACATGCGTCTCTGGAATTTTAACAACAAATTTGCTATCTGATGTAACTAAAATAACAAAATAGAGGAGAAATTACAGATATAGATTGAACGCAATATCAGTACAAATTATCAGTACAAATTTATTGCAAGAATTATAAACATGTAAAAAAAAAAAAAAAAAAAAAAAATCTGAAATCTTTATTTCAATTCTTCACTAAGAATGAGCTCTTGGGGCCTGAACATTTGTGGAAATTCTAATATACATGCATGCACACACGTATATACGGATGAGGAATAGATTAAATCAGTTTAACAATCCTAAAAAGATAGTTTTAAAAATGTTTCATTTTTTCTTTCAAATTGCCGTATTAAAAAGAAAAAAAAAAACAGCGAGAGCAGAAATTATATATTTTTTAATAATCTCACTTGTTGGTGCTTTCTAGTAAGCGTATTCAAATTAGTGACTTTTGGGGGAAAAACATCAAATTGCAGTTAAAAAATTAGGCGTGATTTTCAAAATAAACATTAAATGCTAATAAAAAAGTCTTAAAAGAGTATATTTTCTAAAACAATTTTTCCTTTTATTTAATATAGTTTTATTTAATGTAGCTTTATTTATTTATTTTTTTTAATAAGAGTACAAGTAATTTTTGTAAAAGCCTTTGTAAGGAAGTTTTGTCTGCTAACATTTAAAATGAAATAAACATTCTCTATGAAAATGTTACCGAAGTAATGAATTCTTTTGGAAAAAGTTAACTATCAAACAACTGGGTAAAATTATGAAATTTAGCTTGAAATTTGAGTTTGCTAATGTGATTTGAGAGATTTTTATCATCACCATCGTACAGAATAAAATCTGCACATACAAAATATAAGAATATTAAAGAAATATTCTTTGCTGACGTGATCTGTGTTATATATCATTTGAAAACTTCACGTATTTTGTTCATTAATGGCGTTTAATAATCAACTTTCATTTTTCTTTATTTAAATAGATGGTTATCTTGAGTAAGAGTTTGAACGTGGTGACAGATCAAACTTCATGTGTAGAAAGCAGTTAAATTTGTGTTAAATAAACCAGATATGTTTGTCTTCACTAACATATATTTACTTCAAGGGCATCCAGAAAGTAAGTTCCGTTAAGCAATTAAACAAAAGAAAACGATTATTAGAAAACACTGTTATTGGATAATGACGTACAATGCTCAAGTAATTTTTCAACATAGTTGCCAGCATTGTTGAAGTATTTATATCACATCGGGGCATGAGCCCCGCTGTATGCCCTCGTCTTAGAAAGTTGCCGCCTGCGTTGCCAACCATGTTGTAACAGCGTTTTTCACTTCGTCGTCTACCGCGAACTTTTTGCTCTTTAATCTACTCTTTAACTTCTGTAACTAAATCATCATCAATCAGAGACGGCCGCCCACTTCGTTCTTCATCGTGAACGTTTTCACGTCCTTCATTCAAACTTTGCACTTACCTCCTTACCATCGAATCACTCATCGCGTTTTGTCCGTAAAATTTACAAATATGTCTGTGAATTTCAATTGGTTTAGTGTTCTTAGCATTCAGAAAACGGATGACAGACCGAAACTCGCAGGCGGCGGCATGTTCAATTTTTTTAAACATTTTAAAAACTCTCTCAAAACAAGCAAACAAGCTGACCCCATAAGTCAGCGATCTGAAAATGCCTTTCCTCGCTTACCAATGACTCAGCAGAAAGATTGATTGATTGATTGATTTTATGACGGCCGATTATCTACACGAGGGATATAGACCCAAGTGAGGAGTGCCCTCCATGGCCCTCCTAAGGGATCCTAACCCGTATTTACGGCAAGGTTCGAAGAAAACCACGGAAAACTCCGAACGGTTAGATCGACAAGCGCGACAGGGGTTTGAACCCAGCACCTCCCGTCTACCAGCCTTGAATCCGTGGAGAAAGAAAGAAAGAGGAGAAAATTATTTTCTTAAAACATTCCTTTCAAAAAGTAAGCAAATGTCAATAAATATTTGACCACAAACAAATTTTTATTTTAAAAGTTTTTCTTAAAAATATTTTAAGAAAGTTTGTTAATGTTTTTCTTTCTCAAGTTTAGTTGACGTCTCTTTCCTACCTTTAAACATTTTTTTTTATTACAGTTTTTCGATTAACTCAATTTGGTTTTTGTGTGTAAAGTTGTAATTTTTAAGTCTATTTTTCCTTATTTCCTGATATGCTAGAATTGTTAAAACTATGTTCACAGGTAGTGGCAGCTCGTGACTGTCTTTTTTGGGGGGTTACTAAATGCATGCCTGAAACACATATTATTCACATACCATTATTTTTTATAAGAAATCTTTTTCCTTGTTTAATGGGAGTGCTTTAACAGTGTTTTTAATGGGAGAATTTTCTGATGGTAAATAAATTAAAGTACAGTGGAACTTCCATTTAACGAAGTCTCATCGTTACTCATACTTAAAAACTTCGTTATGAAGAAAATTCGTTAAATAGAAATTCACTTAAATTCATGAAATTTTTTCTTGAGATATGACAAACAGGTACTGGATTCAGAAGCATTTGATTCAGTTTTAGTTATGAAGCCGTCTTTTACAAAACAGTTGTGTACGGTCGATGAAATCACGTCACATTCCCAAGCTTTGGCCCAAGCTTTCATCAGCTTTAATACACAGAATCTCAAACTATAACGTTTTCACTACATTTGTCTTTTTTCTGTCTTTTTCGATAATGAACTTCAAGATTTTTCATTATTCCTTAGACTAATGATTGAAGTTTAGCTGCATTGGTAGGAACAAAAATAACTTTCATGTTCTTCGATTTGTATTTTGAAGCACATTCTTTTGGATGTACAAAGCAATTGTCTATCAGCAATGGAAGGTCAGAATGGTACCTGTCTGACTCTAATAGATATTTTTTGTTTCAATGCATCTGACGCCATTGCGACACCTTATCTTCTACATCATTGAAGGTAAAAAGGGGATTTTGACTTCCCCCAACTGTCAGCGCTGGAGTCTCAGAGTGTCAGAATAGTGATAACAAGTGTTTTTCTTAGTGTGAAAAAAATTGTTTTATTTAGCACCAAGCAGAATGGAAATTATTAAAAGTGTTCATTTTCATACAATCGAATCCGCTGAAATAAATTTGCATATCCTTCGAACAGCAATCGCTTAATTTGAATTCTGTACACGTTCAAAAGTGGAATAAACTTCGTTATATAGAATATATTTTTCGTAATGTGGAGATTAATTTACATGATAATGGTGTTCAAAGTCAAAGTTCTGCAGAAAATTTCGTTAAGTAGAAAACTTCGTTAAAGAGAAGTTCCACTGTATTCCCTTTTAATAATAGTGGTAAAAAAGAATAAATTTTGCAGCAATGCGTTTAGTGCCCCAAATAAAGCCAGTCATGAGCCGCCACTATGTTCACAGGTGTCATTCCGATAAAAATACAAAATTCTAATATTTTTAGAATTTAAATATAAACTAATACGTTAATTTTAAGGTATTTTTCCGTTTGCTCGACAGAAGTGATAAATCTCCAAACATTATTTAGGGTTACAATTGTGTACGAGTTAGAACAACAATGGATTTAATTATACGCCATACCACCCTCTTCAAAATACGCCAACTGGGTGTGAAATTGCAATAACAGTATATTTTAAACATTAAAAAGGAGAAAAAAAAATAAAGAATGTACAATTGTATTAAATACGCTTCAGTTAATTATTTTTTTCATATTAATTAAATTATAATTATATGTTAAGAAAGAAATTTAGAAATCCTAAAATGATAGTTTCAATAATGTTTTTTAAAGAAGAAATAGGGCGAAAATCACAATTTTTTAAAATTAAAATCACTTGCCCGGGCTTTCTATGCGTATAAAATGCTGTAAATTTTCCATTATCGGGATTCAATGACCACGCTATATTAACGGATTGTAAATACTGGCGCCAACTTATATGGGTCCATGGGGCCCGAGCCCAACCAATAATGTGCTCTTTCAACCCAGCGAATTTTAACTTTTCATCCTAAATGCTCTAAATTGGCAGTTTTTATTATTCAGTTTTCTATTTTTGGGTTAAAGCTGCTCTCAAATACCAAAGAGTTACTTTCGAGACGATATATACATATGGTCATATGTGTATATAACTCCAAACCAATTTTCTAGTAAGAAAATGCTTCACAAATACATTCTTTCATTGTAAAGCTATTACATGAAATTATATATCTGTTTTCCAAACACATTCTTTATGGTGGCTGTATACAAATAGAGTGAATAGATACCTAGTGTAGATAAAGTCTTTTGTTATAATTGCCTGTTGTAAAGAAAAAACACACATCTGTGTAGTGTTTATGCCCTACTTCAGATTTCTCCTGAACATTCAAGTCCAGTAATCACTGATAAGCGACTCCTTTATTTATTTAAGGCTGTTCTCAAATTCAAACAGGCTACTTTCTGACACATTTCTGAATTCATTTTTCTTCGTAAATGCATGGAATCGGCAGGTGTTCTTATTCAGCAATTATGTCATCGAAAGACGTTTTCCATTTTTTTGGTAAAACTGGACATATTTCAGAAAATACTGCCAAAGTCGGCGTTATGAACAGAATTAGCGACGCAACAGCGCCAGAACAAAGGGAAAAACGTGTCGTCACGTGACATGAATCGCTTATAATTCAACAAGTAATTTATTTATCAAGTAATTTATTTATCAAATCACCGATTCTAAATCACTTCAACAGTCAGGACTGCCAATTTTATGCCTTTGTGTTTAAAAATGAGTAAGAAAGTTTCACGTTATTGAGCAGATCATTTCATAACCATCTTAAAGGATAATTTTAAATTCATTTTCAGCAGTGAATTACGCCTGTAATCCTTGAATAATACCCAGTGAATTTTTATCCTGCGTTATTCCAAACGTAAACCGACAGAGTTAAAAATGTCCCAAGCCGGGAATCAAACCCGGGTACTCAGAATAGCGCTCAGAGCACTATTATGAGTACTCGGTTCGATTCCCGGCTTGGGACATTTTTCACTCGGTGTGTTTACGTTTGGAATAAAGCAGGATAAAAATTCACTGGTTTTTATTCGATTACAGGCGTAATTCACTGCTGAAAATGAATTAAAAATTAACTAGGTGTTGTCGTATGCTGGGCTTTGTATTGTCGTGTCATGTTTGCCGCAGAAATTTGAGTGCTCATGATGACATTTCCATCTCGTGTTGCGGTTGCAGCCGGTCCGACATATATAAGAGTGAGAAATGCCGTATTGGGCTATAGTTCCTTGTAGATCATAATTTGTAGAACCCCTATTCAGAGCGCTATTCTGAGTACCCGGGTTCGATTCCCGACTTGGGACTTTTTCACTCTGCTTACCTTTTGGAAAAATCAAGAATAAAAATTCATTGGTTATTATTCATCTTAAAGAATCTTACAAAAAATGCTGCTGAAACGTTTTAAGACAATTTTCAACACGCTCAGGAATGGTCGTCATAAACATCAATTTATTATAACAGAAGATGTAATACTTTTTTTTTGAAAAATGAAAAACGCTATTTGATTTCAAATTACTTCAAAAGACATGCTTCAAATTACTTCAAATTTCAAGCTTTTCACGTATACAAGTGTCAATGTGAATGTGTCAGAAAGTTCGCGTGGTTGAGTTTGGAAAAATATTTCTTTTTAGGATAGCTTTAAATGGACAGTTTGACTTATAATAATAGGGTTAATGCAGGTATATATATGAAGGTTGGTTGGTTGATTTATGACAGCCGATTGCCCTAGGGAGTGCCCTCTTTGGGGGTCTTTCTAAGGGATCCTAACCCGTATTTACGGCAAGGTTCGAAGAAAACCACGGAAAACTCTGAACAGTTAGGTCGATGAGCGAAACAGGGCTTTGAACCCAGCACCTCCCGTTTACCAGCTTTTGAGAGCAGGACCTCTCAGCCATTCATATGTATGAAGGATTCACTTAGTTATTTCAGTGAAACCTGAACAGGAATTCCAGGGTGTACCAGGATAGAATTTTTTTTTCTCAGATTTTAATAAAACTAGGGGATTCTACCAGGGGTTCCCGGATTACAGAATATAGGTGGAAACCATTTTTTTTAACTCTAATAGTTTTTTTTTCTTTTTTTTTATATATATATTTTCTTAGATTGCCCACCTACAATACCAAAATTACTTTTTATATGAAAAATATCAATTAAGTATTCAAATTTTCGACCCCTATTTAGCCCTCTTAATGGGTGAATTTCTAAAATCGCTGAAATATGTGTTTAATTATTTTTATAGCAGATTTGTTATCCTGAATTTCACGCTCTTATCCAAAACTACTGATGAGATATGGTGAAAAGATGAAATCATCGAAAATTATCGACCCCGCATTTAACCCCCTTCTTAGTTGAATTTCTAAAATATCCTAAAATACATGTTTAACTATTCTTTAGTAGATTTGTTTCCCGAAATTCACGCTCCGACCTATAACTTCTATTGAGAAATGGCAAAAATGATATAAAACATTCGACACATTAGTTAACCTCCCTTAGTGGCCGAATTTCTAAAATTACTGAAATACTTGTTTAAGTATTTTTGTTAAGGAGATTTCATATCCTGAATTTCACGCTTTTTTCTAAAACTGCTGATGAAATATGGTGAAAAGATGAAATCATCGAAAATTTTTGACCTTCCATTTAACTCCCTTTGTAGTTGAATTTATAAAATCGCCCGAAATGCATGTTAAATTATTCTTTGGAAGAATTGTTATCCCGAATTTCACTCTCCTACTTAAAACTTGCTATCCCGAATTTCACGCTCCTACTTAAAACTCCTTCTGAGATATGCCAAAAATACGAAATAATCTAAAGCTTTCGACCCCCCATTTAACCCCCTTAGGATATGAATTTTCAAAATTCCTTTCTTAGTTTGTGCCTACATTGTATAAAGAACATGTCTTCCAAATTTCATTGTTCTAGGACAAATGGTTGAGGCTCGGCGTCTATTATGAGAAAATCAAGCTATTCTTTTATAAGTATAGATGATTACTTGACTATATTAGAAGCCTGTTGTCAAAACTGGTAGACGGGAGGTGCTGGGTTCAAACCCATCTCGCGCTCGTCCACATAATCGTTCGGAGTTTTTCCTGGTTCCCTCCGAACTATTCCGTAAATATGGGTTAGGATTTCTTAAAAAGATCACCACGGAAGGCACTTTCCCTACTCCCCTAAATCTCTTGTGCAGATAATCAGCCGTAACATATTACCATCACCACTGTCATATTAGAAGTGTTCTCAATGATGAGAATAGGGATAAACTACGGTCATGTAACATTATTCTATACAAATATTTGGCTGACTGGGCAGTTTGATGCAGATTTTTAACAGCGTTGGTTAGAAGTAAGATAAATTACGGTTAAGTAACCGTTTTCTATGAAACACAGATGTATGGTTGCAGTTAGCTGCAATTTTTTAAGAGTGTGTCATGTAAAAAATTCTAAGTTAATAAAATAATAGATGAAAATTTAATAATGAAATATAACTAATGTTTATATAGTTTAATAATGTTAAAATAAAGAAAGTTTTTACATAGATAACCAAACGAAAGATCCAGATAATTGTTTTGCTTATAAGAAACGATGTATAGTGGCTAATTCCATGCGTGAATGTAGTGTAAGTCACATAGCCGTAAACGTCTACGATTTTTGGCCACCGGTATTTTTTTTTTTTTTTATTCTTCAGTGTACTTAATTGTAGATATATGGGATTGAATAAGTCAAATTTTCTTTTACTATAATACTGGTAGTCAAACATCGCAGACATTTACATCTCTGTGACTGACACTACATCCACGCATGGAATTAGCCATAGTACCCTATTTACATAAAAAATAAAATTTCAAATCATTATAAACTACTTTTAATTTTTTTCTGCCTAAATTTAACAAACAACTATTTTTTTCTGACGTTTTATTTAAAAATAAATAAATAAATAAAATGAGTCATTTCGGTTCAATTGACATCATCGTGGAAGTTTGAAATGAAATTAATTTTAATTTCTTAGAAAACGCTAGTTTTTGACTTCAAAAACTTTTTTAATAATATTTCAACTAGTCTGTTTAATAATGTATAAAAAATATTTTTGATTATTATTATTTATTTATTTTTATTATTAATGTTGAATTGCAAAATAAAAATAAATTATTTTTAAGTTTCTGTCTTTTTATTTTAAAAATAACTATGTCACATTTAACTATTTTATTTTTAAATCATTATGTGGAGATGGAATATGTATTAATTATTTAAGTATCACGGGCAAACTTTTTAAATTTTTATTATGCAAATAAATATTTAATAAACTACTACAACAAAAAATTAATTTTAGGTATATCGATGACTTATTTTTATTATCATTATTATTATTACGATTTTCATAATGAGTATATGAAAATATATCCAGATTGTTTGCAGTTTAAAAAAAGAAAATAATAGTAATCATCATGCAGCATCTTTCGATATATATATTTAATTAATTTAATTTAATTTATTTCGATATATATGAAAAAAAATACTTATAAATTTTTTGATAATCTAGATAAATTGAAATATTTCAAATTTTAATTGCTTAATAGGCGAATAGCCAACATAGTGAAAAAGTACCCAAGCCGGGACTCGAACCCAAGTCATCAGTAAAGCGCGCTGACGTTCTACCAACTGAGCCACTTGGGAACGATACTCAGCCTGGCACTTTCTCACTATAACATGCTGGTAAGGCTACAAACGCAGCACAAAATGGAATATTTTCATGAGCCACCAACCCTGGAGCAAACACGAAATCAAAGAAAATCCAGCATCGATAATTGAATAAGTCTATATTTTATACTTAATTGCTTAATTGGCGTATAGCCAACATAGGGAAAAGTACCCAAGCCGGGACTCGAACTCGAACCCAAGGGTGGCTCATGAAAATATTCCATCTTGTGTTGCGTTTGCAGCCTTGCCAACATGTTATAGTGAAAAAGTGTCAGGCTGAGTGTCGTTAACAAGTGGCTCAGTTGGTAGAACGTCAGTGCACTTTTCTGATAACTTGCGTACGCCTATAAAGCAATTAAAATTTGAAATCTTTGGATTGCAAGGCGGATTTTCTATGGAAAAAAATTCCAAGTATTAAATACAGATTTAGATAAATCGATTTTACAGTGTCTGCAATAATGATCTTAATTTTAATAAACAGGTTTTTACATTTTTGCTAGTTCATTTTATAATAATAACATATCTATATAAGTTTAAAAAAAAAAACTATTTAAAAATATTTAATGAAGGAGTGGCAACGAGATGCACTCACAGCATAGCTTCTTATAAATGTTAGCTTCTGGAAGTTTCTGATTCAATATTTCATCACCAAAGTCTGATTATAGAACCTATAGCGATGGATAGAAGTTACGTATTCGAATGACTGGTCAAGATACTGGTTATTGGAACGACAAGTTGAAAAAAAATTCCAATGCCCCCTGTTGGCCGACTTGGTGTATATTGTGCAAAATGAATAAGCAGACATTTTGATTCTTATATATTACTTTCTTGCAGGTATATGGGGAAATGGGACACCTTTATTTTATGATTTAAAATTTATTATTTAATTTTAATGAATGTAAAATATTGTGGAAGTATTATCCAAACAGTGAATATATCATAAAATATTGTGAATATTTCATTCAGTTAATTACTTTCTTCTATCTATAATAGAAGAAAGTATTGTAATAGAAGTTTTTTTTTTTACTTTCGGTTTTCGACAGATTTACACGTTTTAGGGGTCAGAGATTCGAAAAAACATGTTTTTACAAAATGTCTGTTCGTCTGTCCTCATTGTATCATCGAAAAATGCATGAAGTTATGCTTCAAATTGAACCAAATTTTTTTTTCTATGGTTTTGGCTATGGCAAGCCGGCCCTACTTGAATTTAGACATATTTCGACGAAAGGGGGTGCTGTGATGGAGATTTTTGTTCCATTTTCACTATCGTATCATCGAAAAGTGTATGAATTTATGCAGATAATTGAGCCAATTTTTTTTTCTATGTTTATCACTGTCTGCAGGTCCCAGTTGAATTTTGGGGATATTTCGATAAAAGGGGGCGCTGCGATCGCGATTTTTGTTCGAGTTTCACTATTGTATCATCGAAAAGTGTATGAATTTATGCAGATAATTGAGCCAAATTTTTTTGTACATGTTTTTGACTATAGCCTGCAGGTCCCAGTTGAAGTTGGGGATATTTCGATAAAAGGGGGCGCTGCTATCTCGATTTTTGTTCCATTTTCACTATCGTATCATCGAAAAGTAATGAAGTTATGCAGATAATCGAACCAAATTTTTTGCATATGTTTTTGACTGTAGCCTGCAGGTCCCAGTTGAATTTGGAGATATTTCGACGAAAGGAGGCGTTGCGATCGCGATTTTTGTTCCATTTTCCCTATCGTATCATCGAAAAGGCTATGAAGTTATGCAGATAATTATGAACCAATTTTTTTGTATGTGATTTTAACTATAGCCTGCAGGTCTCAGTTGAATTTGGGGATATTGCGCCTGGAGGGGGCGCTGTGATAGTCATTTAAAGATTTCAGTTTCAAAAAGTTGTACAAAAAATAAGAAATCCTAAAAACTTTTTGCGTTAAATGTTTGGCATTGATCCAAGGATTCCAGGGCATTTTTTGTTTTGCCTCTATCCTAAAAAATGGCTGAGGTAAAGCAGTTTGAAATTATAGGGTGGCCGATATTTTAAAACAATACAGCGCCACATAAATACAGCGCAAAAATACATGATTTCTCCAAATTTTCTTTCATTGTTGTAACCATCTTTTCAACACTTTCATGCTTAGCACTGTATATTTATATCAACCGACGTCAAATTATCGCCAAGCTTGGCGACAATTGGTGAAATATGGCCAAATTTGGCAACAAAAATACGTTGCCATATACAAAGCCAACTTGGGTATGTCTGTCTAATTTGGAGATATTCTCATTCAAATTCAATATTGACGCGAACTGGGAATGACTCTTCTGTAATCGGGTTCCGCGCATTTGAGCTTTGTGTATTTTCATTAGAATTACCTAAAATCTGAAAATCAAGCAATAGGGAGGCTGTTTTTTTCTGCCAATACAGGCCAGAAGGACTTTTCATAATTTAGTATAATACATCGGCTGCTCGCATACAGGTAACCCGACGATTCACAAGCAGCTGACGTACAACAGAATGACGAAAAATATTGATTTCTTTTTTTTTTTTGGCGGTGTGATAGACAGGCGGACTTTTTGAATTTTGAAGTATTAACATGTATGAGATAAAAGAAATCCGACTAGCTCTTTAATGACTTTTATAATTTGGAAGCATTAAATTATTTATCAAAGAAGTTTCATTTTTGTGTTGAATATAAGTACGACACGCCTTTCGAAACCTGACGAAAATATTACTTTTAAATTGGGGGTGGAGTTATTCATGATTTTCACCAAATGACCAGAATGAGCGTATTCGATCACCTGGAATCGTTAAATTTATTGTTCTCAAATTTTATAATAATTTCAGTATGCTTCGATATTTTAATAAAAATTTTTAAAGTTTATTATCAATAATTGTGATCATTTGTTTAAATGTGCTTTATGAATTCTGATTAAATTTGGAGGCACGGTAGTGCCTCACTCAAGTCGAGAAAGCATAGTCGTAAGCATCCTTTTCTGGCAACTCAGGGCACTTTTGACCCCCCCCCCCCTCCTATATCGCGCGCTGGAGTATCCGAAAAATTTGAAACTTCGTTTATATAGAGTAAGTGGCAAATAGGACCAAAATTTGAAATTTTTCGATTCTGTGTTTTCTAGTGCAGACGATATATGAACTCAAAGTTTTTGATTTTTTGTTACTCACTCACTCACTCTCGCGTCATCAAAAAGATTGGCTAGATCCCGCAGCCATAGAAACTTAAAATTTGGAATAAAGCTAGTGTTTCGGATACAAAGAAAGGAAAAATTATAAAATCCGGAAAAATAAAATTAAAAAAAAAAAACATTCGAAAATTCAACAAATTCGAACAAAATTGAAAATTGAAAATAACACGATCTTGTCTTAAAACCTTAAAATTTGGTGTGAAGGTAGTTGTTTAGAATTCAGAAGAAGAAAACATCAAAATAAAATAAAAAAAATCGAAAAATTTCAAATAATCCGATTTTGTTGCGCTAGAAACTTGGAATTCGGAATTAAAGTAGTTTTTAGGATGCAAAATGAGGAAAACTTAAAAAATCCGGAAAATTAAAAAAAAATGTCAAAAATTCCAAAAAAATTGAAAAAATTAAAATAATTTGATCTCTTTTAGCCTTAGAAACTCAAAACTCACGGTAAAGATAGTGTTTAGGATTCAGAATAAGCTAAAATAAAAACCCAATAAAATTAGAAAATACAATAAAAGAATCTAACAAAATCGGAAAAATCGAAAAATTTGAAAATAATTCGATTTCATAGCGCTAGAAACTTGAAATTTGGAATAAAGGTAATACTTAAGACAATAAATAAGAAAAAAATAAAAAATATAGATTATTCGAAAAAAAAAAAATCGAAAATTTCAAAAATTAAAAAAAAGGAAAAAAAAAGAAGAAAATAAATAAACAAAGAAAAAAAAAGAAAAAGTGAGAAATTGAAAATAATATGATCTCGTAGTCTTAGAAACTGAAAATTTAGTGTAAAGGTAGTATTTAGGATTCAGAAAAATAAAAAATTAAAAACACAACAAAAATCGAAAATAAAATAAAATAAATCGAAAAAAAAAAAAAAACGAAAACTTGAAAACAGTTCGATTTTGTAGAGCTAGAAACTTGAAATTTGGAATAAAGGTAGTATTTAGGATACAAAATAAATAAATAAATAAATAAATAAATAAAAAAAAATAAAAAATCTGTAAAATTCGAAAAAATGAAAAAAAAATCGATTTGTAGCTTTAGAACTTAAAATTCGGCGTAAACTTATTGTTTAGGATACAGAAAAAGAAAAAATTAAAACACAATAAATTCGAAAATTGAATAAAAACTCACTCACTCTCGCGTTATCAAAAAGATTGGCTAGATCCCGCAGCCATAGAAACTTAAAATTTGGAATAAAGCTAGCGTTTCGGATACAAAAAAAGAAAAATATATATAATCCGGAAAATTAAAAAAAAAAAATTCGAAAATTTAACAAATTCGAACAAAATTGAAAATTGAAAATAACACGATCTTGTAGTCTTAAAACGTTAAAATTTGGTGTGAAGGTAGTTGTTTAGAATTCAGAAGAAGAAAACATCAAAATAAAATCAGAAAATCGAAAAAATCGAAAAATTTCAAATAATCCGATTTTGTTGCGCTAGAAACTTGGAATTCGGAATTAAACTAGTTTTTAGGATGCAAAATAAGGAAAAATTAAAAAATCCGGAAAATTCGAAAAAAAAATGTCAAAAATTCGAAAAAAAATTGAAAAAATTAAAATAATTTGACCTTTTTTAGCCTTAGAATCTTAAAACTCACGGTAAAGATAGTGTTTAGGATTCAGAATAAATTCAAATAACAAACACAATAAAATTCGAAAATAAAATAAAAGAATCGAAAAAAAATCGGAAAAATCGAAAAATTTGAAAATAATTCGATTTTATAGCGCTAGAAACTTGAAATTTGGAATAAAGGTAATATTTAAGACAATTAATAAATAAGAAAAAAAAAATATAAAATATGGATTATTCGAAAAAAAAATCGAAAATTTAAAAAATTAAAAAAAAAAAAAAAAAAAAAGAAAGAAAGAAAAAGTGTGAGATATTGAAAATAATATGATCTCGTAGTCTTTGAAACTTAAAATTTGGTGTAAAGGTAGTATTTACGGTACTTTTCGGGTAGCTGGGTGCCAGTGATATATATACATGTATATATACATACACACACATATATACACATATCTACATATATATATATATATATACATGCACATATATATACATATATGTATGTATATATATACAAATATATGTATATATGTATATGTATTTATATATGCACATATATCACTGGCGCCCGGCTAACCGATAAGTACCATATTTGCTATTCCGTAAAAGGAACAATTAAAAAATTCGTTAAATTCGAAAATAAAATCCAAATATCTGTAAAAAATCGAAAAAAATCCGAAAACAATTTGATTTTGTACTGCTAGAAACATTAGTTTTAAGATAATTGTCCTATTAGCTAGTACACCGCCCCTAATTGTTTTATGTTATTTCCCCCGGATTATGGTTTTCTTTTCTTTCGTTTACGAATTTCGTTATAGAAAAGTTCCGCTATAGAGTGGCTACGTTATAGCCGATTTCTTTATAGACAGGTTTTCTTTCTTTCACAGGTTATACTCTATTTAATTTGCATATGAAATGTGGATTGTTAAATGATGTTAGTCCCACAAAAATTTTCACAATTCCCCCTCCCCTCCCGACATTACTGGCTGGTTATGGCTTGATAGTCCTTTCTAAATAAAATCATGGTGACTCTAAGATTCACTTGATTTATCTCTAAATTGAACCTAAATGATCCTAAGAAGACGGATAAAAGAATTACTATATTGTCATGACAATCAGGTAACTTAGAATTAAAATAAAAAAATCAATACATTTATAACAAGTCGAAAGTTTGAAAATAATTTTATTTTGTAGTCCTAGAAGCTTGACATTTGGCAGAAAGGTAGGGTTTAGTATACAAAATAAGGAAAAATTAAAAAATCCGTAAATGAAAAAGAAAGACGAAAAAAAACGAAAAAAAAAAATCATCGAAAAAATGAATATAGTTTGATTTATTTTAAATTTCCGGAAATTGTAATTTTGGCTTTCTTTTTATACTAAAAAGTTTTTTTATGCTAAATATCATGTATCTAGGGCTGCGAGTAATATCTCAGATGGATAGCACCTTTCCTGAAAACAATTGAGAGTACTTTTGACTTCCCCCCTCCCATAACTTAGTGCTTGCCTAGGAACCTGAAATTTCTTTTTATCTACAGTACTTTGCAAACGAAACTAAAGCTTAATATTTTTTATACCTGTAAATAATAGGGACAGAGTGTGGGCTCAGCGAAAATCAGTGGGTGATTAAAAGAACACAAAATCAAGAAAAGGAGGATTACTTACACAAAGAAGTGAAATCTCATCAAAAACGTCACCTGTAAAAAATGCAGCCAAGTCTCGCGACTCTTTTTCCGTAAAAAGATCTGAGATCGTGTAAAGCCAAGTTTAGCTATCTTATTAACTCTGAAATTTTCATTCACAAATCCCTCCTAGTCTTTACATCTTCAGTTAAATATTATTTTGTGACTTGGCAATTACGTAGCACGTGAATGTGATGTATATAATTAGTCTTAATCAAATAATACCATGCCCTCCCATAACATATTAAGGTGTAATAACTTCCCTGTGCGTGTATAATTAGCCTTAATCATATTATCTCATCCCATACCATAACATAGTAAGGTGTAATAACTTCCCTGTGCTGCGTAATTGCCAAGTGACAAAATAGTAATTAACTAAAGATTAGAGACTAGGAGTGATTTGTGAATGAAAATTTCAGAGTTAATAAGATAGCTAAACTTGGCTTTATACGATCTCAGAACTTTTTACGGAAAAAGAGTCACGAGACTTGGCTGCATTTTTTACAGGTGACGTTTTTTTATGAGAGAGAGAGAGAGATGACTTTCAAAATATCACTAATCGAAAGACTGATATTATGATCAAATTATAAAGATCGAAAAAAAAATAAATCAACTACAAAAGTGTTAAGCCTCCTCCATTTACTATGAAATGATGTCGTACATGTAAAAATAACTTCAATATTACCTCTGAATTGTAAGCATTTCTTTATCCGATAACTGGTTGTAATGCGCCACAAATCGTGTGCTGAAATGTGGCATTATAAGATCATGATCTAATGAAACTAACATATCGAAGTAAGGAAAATTTTATTTCAGGTTAAGCATGCTTAATGTATACATCACTGGCAGCAGTAGACCAGTACTTACTTTTATACCCAAGCCATTAAATATATATTTAATATAATTATTACAATAAGTGACATAAAAATTATGTACACTTTAAGTTAAATCTCATACAAGAAATTTTATTGCATATAATATTAAAATAAAAGACATGAACATCTTAAGCTTTAGGACAGTCAGGTATCATTAGAATTTAAAGAAAACCAGCTGCATCCGAGCAGCCGGTTGATTCCTCAAAAAGAGATTAAGTAGAGTCGCATGCCTTACTCGCAAGTGGGACAAGCTAGTAAAATGTTTAAATGTGTTGCCCAATGAATGTCGTCCTGGGCAACCATTCCCTATAACTTAAGATGTAATCCATTTACCGAAAAGGAAAATGCTAGTTGAGCCCAAATTACTTAAATAGTCACGCCTGCTAGTTCCATGCTTTTACGTTTAAAAATGCGTTCGTGAACGTATCGGAAAATTTCTTGTTTTTGAAGGGGAGGGGGGGAGATAATTCTTCAGAACAGCTTGAGAGTAGTAAATGACTATTTGTATAGTTTTCTTGATTTCCTTTATGCGGCAGATTTTAAGCATCATAAATGATGTGTAAATTCCCTTAAAAGTTACAAGGCAATTATCCTGGTACTTAGCTTTTCAGTTAAATCAAAAGATTTTATGTTTACAAATCAAAAGATTTTATGTTACACAGATAGAGCCACAGTTATAATAGAAAAAAATATAACACTACTAGCTGTTACCCGTGACTTCGTTCCCGTATCATTAAAAGAAGAATAAATGCATTAATTAAGCAAAATATTTCATTCCCGATAATTAGAAACGTAAATAATTAACTAACTCTTTATCACATTCCATAGGAGCCAATACAGTATTTCTATGTTATAGAGGCCTTGACATAACTAAGTTTTTAAAAAAGTGAAATTTTGTGACAAATAATCACGGTGATGAAACTGCAACCAATGAAAAAGGGCGGGCCAAATAAAATCGTGGAAATCGGCGAATTGTGTAAAAACATATGTCAAGTTTACCTGGTAAACCATTTTATTTTTACCGCCTTTGTGAAACGTTTTAATAGCCATCCTTCAAATATAATCTATATAATAAAATCGTAAGTCATGTGACTGTCATCAACAGTTCCGGGATGTCCGTTTCATTTTTCATATGCCAGGCGGCCATTTTTATTAAAAATTATTTTTAAAAAAAACTGCATGAAAGTTACATTTTGGGAAATATCGTTCAAAATAAATTAATAATTAATAAATAAATTAATAATTAATATTTGAGAGACGACTTACATTCAATTATGTATATATTCTGCAATAATTTCAGTTCAAATTAGGTTCGCAGTTCAAATTCTCTATCCATGAAAGTAAACAACAACAAAAAAAGAAAAACATTCATTCGTCGTGAAGGTTTAAAATATTTTACCATGCGGAGGTAATCGTTCGTAAAGCAAGTTCTCCTCGAATGAATTTTTGGACATTCCAGCGTACTTTTTTGAGAAATATTTAAATTAAGTTAAACATGTGGACAAATTTCTTTTTTTTTCTTATAATAATTTTTATTTGTTATAATTTAATGATAACAAGATGGAAAAAATTACACAATAAACAATTAATTCTGAATATTTTTCAAAGTGAGAAACATTCAGAATATACAATGAATTCTTTATGACAAATAACTATCATTTCAAAGTTATGTAGTTGCAATTTCATTTTTCGGATACTTCTGAATATACTCTATAAAAAATTACACCAGTGATATCTCCGATAGTTTCTTTGTTTATATGCTTGAAATCTATTTTATAGTCTATTTCTTTCAGTTAAACAGTTAAAGTTTACATCAGTTTAAAAATATCCTGCACTACAAGCTACTAAACTTTAAAGAAATATTTGACTAAAAAATGCCAGAAACAAGTAAGGATTTTGAATTTATAGTTGATACAGTATAATTAATATATATATTGTTAAATATTGTTAATACTATTACTACAATTGACTTTTATTAATATCGCGATGAAGAGGTGTTTGGAAAAAAAAATAATAATTTCCGTTTTGCGAAAATGTCTGAGAATGGAGAATGAGAATAATCAGTTTTTTAAAACCACTCGATTATCAAAATAATTCGATTGCAAATAACTCAATTATCACAACCACTGGATTATACCTTACTATTGTATGATATTCATTCATTAGTTTGTGAAAAGATTTACTGATTAAAAAAAATAAAATAAAATAGGGTGGGTTTTTGAGAAGGCATTTAAACAGCACGAACATTCTAAATTTTCTTCTGCATTACTAAAAATACTGTAAGTATACTGTACTATAATACTGTACTAAGTAGTGTATTCATTGTCTAAAAAATCAGCTTTTCTTGTTTGGTATGAGTATAAAGTTAAATAGCAGAGTTGGAGATCTCCTTTCGATACCTGTGTGATAGGTTGCGACACAATGTTTCAAGTTTTTATTACACGGAAGAGATGAAATGATAGAAATATACTCTCAATGAGTTTTTCAGTTAATTAACTTTTATATTAAAAGCACAAAACTTCGGAATATAATACATCGTGACTCTTTGTAAAATACTCCCCGAAAAATTCTTCGCCATGTGCATTAATTTTACTTGACTGTAAAATACCTCGTCGCAAACAATTCGTTTCTTTATGTATTGCTTAAGATATTTAAATAAATTATTTTGTATCTGTGCATATAGATAATTTTTCATTTTGCAAATTATTGAAATGGTTTATACGTAATATATTTCCTGTAATAGGCATAATTATTGCTTACAGTTTCGATAATTTTATAATATAATGATGACTTCGCTTCATTTTAAACTGTATTTTAAAGTAAACAACAGTACAGACTATAGATATAAAACTTTGTAAGATATATATGTACAGGGTGTCCGCAAATTCTGGAAACGGTCGAATAACTGGAGAAATATACATCGGATTGAAAAACGAAAAAATGCATGTATTAGTATTTTGAAAAATTTATCTAGGGATATCAAAGATGCCCCTCCCCCCCTCAACTTTGCCACCTGGGGGGAGGGGGGAGAAACTTTGAAATGTTATTTAATTATCCCCTTTTTTATTGCAGATTCTGATTCGCAGGGAAAAAGTACGTAACTTTTATATTTAACATTTTCTTCGGAAAATCGTAGATGGCCCTGAAATCGAGTAAAATGCAGTGTGAATCGTTTCCGCCTAAAAGTCTGGTAACGGTCGTATAACTCGAGAAATATATGTCGGATTGAAAAACGGAAAGTACGTGTTCAATAATTTTGAAAAAGGGCAACTTATATATCCATAAATAGATTTTTATAAAATATTGAATTCCGTTTTCAATCTAATGTATATTTCTCGATCGTTTCCATAGTTTTCGAATATCAGATTTTAAAAAGCAAAGGAATGTAGATTAGGCGCGGTATTTTTAGTTTTTCGTATCTTGTTTATAAACGTCGATTCGAATTTTTAAAAATTGGAGAAATCGTTATAAATACGAAATTGACTTCCGGTAAAAAAGTATTCGAAAGGTTTAACGTAAGTTTAAAAAAATAAAATAAAGGTTTCTTCCTAAACCCGATAGAACGTAGATGTCTTTAGGTGTGTTTGTTTTTTGTTTGGTTATTTTCGAAAGCCGATGCCAGATTTTATATATCGCAGAAAATCGGAATTCGCAAAAGTTAGTCCTGCGCGCGAATTTTTCTCGAAGTGTTAATATTTTAATTTTTCAAAAACAAATACAGATGTCGAAAAAAGAATAAATGTAGATATTGTCTGGTATTTTTAGTTTTTCGTACCTTGCTCTGAACCGTCGTTGCGAATTTTTAAAAATCGTCGAAATCGTTGAAATTACGAAAAGGCATATAGAAAATATACTCTTTCGATGGGTTACTTTTAGTATTTTTTAAAAATAAAGGTGGCTTTGAAAATGGCAAAGTCAGTTTTTTAATTTGGTGACCTTCGTTTTTCCGTATCTCTTGTAGTCCGGTGGATGCAAGTATTAGAAAACGGTAGAAAATAAAAAACATAAATTAGATGTTTATTGATTTTTTTTGAAAGGGTTAAATATGAATTTTTTTCTAACCAACCAGATCGTCCAAGGCGTAAAAGTACGTTCTTCGAGAACATGGAGACAGTTTTTCTGTATTTTCAGGCGATCGCCCATGGCGAATTTAGAAAAACTTACAAAAGAAACGAGATGACTCGTGCTGTGTGTGTTTCTTCTATTTACAGAGATACGGATAAAATGCTTCTGAGCATGCGCATGCAGATTTCAGAAGAGTAATTTTTTATTTGGTATCTTTGATCAGTTTTAAATTAATAACTACTCTAATTTTCAAAATATTAAAATTCTGAGGCTCAGGTGCACCAGGAGAGGGTATGGACTACCTAAATCTAAATTTTCAGGCTTGTAGGTGGGCTAGATTTTACTAGCCATCGAAGACAAACAAACAGACAAACAGATGGCCAGACAAACACACACAAAGAGCGAAAATGTACATGGAAAGGGAGAAGGTGGTCCTAAAAATTTAATCTTAATCAAAGAAAGGATGCTTAAAATTTGCTCCCAAGTTTTATTAACCCCCCCCCCCTCGCTCTCATAAGTGCAATTTAAAAATTTAATTTGATTATTTAGCTTTTCAGTTAAATTAAAATATTTTATAAGCTATGAACATTACTGAAGTTACACTTCGACTGGCGGACAGTTTCGATACACTTTCGACAAAGTCAAGATACATTTTCGACAAGGTGAAGAAACACTTTCGACAGTTAAACAGGCGGAAGGGGGGAGGGATAGGCAGAAATTTCTAAGGGAAGTGTGAATAATCTAGATGACAGATTATTTATTGTTACTACACGGTCACAAATAAAAGGTAGAACCAAAGCATTTTTAAAGCAAAGGTTAAAGATTTTAAAATGTACATTCTGGAGAGAGGAGGGGTAGGAGGTAGGTGACTGTAATTTAGATTATTAACAGAAAATAGCAAATAAGATTTATTTTTACATTTTTTTTTCTTTAAGTTTTACATCGTTTAAATATCAATACCATTTAAATTGTGAAAATAATAGGAAAAAAAGTTTATTCTCTGAAAAAGAAGGGGTTATGTATCCCTTCTTTCTTTCTGATATATATACAGGGTGTAACTGAAATGCTTCAACAAACTTTGAGGGATGATAGTACCCATGAAGAGATGAACAAAAAATGCAATAGAACACGGGGTCGCAAATGACATTTAACCCTTTCAGGGACAGTGGTATGTATAAAAAACCACTTAATTTTAATTCCAAAACGCCACAATGGCACCAGAATTTTGCTAAAATCTTTTCCATTTAATATTTACGTGAAATATAGCCTTTTTCTTATTTACAAACAATTTTTTTTGTAAATTCCGGTGCCAGTCCATTTTCAGACGCATTTTCTCTATTTTTATCCTTTAAGCCTTTTAGGGGCAAACTACTTTTAGTACTAAAATGTTGAAATAAATGACTGGCACCGGAATTTATAAAAAAAATTGTTTGTAAATAAGAAAAAGGCTATATTTCACATACATATTAAATGGAAAAGATTTTAGCAAAATTCTGGTGCCATTATGGCGTTTTGGAATTAAAATTAAGTGCTTTCATAAACATACCACTGCCCCTGAAGGGGTTAAACGTCATTTGCGACCCCATGTTCCATTGCATTTTTTGTTCGTCTTCATGAGTACTATCATCCCTCAAAGTTTGTTGAAGCATTTCAGTTACACCCTGTATATATATATATATATAAGTTTTTAATAAGTGTACAATTTTCAAATTGTCAGGTAACCTCGTTAGCTTTTTTATCTGTAGCACTGTGCATGAAAGAGGAAGCATTTATCTTTGAAAAATGGACAGTTTTTGGACCATTCATTAAATTATTTATTATATTAAAATCATTTCTTACGACTTTTCCAAAAATTAGTCCCTGGACAGTGTCTTATTATTTACCCAAGTTTTCTTTTCCAAATAATTAAGATAAAAATTTGTTTTTAATTGTAACTGTACTAAGTGCATATGCATAGATATCAGAAATTATAAATTATTCAAAAGTTATCAATATATACGCGGGATTAAAATTTACTCCAGAAACTTTGAATACTACTTTTAATTTTAAAAAACTATACGTCCTTTCTGTTTTTCTTCGTGGTACAATATTCCATGATATTCAAGGTTTTTAAATGGCTTTCCTTTTGCTTTTGATCAGATTGATCTCTTATTTTAAAAAGTCTTAAAAATAAATGGAAACGCCGATTATATTAAAAACCGTATGTATGTTGTGGAGAAAGTAGTATATAATGAAATTTTCACTTGTTCGACTTACTTAACGTTCAAATTTTACATAAAATAATATAAGAAATAAATGTGCATTATTTTAAAATGGAAGCGGAGTTATTCAGCTTTACCATATGTTGATGAGGTGAGGTGTATTTGTCAACTAGTATCACAAATATCCCTATTCTCAAGTTTTAGAATTTTTTTTAATACGCCTTTTATTTTATTAAAATTGTTTAAAGTTTATTTTTAATGATTTTTATAATTTGTATAAAAATACTGTATATATTTTAAATAATTTTATGTTCATCTATTTTTCGAATAATATTATATGTTGCATTTTTCGTGAGTTGTTTGAAACCCCTATGAATGCAACAATTTTCATATAGTTTTCAATGAATTTTATCTATACAAATACTTTTATAAAATGCAGAAGATTTTTTTTATCCTACAAAATACTTATGAAAGGAAGGTGGTAACGGTAACGGTATACTAAAGTGAATGCGCCGGATCTAATGCAACAGATAGCAAAGACCGTAGTGGCCAAATTTGGAAATTGTCAAACGTATTTCAAAAACTATAAGAGATACCGACAAAAGAATCAGTTTAAAAAATGTGAAGCATGCTCGATTTTGTAAGAAATGATGTCTTCCACGTAAATATAACTTTAATGGAAGCTCTAAAAGCATTTTGGGATCCAATCCCTATCCCCTGCGTAAATAGTCACGAATTGTGTACGAATATGGAATATACGACAGATGCACCTTAAGCTTTTCACAGCCAACATTTAAAAAATGAAATAAAAAATATGAAGTTTTCACACATTATTAATAACGTTCGCAATTAGCTTAAAACCATCTAATAAAAAATTCTTGATTTTTTTTTTTTTTTTTTTTTTTTTTGTATTTACAGAGTGGACATCATGAACACACGTTTAAAAATTATTCTGTAACAAAATTAAAGTTACTTAGAACTGTCACGATAAGTTAAAATTAAAGTTTTTAGTTTTATTAGCAAAAGGAAACAAATATATTTAAGTACTTCTAATATTAAATTATATCTAAACTATTTGATTTTAACAAGACGTACGTGGGCGTTTCCATCAAACTTTATATAAAAACATATATATATATATATCTGGGAAATTTCTCTTCAAAAAATTCTCTCATATATTGGTTTCATTTCTAAATATTTGTGTTGTTGCTAGGGAAATGAGTAAAAATGCAGACAAAATTTCTAAAATTCTTTTAAATTAAATTAAATGTCTTAACAAAAACTCCAAATAGAAAATTCCTTAAACAAGGACGACCGTAGCGGAAGTGCTAAGTTATAAAACTAACATACGTTAGCAATATTCAATTTCTTTTCAGTAATTAAACGAAGTTAAACATGTTCAATCTGTTTATGATTCGCAGCAGTAAAGGTGCATTTACCTGCATACTGAAGTACTTGAAGTTACATACATTTATATCTATTAAATTCAATAAGTAAAAAAAATAATGTAATTTTTAATTTTATTTCACACCAGAATTCTTATACCGAATATAATGAATGGAATAAAACAAGAACGTTGGTAGTTGCTTGTTTGTTATTAACTTTCTTTCATTCCAAAAAATCGGGCCGCAGGCATGTACGGGCAGCCGATTGATTACACTTTTGAGGAACGCCGCCCACTGTCCTCAGAAAGGACAAAGGAGAAAAGCTGGAGAAGAAAAGAAAGTTCCACAGGTCATAATGGTAAAAGCATAATTTCAGTCTTCCCCACTCCACCGCCGATCGATGATTGGGATTTTTACGCTTTCTGATTATTTGTAAAATCAAACGCTTTTTAAGTCATTTCCTTTATTTTGGAGAATTATGAAGATATAAGAAGATATGATATAAGAAATTAATATATATTATTAGATTATATAGAAATATTAGATTATATAGAAATTAATTACCGTATATACTCGTGTATAAGCCGACCCCCAAAACCGAGATGCAAACAAGTTTAACACCAGTAATTGAGTATAATTTTCTACGCCCTGCTTTATCTCATTTAATTGTGAATTATATAAGACGAAGAACATTATTGTAAAAGACTGGTATTAAACATGTTTTCATCAGGAATTTTGGGGTCGGCTTATACACGAGTATATACGATAGATTATATTACTATAATATTTATTATATTACAGTTATAAACTAATTAGATTATATAGAAATTAATAGATATTATATAAGAAACTAAGTTCAAGTAGAAATGACTTAAGAAGCGTTCGGTTTAACAACTAATCAGAAAGCATGATAATCGCAATCGTCTATCCGCGGTGGACAGGGAAATTATGCAATCTAGACGCTGTAGTTGGGTGTTACGGTGCGCATTATTATATGATGAGCGTTGATCTTTCCCCCTAATCATTTCTTAACCCTTCTTTGCATTGTGATGGAAATTTCCATCACTGTTTATTTAACTTTTAATAAATAAATCAACTTCTTCGCCACCACTATATTTCTATAAAAATATTAATTTAGTAAATTTCCCGTGAACAATGTTGCTGAACAAAGTTAAAACTCTATCTTAAAATTTCTGGTGTCTAATATTTAATATATATATATATATATACAGGGTGTTCCGTTAAAGGGGTCCAATATTAATAGGGGTAATAGAGGAGATCACACGGAGCATAAATCAGTATATAATGCCTGGCCGGATCTCAATAATTTTCAAGTTACAGCAAATAGAATGAAAAATCGGAAATTTGTAAAAAAACCCTTATTGCTAAACTATCGATAATGCTACATAAAAATGAAGCACATATTTAGAAAGAGCAGAAAAAATCCTACGAAATGACATAAGTTGTTTTAGAATATTGAGAATTAATGGCGAGTTACAAGCTCTGAAACAGTGAAAAAATACAAAATCAAATATTTAGCAAAATAGTTAATCGTTAATTCCAAAAATGCAACTCTACCTACATCAAGGAAAATGTTATAAAATTTGGTCCATTCCGAAAGCTTTCGAAGAAGCTGACAATAAACCATATCAGTTTAATTGTATGGGAGAAATCAAGCAGTTCCCTAGTTACAACTCTGTACTGTTGCACGCTCGGAAAGAGCGAAACTCCACCCATGACGATTGTAAACACCCCGTTTTAATATCTTTCAATTATACATTTCTGATCAACCTCTATCAATACCCTTTCATTATTCAGTCTGGTCAAGTGAATGACTTATTGTGCAGCTCTCGCCTTGTCTTAAAGCAAACTCCGTGACTGCTGCGTTTCCTCCATGAACTTTCAGGATGATGAAGAAGAAGTACTTTTTATGCAAATTTTCTATGTGTATAGGAAGAAAAGTGTAATAAAACAGCAGTCATCAGTGGGCGTTATGTTAAAGGGAGGCTGTTGTAAGTGGGATTGTAGTAAGTTGATGTATAATAATTATGCCGGAATACTCTAACGAAGAATATGCGGACATGCATCTGATGTACGGGCAAGCTCATGGAAATGCATGTCTAGCACAGCGCATGTACCGTGAGCAATTTCCAAGGAGACGTTGCCCAAGTTCGAAACTCTTCATAAAAATCGATAGACGATTACGGGAGACTGGATCGTTTAATACAGCAAGCATTGATGCAGGGAAACCTCGACATGTACGAACACTTGCAATGGAAGAAGATGTACTGAATATTTTTAAAGATAACCCCTCCACGAGTACACGAGCTGCTGCGTCTGAAGTCGGTGTTTCTCACCAAAGTGTGTGGCGTGTTCTGCGTGCAGAAAACATGCACCCCTTTCATGTGCAGCGGGTACAACTGTTATCAGTAACAGATTGTGCTCCGCCGACAGAATTCGTACGCTGGTTGCTTAATGTAACAGAAAATAATCCACAATTTCTGGAAAATATTTTATTTACTGATGAAGCAACATTTACGAGAGAGGGCGTGGTAAACACGCACAATATGCACACATGGTCATATACGAATCCGCACACTGTTTTCCCGTCGAACGCACAACAAAAGTTCAGTGTGAACATATGGGCAGGTGTCCTCGGCGATTATCTCATAGGACCATATTTACTCCCAGATGTACTCAATGGCAGTACGTACTTGGTTTTCCTACGGGATATCTTACCGCAGTTACTGCAAAATGTGCCAGCAACATTGCGCCACAATATGTGGTTTATGCACGATGGCGCACCGGCACATTTTTTCATAGGTGTTCGCAATCACCTCAATTCAACATATCCTGGGAAATGGATTGGACGCAGTGGACCTGTTGCTTGGCCTGCACGCTCTCCAGACCTCAATCCGTTAGACTTTTTTGTTTGGGGACACCTTAAATCGATGGTGTATGAAACGCCTGTGGATACACCGGAGGATTTACTAGCACGAATCGTTGTCGCTGCAGGAGACATTCCCAACTCCGTCGGAGTTTTTCGGCGTGTTCGCCAATCTTTACGACGTCGCTGTCGGCTGTGCGATTCTGTTAATGGGCGCAACTTCGAACACCTATTATAATAATGTCCGTTCGTCTGCCTTCCGACATTGAACTGTGCAGCGCAGGCCAGAAGACTATGCTTCACATATGTCATAAAGTACGTGGAATGTAATTCTTTATTTGTCATTTTTCTTTTATTTTCAACACTTTTTGGCACAGTATTTTGTAAGTCACAGACTGTGGTGTACTCAAATTGTAAATTACAAAGTTTGTATGAATTAATTTAAAATTTAGTGTCTTTTTTAAATTTATAATTAATAAAATTATTATGCTATTTGTTATTATTATTTCCTATCATAAATTATGATGCACATATACATACAATAATTGTCCATGTAAAACATGTACTGAAACTTCTTGCATAGTTACAAATCGCAATATTTTTAATTATTTCCGAATTTTCACCACCAGTTTAATTTTAAGGAATTTAACTTAAGCTTTATATCAATAAAAGACCACTTTAAAATGTAGACTATTATTGTAAAGTTATTTTGGTTCATTCAACTCTTGAATACCGTAATTTCCGGCGTATAATCCGCAGCTCAAAGAGTCGTTTTTCGACCCAGAAATTTTATTCAATAATTGTAGTTAAATATTTACAGCGATCTTTTAAGTTACATTTTATAAAATAATATTTCTGGGTCGAAAAACGACTCTTTGAGCTGCGGATTATACGCCGGAAATTACGGTAATTAAAAATGTTGCATCTCAGAAGAAGCATGATCGAAAATGTATAGTTGAGAGTAATTAAAAAGGCGGTGTTTCCAGTCGTGATGGGCGGAGTTTAACCTTTGCTAGTGTCAAAGAAAGCGGAGTTGTAACTAAGAAACTGATTAATTTCTCTCACACAATTAAACCGATATGGTTCATTGTAAGCTTTTTCGAAAGTTTTCGGAATGGACCAAATTTTACTACATTTTCCTTGTTGTAGCTAGAGTTGTCTTTTTGGAATTAACGATTAACTATTTTGATGTATATTGGATTTCGTACTTTTTTCACTGTTTCAGGGCTTGTAACTCGTCAATAAATATTGCTATTTTAATACAATTGATGTCATTTTGTAGGTTTTTTTCTGCTCTTTCTAAATATGTGCTTCGTTTTTATGTAGCATTATCGATAGTTTAGCAATGAGGGTTCTTTTACAATTTTCCGAATTTTCATTCTATTTGCTGTAACTTGAAAACTATTGAGATCCGACCAGGCTTTATATACTGATTTATGCTCCATGTGATCTCCTCTATTACCCCTATTAATATTGGACCCCTTTAACGGAACACCCTGTATATATGTAAAAAAACATTTGTAAAAGAAAAACTCATGCAAAGAAGGGTTAAGCTGATAAATGTATCTGAGGAACTGGATTCCAGCTAGCTCTTGGAGAGAAAGTTTTCCATCTGAAAACTGTAACTTGGTAACCTTGTAACCCTACATGGTGAAATAAATCAAATTATTTCTTGCACTTTTCAGTTACTGGCATTGTTTATGTAATTTTATGCAGGAATTTTTAGTGAAATACACTTAATTATTTTACAGCGTATATTTTCAAAGTTGGTGTTTTTATATTAACAAAATAAATTTTATATGGGAAATGCTATGAACATTTTTGCTTCATATTGTGGACATAGAGCATACAAATGAATCATAAATCGTGAAATTCTGAATATTTTATTCATATATATATTTTTTTTCTTATGGGAAATAAACCTCTTTAAAAAAAAATTCGAAATAACTATAGTATTCAAAATACAGGACGAATACATATATATATTTTTTAAATTTGAAAATTTATCCAAATACAGAAACTATGTTTACATGTTTTTACTGTGTTTCATCTCAACAACATATTCAAATTTCAAGACATAGAATAATTTTGAAAATACACTATATATAAATAACTATGTCACTTAATCCAATGTAGGCTGAAAAAATATAATAAAAAATCACATTGAATATCCTAAGTACAAAATATAAAATAATATAGGAAAAAAGTGTGTGTGTGTGAGGCGGGGGGGGGGGGGGCTGCTAGATAAGATCCATTTTTGGTCCTTGATAGGGCCAAATATTTATCTAAGGAGTTTTCATTGTTGAAATAAAATTTCGCGATCTAAATTTGCGTTTTTTTTTTTCGTTTTTTCTTTTTTACTTTAGACTGTTGGGTAGATTTCGTAAGAAATACTACCTATTACATTCTCCCCTAAGCTGGAATTTCTGAAAAGTTTTTGTAGATCTACACCAATCATGACTCCTAGAACCCAAAACCACACCCCAGTTCGAAACTTTATATATATATATAAATAAATATAAATATATATATATATATATATATCAATATATGATAGTGATATAGTGATATATATATAAACTTATTGCAAAAATTAACCATTGAAACAGAAATAACTGACCAAATGCAATGAAATTATTATCCCAAATAGCTATGTCAAATTACATATTATAAAACATAGTCCTAACAAATGAAGTATTTATTCAAAAAGTGAAACATAAGTGAAAAACACAAATGCAAGCTTATAATGTAATTTACTTTTTCAAGGGCTGGGAAACCACATTATAAGCAAAGAATGATTGTTTTCTGTAACTGTCACAAGCTTAAAGCCAAAATTTTGTGACAATTCCAAGCCCTAACAATCATTGGAAAGAAATTGGAAAAAAAAAAAAAAAAAGGATACCATTGAAAATAGAACACTACAAATCATACGGAAGAAAATAAATCCATTTATAAACAAATAAATACAAAGGAAGACAAAGAAAATCTATACATTACAACATAAATTTGTCCAGAATCCGAAGCCAAAAATGTTTTGTGCTAAGCACATGGTAAAGTGAATAAGTGAATTCAAACGTACAAGTTAAAATTACAGTTAATTTTCTAAAAGTAGCAGTTATTAATTTAACCATTGTGATTTTAACTATTTCTAATTTAAAATATAAAAACTATAAATTCATTTACTAAAAATATTTTTTAACTTAAATAATTTTAATATATATATTATATTATTGGAATATTTAAAAATTTCACTTGTATTCCAAGTTTTCAGTTAAAAGAGAAAAAAAAAAATTGTGAAAATTTATATGGTGCTGCCATCTGGTTTTATAATAAACAATAACTAAAAAATAATACTAAAGAATAATAGTAATAGTTTTTTTAAAATCATTATATGGTGCTGCCATCTAGTTAAAGATTAAAACAATATCTAAATAACTATTAATTATTTTGATTAAGTAAATTTTCAGTATAAAATTATTTTATCTATTTATTTTTACATATGTCAACATTTAAATAATTTCAAAACATAAATAAACCCATAAAATCTAAAATATTATTGTAGAAGTCAAATTAAATTTTCATTTTATAAATAATTATATGCAAGCTTAAAAGATTTACCAATATGACTACATGCACTTATTGGAACTAACATCTTGCAAAATTTTATTAACCCTGAAAAATAAAATTAGATTTTCATTTTATAAATAACAATGCAAGTTTAAAAGAAATACCAAAATGGCTACACACACTTAATGGAACTAACATCTTGCTAAATATTATTTATTCTGAAAAATAAAATCAGATTTCACACACTGATAGCTAAAAATAACCAAACATTTCCAATATGTTAACCTCACGTATTGAATCTAATATCTTGCAAAAAATAAAAAATAAAAAAGTATTTAACTAAATTGTTAAATGTTCTCTACCTGGCAAGGGGAAAAAAAAAAAATCATTAAATCTCCAATATGGCAACGCACTTATTGGAACAATATTATATTTAAAGTTCTCTCCCTAGAAAAGAAAAAAAAAAAATTATAATTTACTATTTAAATTTTTTTAATTAATAAAAGATATTTAACCAAAATATTCCCACTCAGCTCTCACATAAAGGAATTCATTCTTTAGCCAAATATATCAGTAATCAAAATGTAAGTGTTTTAACAGATAGAATGTGCAAACATATAAACCCCAATGAAAGCAAAATTTATATTCGGGTTTATTTATGTTTTGAAATTATTTAAATGTTGACATATGTAAAAATAAATAGATAAAATAATTTTATACTGAAAATTTACTTAATCAAAATAATTAATAGTTATTTAGATATTGTTTTAATCTTTAACTAGATGGCAGCACCATATAATGATTTTAAAAAAACTATTACTATTATTCTTTAGTATTATTTTTTAGTTATTGTTTATTATAAAACCAGATGGCAGCACCATATAAATTTTCACAATATTTTTTTTTTTTTTTCTCTTTTAACTGAAAACTTGGAATACAAGTGAAATTTTTAAATATTCCAATAATATAATATATATATTAAAATTATTTAAGTTAAAAAATATTTTTAGTAAATGAATTTATAGTTTTTATATTATTTATTTGTATTTTTATATTTTAAATTAGAAATAGTTAAAATCACAATGGTTAAATTAATAACTGCTACTTTTAGAAAATTAACTGTAATTTTAACTTGTACGTTTGAATTCACTTATTCACTTTACCATGTGCTTAGCACAAAACAGTTTTGGCTTCGGATTCTGGACAAATTGATGTTGTAATGTATAGATTTTCTTTGTCTTCCTTTGTATTTATTTGTTTATAAATGGATTTATTTTCTTCCGTTTGATTTGTAGTGTTCTATTTTCAATGGTATCTTTTTTTTTTTTTTTTCCAATTTCTTTCCAATGATTGTTAGGGCTTGGAATTGTCACAAAATTTTGGCTTTAAGCTTGTGACAGTTACAGAAAACAATCATTCTTTGCTTATAATGTGGTTTCCCAGCCCTTGAAAAAGTAAATTACATTATAAGGTTACATTTGTGTTTTTTACTTATGTTTCACTTTTTGAATAAATACTTCATTTGTTAGGACTATGTTTTATAATGTGTAATTTGACATAGCTATTTGGGGTAATAATTTCATTGCATTTGGTCAGTTATTTCTGTTTCAATGGTTAATTTTTGCAATAAGTTTTTATATATTGAACTTCCATAATGACCTGCTGCATTTGCGCAATCATTTGTGGATAGTTTTACTTATTTACTTTTTTTTTTTTTTTTTTTTTTTACTATTAATTTTTATATTCGTAAGAATATCGATCACTTGCAGCCCAATTAGATATTCATCTAATTACAGCCCAAATTTTGGCAAAATATATATATTTTCATAATTATTATATATATATATATATATATATATATATATATATATATCACTCTTTTAGGGGTACGATAACATCCGTAATTCTGCCCAAATCTCTTCCAAACGGATACATAAAATCAAGTGGCATAAAATCTTGGTTCACTTCGTTAATGGGCAGAATCGAACCAAGGGGGGAAAATGAGGGGGGGTGTAAACTGAAAAAAACCCATAACTTCTTAATTTGGATACATATTGAATCCGTTTAAAGTTATTATTACTTCTAGGAAAAGGGCCAAAAAATTATGTATGACAGATATTTGATTTCATTAAAAATGCCCCATATGGGGCGAAAAATAGGGGTTTCAGAAGAAAAGAGTTGATAACTTTGTCAATTCACAAGATATCAAATCCGCTTGAATTTATTAAAAATCCTCTTAATATTATCTACAACTTTTATATTGACAAGTTTTTTTATAGGATCAACCCTTACAGTAATGAATAAATAAATAAATAAATAAAAATCTGCCGGCTCCGTCTACTTGACATAGGTAGATTTCGAAGTGGGTGGTTCCAAATGCATTATCATGGCAAAAAGGTCATTTTTTCTGCAATTCCCAATAAACAAGCGCCCTACGGTCCACGTCTTCGAAATCTACCTGTGCCTGTAGGCCGAAGCGTCACGGATTTTTTTTTAACTATATTGTGCAAGATATAAGTATGTGCGCAGTAAATTTTAATATGTTTTGACATTTAAAAAAAAAAAAATCTTTTTTTTTTTTTAATTCTTTTCTTTTTCTATAAATATAAAAGTTTACCATAACATAAGCCTGGTTTTTATAAATGTTAGTATTTGAATGAAAATATAAACATTCAGAGAAAGAACATTAGCTTTATTTGCGTTATTATTATTATTATTATTATTATTATCATCATTATTGAACAATTCTATCCAAATCTTAAAATAATTAAAAGCATACTTCAAGGAAATAAAATTATACTTTCTACTAAGAAAATGAGCTTCCTGATATAAAATGTTTATTTTTTATGAATTTTAATTTGATGGTCCTTTAAAACAAAATTAAGAAGTATTGTAACAGTTTTCGATCTGAAAAATGTTACTTTGAAGTTTAAATAGCTAATTTTGATGTAAAGGGCTCTGTTCCTCTAAAACAGCGGTTCCCAAACTGGGGTACACGTACCCCTGGGGGTACGTGGAGAGCCTGCTGGGGGTAAAAATTATATGGGTAATGGTGGAAATCACAAGAATGGTTTAACTGAAAACACATAAAGAATGTTGATAGTTTTGGATTATAAAGTTAGCCTCACGTCTAAGTCCAATTTTTTACACTCAAAATGAGGGTAAAGGCCATTAGACTTAATAATTCATTGATAATTCAACGTTATTAGCTCCGCCCACTGCTAATCCTATTGTACGAGTACTTATAAATTTTCCCCAATCTTCGCGAAAACTTCCATTGATCATTACACAATGTTCTTTTCCCACCTCTTTTTTCTTATTGTTCCTTTTTATTAATAATTGCTAAACGCCTAACTTATACCAGAGCTGTTGGTTTTAATTTTTAATTTTAAAAGCGTTGAAAAGCAGGACCTTTATTTTCGTTTTTGGAATAGGCGGAGTTATATCATTAACGTAAAATTGGAAAGTTTTCTTCCTCTTAATCCGAATTTAACTTAAAATATTTACTTATTTTTTGAATAATTTGGTTTTCTGTTAAAAATGGATAACTCGTTACAATCCGAAATTCTTAAGAGTACTGCAACTGCGATTGAAATTAAACCTGATGATTATGGAACTAAAAGTTCTTCGAAACAATCTGATTGTTTAGAATTGCAAGGGAACATGGGCCTGTTATAATAGGCCTGTTCTGATAACTAATAAACCTAATTCTTTAAATAAAACTGAAAACATCAGTTCTCCCTTAATGAATAGGATATATAATAATGCATAATTCTTGAAATCTGAATTTTCATTCATGGGAGATGAAGATTTTAATAATGTGTGAGAGAAGATAGGGGGTGGTGGGTGTGAATGATACATAGGGGGTACTCAGAAATGAAAAGCCTAAGCAAGGGTTACGTGAAAGATAAAAGGTTCGGAAGCGCTGCTCTAAAACAAAACTACTCTTATAATCTAATATTGTAGTGTTAAACTATCATTATAAAATTATTATTTTAATAAAAATGTACACCATTGTGCAAGCGAATGAAGTCGTCGTCCACAACACTGTGTATAATAATCGGACGGTACGGAAAAGTTCTAATCAATATTTTATACTTTTACAGTAGAATGAGGATAAAGACAGAGGATATAACACACGGGCTGATAAGTTCCCGGTCTAATAAAGAAAACACAACATTTTAACTAAGTTTTATAAATTTATGACTTTATAACTTTAATAAATAACATAACTTTAATAATAAATAATAATAATAATAATAAATTTATAATAATCATTTTATAATAATAATTTTATAATAATAATTTTATAATATTAATTTAATAATAATAATTTAATAATATTAATTTAGTAAATGAATAATAATAATAATTTAATAATAAATAACATAATTTTATAACGAAAAAGCCCCAAACAGTGTTCAGAACTCGTTGTTGTTTTTGGTCAAAAGTGAACACGCGCGGCAGCCACTTTGACAACAGCTTTTTTATAAACAAATGTTCATTCAAAATAAAACCTACACGTTCCTTGGATATCTTCAGAGTCTGGGCTATCTCCTGCAACTTCACTTTACGGTTCCCCAAAACGATTTTGTGGACTTTTTTTTATGTTTTCCGCTTATCAAGCCAAGCTTTTGTTTGAACGATGTTTTTTCTCATCAAATAACAATTCTTGAAATTCTTGTTTATCAACAAAGTCACTCAACTGAAACCACTCTAACGTTTTATCCACATTGCGAAGCGTCATGCCATTTTTTCTGCTACCTTTTAAAGGTTAGTATTTACTAAAAAAAAAACATCGGTTCGGCGATTGCAATGCTATCTGTGTGCCAGACCGGGAACTTATCAGCCCATGTGTTATTTATTCAAACATGTATTTATATGTTCAGATACACTTGCAGCGACTGATCAACTCTATAAGTGACCTGAGACTCACTGCTCATGTAGGGTCCCCACCTTTCTCATGAAAATTGCATTATAAACATGACAAAAATTTTTATCTACAGTTTAAAATTTAAACCATAGCTTTATGAAAAACGAATATATTTTAGACACGTTGAAAAATGCATAAAAAATTATGGGATGGCAATTTTCTTTACACTGCAATCCATTTAGAGTAAGTAAAACTATAAACGTAATGGGATTGAGTGAAACATGTTTGATGTATTATTCATTCTACTCGAAATTTCGAAGTTTACATTACAGTTCGTTGTCACTAATGAAAAATTAGGGGAAGGTAAACTTTTTCACACTATATGCCATTTAGAGTAAGTTAAAAAACGTAAGGGATTGGGTGAAACATGTTTGATGTAATATCCATTTTTCTCGAAATTTCGAAGTTTACATTACATTTCATTATAGTTAGTGAAGAATATTGAAATAGTTTATTGAACATGAATGGAATTTTTTTATTTTTTTATAAACGATAAATGTTAATTTGCATCTTCATACAATGCACAAAATGTTCTTTGGGGTCCCCTGAAAATATAGACCTGGGGCACATGTCCCGTGTGCCCATGCGATAAAAAGGCCCTATATATTTGAGGTAATCGAATGTAATTAATTATTTGAAATATTATGTGAATAGGGGAGGGGGGGGGGTTGCCACTGGACAAAAATGCATGAAAAAATATGGGATTTTTTTTTTTTTTTTACACTATATGCCATTTAGAGTAAGTAAAGCTATAAACTTAAGGGATTGAGTGCAACATGTTTAATGTAATATGCATTCTTCTCGAAATTTCGATGTTTACGTTAAATTTCATTGTCGTTAGTGAAGAATATTGAAATAGTTTATTGAACATGAATGGAAAATTTTCATTTTTTATAAACTATAAATGTTAATTTGCATCTTCATACGATGCACAAAATGTTCTTTAGGGGACCTTGAAAATGGGGCACATTCCATTGTGATACTCAGGCCCTGTGTATATACATATGTATATACATGTATATTTATATATGTACATATATCACTGGCGCCCGGCTAACCGCAAAGTACCCAAAGAAATAATCTTTTCTTTTTATGCTATATTTCTTTCTTTCATAAATCTTTTTTTTTTCTCTCTCGCATTTTTCTACATGTGTATGTCCCACTCGGGGTGAAAAGTCTACAATCGACGTCGACACATAGAACAAGTGATAAAAATTGTAGCCGATAGTATGGCGATTTCAACGACATCTGCTAGCTCATTTCAACGTAAACATTGTGATGTAAACATTTAGTAAATAGCATCATTTGAAACTGTAAATACTCGTATATGCGATATGTATTTTGAACAGTTTGAAGTAGGTAATCAAGCAATGGCATTTTTAGCATGATCACTATCCTTCATAGTTTTAAAGTTTATGAAAACCCCTATCTGATCAGAGGCTATAATTTATGTATTTAAAATATTTATCACCGGCCGAAACGTCTTCTCAATTCGATCCTTATACAATGCTTACGTTGAAAAGAGCTAACAGACATCGGCGCGATCGATATCTTATCGTTCAGCATCGTTTTACATTTATCGAATTCAATTTTTTAGCACTATTTTGAAACCGTGTTCAGCACGATATCTTCTAGACGCTGTATTCTGTACTTAAATACAAATTTTCAGTATGTTATATAATTCCTACCAAACTTATTGTGTTTATTTAAAAATTAGAAGCAAGGGGACTCTTCCGAATGTCAGACAAATTCCACTTGTGAGAGGTTTTAGTGCATTTAGATAAATATATTTTTGGTTTTACTTATGCTACACTAAAAATTCAAAATATTGATTATTATCAGTACAATGTCAAAACAGATATAAAATATAAGCTTTACGAAAATTGCATATCAAATTTGAAAACCCCTAAAATGTGAGAGGCCGGAGCTACGGCTCAGTTTGCCCATGCTGTAATCAAGTTCTGATTCAGAAAAAAAAACTCAATCCTGCTTTATGGCCAAATATGTATCTGTATTCTAAAGCATAAAAAATGTTTACTTTTTTGTGATGGTATAGAAAATGGGCATCAAAAGAATTCCAGGCCCAGTGGCAACCCCCCCCCCCCCCATTCACATAATAGTTAAAAAATTAAATAATAATAATAATAATAATAATAATAATAATTATTATTATTATTTAACCTGATGATCCCGAATTGCGGATGAAATTATTTCTGACTTTCGGATCTTCGGACTTTCAGTTGCTTAAATAATATTTTTACAATATCTGAGGTCGTTCTTCTGCGACAATATTCAGGTTAAACGTGTTTAGAAAACGGAAAAAAAAATGGTAAAAGAGCACCACCAGTGGCTGAAATGTTCTTCTCAAAGCTGGTAGACGGGAGGTGCAGGGTTCAAACCCCTGTCGTGCTCGTCTACCTAATCGTTTGGAGTTTTCAGTGGATTTCTTTGAACCTTGCCATATATACTGGTTAGGATCCCTTAGAAAGAAACCCATGGAGACTCCCCTAGGTCTTATATCCCTAGAGTAGATAATCGGCTGTAATAAATCAACCAACCAATATATATTGGGATTGTACCCCAGCCTACTCAGACTAAAGAATAATAATTTTGCTTCATTCGGAATGAAAAAAAAAAATCACTAATGTCGTGAGATATTAAAGCTTTCTGATGTAAAATTTGATGACGATTGTTGAGATGAAAAATAAGCTTGAAGTCGCAGCGATAGTTCGACAAGTTCGTCTAACGAAATGTTAAAATTTCGCATGAAAAATTTTCAAAAATGCTAAATTATTTTCACGCCACGCTTTACTTTCTCATAATAAAACATTAATTATGAAATATTACTTCTTTGTATTACTGAAATTATAAGATTTTCCGAAATACAGATCTTATTATACTGTAATTATTACTATTGCTTTTAATTATTGTTGTTGTTGTTGTTGTTGTTGTTGTTAAAAATAACCGGATGATCCCGGACTGTGAATCACAGTTATAATGACTTTTGGATCTTAGGATTTTTAACTGCTGAAATAATATTTTTACAGTATCTGAGGTCATTCTTCTGAGGCACTATTCAGTTTAAAAGTGATTAAAAATAGCAAAAATTATTTTGTTAAAAAAAACAAAAAAAACAAAAAAAAAAAAAACAAGTGGGTAAGTGTGATCGAAGATCGCTCAAAGGGTTTCGTTTAATATTCTTTTGAAAACCCTTTATCCCTTCTTTAATAAATCCATATAAATTTCGTTTAGCAAAAAAAAAAATAAATTTTAAAAATAATTTCAAAATTAAACATGTTGTACACCTTCAAAATGTTAAAATGTGCGAATATTTCCATAATCGGATTTTTATCATGATTCAATATGTTTCTCAAACTCATATATTTACTATTATCTATTACTCATATTGATACTCGCTTTGTATTATGCTGAAACATTTGAAAAATTCGTTAAACTTCCAATAGAACGTCAGATTTTCTTTTTAATTCTCTAATGACGTGTTATTAATCTGCTTTGTGTACATACACATACTCATACTCCTTGTATTATTGAGAAATCTTTGAAATTTTCCGTCTTATTCCGTTTTTTTTTTATTATCACTATGACGTCAATCATTTTTATTTCATATTAATACTGTTTTTTCAATTGGTGAAACGTTTTATTTCATTTTCATTTTCACGTGGAAATCGTTCAATAGAAAATTAATTATTGTAGAAAGAATTTATTGTGGATTTTTAATTTTGGGCAACTGCTTAAACGAAAAATGTTTAAATTTAATAGGAAAAAGCTGTTAGGATTTTGGTTTTTTATCTCTATTTATTGAAATAATACGATTTTTTCAAATTTTAATATTTTGAGCTTCATAGCTGGTATTCAGCTTGCTATACACAAAGTTTCAACTCTGTAAATTACATAGTTTCTGAGAATGGCTCTGTGACGGACAGACAACGCAGCGGGAGCAATAGGGTTTCGTGAGATGAACGAACCCCCCCCCCCCCCCAAAAAAAAAAAAAAAAAAAAAAAAAAAGATTGTATTCCAGTCTAACTTTAAACGCTGGAAAAATAAATAAATAAATAAATAAATAAATTGATGTACATTAGAAATGAAGTATACTCCACCGTCGTGAGATATTAAAACTTTGTGTCCTAAAACTCGTTCAGACGAAAATTAAAGACAAAAACTACGCATAAAGAACGCAGATCACTAAACAAACTTTAATCTTAAATGTTTTTCTGAAAAATAAATTCCTCGAATTTATCTTAAAAACAATATATTGAAATATTTAATCCTTAAATAACTGTACACAAAATCCAATGAAGTATAATATTTTTTAATAAAATTACATTTCAATTCTTTTATTTTTATATAAAATTATATAGTATATTTTAAATTGTCTAAGATCGAAGAATATGGTAAAACAGATAAAATATGAGTATTAATGATCATTGATAAATAAATGTTTTTTGTTTAAATCTACCATACGTAAAAGCAGGGCTTTGCAAATTTGTTAAAATCTAGTAGCCAGCAAAAAAATCTAGTCATCACTAATAAATATCCCTCCCCCTCCCGTCATTGATTTTCTAAAAGCACAAAAGTTTTTAATGAATTAATCGACAAAAGGTTATATTAAACATAGTTTAGAATTATAAGTAACATAGTTCATAATAGTACATAATTTAGAAAGATAATCTATGCTAAGTTTTCTAATAAAAATTATCAAAATTATCTCACAAATATCTCAGAAGAAAAAAAAAAAAAAGAAAAGAAAAGAAAAACTGCAAAAGCTGAATTAACCAGCATTTTCAGGAAATGCTGATTGCCGATTGCTTCAAATATACGGATAGATGAGTGTTACAAAATCTATATTTGATGATGGGGCATCGATGAACTAGTGAAACTGGAAAAAAATTTTTTCCTTATTTTCCTGTCGAAGTCAGTCAAATAATTAAAATTTTATTATTTTAAAATTTGCATTTGATGAACTTATTTGTGGCAAATTAAACACAAAAGTTAAAAATGTGTTTTGTTTGAATATAATTTCTAAGTTTATGTGTTTTGATACAAAAGAAGGTAGAAGATTGGAGATGGGAGAGAAAGGAGGATTGCGTTATTGCACTGGGCTCCGGAGCGCAGTGTTTATGAGCTCCGGCGAATTCTGGCCAATATGGAAACATTTAGGTACAGAGAGGTACAGAGAGGTAAGAGAGTACAGAGAGGTACAGAGAGGTAAACAGAGAGATAAACAGAGAGGTAAGAGAGTACAGAGAGGTACAGAGAGGTAAACAGAGAGATAAACAGAGAGGTACCAGAGCTGAGCTCGGTGGGCTCTGGCGCAAATTAAGTCCTGGTTGTCTTGTTATTCAGACTTGGATGCTTTCATTAAATTATTTATTTATTTATTCAAATTTAATTCAGACATGAGAAAAACTTAATTATTCTTTCGTAAAACAAGTATGAAAATACTGTCAAAGCACTTTATACAAATTTTAATTATCGTATTGGGTTTATTTTATATTTTCGGGGAAAACCTTTTCTTTTTTATTATGAATATAAATATAGAATAAATTACAATATCAAACATTTTTTGGTAAATCAGTATTTTTTTATTTTTGATTACGATGTTCGTAATAAGTATAGGAAAATATATACATCTTGTTTACAATTAAATAAAGCAAATAATAGTAATGGTAATGCAGAATATTTGGATGTTTCTTTTTATAAATTATACACAATTTATTTAGATCTATGACAAAAGAAGCATTTGATTTTGTTTTACAAGAAATTTGTTTTAGTGGCTTTCCAATTTGCATGAAAACAGATTAATAAACATTTTTATTAGATTTAATGGTGTCTGCAATATTGATTTTAATTTGCTTATAATCCTAAAAAAATTGCATACTATCTATTTAAGTTTTAAAATACTATTAAAAATATTTAAAGAAACTGCGGCAGAGATATGGACTACAGCATAACCTCTTACGAATGTTAGTTTCTTAAAATTTCTGAATCAATATTTCATCACTGAAGTCGGATTTCAGAAAGTGTAGAGATAGATGTGAAAACAGATAGAAGCTACATATATTAGAATGTCTGGCCAAGGTACTGGATATTGGAACGACAAGTTGGAAAAGTTTTTCATTGCTCCGTATTGGTCGACTGTTGCTGGGTCTTGTGTATAATTGCAGACATTTAATTTTTTTCTTTCTTGCTTTTCTTGCAAATATAGGAGGAAACAAACCACTTTTAAGTTTCCTGTTTCGAAATTTATTATTTAATGAATGGAAAATATTGTGACGGTTTTATTCAATTATTGAAGATGTACTAAAATATTATGAATATGTTATTCAGTTATTATTATAATGACTTTTTTAGTTTAGAAACATTTTTTTTCATATAAGTGAAGTTTTATTTTAATGTTGAATGTAAGTGTGATACGCCTTCCGAAACCTGGTGAAAATACTGTTTTTAAAGTGTGTGTGTGTGTGGGGGGGGGGGGGGGGGGGAGTTATTCTACCTTTTCACCTAATGCCGAGAATGAGTTTGATCTAACAACTGGAATAGTTAAATTCTTGATATCAAATTCCATAAATATTTTATTATGCTTTTATATTCTAATAAAAATGTTTAAGGTTTATTGTTAGTGATTGTAATCATTTGTATAATCATGCTTTATAAGTTTTGATACATTTTATGTTCATATATTTATTTAAGAATCTTATGAATTCAATTTTTATTTTATTTTATTTATTTATTTATTTATTTATTTTTGTGAGGTGCTTGAAGCGCCTTGGAATGCAACAATTTTTTTTTAGTTTTGAAAGAATTATGTTTATACATACATATACATAAAACACAGAGGAAAATTGCTTTATTCTGAAAAAGAAAAGAAAAAAATGTGCGCACGGAGAGTGATAACGGTATAGTAAATTAATTGCTGCGGAGCTAATGCAACAGGCAGCAGAATTTAATAGTGGCGCAATTAACAAAAATTCCGGACTGTGACAGAAAGCGAAAAAGAGGAATCAAAGTGTAGAGCATCTTCGATGTAGCATGAAATGATATCTTACATGTAAAAATAACTTTACTAAAAGCTCTGAAATAAAAGTATTTTGATCTCCAATACGTTACTCTCCACGTTATGTTTAAATACGCCAACAATCGTGTGCCGAAGTGTGGCTGTATAAAGGCAGATGCACAATATCTAATAAAAGTAACATATACATATAAGAAATGTATAATTTATTCGAACAATTAAACAAATTTACGCATGCTCAATGTACGATGACTGGTAGCTGTAGAGCAGTACTTACATTCATACCCATGTCCTTTGAAGAAGGAACTAAGCCTAATACTACTCCTACTACTATGCCTGTGTCCTTGAAGATACACTCTTATTGTATCTAAAGAATCTGAAAATAATGTTTAATTTAAATTAATACTGACACCAGAAATTTTATTTTACAAAATGTTAAATTAAAAACACATAAAGCTCTGATTGACAGGGACTGCTTGCGGATCTCTCTCGTCTCGCTTATAAACGGGAAGTTTTTGGAAGTTTTATCTGGTAGCAGCCGCGCGCGCTAGTAGTCAAGTTCGCTGCTCTTCTCCGGAGCAGGCTCGGGGGAAACAAATAAGCGAGTTCTTTTAAGAACAGCTTCGTTCTCTCGTGTAAATATGGCATTTGACTATAATGATTGACAGGGACTGCTTGCGGATCTCTCTCGTCTCGCTTATAAACGGGAAGTTTTTGGAAGTTTTGTCTGGTAGCAGCCGCGCGCGCTAGTAGTCAAGTTCGCTGCTCTTCTCCGGAGCAGGCTCAGGGGAAACAAATAAGCGAGTTCTTTTAAGAACAGCTTCGTTCTCTCGTGTAAATATGGCATTTGACTATAATGATTGACAGGGACTGCTTGCGGATCTCTCTCGTCTCGCTTATAAACGGGAAGTTTTTGGAAGTTTTGTCTGGTAGCAGCCGCGCGCGCTAGTAGTCAAGTTCGCTGCTCTTCTCCGGAGCAGGCTCGGGGGAAACAAATAAGCGAGTTCTTTTAAGAACAGCTTCGTTCTCTCGTGTAAATATGGCATTTGACTATAATGATTGACAGGGACTGCTTGCGGATCTCTCTCGTCTCGCTTATAAACGGGAAGTTTTTGGAAGTTTTGTCTGGTAGCAGCCGCGCGCGCTAGTAGTCAAGTTCGCTGCTCTTCTCCGGAGCAGGCTCGGGGGAAACAAATAAGCGAGTTCTTTTAAGAACAGCTTCGTTCTCTCGTGTAAATATGGCATTTGACTATAATGATTGACAGGGACTGCTTGCGGATCTCTCTCGTCTCGCTTATAAACGGGAAGTTTTTGGAAGTTTTGTCTGGTAGCAGCCGCGCGCGCTAGTAGTCAAGTTCGCTGCTCTTCTCCGGAGCAGGCTCGGGGGAAACAAATAAGCGAGTTCTTTTAAGAACAGCTTCGTTCTCTCGTGTAAATATGGCATTTGACTATAATGATTGACAGGGACTGCTTGCGGATCTCTCTCGTCTCGCTTATAAACGGGAAGTTTTGTCTGGTAGCAGCCGCGCGCGCTAGTAGTCAAGTTCGCTGCTCTTCTCCGGAGCAGGCTCGGGGGAAACAAATAAGCGAGTTCTTTTAAGAACAGCTTCGTTCTCTCGTGTAAATATGGCATTTGACTATAATGATTGACAGGGACTGCTTGCGGATCTCTCTCGTCTCGCTTATAAACGGGAAGTTTTTGGAAGTTTTGTCTGGTAGCAGCCGCGCGCGCTAGTAGTCAAGTTCACTGCTCTTCCCCGGAGCAGGCTCGGGGGAAACAAATAAGCGAGTTCTTTTAAGAACAGCTTCGTTCTCTCGTGTAAATATGGCATTTGACTATAATGATTGACAGGGACTGCTTGCGGATCTCTCTCGTCTCGCTTATAAAAGGGAAGTTTTGTCTGGTAGCAGCCGCGCGCGCTAGTAGTCAAGTTCGCTGCTCTTCTCCGGAGCAGGCTCGGGGGAAACAAATAAGCGAGTTCTTTTAAGAACAGCTTCGTTCTCTCGTGTAAATATGGCATTTGACTATAATGATTGACAGGGACTGCTTGCGGATCTCTCTCGTCTCGCTTATAAACGGGAAGTTTTTGGAAGTTTTGTCTGGTAGCAGCCGCGCGCGCTAGTAGTCAAGTTCGCTGCTCTTCTCCGGAGCAGGCTCGGGGGAAACAAATAAGAGAGTTCTTTTAAGAACAGCTTCGTTCTCTCGTGTAAATATGGCATTTGACTATAATGATTGACAGGGACTGCTTGCGGATCTCTCTCGTCTCGCTTATAAACGGGAAATTTTTGGAAGTTTTGTCTGGTAGCAACCGCGCGCGCTAGTAGTCAAGTTCGCTGCTCTTCTCCGGAGCAGGCTCGGGGGAAACAAATAAGCGAGTTCTTTTAAGAACAGCTTCGTTCTCTCGTGTAAATATGGCATTTGACTATAATGATTGACAGGGACTGCTTGCGGATCTCTCTCGTCTCGCTTATAAACGGGAAGTTTTTGGAAGTTTTGTCTGGTAGCAGCCGCGCGCGCTAGTAGTCAAGTTCGCTGCTCTTCTCCGGAGCAGGCTCGGGGGAAACAAATAAGCGAGTTCTTTTAAGAACAGCTTCGTTCTCTCGTGTAAATATGGCATTTGACTATAATGATTGACAGGGACTGCTTGCGGATCTCTCTCGTCTCGCTTATAAACGGGAAGTTTTTGGAAGTTTTGTCTGGTAGCAGCCGCGCGCGCTAGTAGTCAAGTTCGCTGCTCTTCTCCGGAGCAGGCTCGGGGGAAACAAATAAGCGAGTTCTTTTAAGAACAGCTTCGTTCTCTCGTGTAAATATGGCATTTGACTATAATGATTGACAGGGACTGCTTGCGGATCTCTCTCGTCTCGCTTATAAACGGGAAGTTTTTGGAAGTTTTGTCTGGTAGCAGCCCTGCGCGCTAGTAGTCAAGTTCGCTGCTCTTCTCCGGAGCAGGCTCGGGGGAAACAAATAAGCGAGTTCTTTTAAGAACAGCTTCGTTCTCTCGTGTAAATATGGCATTTGACTATAATGATTGACAGGGACTGCTTGCGGATCTCTCTCGTCTCGCTTATAAACGGGAAGTTTTGTCTGGTAGCAGCCGCGCGCGCTAGTAGTCAAGTTCGCTGCTCTTCTCCGGAGCAGGCTCGGGGGAAACAAATAAGCGAGTTCTTTTAAGAACAGCTTCGTTCTCTCGTGTAAATATGGCATTTGACTATAATGATTGACAGGGACTGCTTGCGGATCTCTCTCGTCTCGCTTATAAACGGGAAGTTTTTGGAAGTTTTGTCTGGTAGCAGCCGCGCGCGCTAGTAGTCAAGTTCGCTGCTCTTCTCCGGAGCAGGCTCGGGGGAAACAAATAAGCGAGTTCTTTTAAGAACAGCTTCGTTCTCTCGTGTAAATATGGCATTTGACTATAATGATTGACAGGGACTGCTTGCGGATCTCTCTCGTCTCGCTTATAAACGGGAAGTTTTTGGAAGTTTTGTCTGGTAGCAGCCGCGCGCGCTAGTAGTCAAGTTCGCTGCTCTTCTCCGGAGCAGGCTCGGGGGAAACAAATAAGCGAGTTCTTTTAAGAACAGCTTCGTTCTCTCGTGTAAATATGGCATTTGACTATAATGATTGACAGGGACTGCTTGCGGATCTCTCTCGTCTCGCTTATAAACGGGAAGTTTTGTCTGGTAGCAGCCGCGCGCGCTAGTAGTCAAGTTCGCTGCTCTTCTCCGGAGCAGGCTCGGGGGAAACAAATAAGCGAGTTCTTTTAAGAACAGCTTCGTTCTCTCGTGTAAATATGGCATTTGACTATAATGATTGACAGGGACTGCTTGCGGATCTCTCTCGTCTCGCTTATAAAAGGGAAGTTTTTGGAAGTTTTGTCTGGTAGCAGCCGCGCGCGCTAGTAGTCAAGTTCGCTGCTCTTCTCCGGAGCAGGCTCGGGGGAAACAAATAAGCGAGTTCTTTTAAGAACAGCTTCGTTCTCTCGTGTAAATATGGCATTTGACTATAATGATTGACAGGGACTGCTTGCGGATCTCTCTCGTCTCGCTTATAAACGGGAAATTTTTGGAAGTTTTGTCTGGTAGCAACCGCGCGCGCTAGTAGTCAAGTTCGCTGCTCTTCTCCGGAGCAGGCTCGGGGGAAACAAATAAGCGAGTTCTTTTAAGAACAGCTTCGTTCTCTCGTGTAAATATGGCATTTGACTATAATGATTGACAGGGACTGCTTGCGGATCTCTCTCGTCTCGCTTATAAACGGGAAGTTTTTGGAAGTTTTGTCTGGTAGCAGCCGCGCGCGCTAGTAGTCAAGTTTGCTGCTCTTCTACGGAGCAGGCTCGGGGGAAACAAATAAGCGAGTTCTTTTAAGAACAGCTTCGTTCTCTCGTGTAAATATGGCATTTGACTATAATGATTGACAGGGACTGCTTGCGGATCTCTCTCGTCTTGCTTATAAACGGGAAGTTTTTGGAAGTTTTGTCTGGTAGCAGCCGCGCGCGCTAGTAGTCAAGTTCGCTGCTCTTCTCCGGAGCAGGCTCGGGGGAAACAAATAAGCGAGTTTTTTTAAGAACAGCTTCGTTCTCTCGTGTAAATATGGCATTTGACTATAATGATTGACAGGGACTGCTTGCGGATCTCTCTCGTCTCGCTTATAAACGGGAAGTTTTTGGAAGTTTTGTCTGGTAGCAGCCGCGCGCGCTAGTAGTCAAGTTTGCTGCTCTTCTACGGAGCAGGCTCGGGGGAAACAAATAAGCGAGTTCTTTTAAGAACAGCTTCGTTCTCTCGTGTAAATATGGCATTTGACTATAATGATTGACAGGGACTGCTTGCGGATCTCTCTCGTCTCGCTTATAAACGGGAAGTTTTTGGAAGTTTTGTCTGGTAGCAGCCGCGCGCGCTAGTAGTCAAGTTCGCTGCTCTTCTCCGGAGCAGGCTCGGGGGAAACAAATAAGCGAGTTCTTTTAAGAACAGCTTCGTTCTCTCGTGTAAATATGGCATTTGACTATAATGATTGACAGGGACTGCTTGCGGATCTCTCTCGTCTCGCTTATAAACGGGAAGTTTTTGGAAGTTTTGTCTGGTAGCAGCCGCGCGCGCTAGTAGTCAAGTTCGCTGCTCTTCTCCGGAGCAGGCTCGGGGGAAACAAATAAGCGAGTTCTTTTAAGAACAGCTTCGTTCTCTCGTGTAAATATGGCATTTGACTATAATGATTGACAGGGACTGCTTGCGGATCTCTCTCGTCTCGCTTATAAACGGGAAGTTTTTGGAAGTTTTGTCTGGTAGCAGCCGCGCGCGCTAGTAGTCAAGTTCGCTGCTCTTCTCCGGAGCAGGCTCGGGGGAAACAAATAAGCGAGTTCTTTTAAGAACAGCTTCGTTCTCTCGTGTAAATATGGCATTTGACTATAATGATAATTGCAATCGACTAATGAACGGAAGCTCATATATTGAATTCTCCAAAGCTTGGTCTGATTTTCCTGCTATTATTGATGAAAGACAACGCAAGATTGTACTGGAATTTTTGACATATACCGATGCCTATTTGAAAAATATCCAATCTACAGATGACTTCAGCAACAACCAAGATAAGCAGCAATATGTGAGTAACATTTTAAGCTCTATCTCTTTTCTTTTTTGTGAGCCGTTTGACCCCGATAAGTTAATGAAACTTAAATTCTTTCAACTTTATCTAATCAATGACAGTCAACTTGATTTAACTAACATAATGTTTGAGCTAAACCCAAAAATTATAACCATGGTGAGTCCTGATGATGGTTTTATTTCAGCCAACAGTCGCAAAAGGAAAACCCCGGAAATTCAAAACAATATTCCTCTTAAAAACAAATACCAAGTCCTCAGTGAGGACAATTCAGATAATATTTCGATGGATCATGACACCTCCCCAGATTGCGCCCAACCCGGCAGCTCGCAAGACTCAACTAAAAACCAAAACTCAGCACCTAATCAAAATTCTAATAAAAATAGAATACATCCATTTTTTATTGAAATTAAAGGTCACTGGAACAAGTTAGCTTCCGAAATTATTAATGTTAATGAGGTCAAGCCTCTTATTAAATTAGATGGTGAACTATTGAAAGTACATTGTAAAAACGATAACGATTTTCGTAAAACACAAGATTACCTAGACACAAACACTATAACTTACACTACACTTAGTCCTACTGAAAAACGCCCTCGGAAAGTCTGTATAAGAGGCATCCCTCCCTACACCGACCCGAACATAATCATAGAGGCACTCAAAGAATATAATTTCACTGCTAACCGTGCAGCTATGCTTAAAAACAGAAAAACTGGAAACCCTATGCCTATATACCTCGTTAATCTTCTCCCCAGAGAAAACTTTGACGACATTTATAAAATTACTGAAATATGTAATTTAAGTGTTACCGTTGAGAGATTTAAAGACTCCAACATCGTTAAGCAGTGTCATCGCTGCCAGGGATTTGGACATGCGTCCGAAATTTGCAAATTCCCCCCTAAATGTGTTAAATGCGCAGGCCTTCATCTCACCCCTGACTGCCCCCATACTGGCAAGATAACCCCAAAATGTGCTAACTGCTCTGGTTCTCACCCTGCAACCTATAGAGGCTGCCCTAAACCCCCACAAATTGTTAGGAAAAACCAACCCACTAAGCCCAACCGTAAGGAACCCAACCCAAAAAATGATGTTAAACTTATGACTGATATTCTTGCTAGTTTCAACTACACCAAAAAGACTACTAATACTCCCCCCACCAATGACACTAACACAGCTTCTACTGCCAACACGGCCTCAGATCCAGACCCAACACCACAAGACCCATCCACTAAATCTACAGATACTCAGAACCTGTCCCCAAACACTCATTCCACCACTACTAACAGTGTACCAAACACTAATTATACCTCTGAAATCTCAGAAATTTTTAAAACTTTCCAGGAAATGAAGGAAATTCTTAAATTCAATAAATTCATACAATGTTTTAAAAACATTTCCAAAAAAACCAAAAACTGCACAAACCCACTCGAGAAAATGTTTATTATTATGAACGAGTTTGACAGTCTTGCCTCGGAATTCAATACACCCAATCATGAATAGTTCCACTAACTTCTCCTCTCTCACCATTCTAACCTGGAATTGTAATTCTATCTCAAATAAATTTAACGAATTCAAAACCTTTATTCTTGACCACCCTCATATCGACATAATCTTTCTTCAAGAAACCCGTAACCCTACTTTCAGAATTAACATCCCGGGTATAGGCTACACTACACTCCACGCGCAGCCGACCCTAGATGGGGCGGTACTGCCATTTATATTAAAAGTCACTTACCACATTATATCACTCAAAATTCCACTTTCCCTAATATTGAATTCACTAGTATTGTTTTACAACTCCCACAAATTAACATTCATTTAGCTTCCATTTACATCCATCCGACTGGAAACTTCCCAGTTCAGGATCTCACTAACTTAATCTCACAACACTCACATTGCTTCTTCGCTGGTGACTTTAACGCAAAAAGCAGGCGTTGGAACTGCCATGGCAACTCTAGAAGAGGTACCTCACTACACAATCTTATTCAAAATCTTAACCTTAGCCTCCATGCACCAGCCACTCCTACACACATTTCTATAGCGCCTAGGTTCCGCAACTCTATAATTGACTTCGCAATCACTAAAAACCTTCCATATCCTATTACCACTACAGTTATTAATGACTTAAGCTCTGATCACCTACCTGTTTCATTTAAAATTGACCTAATTAATCCTCTCTTCCCACCTCCTTCTGTGGCCATCGACTGGAAAAAATACACGGATTTTCTCAATAACAATAACTTAAACTTTCCTGATATTAACAACACCGCCGACATTGACACTGCAGTTGATAATTTTAACTCACATATAACCAACGCACTTAACTACTCCACCATCAAATACTTTAAAAATAACAATACTTTCACTCCACCGGCGTATATCTATAACCTCTGCAAACAACGCAATCGTCTTCGGCGTCTCTTTCAAAATACCAGAGACCCCTCCTTAAAACCCCTCATTAACAGACTTAACAATAAAACCAAAAACAGTATCTTTAAAGAAAAACAAAAAAACTGGTCTAATTTTCTCAAAAACGTTGCTAGCGAGGATAATTCTCTTTGGCTAATTAAACGTAAAATTAACAACAACTACACCCCCATCCCCTCTCTTACGGTTAACAACAATACTGCATACACTGACGAGGATAAAGCTGATTTCCTCGCCAGATCATACTCTAACCAATTCTCTCCTAATCCCACCCTCGCTAGCCACAATCACATTACGCATGTCAGCGACACTGTTCATAGATTCCTCGCACAACCCCCTGATGAACCTCCCACTGTTATTCAGCCTATTATTATTCATAACACCATCTCTAAACTCAAAAAACGTAAAGCCCCTGGGTACGACAAAATCTCTAACACTGCACTTAAAAACTTGCTCCCTAACTACATAAACTACATCACAAAACTCACTAACTCCATCTACTACTTTAATTATTTTCCGAAGCCATGGAAAATTTCCATCATCTCTCCTATTCCTAAACCTGGTACTAACCTCACTGATCCTGTTAATTACAGACCTATTTCACTCCTTCCTTCTCTCAGCAAAGTTATCGAACGCGTCATTTGGTCGCAACTCCAATACCATATCCAAATCAACAACACTCTCATGCCTGAACAATTTGGCTTTCGCCCAAAACACTCCACAACACACCAGCTACTTCGAGTTGTCGAATTTCTCAGTGAAAAGCTTAACTCGAAGATTCCTGCTGCTGCCATTTTCTTGATATCGCTAAGGCATTCGACAAAGTCTGGCACCTGGGCCGCATTTACAAACTAATTATGCTTAAATTCCCTGCCAGACACATACACCTCATATACTCTTACCTTAGCGATCGCATTTTTCGCGTTCGCATTAACAACATCCTTTCCGCTATTTTTCATATCTTATCAGGCATCCTCCAAGGGAGCGTAATCGGTCCCTTGTTAATTAACATATACTTTAACGACATTCCCAGAACACCATTCACTCACCTTGCTCTCTATGCGGACGACACCACGGTATACGCCTACGCTCACCACCCGTATACACTATACAGGTACCTACAGACCCACATTGATGCCTTCTTAAACTGGTGTGACCTTTGGCGCATTAAAATTAATGAAAACAAGACTGCTGCTGTCTATTTCTCTAAAAAATTTACCTACCCTAACAGAATTACTATTAACAACACCACCATTCCTTGGACAAACGAAGCCAAGTACCTAGGGGTGACCCTTGACCGTAGACTCACCTTCAATAAACACATCCTCAACATCAGGAGAAAAGTCGCCGCAGCATTCATTGCATTCAAACCTCTTTTTAATAGCAAAGCAATGGCTATCTACAATAAACTTCTCCTCTATAATTCATGCATTCTACCCATAATCACTTACGCATGCCCGGTCTGGGCCTTCATATGCAAAACTTCCATAAAAAACCTCAGTAAACTACATAACAGACACTTACGCACTGTTAGGGGTGCCTCGCGTTACCTTCGTAACAGTACTGTCCGCAGAGACCTCAACACCACCACCCTTATAACTCGCATTAACCACCTTTCCACTAAATTTTTCGACAATCTTTATAATCTCCCCAATGAAATCATCGCTGAGCTGCCGGATTACGACGCATCCGAGCCGCAACACCGCAAGCGACCCAAATATTCTTGTTTGACTGACGGTGATCATTAGTGCTCACCACTCTCTGCTATCTAATTTATCCTCTCTTTGTTATATTTAAAAAAAAAAATCATAAAAATCTTGTATAGCCTTAATTTCATATTTAATCTCATTCCCAGCTATACCAAAAAAAAAAAAAAAATATATATATATATATATATGTTGTATGGCCACTGAAAAGTGTCTTTTTTTTATAGTTTGCTTTGCCCGCCTTTCCACCTGGTATTCATGATGTTTTTATGGAACATGTCCCGAACCCTATTTTATCCTAAACTTTTAATCAGTAGTATTTTACTACAGCTATACCAATTTCCTTCCTATCGACTCTATCCTTTAATCTCTTTTGCTTTTCTTATTATTTCAAATCTACTTCTTTCATTTTTTAAAATTCTCTCTTCTTTTATTTATTTGCTTATAGCATTCCTATCTATTTCCAACGGCTCACATTTACAAGTCATGTTACTCACAATCGACTGGGCGTAAAGTTGCTGCAACTAGGAAGCCCCTGAACCGGTCTCAACTGTTCCGGACTGATTGACAGGGACGGCAAACACCTATTCAGCTTAGGAAACCGCTGGAGCGGGTGTTTGCCGTCTCTGTCACAGTCACTCGCCGTTCACTACTACGGTAAGCTAATGGTATTAGCTCGGTCTTTGGTCCGTTGGGTTATTAAATGGCTGTATGATTCAACCTGTAGTATAGGAGCCATGAGCAATGTTCATGATAGGAGCTCTAGGTCCAGATGGTTACATTCTGCAATTCATCCTGCTCAACACCATAATAAATCTTGCGATACGTTTTTGCGTCTGACCTCCGGACGGGAGGGGGGGAGATGCAGACATTCCAAAATTAATTTCAGTATCTGGTTTTTAAAAAAAATCGATTCCTTATACTGTTTTAAACTTATATATATACTAGATTCCTATATATATAAATTTAAAACATAATACCTTATACTGATTTAAACTTATATATATATATATATATATATATATATATATATATATAGTTAAAACATAATATCTTATACTGTTTTAAACTTATATATATATACTGGGTGTATGTGAAATGCTTCAACAAACTTAGAGGGATGATAGTACTCATGAAGACGAACAAAAATTGCAATGGAACATGGGGTCGCAAATAAAGTTAAACCCTTTCAGGGGCAGTGGTATGTTTATGAAACCACTTAATTTTAATTCCAAAACGTTACAATGGCACCAGAATTTTGCTAAAATCTTTCCCGTTTAATATGTATGTGAAATGTAGCCTTTTTCTTATTTAAAAATAATTTTTTTGTAAATTCCGGTGCCAGTCATTTATTTCAACATTTTAGTACTAAAAGTAATTTGCCCCTGAAAGGCTTAAAGGATGAAAATCGTGAAAATGCGTCTGGAAATGGACAAACTGAGACAAGAAAGAAACACTCCAGAAAATTATTTATAGCACAGAACAGGTACAACACAGCTCGCGATGTCCAGAGAAAACAAATATTTTACAACAATTGTTCAAAGTGTCGACCGCGGACATTATTACACATAGTGTGTCCGCCAGTCGTTTCTCCGTAGATGTACTCTGTATAATAATGTCCGCGGCGACACTTTGAACAATTGTTGTAAAATATTTGTTTTCTCTGGAAATCAGGAGCTGTGTTGTACCTATTCTGTGCAATAAATAATTTTCTGGAGTGTTTCTTTCTTGTCTCAGTTTGTCCATTTCCAGACGCATTTTCACGGTTTTCATCGTTTAAGCCTTTCAGGGGCAAAGTACTTTTAGTACTAAAATGTTGAAATAAATGACTGTCATCGGAATTTACAAAAAAATTTATTTGTAAATATGAAAAAGGCTATGTTTCACATACATATTAAATGGAAAAGACTTTAGCAAAATTCTGCTGCCATTGTGACGTTTTGGAATTAAAATTAAGTGGTTTCATATACATACCACTGCCCCTGAAAGGGTTAAACGTCATTTGCGACCCCATGTTCCATTGCATTTTTTGTTCGTCTTCATGAGTACTATCATCCCTCTAAGTTTGTTGAAGCATTTCAGATACACCCTGTATATATAACCATTAATGAAACATTACCATAACACCAACTGAAACTTGAAATTATGATTTAGGAAGTAATAATTTAAATGGGACAATATATATATATATATATATAAATTTAAAACAGTATAAGGAATCAATTTTTTTTTTTTTTTTTTTTTTTTTTTTTTTTGCTTTAGTTATTATTTAAAAGAGTATAATGAATTTTTAATGCTCTGTTATTGAAGTGAAATTTTATTTCTCTATCATCTAAATTATTTCTAAATTATGGGAAACGAAAGCAGTTGAAACCATTCCACTTCACAGCTCTATTTCTCTTTTCCAGATTAATCCAAGGATAACAACATACTGAATCGCCTGTCCTGTTTCCAGCATACCACATGTTCAAATAATCAATGCAAAAAAAAAAGTGTCTTTTATTAACAAATAGCAGAAAAACATTGAAACTGCAGATTTCTATTAAAATCATTAAAATTTTATGTATTTTAAATGTTAATATTTTTTAATTAGGTGAGCATCTCAAAAACATATTTAATTATCACGTTACTTGAGAAACTAACTCGATTATGATTGTTTTCTTAAACAAAGTAAAAAATTAAGTAATAATGGGAATAAGTTATTTTAGGGTGTGGATGATTTATTCTGAAGCTTAACAGTATTAAAAGTACTAAACTTCGTTATTTTTCGAAGAAATGCTGAGAAGTTTGAGCGTTTTAAAGGCTTTTTTGTCTACGTTCCACTTATGCAAATTCTAGTAAAGGGAATGTCTGTAAAACAGGAAATCCGTAATATCATCAGCGGTAATCACCTAATTTATATGCATCGATATAGAAAATTTAAAATTCACATAACTTTTCAGTATTTTTTTTTTTATAATACTGTAATTTCTACATTTCTGTGCCTTGCCTCTTTTAGATGTTCCTTATTTTTATTAATTGACAGCTTACGCGTAGAATGTTTCAGATGTAACTTTAACCTTTTCTTTTTTGTATTCAACGGGCCGCTTTCTTAATCCTCAGTCAAAAATATATTAACATGCCTTTACATTATACAGTACACACCTATTACATTACTCACCCATTTTTTATTTTTAAACTCCGCCCATTACCAATGTGGAATAGTTTCATTTGTTATGTAATAAATGCTGATATCTAGCGGTATAGAGTTTTCTAGGCTCTCACTCCAGTTCTTGTTAAATAGCAGTGTAAAATGTGTTAAGTTCAGTCATTGAAAAGTATTTCAAACAATTAATACCCATATATGGAATCATTTCGTTATTTACATTACTTTGGGGGGGTCCTGTAAGGATACTTGCAAATGCGCGCGCCACATTAGATACTACAATTTGATTAAACTGAAAAACTCATATCATATTCATAATAATTGAAAACGCCCATGACAATAATTCATCTAAATGCTTCAATTTTGCCCTCTAGGTCTCTACACTTCAAAACCATATATATGTAATTACGGATGATTTAAAATTGTATCAAGCATTGTTATAAAAATGTACTCCAAAAATTCCTTGTCGTAGATGTAGAGTATAAACATAAGCAAAGATAACGGAATGTTTAAGTTGGAGTTTCTTCAAACTTGAAATGTGGAACTGTGCAGCTCCGCCCTAAAAATCTCCGAATTTTTTCTTTTCATTTTTAAACAGATGTTTGTAAATATTTATGTAGGTAACGATTGTACAATTTTGTCATATGAGCATGGACGTGTTGAATGTTTGTCAAAAAATTGTGATTGCTATCTGATAACATGTTTTTATTTTTTTAAATGCCATTGTAATTTTCATATTTTTTATTGAACATAAATTATGAAAGAAGAAAAATTGTAAGACTTTATTATTTCTACAGCATAATTTGATTTCATGAAATTTGCTGCAGTGTTCCTCAGAAAAGTGAGTTTTTTCTGAAAATTCAAATATTAGATATATAGATATTTAAGTAACATTAAAATTTACAGTTGTTGTTAAGAGGTAATTTATTGTTCACTAAAGAACAACATCTTAAAAGATAAGATAATTCATAGAAGTAAGAAAACCACATTGGTTGACAGAATCCCTACCGATGTGTTTTGAACTGACTGTAGAATGAAGCATTGAGCAAATTATTTCTTTAGGCACAATAACTGTTTAACAATTGTACATAGAATAAAATTTTCGTTAAAAAATATCAAACAATAACACATATATTTATCGATTATAATATCAACTTCTTGGAAATTGAAGCAGTTCGAAAGATAGGAAATCCATGCATAAAGAATTGTCTCTTATAGAGACTAATCAAAGATTTAATTTTCGAATACCTCTAGCTTTAAGGGGCCGCTTCACTGAAACTCCGCGATCGCGAAATCCCATGTTCCCCTATGGGAAAATTCCGAAGCGCGATGACTCATTACCTAATGTAATTATTAAGAAACGGTTTTCACCATCAGAAAGTATACGTCAGATGCCGACGTTGTGCGTTTTAAAAAACCGTCTCCGTTAATTTTAAGTATTTCTAAGAAGATGATAAAATTTCATCAAGTGGAAATTTCAACGTTTATAGAGAACTTTTAAAGTATTTTGAAAGCAAAGCTAAAAATTTATGTCCATCAAAAAAACTAAACAAAAAATACCTTTTCATGCATGCATGAAATTTTGAAGCATGGAATTTAAGTAGTAATTTCTAAACATTCCACAAATTTTTGAAATAAAGGATCAGTTAAATTTCGATAGCTATAGTTTTATCTAATGAGTTACATCAAGTCTGGCATAAATACGACCATCACAAAGGCACGAAACAAATATCTATTTTCATTTTAAATTTATTTCAGTATGCAATTAATTGTAAAGTTAAACTATAGAGTGCATCCACCAAATTGAACATTTTCCATTCTAATTAATTAAAAGAGAAAGCAAAAAGTCATGCTTTTTCATAACTATCTACAAATCCATAAATGAAATAGCTATTTAACCAGAAGTTACATGTACAATCGTACACATTTTAACATTACCTTAAGTTATTAATGCTTCTGTGTAAAAATATTATTTATGTTTAAATATTTCATTAATTAGAAATACATAAATAATACAAATAAATTATGTAATAGAAAGGAAAACATTGACGTAAAGGTATTGAAATATTTTTAATTATGTAATCTTTGCCTAGCTTAGAACTATTGCATTTTTCAGACTTAAATAAATAAATAAATAAATAAATCCCAATGTTTGTTTTCTAAAAATTTTCCGCCTGTCTTAATATTTAATTCTGTTTTCAAAAATTATTTTTTATATATTTAAACAACAATTCCATTTAAAAATGCATTCAGCATCGTATTTTCAAAGTTTTCAATAAAATATTACATCTTGATACATGTTAGATAATTCATAACTTTGAGATATCATAATTTTAATTTTAGTTTGAATATCACTAAAGTCAGTGCCATTACATATAGTACTCAAAAAATATCAGAAATGAAAATTAATATTATTAACGAAACCTTACGCTGATGACCTAAGCAAATAAACATGTTTTTATTATTATTATTATTATTAAATAAATTAATGAATAAATTCAATACACATAAAAAAAAATGCTACATAAAAATATTTGGGTTGTAATCTTTGCCAAATATAATTTAAAATTAATAAATGTTTTACACGATCATCTAATAAATATCGTGTTTTCTTAGAAAGGCATTTTCCCCTACAAATACAAATTGAACAAAAAATTACGACGTTAAATATTTTCTTAAATTAAGAAAAACGTATGTTTTTTTTTTTTTTTTTTTTTCTATAGGTGTATTACAAACGCTTCTTCGATGCTAAAACTCAATGTCCTATGTCTATGTTACACTTCATAAAAATAGTTTTTTTCCCTTTTGTATTGTCTCTAGTAATGTATGAGTTTAAATTTCTTAATTAAGGATGGTGTGATGTGCTGTTGTCAAAAAGGAAAACTATCACTTGTTGTTACTCTTTTTGCACCGGACAAACAAAAAGTATTGATAAGCCTTTCCACAACATACAATCATAACATGTAAACAAATGTTGAATAATTTACTTGATTGAAAATGGATTATTAAACGAAGGTGCAAAACATTAAAATTGCTTTGATTATTTGACAGAGTAAATCCCCCAAAATATGTTATGTATTATTTATTTAAATGTCAGTTCAGCGAATTTGTTGCTCATATAAATATCAAAGTTTACATAGTCATATCAGTATATAGTCGTATCAGTATAGTCATATCACTCTTGTACAAAATATACCTTAGGTGGCTCAGCGAAGGCACATTCATCTCACTATAGCTATATAATGGCAAAGAAACGTTACCCAGAAGCTGCAAAAATATCCAGAGTGGCGTTCGAAACTTTGAATACTTTAACAACATCAGTGACATCTGGATTCTTCACAAGCGTTTTGAGGAACTTCATTTTTCCTTGCATAAGCGGTACTGACATTGTATCGCACCCGCTCATAGCATCTAGGAAGAGGATGTTTTCCGCAACCGTTGAATTCACAGCATTAGTTGTAGAAAATGTCGCTGGAGAAACAGCGTCCTTCCCAGATTTTAAAAAGAAAACGTTTTCAGCCCTACAGAAACCTATCAAAATGACCAAGAGTTTTACATCCTCCCCAACTATAATCATCATCTTATTTGATAGAGCCAAGGACAAAGCAATGTTTACAAACAAGGTGCCTGCGTCTTCTTTTGCTTGTTTGCATGTAATATCTGCTGATGATAATTTGTCAATCATCATAGAAATTAATCGAAAATTGTTTTTTGGGTTAGCAAGAAACTTTTCTTAGGAAATGGTAAGTATCACTGTACCGTTAAACAATATGTCAGTTGAAGCATGTTTCTTTGCTTGTCTCATACGCTCAACAGTTTTTGTATCACCTTTGTAAAAGTCATCAGGTTAGCCATAAAAGACCACTACTGCCTGCGGTTGGTATTTTGACTTTACATACTCAACATATTTGTCTCATATTGTTGAAAAAGACTGATTCTTAGGCCAAACAACCTTCTACAATAAAAAAAAAAAAAAAAAAAAAAAAAAACCATCAATGACGAATTGAATGCTGAAACTGAATTACTTGTTTGTTAGCGGTTTGAATACCTTGTAGAGAGTAAATAGGGTTCCTATTCTTAAGCCATTATCGAATAGGGATAAGGAATAAGGGCTTAAGTCGTATGTCAAAAACTCCTAAACGTCTTTATCCGAATGCTTTGCAACCGAAATTCGTTGGAACAAAGTTGTGAGATTAATAGGAACCAACTCGTCGTCTACTAAATAATGATTCATAATGAGTTATCGTCTTTATTATCAGACAAATTCATTGTAAAATGTAGTAAATCACATAGATTTAGAATCATTAATAGTCAATGTTTGCTTAAAATAGATAATTTTCATGTTACATAAACGTATATGGCCGAAATTCCCGTTTTTACAGTTGCCCCTCCCCACTTTTGCCCCTCCCAATTTGACCTTCTCTTAGAGTACGAGTCTCCGGAGGAGAAGCACCCCCGACTCATGACAGGAAGTGGAGCTGCTCTACTGTTCCCACTTTTCTCTGGCGCCGGATCGGCAATGTTCCTCTATCTCAAATGCATAATCATATAATCGTTAGTATCATTAATGATTAACGTTTGCGTAAAATGGTTAGTTTCATTTTACATCGACGTACAGTGTCGTAATTCCCGCTTTTTTTACAGTTTTATGTTTTTAACACCTTTCTGACGTCTTATTAAAAAAATATATATATATCGAATCATTTCTGGTAAATTGACAATCAACGTGCTAGATTCAAATGAAATGAATTTTATTTCTTAGAAAACGTTATTTTTCGACTTTAAGAACTTTTTAAATAATATTTTTACTGGCCTGCTTAATAATGTTTTGAAAATTATTTATTATTATTATTATTATTATTTTTTTTTATCAATGATGATTTGCAAATTAAAAGTGAATTATTTCTAAGTCTGTGTCTTTTTATTTTTAAAATAACCATATCGCCTTTAACAATGCTCTTTTTAAACCATTATGTGAAATTGAAATGTGTATTAATTACTTAAGTATCGCGGCAAATCTTTTACGTTTTTAATATGCATATAAATATTGAGCAAACTGAAACAGAAAATTATTTTTTTGTATATCGATGCCTTATTATTATTATTATTATTATTATTACGACTTCCATAATAAGTATATGAAAATACATCCAGATTGTTTACAGTTCGAAAAAAGCAAACAATAGTAATGATAATGCAGCATTTTTTGGATATATATTTTCAATAAATTAAATATCATTTATTTCGATGTATATGACAAAAGAAGTACGGCTTTTAAATTCCATAAATGATTTACATTACTATATTGATAAACAAGATTAATCGATTTTACAGTGTCTGCAATAATGATCTTAAATTTAATAAACAGGTTTTTACATTTTTGGTAATTCATTTTATAACAATTTAAATTTTTTTAAAAATACTTAAAGAAAGAGTGGCAACGATACGGACTCAGAGCATGACTTTTTATAAATGTTAGCTTGTGGAAGTTTCTGTATCAATATTTCATTACTAAAGTCTGATTGCAGAACGTTTAGAGATAGGGGTGGAAACAAATAGATGTTGCAGATATTGGAAAGTTTGGCTAAGATACAAGATAATCGAATGAAAGTTGAAATTTTTTTCCAACGCTCAAAGTTCGCCGACTGCTGCTGGATATTCTGCATAATGAATAAGCAAACCATTTTGATCCTTATATCTTACTTACTTGCACGTATATGTGGAAATGGGACATCTTGCATTTTAAGTTTTAAATTTTATCATTTAAATTTTAATTAGTGTAAAATATTGAGAATGTATTATCCCATTACTGGAGATAACATAAAGTTTCATTCAGTTAATATGTTATTGACTTTTTTATCTTTGCAGACATTTAATTATGCATCAAACAAGTTTTATTTTTAATGTTGAATGTAAGTGTGACACACCTTTCGGAACGTGGATAAAATATTACTTTTAAAATGGGGGTGGAGTTATTCATAATTTTCACCAAATGACTAGAATGAGGCTCGATCATCTGGAATGGTTAAATTTATTGCTATCACAATTTAAAATAATTTTAATATGCTTCGATATTTTAATAAAATTGATTAAAATTTATGATCAATAATTTTGATCATTTGTTTAAATGTGCTTTATGAATTCTAATTAAATATACCTCCACTTTATGTTTCAAAATATCACTAATCGGAAATTATAAAGCTTGAAAAGCTAAATCAATTGCAAAAGTATAAAGCCTCCTCGAATTAGTATGAAATGGTGTCTTACATGTAAAAATAACTTCAATAGAAGCCTTGAAATGTAAGTATTTTTTTTTTTTATTATTCGATAACCGGCTGAAATACGCCACAAATGGTGTACCGAAGTAGGGCATTATAAAGCAATTAACTAATAAAACTAACATATGTAAGTAAGGTACAATTTATTTAAATTATCAAACCAGGTTAAGTTTGCTTAATGTATACATCACTAGACCAGCACTTGCTTTTATACTCATGCCATTAAATATGTATCTAATACAATATATTTATTAAAATGAATGACACAAACATTAAGTATACTTTAAGTTAAATCTCATACCAGAAACTTTGTTGAATATATCATTTAAATAAAAGACATAATATTTGCATTGATAGCAATATGTTATAGATGAGTTCAATACACTGGCAGCTGATATATTCAAGCATCCAGTTTATCTGTCAATAAGGGATGGAACGTATCATCTGTTCTAATCACAGAGTAAGGAGATTTGACCCTTTCAGGGGCTAATTTTAATCCGATTCAAACCAGAAACTTTTAATTAAATTTTACTTTTTTAAGTTTGACGAGAAAAAGTTGAAAAATTGCTTATTCTTATTTTAAACTAAATTCTTTCCAAAATTCCGGTGGGAATTCAACGTTACAGGAGCACAAGTGCTTGCCCCTGAAAGGGTTAAACAAAAAATCATATTTCATACACTGCAATGGCAACTTCTTTAGCGTGATATTACACATAGACAGTGGCGATTGCTGCGTGTGATGCGGAAACTACGGCCATAACAGAAGCGATGTTTCGAATGCGGCTATATATTGCTTTCTTGGCGACAAATGAGGGGAGGAGGGGGGAAAAACGGCGACTGGTTGTTGCTTCTTGTTTTGGTAAAAATTAACGCTTTTAAAAATTGTAAAAAATATGAAAATAAGATGTTTATATTTCCCGAACAGATGCAAAAGCATTTTCAAATATTTTAAGCAATTAATTTCTAAATTCTATTAAATTTATCGGCAAAATTTTAAAACTGTTGGAAATCCATATCGAATATTTAGCATTCACAATTTTACGTCTAAATCCATTATGCAAATGTTCCATTTTCATTTCAGATAAAATTGAAATTGGAAAAATCGTCTGCATCCCCATAGGAAAGCATTATGAACCTAAAACAAATGTTTCTATATTTTCCGAACGAATGAGCTAAATTTAACCAAAAACTATATGCTAATTCCGGATACCTCGCAAACATACCTACCAAAAATCAACCTAATCGGACCATTTTTACGGCAAACTGACAGACGGAAGCCAGAACTTTTCGCTTCTCTACAGTGAGCCTTAACGTGACGTGTCGGCAAAAATCTGTCAACACTGAATATATATAAAATATTTCATACATTATGGTACTTGAAAAATAAGAACAAAAATAACACATGAAAATAAATCACAACTTACCGAACCTTTGGGAATAAGAAATAAGTTTTCACTCTTCTTCTTACGAAGAATACACGTATCTCTTCGTAGCATTTTGAAGAATTATAATGACCTATTTGATCTTCAAAGAATAATTTTAATAATAAATATTAATCAAGATTCCAAAATCAAATAGCGAACGCCGAAAATTTGCACAGGTACAGATGACAACAGCAAAAAGCACCAATCAGAATAGGGTTACAATTAAACGGAAATCACGAAGATAAAAATCGCCAAAGCGATGATTTAGTTTTTAAGGCATCCGCTGCAGTCGCTATTTTCAGGCGATGTTGGGTCTCTGTTTAAATCTCCTTACTCTGTGGTCCTACTCATAGAGTTTTTTAATGTGACAATGTCTTCTACTCCCGAGTGGGAAAGATTAGTAGTTAGCAGGATCTGGTTAAAACATTTTTTGTACTTGGTCCTGGAGGATATACTATTTGCAAACCCTCTTATTGTTTGAGATACGTTTTGCTACTTACCTCAACATTTCTGTTTCAGGAAAGAGGGGAGGGGCTAGAAATTCAGGCAATACTCTTCCTATTTGGTTTCAGATAAGAAACATACAAAGATCGATTCGTAACACTGTTTCAAAATATATGTACAAGACATGGGTTTTAATGTTGTTTCTGTCTGCGAACATTTATATGTATGAAAATGAATTACTATATACTCGTACATGAAAATCAAGAGTAAATAGCATCCAGTTTTATCTAAAACACACCGATTCTAAAATCAGTAAATTATCATATTTTCAATACGCTGTCATTGAAATAGAAATTTATTTCTCTATCTTTCTAAATTACTTCTATATTCTAAATTGGCCTTTACATGCACAGAACAATAACAATATATAAAACTAAAACGGTTTATAACAATTTAGTTAATTTCTGCCATATTTTGTTATTTTGGTTATTTAAAAAATAATGGATCATGAAAGAGATGTTTGTAATTTGCGTAGGTTTGTAAAAATGTTACGGAATAAAATACAGAGGAACTTGCTGCACGTCATGCTGCATGTTTAAATTTTGTTTTGAAACATAACAATATAGATATTTATTTTGTCCTATATGTTTAACGTTAATATAATTCAAAGTTATAAGCTAAATGTACATAAACTTTACTTATATATAGTTGATGCCGCTTAATGTACTCACATCGTAAACACAGTTTTTTGATATTCTACCGACAAGAAAGAGATATGTAGGAATATACTTAATGGTGAGATCTAGCACTATACTAGTAAAACAAAATGATGACTACCCTTGATAAAATGATGACTTTTATATTTAACAAAAAAGATAAGGAGCATTTATTGAAAGAACTCAGTAAATTTCCTTTGTTGACAATTCTCCTTTAAAAGGAATTGTTCGTACTCCTATTGCTTTTGAAAATTCTTCGAGCAATGTTGTACATTTTGCTTCAGAATTTTCAACGAGCTCTTCATTTCCCTAATAGTAAGTGGTATTTTAGGTTTGTTTTTTCCAAATAAATTTGCTCTTCCTGACATCCTGATAATGATATTTATTTTGTATTTCTTCGAAAATTTTTTGGAAAATATGAGTTTCGGTTATCTTTGTAGCAGCAGAAACATCGTTTGGGAACGTCTTCGAGAAGGTTTTGGAACATTGTTTTGCTAGTTCTTTCTGTCATTTCTAAAGTTATCTGTTGGTAATTTTTTTTTTTCCATTTCCTAGAGTCCTGCACTAACAAACAAATTTGTAATTGTAGTGTTTGTTTTGAATGGGCTTTATAATAGAACTTTACAATCAATTGCCCACTTTTCAGAGACTGGTCTGCTGAAAAAGAGATATCATTAAACTAGGAATTGATCATACACAACGTCTCAGTGTCATTCACAAAGTATTCAGATTATGCACATATATATATTAAGCAGTATATGCGTTAAAAAAAATAATAATAATAATTAATTTAAAAAAAATCATCTGTGTATTAATACGTTTTATGATCAAAAGCATTCTTTTCTGGGTTTAGTATTTCTTTAATTTTAGCAACATATTAGTAGTTATTTTCGTATATTGATGCACTATTGTTACTAAAAAGTATAGAAAACTTTGGTTATAGAAGACTCCTATATTTAAAATAATCCTTCAATTTAATGTATATTTCGCGTTCTTTGGCGCTTAAATTAAATCTGTGAAAAAGGCAGTATTCCCTTTCGTCCACATATTTATTTATTTGTTATTAATGTTATTGTCCCTGCGCACTTTTTGAGAAATAATTAAATTAATTTAAATAAACGTACAAATTTCTTTTTTTCTTATATTAATTCGTATTTGTTACAATTTAATGTTAACAAGATAGAAAGAATTTTTTTACACGATAAACAATTAATTTAGAATATTTTTCAAAATGAGAAACATATAAAGTACACAATGAATTCTTTTGTGATAAATAATTATCATTTCTAAGTTTTGTAGTTGAAATTTCATCTTTCGGATACATCCGAAATATTCTTTAAAAAATTACGGTAAGGATATAGTTTCTTTTTTAGATGCTTAAAGTCTATTTTATAGTGTATTTATCTAGTTATAGAGTTAAAGTTTACATCAGATTACATTACAAATAAGTAAACTTGTCACAAACAAGTAAGTATTTTGAATTTATATTTGATGTAATACATATTTAAAGAAAAAAAAACCTATTTTATTTTGTTAAATATTTTAAATACTATTATTAAAATTGAGTTTTATTAATATCGTGATGAAAAGGTGTTTGAAAAAAAAAAAAAAATACGGATTGGGAAAATATCTACGAATATGGTGCAAATAATCAATTATTTAAAACCACTCTATTATTAAAATAATTCGAATGCATATCATTCAATTATCACAATCACTGGATTATACTGTACAATTTTATCGTATTCATTCAGTAGTTTATTAAAACATTCACTAATTTTGAATGAGAAAATTGTTTGAGGAAAGCACTCAAACAACACGAATTTTCCGTTTTTTGTTCGTCTTCTTTTTCTTTTTTCCTTTTTTTTTTTTTTCTGTATTATTGTATTTTTTGTTTAACAAATCAGCTTTTCTTGTTTGGTATAAATATAAAGTTAAACAGCAGATTTACAGATCACCTTATGAGACTTGTGTGACAGGTTACGACACATTGTTTCAAGTTTTTATTGCAGGACAGAGTTGTGAAATGACAGAAATATACTCTCAACGAGTCTTTCAGTTAAGTAACTTTTATATTAAAAGCATAAAACTTCTAAATATATATTGAGACTCTTCTTTGCAAAATATTCCAGGAAAATTATTTTCCTAGCGGACATTACTATTACTTGACTGTAAAATACCTCATCGCAAACAATTCGTTTCTTTATGAATTGCTTACGCTATTTAAATAAATTATTTTATCTTTGTGCGTATGGATAATTTTTGCAATTTGCAAATTTTTGAAATGGTTTATATATAATATGTTTACAGTTATAGGCAAAATTAACTCTTACAGTTTAGATTATTTTACAATAGAATGATGACTTCGTTTCATATTAAACTGTATTTTCAAGTTACTAACAGTGCAGACTATAGATATAATCTTTTATAAGATATATATATATATTTTTGAAATATACTTGCTGTATAAAACTTCAAGGTTGCCAGCTTGGTCTCCTTTTTTATTCAGAAATTCTTAATTCACACCTCAAATTGTGAAAAAACAAATTCTACTTTATGTAATCACGAAATGTTTGTCTTTAAGTAAACTATAAATTATGATTCAGAATTTCTGGATAAAGAAGGGGGGAGGGTGAAGCCGTCAGCTTTGATTTGTGGCGTGCAACAGAGCCGAAGCTCTCTCTCAACCAATTTATTCAAAGTAATTGCAATTAAAATATTAAGTATAATTTGTGGCGTGAGTTTAATTTATAACAAAGTAACTTTAATTAGCAATCTAAAGTTAATGTAGTTTTTTATTATTTTTAGTTTACAGGCAATTTTAAATCAAAGTGTTATAGTGCGTATAAGATATACGCACTTTGCCTTATATACTTATATATACATATAATACACTTTGCCTTATATACTTATCTATACATATAATACACTTTGCCTTATATACTTATATATACATATAATACACTTTGCCTTAATATACACCACGCGATCCAAACAGAGCTATCCGGGTAAAAAATGCCCGATATGCTATTTGGTGTACAGAACGTAGATAAAAATCGTTTTTAATCGAAAATTCTAATAGATTTTTTTTCCATATTAGTATATTTTCTTAGATTGTCCACGAAATACACAAAAAGGGATTTTTGGTACTTTCGTTTTAACCGTATGCCAGTGTTTAATCATGAAAGATTTCACTATTTATAGCATTTCTTTTTATTCCATTTTTTTTTAGTGTTTAAGGGCGAAGTTCCATTATATATCTGTTAAATTCAAATTTTACTTACTTATTTGTAATTTTATTTGTGACATTTTAATTTCGTTTATCAATTTAGTTGTGGAAGTTTACACGAAAACAAACAAATACTGAATTAATTGCATTTTTTTAAACACTTTCCAACCTAGTTGAAAAGTGTTTATGACTTCGGTTTGTCTGCCGTCTGCCGTATGGCCGTCTGGTCGTGCTCTAACTCCCGTAAATATGCTCGGATTGCTCTGCAATTTTTATATGTTACTGTCGTTATCTATAGCATGTTCCCTATTTCAACGGAAGTGTGTAGCACTTATAGTTTTTTTACAGGGACACTCAAAATAATTCCGTTACATTACGTCTAGGGAGAAAAATTGTTTGCGGTTTATTTAAATAATGTTTCACTATTTTAAACGCATTGAAATTTATATATATCACTAAGGTGCATTACAAAAGGCTTACTACAGAATAGTGTGTGTATAGCAGTTATCGTTCATTGACAGGGACACACAAAAGAATTCTCTACTGTCTGTTAACAATAATTCCCGGAAGTGCGTTTTAAGTTACCGAACGCGAATTTAAATTTAATTCGCTTTTTGTCTATTACGTGGTGTGTATAAATTCTGTAGATCCTATACAGGGAAGCACAAAAGTTCGCGAACACATTTCCGTTTATTGACAGAAACTCTAGAAGGAGAATTTTAAACTGTGCTACGCGTTTCCTAACTGAACTAAAATTTAGCATCCTATGTAGTATATATACAAATCTATAGATCCTATACAGGGCTGAATAAAAGTATTCGGATATTTTTCCGAATATTGTATATGTTGGAAATTCCTGAAATTATGTTTTGAAATATGTTATGCGTTTTCCAAATTGTTTACTTAGATGTTATCTTTCAGCTTATTAAACGGTGTGATTTCTAAAATTATTTTGGAAGCGTTGGAAAGTGTTACATAATCTATGCTTGACGCATGATTTTTCGTTCTTGTTTTTTAATGCAAACCTGTTAATTATTCGTAACCGGGTTGCAAAAGATTTTTGAGATATATATTTTTTAATTCATAATAGAAAATTATTTAAAATCTATATACATAAAAAAAAATATGTAAATTTAGAAACAGTTATCAAACAAATGCAATTTTAAATGTACTTCTATTTCTTTTCGACGGTATAAAAATTGAAATTGTGCGATGTTTAGAAATAAAAAAAATTACGATTAAAGCAAATTTTATTGTTCTGGTCGTTGTCACCGCCAATATGACGTCAGCGTTATTCATGAACATGTATTTTTTTTTCTTTATAATTTAAATTTCATTAGCCCTAAGAATCAAAATTCACAGAGAATAAAATACAATTTAGAGACCGCAACTGAACATAAGCGATTAAATTAGAATAAAATCAGAATAAATTTTTTAAAAATCCTTTTATTTATTTATTTATATCTTTTACAGAAAGGTTTTTTTTTTCTACATTAAAAATCTTAAAAAAAGCTTTTTTTTTTTTTTTTTTTTTTTTTTTTTACTTATTTCATAAGACTTTGGAATTATTCAAGAGTTTCCCCTCTTCCTATATCTTTGAGAAAGCACATCTCAGAAAGAGTCTGAATCGTCTCTCTTTGGCAACATATAATGCATCACATTATGACAACGGGTGGTACACGTTTGAGTATATTTAAACACAGTTTCATCGAGAACTGATTTCACCTATATCTTCTATGAAAAAGATCAAATTTCACGAACCATTACAAGAAAATTTTCGAGAAAATTGTATGTAGATACATACACCGCTCAGTTAATTAAAGGGGTACACTTTATTTCAACACTTTAGTTAATTATAATAATCATGTGATCAAACATCAAACCTGGGCGTCCCACTGTACACATAGATGAAAAAACTATATATATATTTTTTTTATTGAAAACTCTAATAATTTTTTTTTACTTTAATTTTTTTTGTTGTTGTTGTTAGATTGCCATCTAACAAAACCAAAAAAAAAAAAAATCATTTATTCGGGGAAAAGGTGAAAAATATCAATTACACTGATAAACAAGAAATTTTTTCTTGGAAAATTCGAACAGTTTAAAACAACCATACCCTTGGGAATGTAGGAAATATTCACTAAAAGGTGAAGTTGGTTTCCGTTTCAGAGATATCTGTGTTTAAATATATCTCATTATGTTATTCTATTGTCTTTTAAAGTACTTTGTTTCTACAGTCTAATGACCCTCAAAGTGAACAAATATCTACAACTTATAACACATCTAGGCGCCAATAAGATGTGTGGTGTGCATTGCTGTGCCATGAAGATTTTTCTTTGTCTTTTGTAAAAAAAATTAGCTGACGAACGGGTGCTTTTATAATGTCCCGTAAGTGTGTTAATTTCTCTGATAGTTTTTGCTATATTTGTGGCGAATTTATCAGCACTACTCCCAAAAGAAACATTACTTCTTTAATTAGAATTGCCAATAAACATTATTTTGGATGCGAAATTGGAGTTCAGAATAAGCCATGGGCACCACACTTTTGTTGTTTGCTCTGTTCTACCCGACTTCGAGAGTTCATTAAGGGAAAGGGGACTTCAATGCCTTTCGCCATACCAATGATCTGCAGAGAAGCTAGAGATCATTTAGAAGCTTGCTATTTTTGTATGACTCCAACACCGAAAGGAATTAATTTTAAGAAGCAGATGCATATACAGTATTCCAACATCGATTCTGCTACGAAGCCAGTTCCTCACAATAACGTACTTCCTGTGCCACAGCCGCCTGTAAACTACAGTCTTTCAGTTGATGAAAAATGCATGCCAATATACCTCCATTCCTGGAGGTTATGCTTCAGGGGGAGAAGAAACATATGATATCCATGTCTTTTGTGTTGAAGTACAATGGTTTTAAGTGGAAAATTTGTACTAACTTGAAAGTCATTTCTGTTCTGCTGGGTTACACGAAATATTCATGCTTTATCTGCGAATTGGACAGTCGTGCAAAAGGTAAACATTACTGTGTACAAACGTGGCCGTCTCGGAAGTCTCTAGAACCTGGTGATAAAAATGTAATTAACCGACCTCTTGTAGCATCAGTGGGCATATTACTCCCACCACTCCATATTAAGTTGGGATTGATGAAAAATTTCGTGAAAGCTCTTAATCAGGACGGTAAAGCATTTGCGTTTATCCGAAACTTGTTCTCAACAATATCGGATGCCAAAATAAAAGAAGTTGTATTTGTACGTCCAGACATTCGGGAAATTATGAAAAATGACCAGTTTGAAAGCATTCTTACGACGGTAGAAAAGGACGCATGGCTTTCATTCAAGGGCGTTGTGCATAATGTCTTACGGAATAACCAAGGTACAAATTACAAGTGTATATTTCAAAATATGGTAAACAATTTTAAAAAGCTAAATTGTCACACGTCATTAAAGCTTCATTTCTTGCACTCTCACATTGCATTTTTCCCAGATAATATAGGAGCTTTTATCGATGAGCATGGTAACTGATTTCACCAACAAATCTCTGCTAGGGAGTCTCGTTATCGATCGCAATGGAATGCAGCAATGCTTGCCGATTACTGTTGGTTCATCAAGAGAGAAGATACTGAACAGAAATATAAACGCAAATATAGGTACTAATATACTCAAATTAATACACTCAAATTGTGTTCAGCTGCGTTAAACGTGTGTAAAATATGTGTAAAATGTGTATAAACAGCGTACAAGTATACTGCTGGTAAATTTAACATTTATGGATTATTATTATGTATAATTGTACGATCTCCTAAATTGTGATATATCGTAATAACTTATAAATACATATCCTTAGTTTAAAAAAATAAGAACCAAGTAAACATTTTTAATATCATTTTTATCTACTCAAGGGTGTATATAATTGGAATATTAGCTTTAAATTTAAGAAAAAAATAAAAAGTCAATTTTTGTTTATCAGTGTTATGTAAACAAATAAAGTTTTGTAATTTATTACAAGCGATATTTTCAAATTAGACATATACCAAGGAATAATAGTAAAAGAAATTGCTACATATAGCAGCATTTTTTTAAAATTCTGAATATTTTAGTGTTTAAACCCGTAGTTCGATTACTGGTCTGTTAAATTTTAGTTCTGTTTGTTTCTTTGTTTATTTACGATGAAGTATTAATTTCGTTATGGATTATTAACCGGAAACAAATGCTGAACTATTTATATTGCTTTAAGTTCAAACGTGTTAATCTTGCATAATCGAGCACCACGTGATAGAAATTTCTGTAAATATTATTATTGAAAATTATTTTTAAAAGAACAAATAATCTGTATATTGAGAAACAGTTTCAGAAAAATTTGCATTTGAAAATACATTTTTCAACTTATTCTACGGATAAAAAATTGTAATTGTGCAAGGTTTAGGAGTTAATAAATTTCGATAAAAGGAAAATTGGTTGCACAAATCGTTGCCACCGTCAATATGACGTCAGAATTATTAACGTAATTTTTTTTCTTTATATTATAGATTAGCGTTTAATGCATTCTAATACATGCCTCACAACTAAACTTTAATTATCTGCTGAAGTTTAATCGTATGTATCATTGAGATTTTATACTCGTAGTCAGAGTATACTCATAACTATACTAAGAAACTATAGTTACTGATTTCATTATGTCATTCTACATCTCTTTTATTTTATGGTATATCTATATATATATGTATATATATATTTCATTTTGCATTTTACAAGAAAATTTTACATTTTAGTTTTCATTTATCTTTAGACCAAATTGTTCGACATGGGAATACAATATACCCTGATCCGCATCGTCACCGATGAATTTCAAACACTATTGTTTGGTTAGTATTTCCAGACTTATTACATCTCTTACTTTTCCCTTCTGATCACAAGATGGCAGCACCACCGAATGAAACATTCATAATGTTATTTAATAAATCTTTTTGTAATACTTTCAAATGCACACTAACTGTAAATAATTAAATAAAAAGAGAAAAAAATAGGTCCTATTTATTTCCATTAACTGTAGAATCAACGTTTTGTAAATAAAATATACTGACTGAAATTTATATTTATTTTTTTAAATTATCGAAAAATCTCCGGCAGTGAAAGACGAAAAAAAAAGTTTAAAATATTTTACCTATCTGAGTCTGTAAACAAATGTAAATAAGATGCTTCCATTCGAACACAGATTTGAAAAAATAAACAAAAATTGAAAAATTGTTCGGCATGGGAACACAATCGTCACTGATGAATTTCAAACGCAATTGTTTGGTTAGTATTTCCAGACTTGTTACATTTTTTACTTTTCTCTTCTAATCACAAGATGACAGCACCACCGAATGAAACATTCATAATATTTTTTATAAAACTTTTTATAATACTTTCAAATGCACATTAACTGTAAATAATTAAATAAAAAGAGAAAATAAAATATGTCCTATTTATTTTCATTAACTGTAGAATTAAATTTTTGTAAATAAAATATAGTGACTGAAATTTATCTTTATTTTTTGAAATTATTGAAAAATCTCCGGCAGTGAAAGACGAAAAAAAAGTTTAAAACATTTTACCTATCTGAGTTCAGAAACAAATGTAAATAAGGTGTTTCCATTCCAGCATAGATTTAAAATAATAAACAAAAATTGAGAAACATTAGCATGAATTAATGTATTATACTACGCATTTACTAAAAGATAACATATGAAGTAAAAAAAAAAAAAAACAGAAGAAGAAAAGAAAATTGCGCAAAATATTGCATGTTCAGCGTTTAGGGACATGAGTGTCTTTTAGCACCGATGTACACAGAAGAACGTGTTCCACACTCTCCACGTGCAACTGGGTGGGTCATAAAAGTTAGAGTCTATAGAACAAGGACAAGGCTTTATATGTGTAAGAAGGTTATAGTAAAATGGCAATTTTATATGAATCAATAGTCTCTCTCTCCCCCCCCCCCACCTCCACTTCCTTGATTGAGATCAAATGTTTCAGAAACAATTTTTATAGGAAGCACTGGTTGTAGCGGAATTTCCATCCCCAGTCCCCATTTAACCGCTATTTTCGTGGCTTTATTTAATTGTAGGGCGATTCGGTTTGAATCAAAACTTATGAACATGCAAATTTTATAAAATGTTAAAGTAAGGGTAATTTCTAATTTTTATACGAAAAGGAAAAAAAAAATGCCGCTCTTGTTAAATCGTAACTTTTACTTACCCATCATGCGTAGTATAGGGTAAGTCTTGTAATCGTTTCAAAAATCGAAAAAAAATTTTTGACGGATTTACACATTTCAGACACTGGAGATTCCGAAAAACATATTTTTAGAAAAAAAAAAAAAAAAAAAAAATACTGACGCCCTTCTGTCTGTGTGTTTGTATGGCTGTGTGTCTGTATGTCTGTGAGATTGTGTGTCTGTAAACACTCTATCTCCCGAACATATTGAGATAGAGACTTGAAATTTGGTATGTACTTAGCATGTAATAATGGGAAGAAGCTTATTGAATTTCAGTAACCTCGGTTATCCGGAACTATTTTTTTCGGACTCTCGAAATATTCGTTCTGATAAAAGTATATAATTTTTTCCAAATTGTTTATTTTAAGGAGGGAATATGAAAGACAATAAAAAAAACATAAATTTTTCATAAAGAATGAAGTCGATCGGATAATGAGTTGCCGAGATATTTGTAATCCTATTTACCACACTCTTCAATTTTTCGTGACCCTGTATTTCATTCAAATTTCAATTCAACCATATATTTTAATTGGAAATGAGAGGCTTAATCCGACGCAAACCGTTTGTAAACCGTTATTTAATATGATTATGAATTTTCGAGTTATAAGGACGTTTTTTTTACGCAATTCAGTAATAGAGCATTTAAAGTTTACGACGTCATCAAGCCACGATTTTATTCGAATTGCAGTGCACTTTATAAATTGTTTACACATGTTTTATTTTCATATTTTATGTTATGCATATCCATGATGGGTATAAGTATTACGGTGGACCCCAACGACTAGTTTACTTTTTGACGCATATCTGAATACTTTTCTTTTCGTAAACGCATAAAATTGGCAGAAGTTCTTATTCAGAAACTATGAAGTTGAATATTGTTTTTCATTTTTCGATAAAGCCCGAGGCTATCCAATTTATAAAAAAAACCTGTGGCAGTTGGCATTTTAAATCGATTTCCGGATGTGACTGGCTAATAAAAATCTTCCGGGGCAACAATTCCTTATAACTTAAGATGCAATCCATTTACGGAAAATGAAAAATGCTAGTCGAGTCCAAATAACTTAAATAGTCATACCAGCTAGTTTCATGCTTTTACGTTTAAAAATGTGTTCGTGAAAGTATCGGAATCTTTCTTGTGTTTGAGCGGGGGGGGGGGGGGGATATTTCTTTAGAACAGCTTGAGAGTACTAAATGATTATTTGTATAGTTTTCTTAATTTCTTTCAGAAGGTAAATTTTAGACATCATAAATCAAAAGTAAATTCCCTTAAAAGTTGCAAGGCAAATTATCCTGGTACTTAGTTTTTCAGTTAAATCGAAAGGATTTACAAATGAAATGACTTTATGGTGCATAGATAAATGCACAGTTACAACAGAAAAAAAAAAAATTAAATTTAAAACTGAATCCTATTAGTTAGAGGTATTTGTAAGGAGTTAAATATCTGTAATTTTATTTATTTATTTTTGTACATGGAAAGGGAGGAGGTGGTTCTAAAAATTTCATCTTAACCCATTAATTATCGCGCCCGTGATATTCACAGGCGCGTTTCCACTTTTTTTTTTTTTTTTAATTCAGATTCTTTGATTTCCACCAGTTTTTTTAAAGAGTGAAATTAGCTTTATTCTCGCATCATTTTATCAGCCATTAAAAAACATGAATATTTCTACTTCAAAAAAGTGGTGCAATCAAACAAGTTGAAATTTGAAAAAAGTAGCCTACACAAATATATAGCGACGCTGAAGGGGTTAATCAAAGAAAGGATGCTTAAAATTTTCTCTCAAATTTTATTAAACTGTGTTTAAAAAAATGATTGACGGTCTGGATAAGTTTGGACTTTGTGACATCAGAATCATTATTTTATCCATGAATTTAATTCATTTGAGATTCAATCAGAAGCGCAAGTGTAAAAACTTATTTAAAAAAAATTATTTTGCCCCGCCCCCGCTTCCATAAGTGCAATTTAAAAATTTAATTTGATTGCTTAGCTTTTCAGTTAAATGAAAACATTTTATAAACTATGAACATTACTGGTGTTACTTTTAGTAATGTCAACAGGAGGGCGGAAGGGGAGGAGGATTAGTAGAAATTTCTAAGGGAGGTGTGAATAATTGAGATGACAGATTATTTATTGTTGCTACACAGTCACAAATAAAAGATAGAGCCAAAGCATTTTTAAAGCAAAGGTTAAAGATTTTAAAAAGTGTATTCTGGAGGTAGGAGGTTTGGAAATGGCTGTAATTTAGATTATTACTAAAAATCAACAAGTAAGATTTATTTTTTTATTTTTTTTTCCTTTAAGTTTTACATCATTTAAATATCAATAACTTTTAAATTATGAAAATAATAGGGGGGGGGGGGAATCTTATTTAAATAAAAAGTTTATTTTCTAAAAAAAAAAAAAAAAAAAAAAAAAAAAAATTGAGTACATATATAAGTTTCTAGTAACTGTATAATTTTCAAATTGTCAGGTAAGCTCGTTACCTTTTTCATCTGTAGCAGTGTGCATGAAAGAGGAAGCATTTATGGTTTAAGTTTTACATATAGTATAAGTCTTTAGTAATTGTTTCATTTTCAAATTGTCAGGTAAGCTCGTTACCTTTTTTATCTGTAGCAGTGTGCATGAAAGAAGGAGCATTTCTGTTTGAAAAATGGACAGTTTTTGGAGCATTCATTAAATTATTTATTATATTAAAGTCATTCCTTACAAGTTTTCCAAACATTAGTCCTTGGACAATGGCTTATTTTTTATCCAAGTCTTCTTTCCCTGATAATTAAGATAAAAATTTGTTTTGTAACTGTATTAATTGCACATGCATAGATATCAAAAGTTACATATCATTCAACAGTTTAAATTATTCAAAAGTTATCAATATATTCGCGGGATTAAAATTTACTCCAGAAGTTTTTAATATCAATTTTAATTAAAAAAAATTATACGTCCATTCCGTATTTCTTTGTGTGCAATATTCCGTGATATTCAAGGTTTTTAAATGGCTTTCCTTTTGCTTTTGATCAGATTGATCTCGTATTTTAAAAAGTCTTAAAAATAAATGGAAACGCTGAAGATCTTAAATAATGTATGCATGTTGTGGAGAAAACTGTATATAATGAAATTTTACTTGTTCGACTTACTTAAAGTTCAAATTTTGCATAAAATAATATAAGACATAAATGTGCATCATTTTAAAATGGGGGCGGAGTTATTCAGCTTTTCCATCTGCTGATGAGGTGAGGTGTGTTTGTCAACCTGGATCACAAAAATTCTTATTCCCAAGTTTTAGAATTTTTTTTAATACGCTTTTATATTTTATTAAAACTATTTAAAGTTTTTTTTTTAATGATTTTGATAATTTGTATAAAAATGCTGTGTAAATTATAAAATTTTATATTCATATATTTATCGAAGAATATTATATGTTGCATTTTTTGTGAGGTGTTTGAAACTCCCATGAATGCAACAATTTTTCATAAAGTTTTGAATGAATTTTATCTATATAAATACTTTTTAAAAATGCAGAAAGATTTTTTTATTATTATTATTATTATTTTTTTTTAATCCTACCAAATACTTGTGAAAGGAATGTGTTCACGTTAACTGTATACTAAACTGGTTGCGCCGGATCTAATGCAACAGACAGCAAAGACCGTAGTGTCCAAATTTGAAAATTGTCAAACGTATTTCAAAAACTATGAGAGATGCCGACAAAACAATCAATTACAAAACTGTGAAGCATGCTCTATTTAGTAAGAAATGATGTCTTACATGTAAATATAACTTTAATAGAAGCTCTGAAAGCATTTTGGCATCCAATTCCCGGCGTAAATAGTCAACGATCGTGTATGAATATGTGGCATTATAAGACAGATGCACATTAAACTTTTCATTACCAACATTTAAAACATGAAATAAAAATTATTTACACCTTGTTTACACAAGTTTTCACACCTTGTAAATAATGGTCACAATAAGCTTAAAACCCTCTAATGAAAAATTCTTGGAGATTATTTATTTTTTTATTTATTATTTTTGTAGTTATAGAATAAACAAATATCACAAACATGCGTTTAAAATTTTCCTGTAACAAAATTAAAGTTACTTAGAACTGTCATGATAAGTTTAAATCAAAGTTTTTAGGTTTAATTGTAAAAAGAAACAAATATATTTAGTTACTTCTAATATTAAATTGCATAAAATTATACATGAATTTAAAAAGACGTACGTGGATGTTTCAATCCAGCTTGATTAAAAAATTTCTCCGTGAAATTTCTTTTCAAAAATACTCTTTCATATATTGATTTCATTTCTAAATAATTGTGCTTTTGGTAGGGAAATGATTAAAAATGCAGACAAAATTTCTAATTTTTTTTTAATTAAATTAAATGTCTTAACAAAAGTTTTAAATAGAAAATTCCTTAAATAAGGACGTCCATTGCGAAAGTGCTAAGTAAAGGGTTAGGTTATAAAACTAACATGAGTTAGTAATATTAAATATTTTCAGTAATTAAACCAATTTAAATATGTTCAATGTGTGCATGACTTGCAGCAATAAAAGTGCATTTACCTGTTTAGTGTAGTTCTTGAAAATACACTAAACAATTACACTAAATAAACAGAAAAATAATGTGCATTTTAAGTTATATCTTACACCAGAATACTTTTGTGGAGTATTGTTAATAAAATAAAAGAAGACTATCGATAATTTCCTTGCTGTAAGCAATCTTTACCTTCTCCCAACGGCTCACTTTGAAATGATATTCAACTCACACTCGACTGGGCGTTAAGTTGCTGCAACTAGGAAGCCCCTGAACCGGCATCAACTGTTCCGGACCGTTCCGACAAATTCAGGCAGCCGATTAATCACTACTCTAAGAAACACCGCCCACTTCTCGTATATCTATAACCACGTAATACCGCTAGGAATATTGCCAAGTGGTTTAAATAGGTCCTGAAATTTACATAACAAGTCGCTAGTAGACATAGCGATTAGGATGGATTTCAGATGCAATTAATGTATAGAAGATGTTACAATTTTTATTAATTTTAATTAATTTAAACTTCTCAATGTGGCTAGTAATTTCTTTAGCCACAGTTGTTATACAGTCTTTCGGACAACCATTAGTAGAAACAAGATTTACGAAATAATCCAAGCTAGTTTTTATTCGGAAATTCATCATTCAAAAATAAAGTTTTATTTTATTTCATTTTCTAATTACATAAGTTTTTTTTTTTTTTTTTTTTTTTTTTTTTTTTTAACGAATCGGTCATATTATAAGGGAACATAACGATGATACGCAATCATATTATTTTTCAATTGATATACAAGTATTAAGTAATTATGAATTATAAAATAATAATAATAATTGTTATTATTACTATTTATTAATCATATTAATTATTCATGTAATAATAATTATTATTAAATTTATTAATATTATTATTATACAATTATTTTATGGAAAATAAATAATAATGAATATTTATAACAATTAACAAATTATTTTCTATCAATTATATTCATTGCTGTTAATAAATTATTTTAATTCTTTTGTGCATTTTAAAAGATTTCGCTTATTTTCGCAATTTTTAAAATTTTCTTTTCCTGAGCTAGACACACTTCCCAGCTTTTACGACCGCGCATTCACATGATATTGTCAAAAAGTTTAAAATGTTGAAATTTTATATTAGTGCACCAAAGAGAAGAGGTGGTGGTGGTGGTGTGGGGGGGGGGGGGTTATTTTAACAAACAAAAGAACCCTTTTTCTATGATGTGTACATGACGTATAAAAATTCCTATAAAAAAGACACTAACATCAGAAATTTTCAGCTTACAGCTATTTTATGCTTTACTTAAAAAAAAAGAAAGAAAAAAAAGAATGAAAGGAAAGAAATATATATATATATTAAAATAAAAAAAATCTTACTTCCTTAAATGCAGGTGAGAGCTGTAAAAGTTGTATGTTAAATTATTACTAAGCGTTTAGGAATTTCCTTACATTGGTTTTTGTTTGTAACGTATTCAGTAGAAAATATTTTTACACACAATAAACAAATTTTTCTACGAATTTTTTCACTTTTTATGATTAACAATTGTTTCTGGTTTGTAATTCTCTAATCTGCCCCTGCTAAACTGTGCTGCTATATATTTCAAATGAAAATCAGAATATATATATATATATATATATATATATATATATATATATATATATATATATATATATATATATATATATATATATATCCGTTAAAAATCGAAATCAGATTTTCCCTCTGTAGAAATGTAGGTGGCGTTTTTACCCACCATAGCTAAAGGAGAATTCCTTTATCTTTGCATTGCGCTCTCGTATTTTGTTTAGGTTTAACTAAAATGAAACTCTATTTTGTAACATATTTTTTTCGTCGAAAATGTTTCATTGCTGTGTTCCATACGGCATTTCTGATTAACTTTTTAAAAAATCTTAGAGTTTCTTTTAACGAATTTCCTTCAAAATTGTATTTCAGGAATAAATGGTTGAAAGTTATATGCAGTGATAATTTCTAGATTATCTTATCACAAACCACAATTTTTCAATCTGATTTCGATAATTTTAGACTTTGTAGAGCAAACTGTACGAATCCTAAATGCAAATGGAATCGTCAAAAGTATTTATAAATTGATATACAGTAAAGCATCGTTTATACGACGATCGTTTATACGACGATCGTTTATACGACGTTTACATTTATACGCCGTTTTGGTGTGGCCCCAATTCATTCCTACTTGTTGTAATGTAAAAATATATCTTTTATACGACACACAAAATCGTTTATACGCCGGTTTTTCGATTTTGTGCACTTTTTGTTTGTTTATTTTTTTTGTGTATTTTAAGAACGGGCGTGTGTTTAAATATACCTCTCATGAGTCATGATAACAACGTGGGCTGGTGTGGGATTTTAGTCGGAAAAACCAATTTACGCGTAACACTGGGAGGGGTCATTCTTTTTGCGGGGATGGTCAGCTTTCCCGACCTGCGTTCTCGATGCAATGAATATGATTTCGTCGGCTTGGTCTCAAGTAACAGAGACAACAATAAAAAACTGTTTCATAAAGGCGGGATTTGCACATCAAAATTCCGATGATAATGAGGGTGATGACGTAAGCGACGATGATACAATAATCAATGAAGATGATTGGAATCTGCTCAGAGCAGAGACAACTATTGATGAATACATGGATTGCGATGAGGATGCAGGCCCGTAGCTAGGTGGGTGCCAGGTCGGGCGAAGCCCGACCTGCAAAAGATTTTGCCCGACCTAGCGTGAAACTTTACATCCCGATTAAAACAACATTAAATTTCTATTATTTTTTTTAATAAATTTTAGTCTAATCTAGTGTGAGACTGGACATTCCGATCACTTTATCAGACACTAATTCACTTTAAATTCCCAAATTTTTCCATCTTCTTGCCAGATCTAAGCAAAGAGACCCCCCCCCCCCCTCCTTCCAATTTCGTTTTTAAAATGGAAACAAAACCAGAAAATTTTTCATATATAAACCTTCTTTTTTCTCTCTTTCTTTAACAGACAATAGACCTGTCGGGGATTGTCACGTTGGACATACCCCGCTTTGTTGAAATTACACCGTACCGCAGGATATTCCTGCCCGTACCGGCCCAGCAACAATTCTGTATTGACTGATATCCATAAAGCTTACTTTCTTTGTAGAATTGTCACCATGTGAAATTTATCTTAAGAAAGCGGGGTTGAAACCAAAGGCTTCTGAATCTGAAAATAAAGCGAAACAGCCTAAAATAATGTTTTTGAATTTGTCGTACATGACAGTTTGCTGCTTCTTTCATGGAACTGAGGTTCCAATTCCATGAAACGGATTGTTATGTTTACTTGTTTGCTTTCGGAAGAGGGGACTAATGTCTTTCATTCTTCTGATCTTTCGTTACATATTATTGAATGATAAAAATTTGTGAAACCTATGTCACAATAAGAAAATTATAGGAGGAGTTTTCCAGCGTAAAGAAATGGAATTGCAATGAAAATATCATCTTTAACCAATAGAATATAAAACTTGTTTTAATTAAATGATATAAATTTAATTTATAAATAAGAAATTTACAGAATTATCTGCGAATTGTTTTTAATATACATGTGTCTTAAGTTATATATATATATATATATTTTTTTTTTTTTTCCACGGGTTTTACAAGTAGTGGTTAGTAGAGGAAATTATTACCGCGTTACACGTTTGTATGTATTTCACTTTAAATAACTTTTATGTAACATAACATAAATAACTTTTCATCTTAAAGTACAAAATCTTCAAGGAACAAAATTAGATAGTCAATAATAAATCAAAGAACAAAAAGAAAAATGTAACGATATGATATTGTTAAGTTGTTAAATATACTTAGATTTTATAAAATGTTTTATTTCGCGTAAAATATATTCTTTAAAGGAATTTATTTGCAGATATCGAAATAATACAATAAAAGTAGCTCAAAAAAGTTCATACCTTTGCTTACGGTTTGAAAATATTTATAATAATGAACAAGATAACAAATTAAATCCATTATAGGCGTCGACTACAAGGCCATAGAAATTCTCTGGAAATTTTCACAGGGCCATCGCCTCCCTCCTCCCCTCTGGAAATAAAAATTAATAGAAGGTCTGTCCCTTTATCTGTTCAATCTACTCTTCCCCTAAAATTTTTAAAAGTTGGCACCTCTGACATAAACCAATCATTATTTCAAATTTAAAGAATAAAATATGCCGGGCTACTTACGATTTTACAAATCCAAATTAGTTATCTTCTGACACATTCACAAAGTCATTCACTATTCTTAAATTCAAAAATTTTTCAGGTCCTCTTATTAAAAACAAAGAAATTAAACAGTGTTTTCCATTTTTTTGTAAAAGCAAATCAGTTTTCAGAAAATTTCCGCCAAAGTTAAAGATATAAACCAATTTTCTGGACATGATGGTCTGATAAAGTTCATAAGAGAGAAATCGATTACAACTCAAAATTTAACGTATCTATAGAAAAGTGAAAAACGTTATTCGATTCTAAATCACTTTAGTAGTTAAAACTTGTAAATTTCATGCTTTTATGTATAAAAATGACAGTGCGAATATAGCAAAAAAGTTCCGTGTTGTTCAGCCGGAAAAAATTGTATATGTATAAATTTAATTTGTAATTTGACACTGCTATATGGTATTGTGATTTCATTGTGTATGGTCAGTTTCTTATGTTTCAATGGTTAAATTTTACATTAAGTTTACACACACACACACACACATATATATATATATATATATATATATATATATATACAGAATTACTATATATATATATTTTGGAACCTCATGGAGGATATCTGAAATGGTATTTAATTACGGGTGAATGTGACCTTAATGTCATAACAGTCTTATGCATAAACAATATGTATAGCTCTTTTCAAAAAATATACGGCGATTGAAGGAATAGCGATGCTTTATAGGAAATGGACAGTGAAATAAATAAATTAAAAAATATTTTATATTTGCACAGACACTAAACATTCTGCATAAATAGTGTTTATTATTATTTTTAATGTAGCAAGGAACAAACAAACAAGTTGGAAATGTACGTTAAACGTGACAAATGAGGTGCGACCGTACTATAACTAGTTTTACAATGTAAAAAAATCATCTTTATTATTTCTCTGAAATGAATTATATCGTCTGTTACGAGCGAAATGAGCATGTCTCTTTTTTTTCTTACTTACAGATGCGAATTTTTTTCGACACCAGACAGCGCTGCAAAATTCAACATGAGATATTGCTTTACGAATGATTACCTCCATGGTTTAATATTTCTATGACTCATGATGAACGAATCTCTTGTGTTTATTTACTTTAATGGATTGAGATATTCGGCTATTAACCTAACTATTTCTACTGAAGTTATCTCAGAATCTATACATTTTTTAATGTAACTCATCTCTCAAGCAAACCATTTTTTTGAATGATCTTTCTAAAAATGTAACTTTTATGCAATTTTATTCGAAGAAATAATGTTGAATAAAAATGACCGCTTAACATATGAAAAACGAAGTGTTTAGCAGCCCGCATAGCATGCATGGTCACAGTGACGTCACCGTGACGTCACAGTGAGTCACGTACGTCACGTCACATCTGTGACCAAAATACAACCACTCAGTGACGTCACATTGTGACTAAAATGTGAATTGCTTGGAAATCATAAAAAAATTGCAAGAACACTACAAAATATGTTATTCAATGTAAAAAAATATGTTTCTGACATTTTTTTAAATTTTTGTGACGTCACTGTGACGTTACTGCAAGTCACAAACACTACGTCACCTGTGTTATCAACGAGGCTAACGAAAAAGACAGGCTACCGCGGTGCATTCCACTTATCTTTTTTTACAGACCGCCACAGTGACGTGATGCTCTTTTCGTACACCTGCATTGGTGGATTCGAGCATCACGTGACTGCCGCGGTCTGTAAAAAAAGATATGCGTAAAGCACCGCGGTAGCCTTTCTTTTTCGTTAGCCTCGGTTATCAAAATACCACCATGTTGTGAAGTCACAGTTTGACCAAAATGTGAATTTTTAATATATTTTAAAATGATGAGAAATATATATTATTCAGGAATGCTTTAATGCACTTAAAGGGTCTGATTCTGACTGATTTTTATGATCCCTGGAAAATTAAGCTATATTGATTAATTTATTTACTGACCTACAGGAAAATGCTTTATAAATAGGTAATTTTCAATCAATATGCAATTATAAATTATAATACAAACATAATGCGGCATGTACTCCATGAACAATTTTTTTTAAATTAAGGCAGTTTCTCATTTGCTTTTCATATTAATTAACAACTTTTGTAAAACTGAGAGCAACAATCTATATTATAGAGCGCAAGCTATCCAAGGGTAACAATGACGTCATGTTAACAGCGGCAACAACTGAACAGTAAATTTCGCTTTTACAGTGATTTTTTTTAACTTCTAAATATTGCACAATTTCAATTTTTAACCGTCGAATAGGAAAAATAAAATTCTCTTTCAAATGCAATATGTTTCAAAACTGTACCTCAATTTACTATGGTAATTAAAGATTTGTTTGTTTGATGGGAGGTGGGTTGTGAAAAACAGACGCTTTATTATAATAAAATCAGTGGTGTACATCCGATAACAATTGTTTTTCCTTAGTATTTAAGTAGATTGAGTACCTCTTCCAATATATATTTTGCTGTTTGTTTCATACTTTGTAAATAAATTTAACATTTTCCGAATATAAAATGAAATTTAAAAAAAAATTATGCAAAATGTGTATGATTTAAATAATTATTCACGTGTCCGTTTTTCATTAACCACAAATTTCTTTAAAAAAATATTGTTATTTTACAAGCTGTTTCTTCTACAGGACATTAATAAAGAAAAAAGGAAATTTTGAAAAAGGGAAAATGCCCCCCCCCCCCAACCTTTTACTTTTTTAGGATCACATTTTGCAATTATTACGATCTATGCAAATTTTACTTTTTTTATGATTTTGCATTCTTGTCCATTAAAATATTTTTTATGTACCCTAAAAATTTAAACAATATTTTATTTGATACGCCATAAATATTGATATTTTTTACAACTTACAAAGAAAACTATACAAGTATTATTATTATTGTGAAACTAATCGTAAAAAAAAGGTAAACTGCTTCTAAAATAAATCTTCAAATAAGAAATTTTAATTGGAGAGACTATAAAAAGAAATATTCTGCTTTTTTAACCTTCTACTCTAACATCAACTATATAAGAAAAAAAAAAAAGAAAAAAGATCATCTGGTGTTTTAAACGCTTTCAAAATTATCGTCTGCTTTTTTAACCTCAGAATAAGAGACGCACAACAGTGTATTTAATCTTTGGATGTCAGTTCGTTGGACAATACGCGTGTTATGAGCGTGTATAATTTCTACGTATTTAAAATTAAAAACCTGCACAGGATTCCGCAAATACAATTTTTATACGAATTTTCTTTCCATGAAAAGTACAATTCCTTTGCGTGGTTAAATTTGTTTTCCGCCAATGTTATTGTACTTCATTTGGAGGAATTTTGCCTTCTCAAGAAAGTTTCGCTATTTTTACGTCAAAATAGAATATTGAAGATCACAAAGAAAAAGAGGTATGGAAAAATATTATTTTCCCTGTTAGCTTTGCATTTAGTTATATCGTGTTCAGTTACTTTCATGCAGTATTTTACAAAAGTTAAATATTTCGTTTAACATTTATCAGTTAAGTTTATTAAATTTAATGTTTATTTTGTTAAAATAAGTAACAATATGTCAAAGATTTTAATCAGATAATTACTTTCACTAAATTCATTTCCTGAATCATTTTATAGTTATAAATTTCAAAACATCTGTACACTATTATAAAAGAATTATTATTAAAGGAAAATGTTCTTTATAATTACCACCTAATCCTGTAAAAAAAAAAAATAATAATAAACCAATGTGTGGTTCCATTTTATGTTGTTATCTGAATTTATATATTTTTTCATATTAAAAACTGGTTAAATATTTGAAACTATGTTTATAATTTATTATTTTATTGGGTTATGTAACTATGATTATTTACATTTCAAATGGACTTTATATCTAAAATTTTGGCCAAACTTTATTCTAAAACTTTTACGGTAGATTTTTTTAAATCAGCTTGCTCTATTTATGATGAACAACAGATTATTGTGATTATTGCCTAGTCACGAAACATCGACCCAGATAGATATTTCATCGGCATCATATGATAAATTATATGTGTCACTATCGATGCATTTATTACAATTCCATAAATAATTGACAATAAATTAGTAACATTATATTTTAATAACCAAAATATTGTTTTTAAGTATGTTTTTTACTGCAGTTGCATACCTCTAAACATACCAAAAGACAAAGTTATTTTCAGCGGGGTTAATAAGATGATTTTCTTTATTACTGCTATCTTTTAACGCAGTAGTTAATATAAATTGTTTATAGAAACCTCAACATACGACGATACTGAGTTAATTTTTAATATCAAAGTTTTATTTATCATTTAAACAGTTTCATACCTTTATGAATAAAATTAACTTTGTTGAATTTAAAAGTCTGCAGATGTCCAAAAATAGATTTTTTACAAAGGTAAGTTCGTACACGTTACAATTTTGTATCAAAAATTTAACAATATTTATGAGAAGAAACTATATATTTTTTTGTTTATTGTAAATATGAAAAAGTATCTTTTAGTAAATAATTTTTATTTTTATGATTGTTCTTTTTTTACTTGCTTAAAATGATGTATGTCAGAGTAAATATTTTTCAAACAGATGTTGTCGAGTCACAAAGGGTTAAAACATAGTTATAAAATAAAGGTTCCATGTATGATAACGTATTTTGATCTATAAGTTAAATTTTCTTTTTCAAAAATGGCAACTTTTATGAAATATTTTTCAAAAATCTTTCTTAATAAATTAAAACATACAGTTATTTTTCTTTTAAATATGATTTAAAATTGGACCCCGATGTGAATATTTTGGGGAATACATTATTCGAATATTTTCACTAGTTAAATATATAAGATACTGTTTAAAAACTATTGAAATAGTTAATAAAAATTACCCTTTAAAATTTCAAGGCTTAAAGACCTTATCACAGTTAAAATATTGATTATTTTATTATTATCTCAAATTATAGATCTAAACTTTTTATACACGTGGTTTAAAATTTCAAAACTGTATTTTTAATATGTACACGATTGCCATTCAAGGGTTTTTCACTCATGAAAACTAAATAAATGACTTTTTCTCAATATTGATTTTTTGTTCATTCTTATATTTTTTAAGTTCTTTACTTCCTTTAGTATTTCAGTTTATTATTTTTTATACATATTCTTTATTATGTATGTAATAAAACCTTGCAGGGAATTAGTATTACAGATTTCTTTTTGTTTTCTATATATGAAATCCCATGAAGAGTTAAATTTCATAGTTCCTCACTATATAGAATAATAATAAATTTATATAAAATCTAATATTAATTGAAATATAAATCCATGCACAGTGTTATATAACATATTTTAGTAATTGTCAAAAAAATAATAATAATAAAAAGTAAAGTAAATAAATTTAAAAAATATCAATACTTGTAAAAATAGCAGGAATTAAAGCATTAATTTATTTTAATTTTGTAAACATTTTAAATAAATGTATAGTTTTTTTTCAAAATGTGCTTTTAACTGGACTATTAAAATATACTGCAATAACAATTTTTATCAAAATTCTTAAAATTAAAAATAATATTGAAAATTACCGTTTCCCATTTATAGCAAAATCACATAGTACTTATCTGCTTTATTTAAAAGCATTTCTCTAAAATTTTTAAATACCGAGCTGAAAATACAAAAAATGTTGCATTTATATTATAGAACAACAGAATTTTAATACATTTCACCACTTTTATATAATAAATTTGAAAATCTGCAAATCCACCTTTTGCTATTTAATGTGTAAACAATGGTAATGATTTGGGTTCGTTTGAAATCGGGTTGTCTCACTCGATTGCAGGATTTAAAAAAAATCGTTTCAAAATCGCGTTACCCGACCTGATAGGGTATTCATATAAGAATCGGAGCCCAAACAAAACCTTAACTAATTAGACAGAATAAAATAAAATAAATAATTTAAAACCCCGACTTAAGTCCTGCATCGGGTTGGTTAATCCGATTTTACCCGCACCCGACATGACGTTCAGCTTGAGCCGAGTAAGAATAGCGATAATTGTTGTTGTTGTTGTTGTTGTTATTCTGTTTGGGTTAAATTGATTGTAATTTTTTCGGGTTCGGGTTGATTTAGGGTTGAGATTTTATTATTGCAGCTCGGGTTTGGATTAATATGAAAAACTAGAATAAAATAATAACTTGATCTAAAGAAAAAATAGAATATTCTTTCAAACCTGTAGAAAAAAAAAGAAAAGAAAAGAAAGAGAATAAAAGAAAAGAAAAAATTAACCAACCCGTAATTTTCCTCATCGAATATGGGTAAAATATGGTCACTCGACCCGATGAAGAATCGTCACAATTGTCACAAACCTGCAGCCAAAAAAAATATATATCTGAACTTTACGAGTTGGATTCGGGTAAAATCTGGTCACCCAATCCGATGCAGATTCGTCACAAATGTCACAAACGTCTAGCAAAAAAAAAAAAAAAAATGTCTATCCGAACAATCCGGATCGGATGCGGGGAAAATTTGGTCACCCTATCCGATGCAGATTCGTCACACTTTTCACATTGAAGTCGCACGGTGACTTCACAAAGTAGTCACATTGTGAGGTCACAGAAAGCCTTGAAAACGGCCATAACGACTTCACATTTAGGTCACAGTGACTTCACATCGACGTCACATGACGTCACGACGACGGTCACAAAGTCACAGTGTGACTTCACATTGACGTCGCCGTGACGTCACCATGCCTTACGGGAGGTTAGCCCGTATTTGTTTTCCTCAGTCACATGACTTGCGCTTTTATTATATAGATTACGTATGATAGGATTTAATAGAATGAAGAAAACTTTTTTAATATCTTTTTAAGTTGTGATTCGATTTTCACAAAATTGGAAATGACTCGACAAAATTTTTTAACGGTTCTATATATTAAATTTCAAACCATTCGGTTGGGTAGTTTTTGTTTTTTGCGGACGGACCAGACGACGATTATAGGTGCTACGCATTTATATAATTACGAACGCTCCTAAACTGGGATTATTTTGTCTGAAACTGAGACAGCACTGGGTTGTGCTAATTATATCTTGAATAATCTATGTTTAATACTTTAAACATAAATGATTCTGTGTTATTGTAGCAAGTGTTGATGCAGTGTAATTTACCATACAGTGTTAGCAATATTTACATTAATTCTGTATTAATCTTAATATTCTCTCATAAAAATCCATTTAAAAAAATTATGAAAATATATTGTTTTTATGCTATTTTTTTCCATAATTTAAGGCTTTTTCAAAACTCAACACAGAATAACAAATAACAACAGAAGCGTGAGAATTTTAAGACTTCATCTGTTTGAAAAACCAGACCGTCCGTTTATAATTTTGAATTTTCTGCCTGTTACAAGTTCCTTTTATTATTATTATTTCTTCATTTTGTTTCATTTGTAATGCTTATAGTTAGGATTGCACGAAAAGTTTTTAACTTGGCTTCAAGACTGCTATTAAATCGCCTGTCACAAACAAGCGCCATCAAAGCAGCCGAATTGCTCAGCACCCTTTAGTACTTAAGTGTGCTATTCAGAGACTTTCTGACACATCACTGGATCACCTGTGGTGTGAAATTGTGTTACCCGTCTTCTGAAATATAAATAGAGAAGTACATGAACTATTTTCTGAAAGAAAGATTTTGACAATTTTACAATAGGACGATATAGGTGCAATTTGTCGCTCCTATGATTGTGCCGGCTCTTTGTGAAAACAGAAAAAACTCATAATTTCTTAAATCGAATCCGTTTAAAGTTATTACTATTTCTAGGAAAAGGGCCGAAAATTTATGTAGGACAGATTTTTGATATAATTAAAAATGGCCCCAAGGGGGGGGGGAAGGGGGCTTTAGAAGAAAAAAATTCATATCTTCGTCCATTCAGAAGATATCAAATCCGCTTAAATTTATTATAATTCCTCTTAATATTATCTAAAACTTTTATATTGACATGTTTTTTACAGGACAACTTTTGTAATAGCCTTATAATTAATTTGGTACTCTGTTTCTTTTTTTTTTTTCATGAAAATTAAAAAAAATATTTTTTCATTATCGGTAAAGACATCCTTGTTACTTGTTCTATTCATTTTATTCATTCTGTTTTTTCTTTCTCATATCTTTATTGCATGATGTAAATATAACGAAACATCATTTAATAAATTGTACCTGAATGCATTTATTAATGAATGTTTATTTAAGGAAACAACTTATATATGTTATGTAAATGTAAACATTTTATTTATGTGTTTTTGATATATTTTTATTGTGTCTTGGAACAAACATTTCTGGCTTTGGAGAGATCTTACGTTTTAAATGAGAAAAAAATTACACTAAAAGTACAGTACATATTTTTCAGGGTATAAGAGACGTGAAAAAAATTAAAAAACAATCTGCCCCCCCCCCTGGAAAAATATTTGCCCTACCTGGAAGTAAGGTCTAGCTACGGGCCTGTGAGGATGTAATAACGTCAGCAATTTGCAGTGTTGATGAGCTTATTCAGAACTCCCAATCTGAATCGCATAGTGACTGCGGAAATGACGAGGAATGCCAAGAATTTTTTTCCCCATCATTTCAAGATGCCGTGAATTGCATTGAAACATTAAGAACTTATTTTGTTTGCCACAATACCAACGAAAAAACTTTTCAGGTACTTGACTCAGTGCACAAATCATTAATTACAACTCAGCGTCAGTCATCACGTCAAACAACCATAGACAATTTTTTTGTAATACTACGTAAAATGATCAAAAGAAAAAATAAAAGTACGTACATTTAAATTGCTTAATGTATTTTTTTCTTTTTCTTCTTCTTCTTCTTCTTTTTTGTTTGTTTTGGTTTGTTTAATTTATAAATTTATGTAAATCAACACGCTAAACATTAAAATTAATCGAAAGCAAAATTTATTCTAGAAAATCTATTATACGACGTTATCGTTTATACGACGTTTATTGGTAGTCCCTTCGGCGTCGTATAAACGATGCTCCACTGTATATGAAAATAAGAAAAGCCAATTATAAGAAGGTAAGATAAACGTGCATAAAATAAATGTATGCTAATTAATATGTGAAAAATTCTTGCTCATCATTAAAAAATATATATGAGCAACACCTGAAATTACCGAAATTCGTCCGTAATGTACAGATATCTATATTTTTTAAATAATAAAGACTGCAGTTCCGGTTCTCACAAAAATTTACTGAAGTTTTGTTCATGAATTTCTTTGCTAATTGGACTTACGGAATAACTGGTTGAAATTTATATCCAGGAAAATTTCTGTATTAATGACAAATCATCTTCGTCAGTTATCTGCAGTAAACACTTTCAAAAAACTTAAAAACTCCAAAACTCTAGAATATATATATATATATATCGCAAGATAATTTTACAATAGAAACCACTTCATCTGCATATAAGAACTCTTTATTAAGAAACGTTTAAAGTATAATCAAGAAATTGAATCTGCATATACCTACAGATATATTTATTTATATCAATAGATTTATGAATTAATATTCTAAAGCTTTGAAAAACTATTCTGTAATTCCTGCAGCCAATATTCTAAAATTTCTGAATAATAATAAATACTATTCTGGGATGACTGAAATACCTGATATATATATTACAAAAAAAAAAAAAAAAAAAAAAAAAAAAAAAAAAAAAAAACTTGGTGAAGAAAAAATTATTGAAAATGAAACAATCCATGTTTTGAGAAAAGAATTCTATATGAATTTGTTGCCAGATATTGGAGAAATATAGGTTTGCTTATTATATTGATATTATGAAACGTGTAAATATATTTTTATTTTTATTAGATACTTTTATATCACGTCTTTTCAGAATTAGAATATTTAATTTAAAAATCAAGCCTGTTTCATCTCCATCTCTTACGTGAGCGACACATTACGTCACTTCTAAGTGTTTTGATACAAAAGAAGGCAAAAGATTGGAGATGAGAGGGAGAGGAAAGGGTAATTTAGGATTCGTTTAGGAAGTGCTATTGCACTGGGCTCCGGAGAGTAGAGTTTATGAGCTCCGGTGCATTCTGAACAATATTTACTAAAAACAGGGAAGTACCGGAGCTGGGCTCCGGCGCAAATTAAGCTCTGTATATATATATATATATATATATAGGGGCATAAAACCGTGCTGACAAAGTTACCTGCGAAACGGGGCTACTTTGACAACTGCCTAAAAACCAATGAAAAAAACAAAACAAAAAAAAAACACAGGGAAGTTGAATTTTATAATTCAAATAATGTATTTAAATCATGACATATACATTTCACTAAAAAAAGAAAAGAAATAGAAAAGCAACTAGAAGAAAATTCGAACATTCTTCTCAGTAAACGAAATTTTTACTTTTACTTACCCATCATACGTAGTATAGGGTAAGTCTTGTAATCATTTTGAAAATCGAAAAAAAAAATTTGACGCATTGACAAGTTTCAGACACTGGAGATTCCGAAAAACACACTTTTAGAAAAAACAATTGCCGTCTGTCTGTCTGTGTGTCTATGTGTCTGTAGACGCCCTATCTCCCGAACAAATTGAGATAAAGACTTGAAATTTGGTTTGTATTTAGTATATAATAATGGGAAGAAGCTTATTGAATTTCAGTAACCTCGAATATCCTGGACTATGTTTTTTTGACTCTTGAAATATTCGTTCTGATAAAATTGCTTATTTTAAGGAGTGAATATAAAAGACAATAAATGTTTATAAAAGTTTAGGAAATATTTAAATTCGAAAAGTCAATTAATTTTGTCAAAATCTATTAAACACCACCACAACAACAAAAAACACTGAAACAAACAAAAAATGTAAATCAAATACACTTGATAAAAAGCTCTTTTATTATATAGGTCCTTTTTAAGAAGTTAGTTTTAAGTGCTAAGAGAGTTTTAAGGAGTTTCATTTAGGTTTAAAAAAGTACTTTTTAAGTACATTTTTACTTTCTTCTATCTATAATAGAAGAAAGTATTGTAATCGAAATTTTTTTCGACTTCCTGTTTTCGACGGATTTATACGTTTTAGGAGTCAGAGATTCCGCAAAAACATATTTTTACAAAATGTCTGCCAGTCCGTCCGTCTGTCCTCATTGTATCATCGAAAAGTGTATGAAATTATGCTTCAAATTGAACCACATTTTCTTTCTATGTTTCTGGCTATGGCCAGCAAGTTCCACTTGAATTTGGGGATATTTCGACGAAAGGGAGCGCTGTGATCCAGATTTTTATTCCATTTTCACTATTGTATCATCGAAAAGTGTATGCCGTTATGCAGATAATTGAACAATTTTTTTGTATATGTTTTTGACTATGGCCTGCAGGTCCCAGTTGAATGCGGGGATATTGCGCCTGGATGGGGGCGCTGTGATAGCCATTTAAAGATTTCAAATTCAAAAAGATGTACAATTTTTTTTCATTAAGTGTTCGGCATTGATCAAGGATTCCAGAGCATTTTTTGTTTTTCCTCTATCTTACAAAATGGCTGAGATAGAGCAGTTTGAAATTATAGGGTGACTGACATTTTGAAACAATACAGCAGGATTCCTCCATAAACGGGTTTAATTTATGAGCTTTATTGAAAATGGCTTTGCCAAATTTTCGTTCATTGTTGCAACCATCGTTTCAACACTTACATGCTTAACTCTATATATTTAAGATCGCTAACGTCAAATTCTCACCAAGCTGGGCAACAATTGGCGAAACATTGCTAAATTTGGCGGCAAAAATACGTTGCCATATATGAGGCCAACTTGGTTATTCTGTCTAATTTAGCGATATTCTCATTCAAATTCAATATTGACGAGAGCTGGGAATTGAGTTCCGTGCATTTTAGCTTCGTGTATTTTCAGTAGAATTAGCTAAAATCTCAAAACCAAGCAATAGGGAGGTACTTTTAACTGCCGGTGCTGGCCAGAAGGACTTTTCGAAGTTTAGTATAATACATCGTCTGCTTGCATCCAGGTAACCTGACGATTCACAAGCAGCTAAAATACAACAGAATGACGAAAAAAAAAAATTTTTTTTTGGCGCTGTTATAGTGAATTTTGAAGCAGTAACATGTATGAGATAGAAGAAAGTTTTGGTATTGGCATATGCGACTAGTTAATTTTACTTTTTAAATTTAAAAATTAAAAATTAATTAATTATATTATGTATGTATTATTTAATATTTTTTAAATAATTCTGAGTAGAAAAGAATGATATCCTAAAATGATAATTTAACAATGACTGATTATTTGGCTTAACAGCGATTAAAATAACAATGGCATTATATTCAACAATAGGATGCGTTTCTTCTAACAATGACTTTGTTTCGTATAAAATGAGCAATTCAACAATCGGGCTACATTCAACAATAGGATATATTTCTGCTAACAATAAATTTGGCTCGCAATCTTCAGTTGCATAGCGGATGTCAAGTGAGTTGTGGTAAAATAAAAAACTGTCAAGGCACATTTTACATTAGTTTAGTTTACAAGATACGTCTTGGAGTATGTACTTTCCAAGTGTTTAATTCTTCGTCAATAAGGGGTAAGCGTTTTTCGATTATTTAAGTTATCTACCGTGCATAGAATAAATATTCTAAAGTTCCATAAGCGAGTTTGTCGTCAAATTTGGACTTATACAGCAGCTTTATTGGCCACAATATGGTAGTGATTTGAAATGTAGCAAGAGAGTGAGAGCAGTGATCTATCGAGTAATGGTTGCATCTATATCGAGTGTTTAGGAAAATATTTAAATTCACGAAGTCAATTAGTTTTTTCAAAATAAATTAAACAAACAAACAAACAAAACTGAAACAAACGAACAGAAAAGTAAAACGAAACTACTTGTTGAAGAGTATTTGTATTAAGTTCTTTTTAATTACGTTTTAAAAAAGCACTTTTAAGTGCGAAGAGAATTTTAGTAAAGTTGTTTTAGTTTTGAAGAAAGTACTTTTTAAGTATTCTTTTTATTTTTACTTTTTAAAAGTTTAAAATTTATATTTATTAATTATGTATGTATTATTTAATATTGTTTTAATAAATCTGAGCAAAAAAGAATGATCCTAAAATGATAATTTAACAATGAGTGTTTATTTAGTTTAATAGTGATTAAAATAACAATAGCATTATATTTAACAATAGCATGCGTTTCTTCTAACAATGACTTTGTTTGGTATAAATTGAGTAATTAAACAATCGGTTTATATTCAACAATAGGGTAAAAAAAAAATCTAACAATAACCTTGCCTCGCGATTGTTAGTTGTGTTAAAAAGAAAAATAAATTGTCGGGGCTCATTTTATATTAGTTTAATTTACAAGATAGCTCTTGGAGCACGTACTTTTCAAGAGTTACACTGTTCGTCAATAAGGGGTAAACAGATTTCGAATATTTTATTTATCTGTAGTAAATAGAATAGATATTCTAAAATTCCATAATTGGCTAGGTGTTCAAGCTTGGTATCAGATAATAGCGATTTTTGGTACAATGTGGTGGTACTTCCAAATTTCGCAAGATTCTCTCATAATAATATCTGACACGTGGACTGAATGCGATATTAAAAAAATATCCATTTCAAAATTAAACATGTGGTATAGAGACCTTCAAAATGTTAAAATATGCCAATATTTCCATAATCGGGTTTTTATCATGATTCAATACGTTTCTCAAACATCATGGGACGTTATAATCACTTGCTGATGTCCTTATCTACTTGCTTTCTCTATTACTCACAGTGATACTCTCTTTATATTATTCTCAAAAATTTGAAAAAGTACTTTAAACTTCCAATAGAACATCAGATTAATTTTCTCTTTAGTTCTCTAATGACATCCTATTAACCCGCTTTCTGTACTTACACATACTCATATTCCTTGTATTACTGAAAAATGTTTGAAAATTTCCGTTTTATTTCCAATATAAAGTCCTATTAATCTTTTTTCAACCGGTGAAACTTTTTATTTCATTTTTATTTTTTACGTGGAAATCTTTCAATAGAAAAATAATTATTGTAGAAAGAATTTTATTGTGGATTTTTAATTGTTGTCAACTGCTATTACGAAAACTGTTTAAATTTCTTTTGGATTTTTTGTTTTTTTATCTCTCTCTATTAAAATAATACAACTTTTTCAAATTTTATGATTTTGAGCTTCATAGTAGGTATTCAGCTATAAGTACATAAAATTTCAAGTCTGTAAGTTATATAGTTTCTGAGAACAGGCTGTGTGACGGACAGACAACGTAGCGGGACGAATAGGGTTTCGTGAGATGAACAAAATCCTAAAAAGGAAAAATAATCTACTAAAGTGTTTGGTACATTTATGTTAGCGAGGCGCAGGTGTTGAATCACCAAATATTGTTTCCATTGCTATAATTCGTATTACATTTATTTCATTAATAATGTAAACAGTGCATTCATTTAATTTAAAATACACAACTTTCATTTTTAGAAGTATTTAAATAAATATATTACATATATTTAAAATACATACCTTTCACTCATTTCATTTAAAATACAATAAAAGAAAAATAAGAAATTATACCATAAAATAAAGCATTTTATTTCCTTTTCAAAGTATTTTTTTCAAATATGCACACACAAAAGATAAAAACTGTCATTGGTTAGGGAAAAAAAATGCTATACATAAAAAAATACCAAGTATTTTTATGACTTCAGGGATTCTTAAGTACTTTTTAAAAAGGTACATTTAAGTGCACATTTTAGAAATGACACAGAAATAATTTTTTTAAGTGAAAAATAGTAAAAAATTATGTGATAAATTGACATTTACGTAAAATATGATAACTCAAAATCAAATCGATGCATTCAAATTTTGTAAATTGCATAATAAAGAGAATAACTTTCTCTAGGACATAGACCAGTCGCATTATAAGAGCATCTCTATCGCAGAAGCTACGGCACTTGAAGTAGTAATGTTATGAAAAATTCATAAAATTTCTTGCAACTTTTACTTACCCATCATACGTAGTATAGGGTAAGTCTTGTAATCGTTTTGAAAATCGAGAATCACGTTTCAGACACAGGAGATTCCGAAAAACATATTTTAAAAAAATTGCCGTCCGTCTGTGTGTCTGTATGTCTGTGTGTCTGTATGTCTGTGTCTGTGTTTCTGTGTGTCTGTAAACGCTCTATCTCCCGAAAAAATTGAGATAGAGACTTGAAATTGGGTATGTACTTAGTATGTAATAATGGGAAGAAGCTTATTGAATTTCACTAACCTCGATTAACCGGGACTATTTTTTTCGGACTCTCGAAATATTCGTTCTGATAAAAGGTATATGAAAATTTTCGAAATAGTTTATTTTAAGGAATGAATATAAAAGACAATAAAGAAGCATAAATTTTGCATAAAGCATGAAGTCGATCGGATAATTATTTGCTGAGATATTTGGAATCCTATTTGCCACATTCTTCGATTTTTCATGACCCTCTATTTCATCCAAATTTCAATTCAAAGATATATTTTAATTGGAAATTAGACGCTTAATCAAATGCAATAAACTGCTAGTTAATAGGATTATTAATTTTGGAGTTATAAGGATGTTTCTTTTACGCAATTCAGTAATACAGCCTTTAAAAGTTTAGGACGTCATCCAGCCACGATTTTATTCGAATGGCAATGCATTTTATAAGTAGTTTACACATTTCTTATTTTAATATTTTGCATTATGCATATCCATGATGGGTAAGTATTACGGTGGCCCCCAACGACTAGTTTAACTGATACCAGTGTAAATATAAAACTAATTAATATATTATCAGTTGATTGTAGTCTATTTCCTCGATAAACCTTTGTAAAATAAGTAAAAATTACAGGCAATTTCATGCATAATTTTTTGCTATAGGATGTTTCGCGTACAGTAAAAATCTGTAAAACTTTATTTTGAGAAAAAGCTGAAAATAACTTTTAAAGGTGGTTCTTGCTGTAAAAATAATTATTCATTAAAGGTTTAATTATACACTCCATGTATTTTCTTGAACATATAACCCAATTTAAATGCCAGATCTCGAAAAAAGAAGAATGTAAACATTCATTTCAGCTTACTTCCGGTTTGCAGAACGATATTTCCGGTTGTAGAATTCTTCGGCAAGATGTAATAGATGTCACTTTAAACGGCTGTAACCGGGGCCTCCGAGATGTCGCTGTGTGTCCTACACCGGGCCTGCTACGGGGCTAACGAGAAAGACGGGCTACCGCGCTTCTTCAATTTAGAGTAGTCACGTGACGCTCCCGGTCTCAGTTGAGCTAAGCAAACCAATTGACATAATATATTTTAGATTACTATTATACCCGAGTTGTTTTTTAATTTGATAAAATTTGTTACTGCCCCCAAGCAGTACAATCATGATTATCAAATCTTACATATATTTCAAAACACTGGGATAATTTTAAGTACTAATTAAAATAATTTGTAACCAGGTATAAAGTTGTTAAAACTGAAAAACAAATAATTGAACCCTTTATATCCTACAAATCATTGTGAATACACCAAAATATAACACAAACTACGGAAATATAATTTATTTAACATTTCAAAATTGAAGCACAACTGACGATTTTGGAAAAAAAAAAAATGTCGATTCTTTTTTTTTTAATTTTCAAACAGGTATTTTATACCATAAATATCAATATTTCTCCACCAAAATTATAGACGGTCATGGGATATATATTTTATATAATATATAAAAAAAATTAAAGATTTAGTAGAAAAATAAATATTTAAAACAAAATGAAATGTGCTCAATACTTATCTCAGAGAATAAATAAAATATTTTTAACACACAAAATATATAAAAATTAATATTTTTTCAAAAATTTTTTCCTACAAGAGGAATTGTGATTAAATCTTATAAAAAGTTCAAAATACTATCATAATTTTAAGTATATTAAATAAAATAATTTATAAACAGTTATAATGTCAAAAGTGAAATATATATATATATGTAAGTATATACAACTGTACCTAGCTCACCCTAGAAGTTACTGTAAATATAAAAAAGAAATAACACATACTAGATTCTATGATTTATTTAGCATATAAAAATTTCAAAGCTGTAGAACAATTTAAGTTATTGAGAAAAAAATACGATTGTCGAAAAATAAAAGAGAGAGAAAAAAGGTGGGGGGGGGGGGACTTTTATACCCTAATATCAATATTTTTGCATGAAAATTATACACGGTCTTTGAACACACACTTTATATAATATATAAAATTTTCAAAATTTTAGTTTAAGAATTTAAAAAACATATGTGAAATGTGAAATATGCTCAATATTTATTTCTGAGCATATAATATATTAAAACGAGAAGCAAACGTCTTAATTTTTCAGTGCAAATTTGACTTTACTTCGCAAGCCTCAACTTTTTTGAGTAGTGGATAAAGCTGGGAACAGAATTAAGAAGAATCAAGACGGTTGGGGAAAGAACAGCTCGCCTATTAACCTTCACTGCTCACAACCCTACCCCTAGGAAATACTCTATCTAAATTCCTGTTCATTCCATTTTTATTCCCCCTTCCTGGAGGGAGAATCCATTCTTCTACCTGCTTTATTTGAGAGAGTGGTGAACAAAAGGAAAAGGGAAGGGATGCGCTTTCACTTTTTTGAAGGCTGGAAAGGTAAATGGGAGGGGGGAGTTCTTCCCTTCTATAGAATTTGGGAAAAGGTCATTTTCTGGGGAAGAAAACATATTTATTTTACAACCAAATACCAATAAATCTAACTGATCATAAACAAAATGTAATCGTAATAATATTAGTTGTGTAGCACTCCAAAATATTTAGAGAAGCATTATTATAAAAACTTAGTTATGTATTGAAGTTTATAGAAAATTATAAGGAGCTTTGAGAATTACTTTAAAAAAAAAAAATTCGTTTGTAGGATTTAAATCTATATTAGTCTCTTGACATGTTCTCTGCCGGCGTATTGCTTTATTTAGATGTATTTATTTTGGGATGGAATTTTTTCACAGTTGTTAACATATTTTTTATCTAAAAAATGACATTAATGCCGCTATTTTCAATTATTCAATATGAATTTAAATGGTATGAAAAACTGTATAAGAGAGCTTTTTAAGTTCTGTTAATAATAAATATTAACGTAGACATATATTAATAATATTAATAATTCAGAACTAATTTTAAAGGTATGTGCATGCAATTTTTTACATCAAAAGTTCTTGTTCAGTCAGACGGCAGACAGACAGACAGACAAACCGAAATCATAAACACTTTTGAACTATATCAGTCCTGAGTAATGATACATACACAAAGACAAATATAGGAAAACATGGCAATACTTTTAACAGAAATTATGGCATAAATGATAAGCATATATAGAATTAAGCATGCCGGATTTCCTTGTAAAACAAAGTTTGATTGTTAGAAATTCATACGCAACATAATTGAAAATTTATGGTACAAATGTAAAAGTTTGAAATAATATCTGGCAATTTGTTCTTTGTGCTTCAGTCAAAATCTCAATTTATTGATTTATTATTTTATTATAAACTAAATTAAAAAAAGATTAACACATTTATTAGTGGAATTGTATTCAATTTGTTAATAAATAAATTAAAATAACATTTCATTCATATATACATTTAAAAAATCATGAATTGTTTAAAGGAACCAAAATGCAAAGTATCATATGTATAGTATTCTTAATATTAATCCGTAATAATATTACACGTGTGATATTCTGAATATTAAATCTTTAAAAATAATCTGAACTTATTAAAAATTTCGACTTGTTTACATCAATAAGCGAAAAACTTTAAGAATAAATAGTGCAAGTAAATACATATTCATTTAAAATAAATTAGCTTTACTTATATTTAAACAATACAAAACAAACATTATCGTATAATGCATATGTGCCTTTCATTAAAAAAAAAAAAAAAAATACATCGCCAAGATCAGTAATGCAGTGGTGAATTCAAGGAGTGACATTCCCTACAAATGATTTCATATTTTAGATTTATTAATGGTCTAGATATGAAAAATTATCCCGAAACATTGTAATGTCCTCCCACCGAAGCTGCCCTTAGAAAAAAATATATAATCAATAATAATCTTACGATTTTACTCTGCTGTTTTATTTTATATAAGTAAAGTTACCGGCATTCTGCTAACTAAATTATCATATTTACAACGATTAAAAGTATATAACATTGCACAATTAAATGTAATGCATATTACATCAAAACGAAAAAATGGTTAATACTTACATTCGATAGATTATCCTAAGTATCTCGTCCTTTATATTAATTGATGAAACTACTTAATAAAACCTCTTAACACAATTAAAAGAAAAGAAAAGAATCGCAATGAAAATTGCACTTGTATTTATTAATAAAGGTTGGAACGTTGGAACAATTGATTTTGAAACACACACGAAAACAAAAGTAATGGAATTCCTTTGTGACAGCTGCGCGTCAAAGTACGTTTTCAGTGAGACCGCGACTGTCACGTGACTTTCAACCACGGTAGCCCTCTGCGTTAGCCCCGGGCCTGCTACAGGTGACGTCACAACCTGCTGACGTCAAAACAGTGATCCATAATAACTTAAAAAATTTCATGAACTTTGTTCGTTTGTACGGATTGTTTACGACAGTATTTTGATTTTATTTATTGTTTTATATAGTAATTCATAATATTTTTCCGTGTATTTAGATTATAATGCTATCAATAGTAATTGATTATAATTTCTAAAGAAAGTGTAGATTATATCTATAAAATAAAGAGAAGAAAATGTTGTGCTCCTAGTTTCTAATCTAAGTCTTCAAATTCGCTACTGATAATGAAAAGAAGAAATTTTAGCTACGAAAATTACCTTGTGATAATTATTTTTACATTTCAACAGAAGTGATCTGCATCTGCATTAAATGTTTCGATATACTTTTCATAATTCGTGAAGCTAGAATTAATATGATGGTATTGAACTTGTGCAGAGAAAAAACCCTAACAACCAAATGTCTAGCCTACTGTAATGGAAATATTCTAGCATATTTGATTGAATTTGTACTTCCAAATCGAAAAGAGTCAAATGATCTTTAGAAAAAAAAATAAATAAAAGAAGCAGACGATAAACAGTTTAAAAAATGATTTTGAAAGAAATACTGTAATAAATTGACTAATATCTGGATACATTTAGTTAGAAGTGAGTGATGTGCTTTGTTTATAAAATTAAAAGTAACTGATTTACACAACTTAGTAATTCTACGTAGTTCAATTTTACCTAACTTAAGTGTACAAATATATTATGAAAATAAATCTTTTGATAAGTTAATTTGAATGGTTATTAGGTCCTAGACCCAAGTACAATAAATAGACAATTTTTAAAATATTACAAATCAGTTACAAAGTCAAGATAGAAAATTGGGTACTTTTCGGTTAGCCGGGCGCCAGTGATATATATACATATATACACACACATATATATACACATATATCTACACACACATGACACATCTATATATATACACATATCTACACACACATATATGTATGAATTAATTTATATATGTACATGTATCACTGGCGCCCGGCTAACCGAAAAGTACCAAAAAAGGCTTATGGCGAGAGAAGGAAAGTTGCAACATATTTTCTGGCAACCTATTCGTAGTTTCATATAAATAAGTATTTTTTTTTTCAATATTTATATAATTTATTTAATATAAAGAAGCCATTTATCTCTTTTTATATGCAGGTAGAACAGAATTGTATATATAAATAATTTTATACATACATATATAAATAAACATAAAAGTACATTAGGTTTGTTTTCATAATTGTGTATATAATTTTAAAACATATCTAACTTTTTGAAGCCCGGATTACGCCAAAGCGTTAAAAAAAAGTGCCAAGGTCTCTATAGTTAAAAAATGTCGATTTCTGTATTTAAATTGACATTTATTCTGTTTTGATGGTTAAATTATGGTATGTAGTTGTAAAAGGGAGGAATGGGATTGATTTTGTAAAGTTTTTGGTAGATTTATTATATTTTTTGTACGTATATTTATAGTAAAATAATGTAATGTGTTTAGGAAAAGGTAAGTCACTGGGTTCAATCTGATTTATTAATCTTAGCATTTTTTTAATTTAAAACTTTTAATTTCCTTTAATAAAACAAGTATATTAATTCCCTTTTATTTCACGATTATGAAATTTAATATTATTTATGTAATCACAAATTATAAGAGCGAAAATGCTCTTTTTATTACATCTTTCTGCTGCGATACATTGACCAAAGTGGATCACTATTGCGACGTCACTAATACTTGTAGCAGGCCCGGTGAAGGACACACAGCGACATCTCGGAGGCCCCGCTGTAACTCGGTTTCTGATACAGATACAACTAAAGCAGAAGGGTCATTCCATGCAAAATGAGCAAATCAGCTGTGGCTGACATGTCATAGATTTTAATGAAAATCAGACTATAAGTAAGTCATATTTATTTATGAGTAAATGTAAAATAACAGATTTCAGGATTGTTTATTTAAGTATTAAAACTTACATTAAAAGTTGGTATAAGATCGAAGTTGTGTCTACATGCTTGAAATTTCAATTTTCATTATTAGCCGTAGGAATGGAAAGACTATATCAAAAATTATTTATAATTAAGAATGGATAATAAGTAACAGATTGGAGTGATTTAGTAACTGTCCTTTTATTCCATAATGAGAAAAAATAAATAAATAATGAAAAATTTTGAGAGGAAAATGCAATATTTCTATTATTTGTTTAAACAAGAAGGAAAGGTCTTACAATTTTAAAATTGTTTGACGTTATAGATAAAAGTATATATTTTAAATACAGAAACTTTGATTCTTGCCTTTTTATTCCTTAATGAGAAAAAAATTAATAATGAAAAATTTTGAGGGAAAAAAATTCAACATTTCTATTACTTTTTTGAATACGAAGGAAATATCCTAAAATTTTTAAATTATTTGACGTTATAGATAAAAGTGTATATTTTAAATATAGAAACTTCCATTCTTGCCTTCAGTTTATTTTTCCTCAACAATAATTTAAATTAGAATACAATAAATTTATTGATTTAAACGGGGCAAACAATTAATAGTAATCAAGGCTTCGGATAGATGGCAGCACTACATATTTTTTTTGCAAGATAGCAGAAATGCATGTAAAGGCGCAGATATTTGAAGCGAAATAGCCCAAAACACATAAGAAATATTAACTTTTTGAACTTATTTCTCTTATGTATGGAATCAAAAGGCAAAGTTGAATTTTTTTCAGCATATCATGCGCTTTTTGAACTTTATGCTTCTGCAATATTGTTAATGTCACGTTTTTCCTTCATTTGATTTTTTAAGTATACATAAGAGGAAAAATTGTGATTTTGTAATTTTTTTTTAAGTTTGTAAGCTAATTTGAAGATGAAGAAAATAAATGGCAACTTCCAAATTTGAGAAATTTGGTTTTCATATGTAAAATTACATCGTACATCAATTTCACATATGTTTTTAAATTTCTTCGATTTTTTTTAAGGCTTTTAATTTTCTCAAATTTTTTAATTTTTCAATTTTTACAACCAATTTAAGGTTAACCATGGTGTTACGAAATTGTTATTACTAAATAAATATGATAATAACTGTCCATGGGTTACAATATTATGAAAAAATTTGATTTATGTTGAAATAATTTTCAAGATACGGAACTTTAAACTTGCAACTTTGAACGATTCCATACAAGCCATTCTGTGTCACAAGTTTTTTAAATGTCCAGAACTTCCAAAATATTTTATTTTTTGTCAAGATATTTTGAATAGCTCTATTTAAATATGAATTGAATCTGTGTACCAAATTTTATTAAAATCGGTTACTATGTGGCGACGACTTTTTTTTAATTTTTGCTCATTTTGCATGGAATGACCCAGAATTCAGAATTCGATATACAGGGTGATTTTTTTTTAAGTTGTGAAAGTAAAACCCTATAACGAAAGAACCACTGGTCCAAATGACCGGAAATTTCATCAGTATGCTCCCAAAGCAATGGGTATTTTTTAGGCATGGTTAAAAAAAACTTAAAATCTCACCGACAGATGGAGCTGTATATGCAGTAAAGTCGGGAGAGGAGCTTGTCTAAGACACACGCACAGTGGATACTCTTCACTCTGTTGTGGAACATGCAGTTTTCAACTCGTAGCTGAAAACATTGGACAGAACACTGAAAATCGTATACGTTAGTTGCGCAGTTCTGTACGAATGCTTTACTCCATATTTTTATTTCGTTCTGTTTCTGCAGGTGTTTGCAGTTCCTTTTCCCAATTACTGCATTCTGTATATCAAAAACATACAGAATGCATTAATTGGGAAAAGGAACTGCAAACAACTGCAGAAACAAAACGAAATAAAAATATGGAGTAAAACATTCGTACAGAACTGCGTAACTAACGCATTCGATTTTCAGTGTACTGTCCAATGTTTTCAACTACGAGTTGGAAATGTGAAACCGCATGTTCCACAACAGAGTGAAGAGTATCCACTGTGCGTGTGTCTTGCACAAGCTCCTCTCCCGACTTTACTGCATATACAACGCCATCTGTCGGTGAGATTTTAAGTTTTTTTAACCATGTCAAAAAAAATCCCCATTGCTTTGGGAGCATACTGGTGAAATTTCCGGACATTTGGATCAGTGGTTCTTTCGTTATAGGGTTTTACTTTTACAACTTAAAAAAAAAAAATCACCCTGTATAAAAGATCGGGTCTTAATATTATTGCAAAAATGAAAAATCGATATTTTCTTCGAAAATGACGTTTTAAAGATGTGCGGGTACCTCACTTCAAGAAAATTTACATAACATTGCATCCCTTAATTTAATAAAAATTAGAAGTAACCCGAATTAGTTAAAGTATTTACAGGGGAAAATAACAAGATCCTATATATGAAACATATTATATAGAGATTGCCACCGATTTCCAGCTTGTCCTCTGTTCAGTGACGTAAGACTGACGAAGTCTATTGGTATTAAAAGTAAATATGTATACTTGAAATATACATTATATGGCCATTAATGACCGGCAACTTTCAATTTTAGACATTTTGTCGAATATTTAAAAGTGTATTTGTCAGATTCTTCTGGAATTTTAGGATCCAAAAGAACAGGTTTCACTTCATATTTATCAACGTCAATTTGATAAGGAATATAATTAGAGAGCCAAAAAAATTAAAGAATAAAAATAATACTTGGGATCACCCTATAAAATAAAATGCACGAAATGATCTATCGCTACAGAATATACATAGGCAGACATTGTACAGTACGTGTATTCATTTCTGTTAGAATAGCATGTATATTAATAGAGATATAGCGATTTTTTAAAAAAATTAAAAAAAATTCTTGCATGTTTTTTGCTTATAACATACAGGGTTTTTAACCAAATTTAACACGAGTTTCAGAAATATTGACAAAATATAGTAGAAACTATATAGTGCAATTGAAATGTAAATATATTCAATATTTCAGGAAATATGGGCAGTTGTATAAAATATTTTTATCTGCGCATGCGCGTTATTTCACAAAATGCCTAAAATTGAAAGTTGCCGGTCATTAATGGCATATAGTGTACGTATACAAGAAGTATTCGTTTAACCGATATACTCTTAAACTAAGTTAAGTTAAGTTAAACTAAGTTAAGGTAAGTTAAACTAAGTTAAAATAAGTTAAGTTAAACTAAGTTAAGTTAAATTAAACTAAGTTAAACCAAGTTAAATTAAGTTAAACTAAGTTAAATTAAGTTAAACTAAGTTAAGTTAAACTAAGTTAAGTTAAATTAAACTAAGTTAAACTAAGTTAAGTTAAACTAAGTTAAGTTCAGTTAACTCAGTTAAGTTAAACTAAGTTAAGTTAAACTAAGTTAAGTTAAGTTAAACTAAGTTAAACTAAGTTAAGTTAAACTAAGTTAAGTTAAGTTAAACTAAGTTAAAATAAGTTAAACTAAGTTAAGTTAAACTAAGTTAAGTGAACTTAAGTTAAACTAAGTTAAGTTAAGTTAAACAAAGTTAAACTAAGTAAGTTAAGTTAAACTAAGTTAAGTTAAACTAAGTTAAGTTAAACTAAGTTAAGTTAAACTAAGTTAAGTTAAGTTGAACTAAGTTAAACCAAGTTAAGTTAAACTAAGTTAAGATAAACTAAGTTAAGTTAAACTAAGTTAAGTTAAACTAAGTTAAACTAAGTTAAACTAAGTTAAGTTAAGTTAAACTAAGTTAAGTTAAACTAAGTTAAGTTAAGTTAAACTAAGTTAAACTAAGTAAGTTAAGTTAAACTAAGTTAAACTTAGTAAGTTAAGTTAAACTAAGTTAAGTTAAACTAAGTTAAGTTAAGTTAAACTAAGATAAACCAATTTAAGTTAAACTAAGTTAAGTTAAGTGAACTTAAGTTAAACTAAGTTAAGTTAAACTAAGTTAAGTTAAGTTAAATTAAGTTAAAATAAGTTAAGTTAAGTTAAACTAAGTTAAACTAAGTTATGTTAAGTTAAACTAAGTTAAGTTAAACTAAGTTAAACTAAGTTAAGTTAAAGTAAGGTTAACTTAAGTTAAACTAAGTTAAGTTAAACTCAGTTAAACCAAGTTAAGTTAAGTTAAACTAAGTTAAGCTAAGTTAAACTAAGTTAAGTTAAACTAAGTTAAGTTAAATTAAGTTAAGTTAAACTAAATTAAACTAAGTTAAGTTAAGTTAAACTAAGTTAACTTAAGTTAAACTAAGTTAAGTTAAGTTAAGTTAAACTAAGTTAAATTAAGTTAAACTAAGTTAAGTTAAACTAAGTTAAACTAAGTTAAGTTATGTTAAACTAAGTTAACTTAAGTTAAACTAAGTTAAGTTAAGTTAAACTAAGTTAATTAAGTTAAATTAAGTTAAACTAAGTTAAGTTAATATAAGTTAAGTTAAGTTAAACTAAGTTAAGTTAAACTAAGTTAACTAAGTTAAGTTAAACTAAGATAACTAAGTTAAGTTAAACTAAGATAACTAAGTTAAGTTAAACTAAGATAACTAAGTTAAGTTAAACTAAGATAACTAAGTTAAGTTAAACTAAGTTAAGTTAAACCAAGTTAAGTTAAACTAAGTTAAATTAAGTTAAATTAAGTTAAACTAAGTTAAGTTAAGTTAATATAAGTTAAGTTAAGTTAAGTTAAACTAAGTTAAGTTAATATAAGTTAAGTTAAGTTAAACAAAGATAAACTAAGTAAGTTAAGTTAAACTAAGTTAAGTTAAGTTAAACTAAGTTAAGTTAAACTAAGTTAAACCAATTTAAGTTAAACTAAGTTAAGTTAAACTAAGTTAAACTAAATTAAACTAAGTTAAGTTAAGTGAACTTAAGTTAAACTAAGTTAAGTTAAACTAAGTTAAGTTAAGTTAAATTAAGTTAAAATAAGTTAAGTTAAGTTAAACTAAGTTAAACTAAGTTATGTTAAGTTAAACTAAGTTAAGTTAAACTAAGTTAAGTTAAAGTAAGGTTAACTTAAGTTAATCTAAGTTAAGTTAAACTAAGTTAAGCTAAGTTAAAATAAGTTAAGTTAAACTAAGTTAAGTTAAATTAAGTTAAGTTAAACTAAATTAAACTAAGTTAAGTTAAGTTAAACTAAGTTAACTTAAGTTGAACTAAGTTAAGTTAAGTTTAACTAAGTTAAACTAAGTTAAGTTAAGTTAAACTAAGTTAAATTAAGTTAAACTAATTTAAACTAAGTTAAGTTAAACTAAGTTAAACTAAGTTAAGTTATGTTAAACTAAGTTAACTTAAGTTAAACTAAGTTAAGTTAAGTTAAACTAAGTTAATTAAGTTAAATTAAGTTAAACTAAGTTAAGTTAATATAAGTTAAGTTAAACTAAGTTAAGTTAAACTAAGTTAACTAAGTTAAGTTAAACTAAGATAACTAAGTTAAGTTAAACTAAGTTAACTAAGTTAAGTTAAACTAAGATAACTAAGTTAAGTTAAACTAAGATAACTAAGTTAAGTTAAACTAAGTTAAGTTAAACAAAGTTAACTTAAGTAAACCTAAGTTAAACTAAGTTAAGTTAAGTTAAACTAAGTTAAACCAAGTTAAGTTAAGTTAAATTAAGTTAAACTAAGTTAAGTTAAGTTAATATAAGTTAAGTTAAGTTAAGTTAAACTAAGTTAAGTTAAACTAAGTTAAATTAAGTTAAATTAAGTTAAACTAAGTTAAGTTAAGTTAATATAAGTTAAGTTAAGTTAAACTAAGTTAACTAAGTTAAGTTAAACTAAGATAACTAAGTTAAGTTAAACTAAGTTAACTAAGTTAAATTAAACTAAGTTAAGTTAAACAAAGTTAACTTAAGTTAAACTAAGTTAAACTAAGTTAAGTTAAGTTAAACTAAGTTAAACCAAGTTAAGTTAAGTTAAACTAAGTTAAATTAAGTTAAATTAAGTTAAACTAAGCTAAGTTAAGTTAATATAAGTTAAGTTAAATTAAGTTAAACTAAGTTAAGTTGAACTTAGTTAAACTAAGTTAAGTTAAGTTAAACTAAGTTAAATTAAGTTAAACTATGTTAAACTAAGTTAAGTTATGTTAAACTAAGTTAACTTAAGTTAAACTAAGTTAACTTAAGTTAAACTAAGTTAAGATAAGTTAAACTAAGTTAAATTAAGTTAAATTAAGTTAAACTAAGTTAAGTTAAGTTAATATAAGTTAAGTTAAGTTAAACTAAGTTAAGTTAAACTAAGTTAACTAAAACTAAGTTAACTAAGTTAAGTTAAACTAAGTTAAGTTCAACAAAGTTAACTTAAGTTAAACTAAGTTAAACTAAGTTACGTTAAGTTAATCTGAGTTAAGTTAAGTTAAACTAAGTTAAACCAAGTTAAGTTAATTTAAACTAAGTTAAATTAAGTTAAATTAAGTTAAACTAAGTTAAGTTAAGTTAAACTAAGTTAAGCCAAGTTAAGTTAAACTAAGTTAAGTTAAACTATGTTAAACTAAGTTAAGTTAAACTAAGTTGTGTTAAGTTAAACTAAGTTAAGTTAAGTTAAACTAAGTTAAATTAAACTAAGTTAAGTTAAGTTAAACTAAGTTAAGTTAAGTTAAACTAAGCTAAGTTAAACTAAGTTAAGTTAAACTAAATTAAGTTAAACTGAGTTAAGTTAAACTAAGTTAAAATAAGTTAAACTAAGTTAGGTTAGGTCAAACTAAGTTAAGTTAAACTAAGTTAAGTTAAATTAAACTAAGATAAGTTAAGTTAAACTAAGTTAAACTAAGTTAAGTTAAGTTAAACTAAGTTAAACCAAGTTAAGTTAAGCTAAGTAACTTAAGTTAAACTAAGTTAAGTTAAGTTAAACTAAGTTAAACTAAGTTAAACTAAGTTAAGTTAAACTAAGTTAAACTAAGTTAAGTAAAACTAAGTTAAGTTAAACTCAGTTAAACTAAGTTAAGTTAAGTTAAACTAAGTTAAACCAAGTTAAGTTAAGTTAAACTAAGTTAAATTAAGTTAAATTAAGTTAAACTAAGTTAAATTAAGTTAATATAAGTTAAACTAAGTTAAGTTAAGTTAAATTAAACTAAGTTAAGTTAAGTTAAACTTAGTTAAGCCAAGTTAAACTAAGTTAAGTTAAACTAAGTTAAACTAAGTTAAGTTATGTTAAACTAAGTTAACTTAAGTTAAACTAAGTTAAGTTAAGTTAAACTAAGTTAAATTAAGTTAAATTAAGTTAAACTAAGTTAAGTTAAGTTAATATAAGTTAAGTTAAGTTAAACTAAGTTAAGTTAAACTAAGTTAAGTTAAACAAAGTTAACTTAAATTAAACTAAGTTAAACTAAGTTAAGTTAAGTTAAATTAAATTAAATTAAGTTAAACTAAGTTAAGTTAAGTTAATATAAGTTAAGTTAAGTTAAGTTAAACTAAGTTAAGTTAAGTTAAACTAAGTTAAACTAAGTTAAGTTAAGTTAAACAAAGTAAAGTTAAGTTAAACTAAGTTAAGCCAAGTTAAGTTAAACTAAGTTAAGTTAAACTATGTTAAACTAAGTTAAGTTAAACTAAGTTGTGTTAAGTTAAACAAAGTTAACGAAGTTAAGTTAAACTAAGTTAAGTTAAACAAAGTTAAGTTAAGTTAAATTAAATTAAATTAAGTTAAACTAAGTTAAGTTAAGTTAAAATAAGTTAAATTATGTTAAACTAAGTTAAACTAAGTTAAGTTAAGTTAAACTAAGTTAAATTAAGTTAAATTAAGTTAAACTAAGTTAAGTTAAGTTAATATAAGTTAAGTTAAGTTAAACTAAGTTAACTAAGTTAAGTTAAACTAAATTAAGTTAAACAAAGTTAACTTAAGTTAAACTAAGTTAAACTAAGTTAAGTTAAATTAAATTAAATTAGGTTAAACTAAGTTAAGTTAATATAAGTTAAGTTAAGTTAAGTGAAACTAAGTTAAGTTAAGTTAAACTAAGTTGTGTTAAGTTAAACTAAGTTAACTAAGTTAAGTTAAACTAAGTTAAGTTAAACAAAGTTAACTTAAGTTAAACTAAGTTAAGTTAAACAAAGTTAACTTAAGTTAAACTAAGTTAAACTAAGTTAAGTTAAGTTAAATTAAATTAAATTAAGTTAAACTAAGTTAAGTTAAGTTAAGTTAAACTAAGTTAAGTTAAATTAAACTAAGTTAAGTTAAGTTAAACTAAGTTATACTAAGTAAAGTTAAGTTAAACTAAGTTAAGTTAATATAAGTTAAGTTAAGTTAAACTAAGTTAAGTTAAACTAAGTTAAGTTAAGTTAAACTAAGTTAAACTAAGTAAAGTTAAGTTAAACTAAGTTAAGTTAAGTTAAACTAAGTTAAGCCAAGTTAAGTTAAACTAAGTTATGTTAAGTTAAACTAAGTTAAGTTAAACTAAGTTAAGTTAAAGTAAGGTTAACTTAAGTTAATCTAAGTTAAGTTAAACTAAGTTAAGCTAAGTTAAAATAAGTTAAGTTAAACTAAGTTAAGTTAAATTAAGTTAAGTTAAACTAAATTAAACTAAGTTAAGTTAAGTTAAACTAAGTTAACTTAAGTTGAACTAAGTTAAGTTAAGTTTAACTTAGTTAAACTAAGTTAAGTTAAACTAAGTTAAATTAAGTTAAACTAATTTAAACTAAGTTAAGTTAAACTAAGTTAAACTAAGTTAAGTTATGTTAAACTAAGTTAACTTAAGTTAAACTAAGTTAAGTTAAGTTAAACTAAGTTAATTAAGTTAAATTAAGTTAAACTAAGTTAAGTTAATATAAGTTAAGTTAAACTAAGTTAAGTTAAACTAAGTTAACTAAGTTAAGTTAAACTAAGATAACTAAGTTAAGTTAAACTAAGTTAACTAAGTTAAGTTAAACTAAGATAACTAAGTTAAGTTAAACTAAGATAACTAAGTTAAGTTAAACTAAGTTAAGTTAAACAAAGTTAACTTAAGTAAACTATGTTAAAGTAAGTTAAGTTAAACTAAGTTGTGTTAAGTTAAACTAAGTTAAGTTAAGTTAAACTAAGTTAAGTTAAACTAAGTTAAGTTAAGTTAAACTAAGTTAAGTTAAACTAAGCTAAGTGAAACTAAGTTAAGTTAAACTAAGTTAAGTTAAACTAAGTTAAGTTAAACTAAGTTAAACTAAGTTAAACTAAGTTAGGTTAGGTCAAACTAAGTTAAGTTAAGTTAAACTAAGTTAAGTTAAATTAAACTAAGTTAAGTTAAGCCAAGTTAAGTTAAACTAAGTTAAGTTAAACTATGTTAAACTAAGTTAAGTTAAACTAAGTTGTGTTAAGTTAAACTAAGTTAACTAAGTTAAGTTAAACTAAGTTAAGTTAAACAAAGTTAACTTAAGTTAAACTAAGTTAAACTAAGTTAAGTTAAGTTAAGTTAAATTAAATTAAATTAAGTTAAGCTAAGTTAAGTTAAGTTAAGTTAAACTAAGTTAAGTTAAATTAAACTAAGTTAAGTTAAGTTAAACTAAGTTAAGCTAAGTTAAGTTAAACTAAGTTAAATTAAGTTAAATTAAGTTAAACTAAGTTAAGTTAATATAAGTTAAGTTAAGTTAAACTAAGTTAACTAAGTTAAGTTAAACTAAATTAAGTTAAACAAAGTTAACTTAAGTTAAACTAAGTTAAACTAAGTTAAGTTAAGTTAAGTTAAATTAAATTAAATTAGGGTTAAACTAAGTTAAGTTAAGTTAATATAAGTTAAGTTAAGTTAAGTTAAACTAAGTTAAGTTAAGTTAAACTAAGTTAAACTAAGTTAAGTTAAGTTAAACTAAGTTAAGTTAAGTTAAACTAAGTTAAGCCAAATTAAGTTAAACTAAGTTAAATTAAACTATGTTAAAGTAAGTTAAGTTAAACTAAGTTGTGTTAAGTTAAACTAAGTTAAGTTAAGTTAAACTAAGTTAAGTTAAACTAAGTTAAGTTAAGTTAAACTAAGTTAAGTTAAACTAAGCTAAGTTAAACTAAGTTAAGTTAAACTAAGTTAAACTAAGTTAAACTAAGTTAGGTTAGGTCAAACTAAGTTAAGTTAAACTAAGTTAAGTTAAGTTAAACTAAGTTAAATTAAGTTAAATTAAGTTAAACTAAGTTAAGTTAAGTTAATATAAGTTAAGTTAAGTTAAACTAAGTTAACTAAGTTAAGTTAAACTAAATTAAGTTAAACAAAGTTAACTTAAGTTAAACTAAGTTAAACTAAGTTAAGTTAAATTAAATTAAATTAAGTTAAACTAAGTTAAGTTAATATAAGTTAAGTTAAGTTAAGTGAAACTAAGTTAAGTTAAGTTAAACTAAGTTGTGTTAAGTTAAACTAAGTTAACTAAGTTAAGTTAAACTAAGTTAAGTTAAACAAAGTTAACTTAAGTTAAACTAAGTTAAGTTAAACAAAGTTAACTTAAGTTAAACTAAGTTAAACTAAGTTAAGTTAAGTTAAATTAAATTAAATTAAGTTAAACTAAGTTAAGTTAAGTTAAGTTAAACTAAGTTAAGTTAAATTAAACTAAGTTAAGTTAAGTTAAACTAAGTTATACTAAGTAAAGTTAAGTTAAACTAAGTTAAGTTAATATAAGTTAAGTTAAGTTAAACTAAGTTAAGTTAAACTAAGTTAAGTTAAGTTAAACTAAGTTAAACTAAGTAAAGTTAAGTTAAACTAAGTTAAGTTAAGTTAAACTAAGTTAAGCCAAGTTAAGTTAAACTAAGTTATGTTAAGTTAAACTAAGTTAAGTTAAAGTAAGGTTAACTTAAGTTAATCTAAGTTAAGTTAAACTAAGTTAAGCTAAGTTAAAATAAGTTAAGTTAAACTAAGTTAAGTTAAATTAAGTTAAGTTAAACTAAATTAAACTAAGTTAAGTTAAGTTAAACTAAGTTAACTTAAGTTGAACTAAGTTAAGTTAAGTTTAACTAAGTTAAACTAAGTTAAGTTAAGTTAAACTAAGTTAAATTAAGTTAAACTAATTTAAACTAAGTTAAGTTAAACTAAGTTAAACTAAGTTAAGTTATGTTAAACTAAGTTAACTTAAGTTAAACTAAGTTAAGTTAAGTTAAACTAAGTTAATTAAGTTAAATTAAGTTAAACTAAGTTAAGTTAATATAAGTTAAGTTAAACTAAGTTAACTAAGTTAAGTTAAACTAAGATAACTAAGTTAAGTTAAACTAAGTTAACTAAGTTAAGTTAAACTAAGATAACTAAGTTAAGTTAAACTAAGATAACTAAGTTAAGTTAAACTAAGTTAAGTTAAACAAAGTTAACTTAAGTAAACTATGTTAAAGTAAGTTAAGTTAAACTAAGTTGTGTTAAGTTAAACTAAGTTAAGTTAAGTTAAACTAAGTTAAGTTAAACTAAGTTAAGTTAAGTTAAACTAAGTTAAGTTAAACTAAGCTAAGTGAAACTAAGTTAAGTTAAACTAAGTTAAGTTAAACTAAGTTAAGTTAAACTTAGTTAGGTTAGGTCAAACTAAGTTAAGTTAAGTTAAACTAAGTTAAGTTAAATTAAACTAAGTTAAGTTAAGCCAAGTTAAGTTAAACTAAGTTAAGTTAAACTATGTTAAACTAAGTTAAGTTAAACTAAGTTGTGTTAAGTTAAACTAAGTTAAGTTAAACAAAGTTAACTTAAGTTAAACTAAGTTAAACTAAGTTAAGTTAAGTTAAATTAAATTAAATTAAATTAAGTTAAGCTAAGTTAAGTTAAGTTAAGTTAAACTAAGTTAAGTTAAATTAAACTAAGTTAAGTTAAGTTAAACTAAGTTAAGCTAAGTTAAGTTAAACTAAGTTAAATTAAGTTAAATTAAGTTAAACTAAGTTAAGTTAATATAAGTTAAGTTAAGTTAAACTAAGTTAACTAAGTTAAGTTAAACTAAATTAAGTTAAACAAAGTTAACTTAAGTTAAACTAAGTTAAACTAAGTTAAGTTAAGTTAAGTTAAATTAAATTAAATTAAGTTAAACTAAGTTAAGTTAATATAAGTTAAGTTAAGTTAAGTTAAACTAAGTTAAGTTAAGTTAAACTAAGTTAAACTAAGTTAAGTTAAGTTAAACTAAGTTAAGTTAAGTTAAACTAAGTTAAGCCAAATTAAGTTAAACTAAGTTAAATTAAACTATGTTAAAGTAAGTTAAGTTAAACTAAGTTGTGTTAAGTTAAACTAAGTTAAGTTAAGTTAAAGTAAGTTAAGTTAAACTAAGTTAAGTTAAGTTAAACTAAGTTAAGTTAAACTAAGCTAAGTTAAACTAAGTTAAGTTAAACTAAGTTAAGTTAAACTAAGTTAAGTTAAACTAAGTTAAACTAAGTTAAACTAAGTTAGGTTAGGTCAAACTAAGTTAAGTTAAACTAAGTTAAGTTAAATTAAACTAAGTTAAGTTAAGTTAAACTAAGTTAAACTAAGTTAAGTTAAGTTAAACTAAGTTAAACTAAGTTAAACTAAGTTAAGTTAAACTAAGTTAAACTAAGTTAAACCAAGTTAAGTTAAGTTAAGCTAAGTTAATTTAAGTTAAACTAAGTTAAGTTAAGTTAAACTAAGTTAAACTAAGTTAAACTAAGTTAAGTTAAGTTAAACTAGGTTAAGTTAAGTTAAACTAAGTTAAGTTAAAGTAAGTTAAACAAAGTTAGTTAAGTTAAACTAAATTAAGTTAAACTAAGTTAAACTAAGTTAAGTTAAACTAAGTTAAGTTAAACTAAGTTAAATTAAACTATGTTAAAGTAAGTTAAGTTAAACTAAGTTGTGTTAAGTTAAACTAAGTTAAGTTAAGTTAAACTAAGTTGTTAAACTAAGTTAAGTTAAGTTAAACTAAGTTAAGTTAAACTAAGTTAAGTTAAGTTAAACTAAGTTAAGTTAAACTAAGCTAAGTTAAACTAAGTTAAGTTAAACTAAGTTAAGTTAAACTAAGTTAAGTTAAACTAAGTTAAACTAAGTTAAACTAAGTTAGGTTAGGTCAAACTAAGTTAAGTTAAGTTAAACTAAGTTAAGTTAAATTAAACTAAGTTAAGTTAAGCCGAGTTAAGTTAAACTAAGTTAAGTTAAATTAAACTAAGTTAAGTTAAGCCGAGTTAAGTTAAACTAAGTTAAGTTAAACTATGTTAAACTAAGTTAAGTTAAACTAAGTTGTGTTAAGTTAAACTAAGTTAACTAAGTTAAGTTAAACTAAGTTAAGTTAAACAAAGTTAACTTAAGTTAAACTAAGTTAAACTAAGTTAAGTTAAGTTAAGTTAAATTAAATTAAATTAAGTTAAACTAAGTTAAGTTAAGTTAAGTTAAACTAAGTTAAGTTAAATTAAACTAAGTTAAGTTAAGTTAAACTAAGTTAAACTAAGTTAAGTTAAACTAAGTTAAATTAAGTTAAATTAAGTTAAACTAAGTTAAGTTAATATAAGTTAAGTTAAGTTAAACTAAGTTAAGTTAAACTAAGTTAACTAAGTTAAGTTAAACTAAATTAAGTTAAACAAAGTTAACTTAAGTTAAACTAAGTTAAGTTAAGTTAAACTAAGTTAAACCAAGTTAGTTAAGTTAAACTATATTAAGTTAAACTAAGTTAAACTAAGTTAAGTTAAGTTAAACTAAGTTAAGTTAAGTTAAACTAAGTTAAACTAAGTTAAGTTAAGTTAATCTAAGTTAAACTAAGTTAAGTTAAACTAAGTTAAACTAAGTTAAGTTAAGTTAATCTAAGTTAAACTAAGTTAAGTTCAGTTAAACTAAGTTAAACCAATTTAAGTTAAGTTAAACTAAGTTAAGTTAAGCTAAACTAAGTTAAATCAAGTTAAGTTAAGTTAAACCAAGTTAAGTTAAACTAAGTTAAGTTAAGTTAAACTGAGTTAAGTCGAGTTAAACTAAGTTAAGTTAAACTAAGTTAAACTAAGTTAAGTTAAACTAAGTTAAACTAAGTTAAGTTAAGTTAAACTAAGTTAAACTAAGTTAAGTTAAGTTAAGTTAAGTTAAGCTAAGTTAAGTTAAATTAAGTTAAGTTAAGTTAAACTAAGTTAACTTAAGTTAAACTAAGTTAACTTAAGTTAAACTAAGTTATTACTTAAATATAAACTTACTTTATAAGTTAAACTTAGTTAAACTAAGTTTAACCTAAGTTTAACCTTACTAACCTAACTAACTAAGCTAACTAACTAAGCTAACTAACTAAGCTAACTAACTAACCTTACTAACCTAACTAACTAAGCTAACTAACTAACCTAACTAACTAACCTTACTAACCTAACTAAGTTTAACCTCACTTTAACCTAAGTTAAATTAAAAATTTTCTCAAAAATTAGTTAAAAATAGCACCGATAGATGGCGCTGAGACCGTTAAGAATCCTTCTAAAGAGAGTTCAGAAGCATAGAAAGACTAGCCATTAAAGATTTCGCCATTGAAGTCTGACCGCTATTTTCGTATACTGAAAATAATTCGCATCGGCCACGTTGCCTGTCTGTTGAATTTTTTTGAAAAGCTCACGAATTGTTTTTCCCTCTGGGCCTTTTACGACTTGAAACCGCATTTGAAAACTTCTTCTTGTGGCAGTATTACTCTGATTTAATCGATGGTACACCAACACAATAAACACACGTTCCTCCACGGTATACAACACTTTCGGAATTATTTTCACTATACGCTAATAGCGACCAGATTTCAATGACGAAATCTTCAACGACTAGTCTTTCTATGCTTCTGAACTATCTTTAGAAGGATTCTTAACGCTCTCAGCGCCATCTATCGGTGCTAATTTTAATTAAATTTGGAGATTTACGTATAAGATTCTTACGATTTTTTTAATAAACATACCACTGGTTGCATGTTTCTATCTATCACCGTTTCCGGGTTATTGATTTTTAAAGTCAGGGGTCCTTTGTGAAACACCCTGTACAAATCATAGCAAAAAGGTTATTTTGTTTGTTAGATAACTTTCTCTAAAGATATTTAAATTTCTTAATCACCCCCCCCCCACCACCACCACCTCTTCTCTTTCATGCGCTAATGTGAAATGTCAACATTAAAAAAAAATTAACAATAAATATTATGTGAATGCGCGGTTGTAAAAGCTGGGGAAGGTGTCTAGCTCAGGGAAAGATAATTTGAAAAATTACGAAAACATGCTAATTTTTTTGAAATTCACAAAAGAATAAAAATAATTAATAACAGCAATGAATGTTATTGATAGAAAATAATTTGTTAAATAGTATAAATTCATTATTATTTATTTTCAATAAAATAATTGTATAATAAAATTAATTAAATTTTAATAATAATTATTATTACAACAATAATAATAATTATTATTATTACAACAATAATAATAATTATTATTATTACAACAATAATAATTATTATTATTATTACAACAATAATAATAATTATTATTATTACAACAATAATAATAATTATTATTATTACAACAATAATAATAATAATTATTATTATTATTTCATAATTCACAATTATTTAGTACTTATATAATATCCATTAAAACAATAATATGATTGCATATCATCGTTATGCTGCCTTATAGTAAGTAAAACACATAGATGACCGATTAATTAAAAAAATAATGTAATTAGAAAAGGAAATAAAATAGAACTTTATTTTGGAATATATCTCGAATTTGCGAATAAAAACCAGCTTGGATTCTTAAAGCTTGTTTCTACTAATGGCTGTCCGATAGCCTGTATAACAACTGTGTCTAATGAAATTACACCACATGGAGTAGTTTAAATTAATTAAAAAAAATTGTAACATCTGCTATACATTAAATGCGAATCTGACATCAATATTAATCGCTATGTCTACTAGCGACTTGACATTTAAATGAATTTCCAACCACTTGCGGTAGTAAACGCTTACATGGGCAGTGCACAGTAGTAGCGGATAGGGACAGCTTAATGCAATAATGTTAAAACTTCGACTGGCTTTTGAGAATGCAATGCGCATGCGTAAAGTAGAAGGTAGCATAACGATATGGGGGAAAAATTAAAAAATCCCTAGCCGAGAGCCGACTTCGGATCGGAACCTTGTTTTGTTGATGTTCGTTTCTTTAGTACTTAACTATAAAATTATTTATTTGATGTTACGGCCATAAAGAAATATGGAGAGTTTTCGGCATAAATGTGCTGAATGTGATAATGTTTATAAGAGTGCACCTTCTTTAAATAGACATATACGTAATAAGCATACAAATGTTGACAAATGTGGATATAAAAATGGCGTTGTTTGCTCGCTATGTGGTATGGAGTCCATTTCAAAAAATCTTTTGCAACAACATTTAGCATTATATCAAGACTGTGTAATAGAAAAGGAAATATACAATTTCTCAAGTGAGTCAGATTTTTTAACTTGGAAAACAAGCATTGAGAAAGAAAGTGTTAGCTTATTCGTAAAGAATAGGGGTTCTAGTGTATACAATGATGTAAAAACATTGCGCTTTTATTGTCATCGTAGTGGACATTTTTCTAGTCGAGGAGAAGGAAAACGAGATTTAAAATTCATGGGAAGTAATAAAATAAATGGAACATGCCCAGCAATGTTAACAGTCAAAGAAGGAAAATATGGAGTACATGTAGAGTATGTGAAAACTCATGTAGGTCATTCAAATGACCTTGGGAAATTAAATTTGACTGAAACAGAAAAAAAATCAATTGCTGCTAAGTTAGCCAATAAAGTTCCAATTTCAGCAGTACTCGATGACATCCGAGATTCAATATCAAATAAGTTGGAGCGAATTCATCTTTTAACTCGAAGGGACATTTTAAATGTTAAAGCAGAATTCAATATATCCACGGATGGAGTCTTGCATGCTTCAGATGCACAAAGTGTGAATCAGTGGATTTTAAACATGCAAAATTCGGATAATTCACCAGTTGTATTTTATAAACCGCAGCATGTTGAAAACCTTAATTTTCCTAGTTTGAAAACAGAGGATTTTCTTCTAGTTCTGATGAATGAATCACAAAAAGAACTGTTCAGCCTGTACTGAAATGATGTGGTATGTGTCGATTTTACACACGGAGTAAATGCATACCAATTTGATTTAGCAACCTTATTAGTTTTGGATGATAAACGAGAAGGGTTCCCTGCAGGTTTCATTTTAAGCAATAGGCAGGATGCAGTTGCTTTGGAAATTGCTTTTCGTGCTATCAAAGAAAGTGGGGTATCTGTAGTACCAAAAGTTTTTATGAGCGATGATGCTCAAGCTTTTTATAATGCATGGATCAAAGTGCATGGACAGGCTGAAAAACGACTACTTTGTACTTGGCATGTTGACCGTAACTGGCGTAAAAAATTAAGAGAATATGTGTCTTGCCAAACAGAACAAGCAAAAATCTATAAAGTACTTAGATGTCTGTTATCTGAAACAGATGAAACTACATTTAGAAGTTTGTTAGAAGGAGCAAATATGCTCTTTACTGAAAACCCAGCATTTTCAAAATTTCATGCATATTTTTGTGAAAATTATGCTAATAGACCAGAAATGTGGGCGTATTGTTACCGCAAATGGGCAGGTGTTAATACAAATATGCACCTAGAACGTTTACACTGCACCATAAAATACATGTACTTAGTTGGAAAGAAGGTCAAGCGTTTGGACAAAACTTTGCATTTTTTAATGAAATTTATTCGTGACAAAATCTTTGATAGGTTAATTTCTTTAGAAAGGGGTAAAGTTTCTTCAAAGGTCGCTATATTACGTAAACGTCATACTGCTGCTCAGAAGCTTCCAATTGAAAGTATTACACATAATAATGATGTCTGGTTTGTAAATTCTGAAACAATTTTTGGGGAAGTTTATATGGTTAAGAAAATAAATGAATGCAGTAAAGATTGTGTGTTAATGTGTAAAATTTGCAAGTTTTGTATGCATAATTTTATGTGTACTTGTTTAGATAACGCAATACAATGGAATATGTGTAAGCACATTCATCTTGTATGCAGATATGTGTCAAAAAATGATTGTAGTGTCAATATTGAAGATTCGCATAATATTCCTTGTAGTACAAATCATGATAATTCTTTTGGAGATTTATTAATCGATGAAAAGAGAAGTACCATACAGAATACTTGGGAAAAAGATTTACATGTACAGAATTTAAAACAAAGAATTGATACTACTTCTTTGAATGAAATGAAATGTTCTGCCTCTACTTTATTGCACAAACTGGAACAGAAAGTACAGTGTTGCTCATCACTAGTTGATTTAAAAGCTTATCAAAAAAATTTGCAAAATGCAGTCATTGTTTTTGAAGTGCATGAATTGGCAGCAACAAATTTTGTTCCTGTTGATTCTTTGAATGAACCATCAAACAAAAAAATCGAAAAACAAGGTTTCTTCTGTGTGAAAACAAAGTCGGGTAATAAAAGAAAAATTATAGAAAAACCATCACATCAAGAATCATCTGACATTGCTCTTTCATTAATATTAAAATCAAAAAATGCACAATCATTTACAAATTCTGATCCTCATATGTGCTAGCAATTATGAAAGTGCATTAAGTTATATATTTTTTGTTTAAAGATATTTAAGGGTTTCAGTTTGAATAACAAATATGCTTTGGCTTAATAATGCTTTTGCATTGGTCTGCCAATGCTAAACCTATGAATGTAACAGAGTTTTAGGCTATACATATATCCATTATATATATATATATATATTTCATATTTTTTCTGTATATTCAGATTTTTTTTCAGGGTTTTGGTATTTTTATAGTGTTGATTTTTCTAGGTCCTTTTTCTTCTTTCTTGGGATAAGATGATATATAGGATGATTAAAAAATATATTAAATGTGGAACATATGTGTTACACTCACGCACCGATATTTGGTGACTTTTTTATTGGCGATATTTAGAAGCCGACTCCAAAAACTAATACAATAGCCAGGTTACCATTAAAGGAAAAAAATCCCCAAACTTTGGCAACTTTTTTCCTTTTTATAATATAGGACAAAATTAGCACTCGCCAATCGGCGAGTAATACTGAAAATTTGGCGATTGACTTTATTGCCACCACTGGTCAAACTTAATAGTCACACTCGCCAATTGCGATGATTGAATGGAAAAAGATTTTTCCCCGCTATCGCTCGACAAATTTTGAAACCATTTAGTGAATTTCATGCTTTTTCCCCCGAAATTATTTGACGGATTATGATTTTTTTCTCGAAGCCATTCGACAATATTCGAAAAATTTTCCCCCCGAAACCAGTTGATGAATTTTGAGATTTTTCCACTATCGATTGACGAATTTCGAGATTTATCGACTGTCGATTAACAAATTTCATGATTTTTTCCATGAACGAACAAATTGCGCACTTTCTTTCCGCTGATGTTTGACAAATTTCGCACTCTTACACTGCCGTTTGACGAACTTTGCAATTCTGTTCCGCGATTGTTAGACAAATTTCACTATTTTTCACCCGAGATCATTTCACGAATTTTGCAATTTTTTTCCCCCGAACCTATTTGACGAATTTCTCCAATTTTTTCACGACAGTTAGACAAAAATAATTTTTTTCCTGCAATGCCTGATTTCTTTCCCAAGACCATTTGACGAATGTCGCAATTTCTTTCCCGACACCATTTGAAGAATTTCGCTGTTTATTCCACAATCGTTTGACAAATTTCACAAATTTTTTATCAAGTATTTGTAAATTTGTTATTGGCCAGTGCTGAAAAACACTGTCGAGTAAATAAATCCATGTACTGGCCAGTGGTCAGTGAGTAAAAAAGTTAATTTTTACTTATATTTTATAACTGATTTAAAAAAAAAAAAAAAAAAAACTGTGCGTGAGTGTAAGCCATCATAGCCTTAAATATTAATCCTTTATTTTCTTTTAAAAATAAATTTTGGAACTTTTTAAACTTTTATGGCCAGTGGCCAGTGAGTAAAAAAGTTAATTTTTATCTATATTTTATAACTGATTTAAAAAAAAAAAACTGTGTGTGAGTGTAAGCCATTATAGCCTTAAATATTAATCCTTTATTTACTTTTTAAAATAAATTTTGGAACTTTTTAAACTTTTAAAAAATTTCTTTCTTTTAAAGACATTTTATAACTGTTTTGAAAAGAAAAAAATAATGTACTAAAATTTTGTATCTGTGTCTTTAATGAACAAAAATTAGACTTAAATAATCAATTATTTAATTTTGTTTTATTAGATATACAATCAAACCCCGATTTAGTGCCATCTCGAAATAGCGCCAATTCCGTTTAACCGCCAATTGCGTCTATGAACAAATCTGCCAAATAGGAATTTCAATGTAATGTATCCGTTAAAGCGCCAACTCGATATACCGCCAAAAAAAATGTCTAGTAATTACTGTATTTTCTTTGCATATCTTTCTTTTTAAAATTTTTTGTTAGAATTTCAAAGGTCACTTCCTTTTCATGTGTCTAGATGTTTTCAAGCTCAATTCAAACTTTATTGAATAGCAAAGAATTCGTATTGTTCTCAACACCTGCCGAAATGCACCTGCTACCCATTCTACATGTCATTGGAAGAAGAAAAATAACGCACGCTGAGGTGCCCAGCAAGTGAAAGTTCTGATTCAGATTAGCGAGTCACGTGATCCGATGCACTTCTGCAGCGGGGAGAAAACAAAGCGTGGTACGCCATTGGCTGAAAGGGTCTCTCCTCTCTCAGGTGAGAACAATGTAAAAAAGAACTTCTTCCTGTACTTTATGTCGATTTCTAGAAAGAAAACGGCGTGCAATGCAAAATCTCTCATTCAAAATTTTGGTCGGACGTTGATTGAAACATCGAAGAATTCACCAGCTAAATCTGTAAAATATCATCCTGTCTCTTTATTTTAACTCATTATGGCGAAAAGAGCAGTTTTATCAATTTCGGAAAAGCGGGAAATTTGTGAATATAAAGAAAGAAATGTGAATGTATCGCAGCAACACATCTCCAATCATTTCTCTACAATCTGGAAAAAGCCTGTTAGCAGGTACTGCATCAGAGACATTTTGATGAATACAGAAAAATGGATTAACACCAACGAACTGCAATCATCTGTAAAAAAAACTGAAAACAGCGAAACACGAAGACTTAGAGGATACCCTTTGCACATGGATACAACAAATGAGTGCTAAAAATGCTACCATCAACGGAGATGTCATCAGAGAGCAGGCAAAAGTCCTTGGCCAGTAAATGAATATTACAGATTTCGAATACAGTAGTGGCTGGTTGAACAGATTTAAAAAGCAACGAAGATTCTCTCAGTACATACGAAGTGGTGAAACTGCAGGTGTTGATGAAGATACTGTGTCAAATGGTCGCAAAAAACTGAGTGCGCTGATTTTAGAATATAAACCAGAGGACGTTTACAATATGGATGAAAGTGGCCTTTTTTACCGCTTGCAGCCAGATAAAACAATTTCGAGTGGGCCTACTAAAGGATGCCAAAAAAAATAGATCGTGTGTCTCTTGTGTTCTGTACGAATAGTGATGGATCTGATAAAAGAACTATGACAATGATTGGAAAATCAGCTAAGCCACGATGTTTTAAAAAAATTAATCCTGCTCTTTATGTAGATTATGAGAATAATAACAAAACGTGGATGACTTCAGCATTATTTCAAAAATGGTTAGCGAATTTCAACATAGAAATGAAAAAAAGGAAACGCCATATTTTATTGATTTTGAATAATGCCCCTTGTCACAAAGCATATCCAATGAGCAATATCCGCATTGAATTTTTACCTCCTGACTGCAGTGGATTTTTGCAACCTTTGGACGGGTATAATAAACTCATTCAAAGCTCATTATCGAAAGTATCACGTCCGTCACATCATTGAAAAAATAAGTAAAGATGATTTTTCTCCAATCCTTTTACATGATGCTATTCGCATGATAAAAAAAGCATGGGATGAAATTTCATCAGAAACTATTGTTAACTGCTGGAAACATACTGGATTGACTAAACCTGAAGGATCTACTAAAAAACAAAACAGTACAGCACTTCAGGAACTACAAGACGAAATACACAAAATAACAGATATTGAGCATCCTCTATCGGCAATTGAGTACATTAATATAGACAAAAGTGTTTCAACATTTGAAGATTTGACAATCGAAGAAATTGTTGCCAATCAAAATGAAAATTCAAATTCATCTGACAGCGAATCTGAAGAAGCTGAAACACCGCATATTACATCTGCGATGAAGTTAAAAATTGCATTGGGAAAATAAGAATTTTCTTAGAAAAACATGCAACTGATAAAAAAATGATGAGCGATCGTTTAGTTGTAGAAAAAGATATTGAAAAAATCAATATTGAAAGGAAAACTCAAACTAGCATTTTAAAATATTTTCCTGTAAAAGATAATTAAAGTAAAATAAATTCAGTGTGAGATTTAATGAATGTGTGTGTCTGTTATGTGCATAATTATCTACTTTATCTAAAATTGACTATATAAAGAGGTAAGTGCATGTTAATTTCATGCATTAATTGAATAATTTTGAATCGTGTAGCATTAATTATATTATGCATATTAATTATATTATATTAATTTATACTATTATAATATACTATATACTATTGGATAATTTAATAAAAAGACATTATGATATTTATTTTTATAATCATAATAATATTAGTATAATAGTATGGAAATTAATTTTTATTGTATTCTAATTCGATATACCGCCAAACTCGTTATAGCGCCAAAAATTTCTCGAACGGATAATGGCGGTATAACGAGGTTTGACTGTATATCTAATTGAATCCCTTCTAATTTTCGCCCTATTACTTTTAAGTCTAAAAATATCTTTATATTTAAAAAATAGTTTTAGTTAAAATGATTTATTTACATCCTGATTTTTAAATCTGTTTAAAGAATTATTATGGAAGGTTAATCTAAGTATAGTATTTGAGTCTTAATACTCATAATCAAGATCTCCCTTTTCCTATCCACCCCCCTACAATAAATCTTGTACTATGGTCATCGGATTACCACAAAGAAAGAAGATATTTATTTTTAAAACATTATGATGTATATGTTGTAGCATAAATGATAAATCAGGCTGTTTGCAAAGAGCCAAGCTAATTGAAGAAACATCTCTGTTTTCCCAAATAGCATGATATTTTTCATTTTTCAGCTGTTTTCGACTATGTTGTGCTGTGGATAAAGAACGTTTGCTGTAGCAGAGGCAGTGACTTTTAAGCTCCCCCCCCCCATAAAAAAATCCAATCATTACATTAGAAGCTGATTTTTAAATGTAGAATCAATAAATATGTAAGACAATAAGAACAGCCATTGAAAGATTAACTGTCTATTTTAGATAAGTTATAAAAATCTTCATTAGAAAGATACAGACATATAAAAATAGGGTGCCAATGGACAAACTCTCACCACTAAATTTTATTAGTTGTTTTTTGTTTAATAAAATACTAATAAATCTTAGGCGAAGAATTATAATAAAATTTAATTGTGAGAGTCGGCCCATTGGTGTCCAATTTTTTACTCCCCTGAGAAAAAAATATCTTTTGGTTTTGTTTTAGATCAGTTCAGTACAACAGGTTACAAAATGAAAAAGCACACAAGTGTATATACACTTAAAAAATTTTCATTAAAACAAAATTACTTTGTATTTAGATGTTGCATAAATCATAAAAAACTTTCTTGTTATTAAATTCTATAATTTGTTTTTGTGAGTGTTAAAAGAAAAATGTCTGTTTTTTTTTTTCAATTAGTTGATCTTCAATTGAGGGAGTCGGGGCAAGATAGTGCCATTCCACATTTTTGGTGAAATAAATCTAACACCAATCTGTTGATTAATATTGTAAATTATAATATCCTACACATAATTTGTTTTTAATGTCACATGGAGGCAGCATATGTACCAGGTTTCGTTTTTTCCCCCAATGAAGATAGCTAATTTACAAAGAACATAATAGTAATATCATTAAAGTAATGCCATATTGTAACTCTAAATATCTCAAATGTTACTAATACACTGGCAAAAATGGCTATCAGCCTGCAAAATCTGATGTGAAAATGTGAAAGTGAAAATGTCTGTCTGACTTGCCCCTCCAATTAGAGAAAAGAAGGGTCAAGTAAAGATTTTGTTATATGTGTTATTTTCAATACTTCTCCATTATCATGTCCATTATTTTTCCATAAAAAAAAACTAGCTTTTAATAAACGAAAAAAGGGAATGTTGTCAGTGAAAACTCAACAAAATACAAGAAATTCGGAAAAGCCTCAGTGTGCATTAGTGTCAAATCAATAACTTTAAAGAATAAAATTCACAATTTATTATTGAAAACAAAAAAGGCTTTGATATTTATTTATTTATATTATTTTTTTTTTTATTATCTCTAATTTGCTAGTGCATAAATGTCAATTTAAACTTATCTATTGTGTATAACCATGCACCACCACTTTTTAAAAATGCTTTTTCTCTTTTAAAATCATGACACCACTATTTAAGGGTGTAATTGTTATTTTTATTAACGAAATAGATATACAAAACTGCTTGGTGGAAACTCTATGTATATGCATTATATATATATATATTTCAAAAAACTTAATTTTTTTAAAACTATTATCACTACTGTCAAGTTTTTAGACATTTGAGACATCACATAAAAGGTTGTCTGCATGGAAATGAATTAACAAATGTTAATTCATTCAAAGATATGAAATTGATATGTGCAGTTATATTATTTTTCTTGATTAAGTTAAGATTCCTAACTAACTAGCTGCAGTTGGAGAAAAGTTACTGTTTTAATGATATGTGTTATAATTACAAATTGTTGATTTATATTGTAATGAATGTCATTGTATTTTTTCTACTATAATAAAGAAATGTATAAAATTATTTTGTTTATTTTATAAACTTGCACCTGACAAACAATTTTTTATAACTCAAAGTAGACAAAAAAAAAAAAAATTAAGAATGGGAGCATTCTTTTCAGAATTCTTACTCGAGTTTTTTTTTTTTTTTTTTTTTTTCACACGATAGCGGAGGTCCATATCTAAAAGTTATGTGTTTTTTACTTTTTCGATTTTGATTAATTTTTTTTTTTTTTAATATGAGGATACTTTAAATTTCAGAACTGTTCACAAACAGTTTTCCACAAATGAAAGTGTTTGAATATTAAAAATAAAGTAACTAAACACAAAAAAGCACAACATTAGATATCAACCTCAGGTAACCCATAAAAAAAAAAAAAAAAAAAAATTAAAAGCAATAAAACGTAATTGAGATATTAGTCAAGAATGCTCCCATAGTTCCAATAATAGATTGTGGATGTCTTCGCTTGACTAATGTAATCTCTTAATTCATATCACTGTGACTCCTAGACTACCTAGACACTAGAAACACCTCAGTTGTAATACTACAACTACCGTAAAATCTGTGAAAATGAAATTGCCTACCCTGGATGCAAAAAAGTCTACTTTGCAGATTTGAGGAAGACTACTGTACTGAAATGATATATGCACCAGTCTTGCTGGAGTATTAAGTCATCTATGAAACTGATCACAAAAAAAAAAAAAAAAAAAACATGACAGATAGGGTAGATGTGCCAGTAATAGACACTCTTAAGGAATTTCTTTAAAAAATATTTTTTAATTAATAGTTATAATTGTTATATTCCACATTTTTTAATATTATATTAATCTACCAACAATATTTAACAATGCTCATATTCACATTTCCCAACATGAATCGAAATTTAATTGTAAATAACAGAAATAAATCAAAACACCCTAAATTCCAGTAATGAACACCCCACAAAAAGTAATAGATAATTGATATTATGATTGTATTTAAAACTAGAATTTAAAGAAAGCATATTAATGAAATAAAAAAAGCTGAATTTTTATTGGTTATTTTTTTATAAACCAAAAATATTAAAGGTGGCCCATTACTGGAAGGCGGTCCATTACTGGCACATCTACCCTATATGAACAACGAACTTCTTGCACATTGTTCATGAACATGGAATATGAAACTTTGCTCTATGTTTATGGACATCAGTCAGGTTAAAAAATAACAGGGTAAGACGAGTTCAGTTGTTTGCCTCATGAGTTATTTACTTGGAGTAGGAACTATTACAATAGCTTTACAGCCGTGGTTATGGGTTTTCTCTTATCACAGTGATGTTAGGACATCTCCACTCATTCTAGCCTTTCTTTTCAGATGAACCTGAATTGAAATGGATATTTTAATGTTTTTAGGATCTAGAACAATATCCTTTAAGAATTCCACAAACCTAAATAATATTGACCATAATTTCATGAATCAGGATATCGTTCTGGTTTGCTCCGGTATATTTTGAGCCCTGTCCAATATTTATTTAAAATTGTTTTGTTTTTAAGTCGATAAAAATTATATCCCTTTATATTACCTACTGATTTTTATATACATCACATATAAAGCTGAAATTGAATTCAAATAAAAATATGCTTAAAATTACTGAAATCACACTTCCAGAAATTAATATCCACGGATGGTCATGTATGTGATTTTATTTATATGCTACAAACATCTCTTACAAGCAAGGTTGTAGTGGGTAGCTGCCCGGGTACCCGCCCGAACTGGGTTTTTTACAATCATAAAGGTTGTAGTGGGCAGCTGCCCGGGCTGTATTTTTTTTTTTTTTTTTTTTTTTTTTTTTAAACCCAGGTTTTTTACAACCCTGCTTACAAGGAAGGTCTCCATACGGACATAATCTGAAAAAAATGACTAAATGTTCTGAATGAGGGTATATGTTTATAAAAAAATTTTTGGCAGAACCTCATAGTGTCCATAAAAAAATGATGAAAATTTCGTTATTTGGCGATTTTTCACCAGTTGGCAGTAGAATATTTCAAAAAATACTTTTTAGTGAAAAATGTTTCATGTTGAAATTGTACAAATAAAGTAAAAAAGATTAAGCTTTGTCAATTTTAGTTTGTTTCAACTATAATTTTGTCATATAGATATTTATATTGAAATTTAACTATCAAAAATTACGATTTAAAATGAAATTCAGAATTTAAATTAATTGTTTCAAGCTCAATATTAAGTCCGATTGAGCACTGTCGATTCAATTTTGTCACTATGGAAACAACTTCTTAGATATTGAAATGTATAACTGCAGCATTCTTCATCTGGCTTTTATTTTTGAATGTGGTTCAAATACGAAAATATTATGGAAATTATTTTTTCAGCGATAAATTTAATAACTGCAGCAACAAGCAACATATATATGTAATACAATATATATATATATATATATATATTGAACTCTCTCCGCAGCCCTGCTTACAACACACACCATAACTGAAAATGCACTTTTGGCAATAATCTCTAATAAACAATACTTTAGATACAGTATTGTATCCAAAACTTTTATAAATCATTGCATTTATCGCTCCTGTAAATGAGCGATAAATGCAATGTGCACTATATTTTACTCTAAGAATCTTGTAGTAAACCTCAGTGGTCTATTTCTTCATGTTTGCATTCAGTTTTAAGTGTATGGGAGTAGCAGCATTGATTACAACAATGAAAGTAAATTTGAAAGAAACCACATTTACTAAAACTCATAAATTAAACCAGATTATGAAAAAATAATTGGATGTGCTAAACTCAAAACTTTCTCCTATCTGATACATTTTAATATTTCAAAAAGTAGTTCATCAGTTTAATACTTCAATATTATTTGTTCAATACTGTATCAACTTAGATTTTCATCTTAAATATCTGCTTCAGTCAATTAATCGGAGTAAAAACGAGTTGATCTCGATCATGATATTCATTAAAATCAATAGTTTTTCCTTATTCTGTTGTCATCAGCTGTTTGCGAATAGCCAGCTTAGCAGGACGCGAGTACCGTCGCTGCACAAGCCGCTGATGGAAAATAGAACTTTGAAAATTATACAAAAATCACTATCACTACCACAGTGCCTCTTTCCCACTGAATATTTCCAAATTCCAAGAGGACCTGCTGGCCATAGCCAAAAACATGCACAAAAATTGTGGCTCAATTCTATGTATAACTTTATGCACTTTTCGATGGTACAATAATGAAAATGACACAGACATCGCTATTAAAGCACCCCCCTTCTGGCAGAATATTTTCAAACAATTTTTTCTGTAAACACCTTTTTTTTAAAAAATAGCGGTGATTTCTTTCATAGGGAAGCTTTCTGATGATCGATCCAGTATTATGCGTCTGTTTTACATACTGTTTTGGCGCCATCTATCGGTTTTAAAATGCGCATTTCTGCAATACAAACCTTTCAATAATATAATTATAATAGAGCATTTTGAGGGTAAATTTTATAAAATTCATATTATAAATTCTCACTATCAGTGATGTTAACCAAGTTCAGTATAAATTTGAACAGAAATATTTATTGCTGTGTTAATCAGATTTTCTTTATGCTAACTTGTTGATGAGTGAAGGAGGTTATATTTTTCAGGATGGTGTTTCAGGTAATATCGAATATACGGTAGACAACTGTTTCAAGACGAGTCTAAAAATTAAAATTCTAAAAACATACCCGACTGGTTGCCATTACCAAATAAAGTGTAACTTTTTTTTAGAAAACTAAATGGTCATATGTATTTCTTTCTTCCACTTTAAACACATTAAAAATGTGTTAAGAAATAACCAAAGTTTGTTCTTCATTAACTTTTAATGTATCTTTGTTTTTTTATGTTGACTTACAAATAAAAATATAAATAATGTTCCATTATATCCAAACTTCCTGTATATGTTAGAAGAATAAGAATGGTGTATGTTGGGAAATTCATTATTTTTGAATGAAATGATTTTATAATCATTTAATGGTTTTAATAATAACTTTGTACTTATAATAAAAATAGATAACAGACTAAAAGGGAAAAAAGATAATAGATTATATTGATATAATGAAAAAATTACCAATAAAAGGAAATTTTCACTGGATCAAAAATTATAACAATATTAAACAAGAACGAAAATTCATGCGTCAAGCATAGATTATGTAACACTTTCCAACGCTTCCAAAATAATTTTACGAATCATACTCTTTAATAAGCTAAAAGATAACATCTAAGTAATCTGAATACTTTTATTCAGCCCTGTATAGGATCTATAGATTTGTATATATACTACATAGGATGCTAAATTTTAGTTCACTTAGGAAACACGTAGCACAGTTTAAAATTCTCCGTCTGGAGTTAAATAATACGGAAATGTGTTCCCGAACTTTTGTGCTTCCCTGTATAGGATCTACAGAATTTATACACACCACGTAATATACAAAAAGCGATTTAAAATTAAAATCGCGTTCAGTAACTCAAAACGCACTTCCAGGAATTATTGTTAACATACAGTAGAGAATTCTTTTGTGTGTCCCTGTAAATGAACGATGACTGCTATACACACAATATTCTGTAGTAAGTCTCTTGTAATGAACCTTATATAAATTTCAATGCGTTTAAAATAGGGAAACATTATTTAAATAAACCGCAGACGATTTTTCTCCATAGACGTAATGTAACGGAATTCTTTTGACTGTCCCTGTAAAGTAAGTATAAGTGCTATGCACACCCTATTCCATATTAAGCTTCTTCTAATGCACCTTAGTGATATATATAAATTTCAGTGCGTTTAAAATAGTGAAACATTATTTAAATAAACCGCAAATGATTTTTTCCCATAGACCGCAATGTAACGGAATTCTTTTGAGTGTCCCTGTAAAAAAACTATAAGTGCTACACACTTCCATTGAAATAGGGAACATGCTATAGATAACGATTATAACATATAAAAATTGCAGGGCAATCCGAGCATATTTACGGGAGTTAGAGCACGGACAGACGGCAGACGGCAGACGGCCAGACGGCAGACGGCCAGACAAACCGAAGTCATAAACACTTTTCAACTAGGTTGGAAAGTGTTAAAAACAACCTCCTCCCTAGACTTATTTTACGATATCAAGTGCCAGACCCTTCGCCCTCTTCCCTAAAGTTCCGCTTTGTTTTTTATACTTTTTAAGAAGGAAAAATTTGGGTGTAGGTTGCACACATTTTATTATCTGGATGCCAAATGCTAATTTGATGGTAAAATAGAATTTCCAATAAAGAAGAAATAATATCTTCACTTACTAATTCTCCAGCTAAATCCATTTTGCACTGGTTCATAGAAGCCGATTACACAAAAATATGCATATGGGATGCAAATAATCACAAAAATGCATCTAAAGAAATGCTCTTTATCTATCAGAAATATTATGACAGCAAGCCTCTTTGTTTTATAAGCTAAAGGCCAGATCATCTGAATCCGTGAATGACACTTATGGATCTCTCCACTCCCCTATTACTTTGCAGAATATATGCAAAGCATTCATACTTAAGCAAAAAAAATAGTCCAAGATCCTTATTTATTGTCAAAATATGTGATATGATTTTGATTTAAACACTCTGAATTTGGTACCCACTATTTAATCATTTTGTGCCTCCTTTCAGATACGTATTTATCTAAGGTACAAATTGTGTTGAGTCATAACATAGAAACATTTACAGAAGTTTTTTCTTTCTTCATTAATTGGATATACCAAATATTTACCTACACAAAACATTCAAAGACACGCACAAAAAAGTGAAAAAAATGTAGTTATTGTCAAAATATATCTCATAATTTGGGTTTAAAACTCTGTTAATTTGGTGTCCCTTGGCAGCGACCTCCCCACCCCCCACCTTATCTACGCTATTGTATATAACAATGGAACCAAAATCTTTTACCCATTGACTCATTTTCACAAATAAAATCATTTTGTAATACTATACTAAGATCCCAAAATGACCCCAATTTAAATAATTTAAGAGAAATGATATTGGTAAAATTAATTACTTTTCTTTCATATAAGGGTAATAATCCGTAATTGTAAAAAAAACCAGAGGGTTTACGCTACAGAAATTAACATTTATGGCTAGAATATATGCCATAGCTTTTTTTGAAAAACAGAGAGTATACGAAGCATTTGAAAAAAATTCAGACGGTATACACCACATACCTATGTATATTCTCCGCTACACTCCTGGGATATACACTTAAGTTATGAACACCATGACTAGAGTGTACGTAAAGTTTTATTTGAGAAAAAGAGGGTATATGGAGCTGTTTAAAAAGGTATACAGCATATACCTGTGTATACTATTTGATACATCCCTGATAATAGTGCATTTTCTGCCATTATTCAGACTAATTGAAATGCTAAGATTTAAGAAATAATTTTTTTCTGTAAAATAGAATTCTCCAAAAAATAGCATTTTAAAAATACACTTTTTGGTTGCAATTATCTTAAAAATGAAATGAGCAAAAATAAAAGAATATAAAATAAATTATATATATTTTTTCGCACTTTTATTATTATTATTATTATTTAAGATGTTAATATTTGAAGATAATGCATTATAATTATTAATATTGTAATGTTAAAAAAATTTTGAGATACTCTCATTATACATTTGTTATAAAATAGGAACTGAAAAAAAAAAAAATATATATATATATATTTAGTTCACCGTAATAACTTTTAAAAAAAATTGAACTGTTATCTCTCATTTGGGATTTATATACATATATACGTATATATCAAAGAAACATTTTAAATTAAGAACAAAGAGAAAACAAATACTAATGACCACATTGACGTACCGTGTATAATAATAGTTACATACACAAAATTATACTTAGGGAACACGTATTAAATTATGAATATTTTAATTATAGAAGTATGTGTTAGTTAAATCTTATTATTTTCTGAAACCTTGACTGAAAGCGAAGTCAAAAGATTTAGGATAATAATAGAAATAGATAAAGGTGATAAAATAGACAAAAGATAAGAAATAATAAGTTTATTATATCCCTTAGAGACTAATTTGCTATTGCGTTAGAGGTTAAAACGCCACACATAAACATATCCCTATCAATCTATTTATATGTAATCAGTTAAATATTAAATTATATGACATAAAAGAGGAACTGCTGCTAAATTTTAAAAGTAAAAGATGTAGATATTTGTTTACTTATTCATATACTTTTTACTACAATGTTGGAAAGATTATGTTCTATAGATTTCGTTTTTAATATTACTTTCATAAACAAATAGAAATCTAATCTTAATCTGTGATTATTTTAAAATATTTTCGATAGATGGCGCTAGTACAAATGCAAAAGCTTTTTTCCCCTTGCTTCTAACCAAGTTTAAAGAAATCCCTACGAGATTCCCTTCTCCCTCTCTCTATTTCTTTAACATTGTTGCATTAAGCTGTCCCCATCCGCTACTGTGCACAGTATTTCTCTGAGGAGTAATGAATCGGCTGCTTGAACTCGTCAACAGCCGAATTTTTGAAATGGAGTTCTGATGTCTTTAGGGTTAATTATCGAAGTTCTTGTTTTATTCCATTAATATTATTATATATAAGAATAGAGTAATGTATTTTCAAGAACTGCAGTCTGCAGGTAAATGCACTTTTATTGTTGCGAATCATGGACACATTCAACATATTTAAAATGGTTTAATTTCTGAAAAAATTGAATATTGCTAACATATGTTAGTTTTATAACTTAACCCTTTACTTAGGACTTTCGGTACGGGCATCCTTGTTTAAGGAATTTTCTATTTAGAATTTTTGTTAAGACATTTAATTTAATTTAAAAGAATTTTAGAAATTTTTCTACTGCTTGAAAATACGGTATTTCTTCGGATTAAAAAGCGGGTAGGGATTAAAATTACTTCCAGTGTTTCATGTTGCAATGTTATCTACATTTTGTTTTAAAAATTTAAATCTTAGCATCTATGATATTACAATCATAAATTTATTGTAGATATATTTAACTCTGATTTTGAAACGTCCTTTATGACAGACGGCACCATATCACTTAAAATAAAAACACCATTTAAAAAAAATTTCGTATCGTTCTTAACAACGCTAACATTTAATAAATATGATAGTGCTATTGTATTGGTTTTGCAGTTAAAATTTTATTTGGGATTAAGGCTGTTCTCAAAAAATAAATAAATAAATAAATAAAATTCTCCGTTGAACAATGCAAAACTTTCTGACATAATTTACGACACATTCTTAAACATAAAAGCATGATACTTGCAGGCATTATTATTGAAGGGAATTCTAATCGAACAGTTTTTTTCCCCTTTTCAATTAAATGAATTATGTGTTGAGTTATAAGCGGAAACAACCCACAACAGGGGTGGATCCCATAAAAAGGGTAATAAACCCTGACAGAGACAAATAAAAACGAAAAGTTAAATCAGCCCCCCCCCCCAAAAATGGCGATAAACACTACAGCGACAATCCACCATGAGCGTGACAAGCTAAGTCTGAGTACTCTAAAGGCGCCTGGTGCATGTAAAATCCGTCGTGGCTGCAAAGTCCTCAAAATTCCCTGTGAATTTTACCTCTGGTGCCAAGTCAGGTGAAGGTCTCGTCATATTCTTCTTTGGGTTCGAGGACATAAAACAGCAGCTGCTTGGGAAAACATTGAAAAATAACTCCATTTGAAAGCATTATATGCTCTTGAAGATTTAATTTATTTATCTTTTATTCTGCTACTGAAACTATAGAAATGTATGCAGTTGATCTGCATAATTTAAGGAATATTCATTTAAATTCAGATTAATTCTGTGTTAACTATCGAATTCATTACAAATGACGTTTAAATAAATCAGGTTATAGCCAATGTCCAAAAAAAATAAGTGTTTAAATTGAGGTTTGTTTATAAATTATGGAAATGAAACTTATTTTACTTAAAATATGCTTTCGCTTCATGATTTCAATGCTAATTTTTAGTATTTAGAGAATTTTTCATCTAAATTTTGCAAATCATGTTTTTTATCAAATTTTTCTTTATTTAATAATTAAATAATGCAAGAATATGCTTTTGTTTTCATTAATTTCGTTTCTGCGCTCTACAGTGTGCAAATTAAATAAGGTGACAAAGAGAAGTAGGGGGGAAAAACCCCTTGTGAATGCAAAGAGTAAACAAATGACCAAGCTGTCATTTTACCATCGTGAAGTCACAAGAATATTGTCAATGCTCAGGGCTTAATTTCTTACAAAAAAGAAGCACCGGATCCCTAATATTCTGCAGTACTAATAACCGTAGCGTGCCCCTCCACCCGCACCCCGCTCCACCGTCACTCCAATCTGTATATTCATATTTCACACATTATATGTATTTGCAAAATTTAAAGCAATTTTTTTTCTTTAGCAAAATAAAAATTTTAAATATATCTATCTGCATTTACTAAGCTGTCAATTATTCCACTTTTTAGTTAGCATGAAAATTACCATTATTATTATTATTAAAATTATTATAATTATTATTACTCCGTCGAATAGAAATCTTTGTCTAATTTTAATGTTAATTAATTGCAGAATTCTGCGATTAAATAAAGTAAGGATTGTGATTCGGAAATAGTGTTAGCACAAAAAAGAATAGTTCGCAGCTATGCATTTTTATGAAAAAAATGAATGAAATTTTCAAAAATGAATATTTATATGCTGAAGAATCGAACAAAGTTTTTTTTCAATTTCCTATAAAAGGTGCATATCTTAAACTATAATCGATTCATTCCGTATAACAGTCTTTCGTGATGAGTCCTTAAAAATCAGATAAAATTAAACATTTGACACCGTGATCGGAAAGATTCGATGCTTTTATAGAAAAAAGAGAACTGCTCAATTGCTTACTGTAAGAATAACATTACGTGGCAATTATATCTACTTACAAGTGAAAGTGACTTCGTAAATGTGCAGAGCAGAGTCTTAGGATGGATAGTGTTCTGATGAAAAATAAATAAAAAATTTACTGACGTTATTTTGTACTCGTCTGCAATAAAAGATTAAAAACTTAAAAAAAAAAAAAAAGAAAGCTCAAGCTCGTTGACTAAAAACAGAAAACATTCTCCATACCCAACAAACTCTTAATATATAATGCTTGCATTCTCTCTGCTATCACATATGCATGTCCAATCTGGGGCTTTACTTGCAAAACCAGTATGAACAGCCTCTCTAGTACCCATTACAAACAGCTCCGTTACATCAGGAACGGGTCTAGATATCTCAAAAACTCCACAATCCTCAAGGATCTGAAAACGACTTCACTCAAACATCGCATTAAACACCTTGCGAAAAAATTCTACAATGACATTAATCACATCCCAAATGAACTCATCTATGAGCTACCTGACTACGATGCTTGCAGTCCATCCAACCGGAAAAAACCAAGGTACTCCACTATTCTTGATGAATAGTCTTTCCGAGCTATAATTCTTATTTTCTCTTTAATTAAAAAAAATATTATTATATGTTTATTTTATTAAATAAAATTAAATTGACTTTTCTCCTAAACTTCTCCTAACATCTTTACTTAACCTCGCCTGGCATTATTTTTGTTTTTTTTTAACTATGAACTATTTTTACTTTTATACTTTAACTAGTAAATTTTCATTATTTTATAGATATACTTAACACTATCCTATTTTTATGTAGTCAATTGGACTACGGCTAGACATTTCATATGGCTTTTTTAGGATTTGATATACACCTACTCAAAGCCATGGTGTGCAGTTGCTTCGCAACTTGGAAGCCCATTGAACCTATGACAAGTTCAAGTTCAAGTTATTAGGCAATCATACAGTAGAAAAAGGATGAAAAAAGAGAATCCTATGGAACCGACAGTTGACACATTCAAGCAGTCGGCTGTATGCGTATTGTTAAATTGGGTTGATTTATTGATTTATAACGCCCGATTACAAAGAAGACAGAATACCTTACCTTTTCCGATTATCTACTCTTGGGGTGTAGACCCTGAAGTAGGGATGCGCATTTCGACTCACTTGACAGAGTCGAGTCTGAATCAAAACTTATGAACAAATTTTATTAAACGTTAAACTAAGAATAATTTCTAATTTTTATAAGAAAAAAAAAAAAATTCAGCTCTTCCAAACTTTTTTGCTTTCTGACACATTCCTGAATTCCTTTTTTCCGTAAAAGCATAAAACTGGCTGAAGTTCTTATTCAGAAACTATGAAGTCCAATAATGTTTTCCACTTTTCGATAAAACCAAAGGATATTAAAAAAAACTGTGGCAAGTTTCATTTTGAATCGATATCCGGATGTGACTGCCCAATAAAATTCGTCCTGGACCTGGATTCGTCCTGAATGCAATCCATTTACCGAAACTGAAAGATGCTAGTCGAGCCCAAATTATTTAAATAGTCATGCCTGCTGCTTTCAAGCGTTTACGTTTAAAAATGTGTTCATGGACGTATAGGAGATATTTCTTTAGAACAACCTTACAGTGCTGAATGATTCTTTGTTTAGTTTTCTTGATTTTCTTTATATCGTAGATTTTAGGCATCTTAAATCAAGTGTAAATTCCCTTAAAAGTTTCAAGGCAATTATCCCGGTACTTAGTTTTCAGTTAAATGAAAAGGTTTTATGTTTACAAATCAAAATATTTAATGACCATAGATAAAGGTACAGTTAGAACAGAAAAAATATAAAATTATATTTAAAACCGAATCCTATTAGTTAGAAGTATTTGTAAGGAGTTAAATATCTATACTTTTATTTATTTATTTATTTATTTTTGTATATGGAAGGACGTTTCCATCCAGCTTGATAAAAAAAATTCTCCGTGAAATTTCTCTTCAAAAATTCTCATTTTCACATATTGGTTTCATTTTTAAATATTTGAGCTTTTGGTAGGGAAATGATTAAAAATGCAGACAAAATTTCTAAAATTCTTTTAAATTAAATTAAATGTCTTACTAAATTCTCTAAATAGAAAATTCCTTACATTAGGACTTCTGTAGCGAAAGTGCTAAGTAAAGGGTTAAGTTATAAAACTATATATGTTAGCAATATTAAATTTTTCAGTAATGAAACCACTTTAAATATGTTCAATGTGTCCATGACTCGCAGCAATAAAAGTGCATGTACTTGCACACTGCACTGCAGTTCTTAAAAATACATTTCCATGACACTAAGTAAATAGAAAAATAAAATACATTTTAAATTACAACTCACACCAGATTTATTGTATGAAATAAAATTAAGGAAATAAAACAAGTATATACATGTTTGTATTGATGGCTCTTTATTTGAGTTTCAAATAATTGGCTGCAGACAAGTTCAGGCAACCGATTGATTACTCCTCAGATAGGAAAACGCCGCAGACTGCTCACCTGTGTACTACCGTCAGTATTATGGCAAATGGTTTGAAAATCGATCCTGAGATTTACTTACGGCGGTATTAAAAAAAATATTTACCACACTCAACAACTAAAAGTTTCTGACACATTTTCAGATTTATTTTTTGAAGTAAGAACATGAAACTTGGCGGCGTAATTTTTGAAGAGATTTGTAAGCGACCTGTGTTTTTATTTTTCGCTCAATTAATTTGAAATTAATTTACAAACATTTATTTTCACAGCACGATCTTTTTTTTTTTTTTTTTTTTTTTGTTTGTTTCCAGCGCTATCGCTTCCAGAAATTCGGTTCAAAATGTCCACTTTGACAGCATTTTTTGAAATATATTCTGTCTTTATCAAAAAATCGACCAATACGGACATAAACTAAAGTAATTAAAGTTTCTGAATAAGAGGTCCTACTAATTGGCTGCCTTTTAGAGGAAAATGAATTTAGAAATGAGTCAGAAAAAAAAAAAAAACAGTTTGGATTTGAGTACACCCTTAAATAACAAGTCGCTAGTAGACATAGCGATTAGGATGGATGTCAAATTTGCATTTCATGTATAGGAGATGTTACAATTTTTATTAATTTGAAATAATTTAAACTACTCAATATGGCTAGTAATTTCTTCAGCCACAGTTGTTATACAGGCTATCGGACAACCATTAGTAGAAAGAATCCAAACTAGTTTTTATTCGCAAATTCGTGATTTATTCAAAAATAAAGTTTTATTTTATTTCATTTTCTAATTACATTAAGTTTTTTCTATAATTAATCGGTCATCTATTTGTTTTACAGATTACAAGGCAACATAACGATGATACGCAATCATATTATATTTTATTTGATAATATATAGGTACTAAATAACTATGAATTATGAAATAATAATAATAATAATTATTATTAATAATATTTATTAATCATATTAATTATTATTATTAATATTTATTAATCATATTAATTATTATTATTAATATTTATTAATCATATTAATTATTATTATTAATGTAATAATAATAATTATTAAAAATTAATTATTATTATTATTATTATACAATTATTTTATTGAAAATAAATAATAATGAATGTTTATGCTATTTAACAAATTATTTTCTATCAGTAATATTCATTGCAGTTTTTAATTATTTTCATTCTTTTGTGCATTTCAAAAGATTTCGCATGTTTTCGTAATTTTTAAAATTATCTTTCCCTTCCCAGCTTTTACAACCGCGCATTCATATCATATTCATTGTTAAAAAGGTTTAAAATGTTGATATTTCATATTAGCGCACGAAAGCGAAAAGGTGAAGGGTGGTGATTAAGAAATTTAAATATATTTCAAGACACTAAATGAAAAAACAAAATAACCCTTTATCTATGATGTGTACATGACGTATAAAAATTCCTATAAAAAAGGCACAAACATCAGAAAATGTCAGCTTGCAGCTATTTTAAGGCTTTGCTTGAAAAAGAAAAAGAATTAATGAAAGAAAAAATAAATTTAAAAAAAGTATATTTTTAAATGAAGATGAGAGCTGTAAAAGTTGTGTGCTAAATTATTACTAAGCGTTTAGGAATTTTTTTACATTGTTTTTTGATTGTAACGCATTCAGTAGAAAATATTTCGCACAAAAAACAACGGATTTTTTCACTTTTTATGATTAACAATGGTTTGTAATTATCTAATCTGCCCCTTCTCTAAACTGTGCATACATAATACATGAATATTTCAAATGAAATTCAGAAATATATATATATATATATATATATATATATATATATATATATTAAAGAATGGAAATTAAATGTATTAAGTAATTTAAATGTTGAACTTTTCAGAAATATGGAAAATTTTAATTTTAATGTTAAACAACTAAATAGTGAAATAAAGAATTTACAAAACAAATTTATTATTACTTATGTTGATAAATCACCAAACAACTATGCTTTCATCTGCAAAAAATATTATTCACAGCTAATATCTAATGCAATAAATACAAGTTTAAATTTTAAAAAAACTAATCTTAATACAATTATTAATAATCGACATATATTTCAATATTATAAATTGCTAAAAATTAAAAATTACAACTTTAATTATCCATACATTGTTGTTATACCTAAATTTCATAAAACTCCTATAAAATTTAGAACTGTAACTATAGGCTGTAATACGTATAATAATAATGCAAGTAAATTTCTATTAACTATTCTCACTAAATTGTTTGAACTTACAAAACTAAAAGATAATTTGTTTAGCATAAAAAATAGTTTTCAACTTGTCAATAATATAAAAAATTTAAATAACATAACTTACATGAAGACGTTTGACTTTAATGACTTATTTAATAATATTGATATCAAGGATATGTTCAGGATTGTCAATTTATTATACAAAGAATACAAGGATTCCATAAAATTAAAAAATAACATTTCTTTAAATTACTTTAAAACTTTAACTAGATTTATTCTACATCATAATTATATTGTTTTTAATGAGAATATATATATTCAATGCTGTGGATTACCACAGGGTGGTATTGTTTCTTCAATTCTTGCAGAATTATATTTATATTATTATGAACGTAATTCACATATTGCTAATTGTAAAATGTACCGTTATATAGATGATATAATTCTCTTCTATTTTAATAATAATTCAAATTATTTACTACCAATAAAATATCATAAAAATTTAAATTATAGTTTCAACCTTATGGTAAATAATGAAATTAATTTTCTTGATCTTAAGATAATTCTTAAAGATAATAAAATTTTGTTTGATATTTATGACAAAAGAAATGATTTTACATTTAAAGTTAACTTATTTACTAATTATAAGTCTTGTATACATAAATCAGTATTTGTAAATATTTTACTAAATTTTGCACATAGAATAAACAATCTTTGTACTAATAATTTTAAAACTCAAAATTTAAAACTTATTCTTCAACATGCAGTAGAATATGGCTATCCCTTTTATTTAGTTAAGTCAATTTTACGAATATAAATTTTGCTTTCATTGGGGTTAATATGTTTGCACATTCTATCTGTTAAAACACTTACATTTTGATTACTGATATATTTGGCTAAAGAATGAATTCCTTTATGTGAGAGCTGAGTGGGAATATTTTGGTTAAATATCTTTTATTAATTAAAAAATTTAAATAGTAAATTCTAATTTTTTTTTCGTTACTAGGGAGAGAACTTTAAATATAATATTGTTCCAATATGTGCGTTGCCATATTGGAGATTTAATGGTTTTTTTTTTTTTTTCCTTGCCAGGTAGAGAACATTTAACAATTTAGTTAAATGCTTTTTTATTTTTTATTTTTTGCAAGATATTAGATTCAATACGTGAGGTTAACATATTGGAAATGTTTGGTTATTTTTAGCTATCAGTGTGTGAAATCTAATTTTATTTTTCAGAATAAATAATATTTAGCAAGATGTTAGTTCCATTAAGTGTGTGTAGCCATTTTGGTATTTCTTTTAAACTTGCATTGTTATTTATAAAATGAAAATCTAATTTTATTTTTCAGGGTTAATAAAATTTTGCAAGATGTTAGTTCCAATAAGTGCATGTAGTCATATTGGTAAATCTTTTAAGCTTGCATATAATTATTTATAAAATGAAAATTTAATTTGACTTCTACAATAATATTTTAGATTTTATGGGTTTATTTATGTTTTGAAATTATTTAAATGTTGACATATGTAAAAATAAATAGATAAAATAATTTTATACTGAAAATTTACTTAATCAAAATAATTAATAGTTATTTAGATATTGTTTTAATCTTTAACTAGATGGCAGCACCATATAATGATTTTAAAAAAACTATTACTATTATTCTTTAGTATTATTTTTTAGTTATTGTTTATTATAAAACCAGATGGCAGCACCATATAAATTTTCACATTTTTTTTTCTCTTTTAACTGAAAACTTGGAATACAAGTGAAATTTTTAAATATTCCAATAATATAATATATATATTAAAATTATTTAAGTTAAAAAATATTTTTAGTAAATGAATTTATAGTTTTTATATTATTTATTTGTATTTTTATATTTTAAATTAGAAATAGTTAAAATCACAATGGTTAAATTAATAACTGCTACTTTTAGAAAATTAACTGTAATTTTAACTTGTACGTTTGAATTCACTTATTCACTTTACCATGTGCTTAGCACAAAACATTTTTGGCTTCGGATTCTGGACAAATTTATGTTGTAATGTATAGATTTTCTTTGTCTTCCTTTGTATTTATTTGTTTATAAATGGATTTATTTTCTTCCGTTTGATTTGTAGTGTTCTATTTTCAAAGGTATCCTTTTTTTTTTTTTTTTTTTTTTTTTTCCAATTTCTTTCCAATGATTGTTAGGGCTTGGAATTGTCACAAAATTTTGGCTTTAAGCTTGTGACAGTTACAGAAAACAATCATTCTTTGCTTATAATGTGGTTTCCCAGCCCTTGAAAAAGTAAATTACATTATAAGCTTGCATTTGTGTTTTTTACTTATGTTTCACTTTTTGAATAAATACTTCATTTGTTAGGACTATGTTTTATAATGTGTAATTTGACAGTGCTATTTGGGATAATAATTTCATTGCATTTGGTCAGTTATTTCTGTTTCAATGGTTAATTTTTGCAATAAGTTTATATATATATATATATATATATATATATATATATATATATATATATATATATGTATATATTGCTGCTGTGTAAAACAGTAACTTATTTGAACTTGAAAAATAACATTATATACTAAACAGCGGTCAATCTCCATTCACTCTATACGTCCGTACCAAACAATCAATCCATTGTCCTCGCGGAATCAGATTTTCCCTCCGGTGAATTATATGTGGCGTTTTACCCACCATGGCTAAAGGAGAATTTCCCTATCTTTGCATTGCGCTCTCGTGTTTTTTTTTTTTAAGTATGACTTAAATGAAAACTCTATTTAAAAAAAAGAAATCGTCGAAAATGATTTATTGCTGTGTTCCATACGGCATTTCCGATTCACTTTTAAAAAAAATTACTTAGTTAAAGTTACTTAGAACTGTCACGATAAGTTAAAATCAAAGTTTTTAGGTTTATTAGTAAAAAGAAACAAATATAGTTAGCTACTTTTAATACATACAAGAATTTAAAGAGACGTACGTGGACGTTTCAATCCAGCTTGATTAAAAATTTTCTTCGTGAAATTTCTCTTCAAAATTTCTCTCAAAAATTCATTTCTAAATATTTGTGCTTTTGGTAGGGAAATGATTAAAAATGCAGACAAAATTTCTAAAATTCTTTTAAATTAAATAAAATGTCAAAAATTCTAAATAGAAAATTTCTTAAATAAGGATGCCCATAGCGAAAGTGCTAATTAAAGGGATAAGTTATAAAACTAACATGCTTTAGTAATATTAAATCTCTTCAGTAATTAAAGCAGGTTAAATATGTTCAATGTGTGCATGACTCGCAGCAATAAAAGTGCATTTACCTCCACACTGCAGTTCTTGAAAATGCAGTAAACAATTACATTAAATAAACAGAAAAATAATGTGCGTTTTAAATTATACCTCACACCAGAATCTTTATGATGAATAAAATTTATGAAACAAAACAAACCACGAATAAGCTTTCTTACCTCAAAATTTTTCTCTTTAATTAATATATATATATATATATATATATTATTATATAATTTTTTACTGATAATTTTATTTTGACTTTTCTCCTAAACTTCTCCTAACATCTTTACTTTACCTCGTCTGGCATATTTTTTTTTTTTTTTTTTTTTAACTATGAACTATTTTTACTTTTATACTTTAACTAGTAAATTTTCATTATTTTATAGATATACTTAACACTATCCTATTTTATGTAGTCAATTGGATTACGGCTAGACATTTCATATGGCTCTCTCAGGATTTGATATACACCTACTCAAAGCCAGGGCAAAGAAATAGAACATGAAGAATGACAGCTTCCATAGGGCTAATGTAAAACTGGGACCCGTACGCTTATGACGGGTAAAGTGTTGCTGCAAAACAAACTTTACAGGGATGAAGCGCAGCGATGCATGCGCGCGCACTTGACTCGAAACCAGAATAAAATGTCTGCGCTTTTTTCCATCATTCATACTGTGACATATCCGCTATAAGCTTCAGCTGGTTTCTGTTGTAAACACACGACTTAAGGAGATAGTGCTCTTGTCCCGCCCCTCACTTCGATTTTATATATAATGAAAGCCATATTTTCTTTTTAAATATCAATATTATTTTATTTTTATTTCCATTAAAAATAAATATCTATATGAAAAAGTTTGACTTGCATTATAGCTTAAAAGAAAAAACAATAAACAAAATTGTTAAGCAATAAATTGAACAAATATATATTTTTTCTTTTAAGAATTTTTTTTGTCTCTTTTGCAGATGGTATGAAATAAATTCTTTTTGTTTTATTCTGCTAAAAACAGAAACAAAAAACAAGATATTTCAACTTCATGTGTTTTCTTTTTAATGGGCAATCGAAACTGCATTTTCAATTAATTGACAGCTGTATCTCTGTGAATCATTACTTTTAAGAAAAAAAAAAAGTTAAAAATTGATGTTTTATCATATTTTTTATTTATTTATTTATTTTTTTTTAGATTCAAATAAAATACTATGCCTTTCAATGGATTAGTTGCTCATTCACTCAGAATAATATTTTATGAGATTTTTTTTTCTGTTTTAAATATTAAAGAAAATTTATACCACAAGAGCCAGTGTTATTGTTTCATCAAACTGCTTATCAATGCAATTTTTGAAAGTCAATAAATATACCATAATAAAGAAAAAGAAATTCCGCTTTTTTTTTTTTTTTTTTTTTTTTTTTTTTTTTTTAAATAAATGAATGAGTAAATAAAGTATAATTTTAGAATATTTTTTTTATTTACAAGTTGTAAAAAATGGAATGGATTGTTTGAAAGATTATCTTCTTGTAAATGTTAAGCAATAAACTGAATTTTTTTTTTCTTTTAAGACATATACAGTTATTGTTTAATCAAATTGTTTTTCATTGCAATTTTTGAAAGTCAATAAAAGTATCCTAATTAAAAAAGAAATTCCTTTTATTTTTTCAATAAATGAATAAGAAAACAAAGTATAATTTTAGAATATTTTCTTTTTGTTATAAATTGTAAAAAATGTAATGGGCTGTTTGAAAAATTATCTTCTTATAAACCTTGGAAATAAAAGATGAGAGTATTACTATAAAATTGATTAGTAAAGCTTAAAATGGAATAAAACACAAATGTTATCAACTGTATATTTTTGTTTCATTATAGAGCAAATTTATGATTTTTAAAATTATCAAGCTTTAATGCGCTTTTGTAATGGATATTTATATAATTTGTTTACTATTGCTATATTTTTCAGTGCTATTTACCTTTCTTGTGCTCTCTTTATAACAGTCAGCTGCACATATTCACTGTTAATGTAATTTTTTATTCTTTGTTCACATACAGTTAATGTCATAAGCAAAATTATAGAAATTAGTGATTAAGTATTTTCATTAACAGCTTAGAATCTCATGAAATAGTAAATTTACTTATGTGAAGTCAGCATATCAATACCGAAGTAGCAAAAGGCTTTTAGAAAACTTTTCACCTTTAATTTAAATATTTTATGTTAATAATAAATGGTTTTTCTTATAGAGCAAATTTAAAAATGAAATGTAACATAACATTAAACATCAATTTTTCTCGAGTACAATATTACAAGGAAAATAAACTTTCATTTTCCTATTTTAAAAACAAGTATTTTCCTTTTTGCACTAACTCAATCTCCCTTTTAATTTTCTTTATAGTTTTGTATTCTAGTGCTATTAATATTATATAATATTTATATGAAGTATGTTTGAGAAGTTAAATAAAGATTTCAGCTCAGTTTTATTAAATTGTTAAACTGTTCAATATATCATTTTAAATAGAGCGTAAGATTATTTTATATCAAATAATTAAAATATTCTAAAGACCTTTTCAATAAAGTATTTTTTTGCACAATGCATTATAAAGTAATTGTTTATTCTTAGGAATACTGTATAAAAAGCATATTCAGTTAAAATAATTGGTTACTGATACATAATTGTCAGTTGTTTTATTTCCAAAAATGATTAATTAAACAATACGAAGGTTGACAATCCATATTCACTTGATTGTTTTCCATTTAAACTGTGATTAAGAAAAGAAAAAAATTATTAAATATCTTTGGCTTGGCTTTTAAATACGTTGAAGCTGGCTGTCGCAAAACAGATAAGAATAGGGTGGGAAAAAGCACTGGAGAAACAGAAAGGCGCGGGCTTTTCTTATTGTTTTCGTCTAGAATGCGCGCGCATGTCAAGGTCGTCAGAGGTTTAGCAAAGTTCCCGCCTTGCCGCGTTCAGGCCGCGTCATCCTGTATGGTTGTTTTCTCCACATATCCCAACCCGTAATGTTATGATAAAGCTAGCGATAGATGGCGACAGTTACGCTTTTTCTAAGCTGTAGTTCTTATCTATTCTTGTTCTTTGGCCAGGGTGTGCAGTTGCTTCGCAACTTGGAAGCCCATTGAACCTATCACAAGTTCAAGTTCAAGTTCAAGTAAGCTCAGGTAGCCGATACATTACACATATAACTCCGCCCGCTGTTCATGTATCCGTGTACTATCGCTAGAGGTGTGGGTATTGAGCAAGTCGTTTAAAAATCGAACCTGAAATTTACTTTAACATCAAGTCGCTAGTAGACATAGCCATTAGGATAGATGTCAGATTTGCATTTAATGTATAGAAGATGTTACAATTTTAATTAATTTAAACTACTTAACGTGGCTAGTAATTTTTTAGCCACAGATGTTATACAGCAATTCGGACAGCCATTAGTAGAAACAAGCTTTACGAAAGAATCCGAGCTAGTTTTTATTCGCAAATTCGTGATTTATTCAATATGAAAGTTTTATTTTATTTCATTTTCTAATTATATTAGTTTTTTTTCTTAATTAATCGGTCATCTATGTGTTTTACATATTATAAGGCAACATAACGATGATGCGCAATATATTATTTTTTAATTGATATTATATAAGTATTAAAAATTATGAATTATAAAATAATAATAATAATTAATATTATTATTCTTTATTAATCATATTAATTCTTAATGTAATAATAATTATTATTAAATTTATTATTATTATTATTATACGATTATTTTATTGAAAATAATTAATAAGGAATATTTATACTATTTAATAAATTATTTTTTATCAATAATATTCATTGCTGTTATTAATTATTTTTATTTTTTTGTGCATTTTAAAAGATTTCGCATGTTTTCGTAATTCTTTTTTTTATTTCCTCGAGCTAGACACCCTTCCCAGCCTTTATAACCGCGCATTCACGTGATATTGTAAAAAAATGTTTAAAATGTTGAAATTTCATATTAGCGCACCTAAGAAAAGAGGTGGGGTGGTGATTAAGAAATTTAAATATTTTTCAAGACACTAATTTAAACAAACAAAAGAACCCTTTTGCTATGATGTGTACATTATGTATAAAAATTCCTATTAAAAAGGCACAAACATCAGAAATTTTCAGCTTACAACTATTTTAAGGCTTTACTTGAAAAAAAAAACGAAAGAAAGAAAAAATAATAAAAAAGGTTATTAAAAAAAAAAAAACATCCTTCCTTAAATGGAGGTGAGAGCTGTAAAAGTTGTGTGCTAAATTATTACTAATTATTACACCTCTCCCCTGAATGCCCCCACCTTAGCAAAATTGTCACTAACTGTAGCGGTGCACACCCTGCTTCGTCCACACCCTGCTGCCTGAAAAATCTCCAAAACATAAAAAAATCTGCTAAAATTCCTACCCCTAAAGTGAAACCAACCAGTGAAAATTACATCACGATAACATATCGCCAACTGTAAGAGAGATACCTGCAGACATGTTATTCTCTGCTGTTGTAAATGCTGTGCACAGAATGCAATATGTGGTTCACAAAAACGGCGGCCACATCGTAGCTGAGTTGGATGTGCTAAATAAGCGGTAATTTTATTTCAGTGTTGATTCTTCTTTTTTGAAACTCTCTTTTTTGAATACACAGCGCCACATATTCCCCTGGCAGTGACGTTTGGAACTAATTTTTTTTTCGCGGAATCCTTCGTCCCCGTATTGTTTAATCTTCCTACAAAATTTGGCGCCATTCTCGCAATTAGATCGCGCTACAGAACACTCTGAGTATCGTCAGTTTAATTATGGCCACCTTGTACATCCTTCTGGTACTTTCCCAGTTAACGATCTCACTAACCTTATTTCACAACATACACATTACATCATTGCTGGACACTTTAACGCCAAAAGCAGACGTTGGAACTGCCATGGTGACTCCCGAAGAGGTACCTCACTGCGTAATCTCATTCGACACTTTAATCTTAGCCTTCATGCTCCAGCCACACCAACACACATAAGTACTAGGCCTAATACTCACAACTCCATAATTGACTTTGCTATTACTAAAAACCTTCCTTATCCTGTTACTACTACTGTACTTAACGAATTTAGCTCTGACCATCTTCCAGTCCCTTTCAAAATTGATCTCATAAATACTCTCTCCCCACCTCCTTCCGTGGCCATTGACTGGACAAAATTTATCAATTTTCGCAATAACAATAACTTAAATATTCCAGAAATTAATAATACTGCTGATATTGATATTGCTGTTGACAACTTTAATTTTCACATAACTAATGCTCTGAACCACTCCACCATCAAATACTTCAAAAACAACAATTCCTTCACTCCTCCTCCTTATATTTATAACCTCTGTAAACAACGCAATCGCCTTCGGCGGATTTTTCAAAACTCTATATACCCCACCCTTAAACCCCTCATCAATAAACTTAATAATTGAATCAAAAATAGCATCTTCAAAGAAAAACAAAAACGTTGGTCTAATTTTTTTCAATAATATTGCTAGCGAAGATAATTCTGTCTGGCTTCTTAAACGTAAAATCAACAACAACCAAACCCCCGTAGACTCTTTCGACCAATAACAGCTCTGCTTACACTGACGAGGATAAAGCCGAACTTACTCTAATCAATTCTCTCCAAATTCTAGCCAAAATCATATCACCCACGTCAGCGATACTGTTCACAGATTCCTGGCACAACCCCTGATGAACCCTCCCACTGAAATCAACCAATTGTTATCCACAATATTATTTCTAAACTCAAAAAACATAAAGCCCCTGGGTACGACAAAATTTCTAATACGGCTCTTAAAAACCTACCTCCTAACTATATCATCTATATTACGAAACTTACTAACTCCATTTTCAAATTTAACTATTTTCCGAAACTTTGGAAAATTTCTATAATCTCTCCTATCCCCAAACCTGGTGCTAACCTCTCTGAACCAGTCAACTATAGACCTATCTCCTTTCTTCTTTCATTCAGCAAAGTTGTCGAACGCGTCATTTGGCGCAACTCCAGAACCACATTCAACTTAACAACACTCTTATGCTTGAACAATTTGGCTTTCGCCCAAAACATTCAACAACACACCAGTTACTTCGAGTAGTCGAATTTCTCAGCAAAAAACTAAACTCGAAGATTCCTGCTGCTGCCATTTTTCTTGACATCGCTAAGGCATTTGACAAAGTCTGGCATATGGGCCTCATATACAAACTAATTAAGCTTAAATTCCCTGTTAGTACACCTTATTTTCTCTTACCTTAGCGATCGCATTTTTCATGTCTGTATTATGTCATGGTAACAACATTCTTTCTAGAATTTTCCGTATCTTAGCAGGCATCCTCCAAGGGAGCGTCATTAACGACAATCCTCGTTCACTTAACACCAACGTTGCACATTATGCGGACGACACTACAATCTATGCTTACGCTCATTATCCATACACACTTTACAGGTATCTGCAGAGTCACATTGATGCCTTCGTAGACTGGTGCTATCTATGGCGCATTAAAATCAATGAAAATAAAACTGCTGCTGTTTATTTCTCTAGAAAACTAACATATCCCAATAGAATAACCATTCATAATACCACAATACCTTGGACTAATGAAGCAAAGTACCTGGGGATCACCCTTGACCAAAGACATTCTTTCAAAAAACATATTCTCCCAACAGGGGGGAAGTCGGTGGAAGTCGGGTTGCACTAAAGCCTCTTCTTAATAGTAAAACACTGGCTATCCATAACAAGCTTCGCCTTTATAATTCCTGTATTTTACCAATTATCACCTACGCCTGCCCGGTCAGGGGCTATATCTGCTAATCCTCCATGAAAAACCTCAGCCAACTTCATAACAAAAATCTGTGTACTGTCAGAAATGCCTCTCCCTATCTCCGTAATAGCACTATTCGCAGAGACCTCAAAACTACCACATTAAATAAAAGAATCAACCCCCTTGCCAAAAAATTTTATGAAAAATTATATGTCTTCCCTAATGATATAATCGCAGAATTGCCGGTTTATGACGCATTCGAACCACATCACCGCAAGCGGCCAAAATATTCTTGCATTATTGACTATGAGCATTAGTGCTCATCATTCTGCAAATTTCTCTCTCTCACTTTTATATAAATTTGTAATTTCCAAATTAAACTTATTCCTATGCTATATCAAAAAAAAAAAAATTGTATGGCCTAATTTCTTAATTAAAATTTTTAATGAGCTATACCACGAAAAAAAAAATGTTTGCCCTTTTTAAGTGCCTTTTTTGTTAAAGCTAAGCTTTGCCTGCCTTTTCCACCTGGCGTTTATGTGCTGTTTTTGAACATGTTCCGAACCCTATTTTACACTTTTCAGCATTTTTCAGTAGTTAATTTTAACTACAGCTATACTATTTTACTTTTTTCCATTTATTAGACACTATCTTTAATCTCTTTTGCTTTACTTTTTTATTCCAATTGTTTAATTTTTCTTCTATTTTTAATTGTTCTTTCTTATGTAGTTAATACTACATATAACTTTTCCCAACGGCTCAATATTTACAAGACACTTTCCTCACAATTAGACTGGGCGTAAAGTTGATCGCAACTCGGAAGCCCCTTCACCGACATCAACTGTTCGGCAACTGTTTATAAGATTTTAAGTAAACAAGAATCAAGATTTAAATACGCCGGCAGTATCCAAGCAGCCGGTTGATTCCTCAATAACAGATGAAGTGTATTGCTTGTCTTACTCGCAAGTTTGACATCATGGACCCTGAGAATTAGTGTTAACCATCACCATCATGTTTTTTCCATTTTCGTTTTAATTTTGTCTTACATTGGAAAAAACATTAAATGGCTCTGCAGTATGTCTTTTATTTTGGTCAACAAAGTCGTTCAACTAAAACCACTCTAACGTTTTATCCACACGGCGAATAGTCATGACATTTTTTCTGCTACCTTTTAAAGGTTAGTATTTACTAAAAAGCATCGGTTCGGTGATTGCAACGCCATCTGTGTGCCAGACCGGAAACCTCTCAGCCGATGTGTTATGGGATTTTTAAGTGTTACGGCATATTTAAATCTCGGAATTACTTTACGTAAATGCGCCTGTTTCTGCAAGAATTTTAAATATATGTATATATTTAATTCTGAGAGGTGCTCTTTATCATTTATAAGGATATCTTCTAATATGGTCCTGTTCCAATCTATAAAGATTTAAGCACATCTCTGCTGTATTAACTGCTAGACATTTACAATTGTTAGGTACGAACATGTTTCGAATTTTTTTTTATTTTTTTTTTTCCACAGTAGTTTCTACAACTACAGCTATACCATGTTTTTTTATTATTAACTTAATTATCATGCTATTTTCTAGCCATTAACTTTTTTAACTTTACTGTTTATATTCCAAATTTCTTTACCTCCTCCATTTTGAAATTTTAACCATTCTTCTATCCCTTCCTTGTAGTTTTAAAACTGCAGTTCATCTTTTCCCCATTGGCTCAATTTTATAAGCAAAACATTTTATCACTAGACTGGGCGTTAAGTTGATTGCAACTAGGAAGCCCCTCAACCGATGCTCTACTGTTCGGACAGTTCGAGCATTATAGGAATATAAATGCTACAATCTCGTATGTACTTTTGAATCAATTTTATGTATAACTAGTAAATCTGCAGACCAGGAGCCTCAACGTCAGCTCTGAAAGTCACTGATTTTTAAGTTCCCTTTTCATATTATTTAGCATCTTACAATTCGCAATTTGATTTTTTTTATGTTACATACATATTCATAGGCATATAAAATACTTCGGAAGTTTCAGAAATTAGAAGAGTTAAACACGATTTACGCAATTATATTTTGAAATATTCTTTTGAACTTCTTATTCTTGTAATTTTTTTAGATAAAAAAATGCATTTCTTATTTTGATATTCTTTGAAATAGGGTTGCTAAGCAACTAATAATATAAAGAGGAATGAAAAAGAAATGCATTTTAAAATTTGTAAAAAATAGGAAAATAAAATGTTTTATATTTCCCGAACAGTTGCAAAAAATTTTCCAACAATTTAAACAATTAATTTCTAAATTCTAGTAGATGTATCGGCTAATTTTCAAAGCTATTGAATATATTTAAGACCTCCATATAGAAAATTTGGTTTCCGTAATTTCACGTTTAAATCCATTATTCAAATATGCGATTTTCATTTCAGTTAAAAATAAAATTTGAAAATCGTGTGCATTCTCATAGGAAAGCATTATTACCTAAAAAAGATGTTCTATATTTTTCAAACGAATGAACCAAATGTAACTAAAAACTATACTGCTAATTCCGGGACCTCACCAACATATTCACCAAAAATCAACTTAATAGGACGATTTTTACGGCAGTTATCGCGGAACAGACAGACAGACAGACGGAAACTAAAAACTTTTCGCGTCTCCACAGTGAGCCACCGCTCCCTGAATACTAGGCCTGCGCGCTGACAAAAATGGCGGCTGTCGAAGGCGGATGTTTTTTCAGCGTTTGTATGGTCCCTCGAACTTAACACCAATTTCTTTGACTTAGTTGATCTCCGAAAAACTAGGCGAAGAAAAATTAAAAAAATTATTGGTGTTGAACTTCGAGGGATTGTTCAAGCGCTCAAAAAAAAAAAAAAAATCAGCCTGCGGTAGCCGCCATTGTTGTCAGCACGCAGGCCTCAGGGGGCGGTAAGTGAGCCTTCACTGACGTTTCGGCAAATATATGTATGTAAACTTGAAAATGCCGAATGAAATTCCTTTAGCCTAAAAAATGCTCGTGCCAATTACTTTGTACATTACAGATAACAAAGTCTCGTCGAAGCAAAGTTTGGAGATTGTCAAACTTATCTAAAAAAATATTAGAGATAGCGATAAAAAATTAAATCCAATTATAAAAGTGTTGAACCCCCTGGATTCAGTATGAAATTATGTTTTTCATGTAAAAATAACTGTAATAGCAGCTCTGAATGTATTTCGGTAACCAATTCCCCCTGAAATAGTCAGCAATCGTGCACCGAACTGTGGCATTATCAGGCAGATGCACATTAACCCGTTCACTTCCAGCATTTTAAAAAATCAATACAAATTATGAAGCTTTCACTCATTGTTAATAATGTTCCCAATAAACTTAAAACCATCTAATAAAAGTTTTTAAACATATATATTATATATACAGTATGGCCACTAAAGTCCCTTGCCACCCCCTTAACTTCGGAATGGCTACTGCTATATTCATAAAAGTAGTGCCTAGGTATAGTAAAATAGTCATGCGCTACTCAATGAAACCGCCTACGGTGCCACCTGGTGGAATGTTACGGAGTTAGCATTCCTATCTCGAAAACGGAAAGAGATAGAGAAAAAAAGTGATTTACAAAGTTGTAGAGCATCATCGATTTAGTACGAAAAGACACATTGTGGACATTAATGCGAAGAATAGAATGGTTAAAACACGAATTTGTCTTTTCGTGATTTCCTACACTGTGACGTGACAAAACGATCTTAGAAAGAAAAAAGCAACTAGTTATAATAATATACCTTTATTTCAGATTTTCAAACTTCTCACTGTCAGCTGCAATGCATATTTGGATGCTTGTTTGAATTTCACGTTGCACACGTTGGAGCATAGAGGGTGACACGTTGGCACAAGCGTCCGTAATAGCGTCGTTTAATGTCCTGCAATGTTTCTAGAGGGGTCGCACAGACCTGCTGTTTCATAACTGGTTGTTTCTTTCTTTCTAAGATCGTTTTGTCACGTCACAGTGTAGGAAATCACAAAAAAAAATGCGCGTTTTAACCTTTCTATTCTTCGCATTAATGTCCACCAGGTGTCTTTTCGTACTAAATCGATGATACTCTACAACTTTGTAAATCACTTTTTTTCTCTACCTCCTTCCGTTTTCGAGATAGGAATGCTAACTCCGCAGCATTCCACCAGGTGGAGCTGTAGGCGGTTTCATTGTGTAGCACATGGCTACTTTACTATACCTAGACACCACTTTTATGAATATAGCAGCGAAGTTAAGAGGGTGGCAAGGGACTTTAGTGGGCATACTGTACATATATATTTGTTACGGAATGGTCAAACGTCATGAACAGGCGTTTAAAAAAATTATGTAACAAAATTATAATTACTTAGAATTGTCGTGAGAAGTTTAAATCACGGTTCCTAGGTTTCTTATCAACAATAAAAAAAAAAAAAATATATTGATCTACTTCTAACATTAATTTATATCAAAATTATATGATTTTAAAAAGACTTATCTGGACATTTCCATCCAAATTGGTAAAAAAAAAAAAAAGGTAAAATTTCAATTCAATTTCTCTCATCTATTGGTTTTATTTCCAAGAATTTGTGCTTTTCTTAGGGAAATGATTAAAAATAAGAAAAAAAATTCTAAAATTATTTTAAATTAAATTAAATGGTCTTAATTTTTTTTTTTTTTTAAATAGTATGTCCGTCATCAAAGATTCCATATGCGAAAGAGGTAAGTAAAGTGTTAAGGTATAAAACTAACATATGTTAGCAATATGTATTTTTTTGCAATTATTAAAACAAATTAAACATCTTCAATGTGTCCGTCACTGGAAGTAATAGACGTGCATTTACATGAGCCATTCATCTTCTGGCCTTGAATGTATATTCTTATTACAAAAGATAAATAAGAAAATAATGTGCATTTAAGTTTAAACTCACACCAGCACTTTTATTGGAGAACAATTAATTATAATAAAACAGAAACGTGTTACACACCTTTACCTAATAGACTATTTATAAATTCAAAATATATCGGCAGCTGACATGTTCATGCAGCCGATTGATTTTTTCAATACGAAACAAACACCTACTTAACCCTTTAACGTTCATTGGTTTCCCTTGAAAACCACAAAACCTTAACTACGAAATTGAGCAATGACAGCAGAATTTTAATAGAAATGTTATCCATTTCTTATGTATGTGTAATATCGATTTTTTATTATATAAAAATAAATTTGTTTATAATTGCCGGTGTCAATCATTTATTTCGACATTTTAGCAATTGAAGTGCTTCATCCGTTAAAGGGTTGGACGATCAGGACTCATAAACTGTGTTTTTGGCCCATGAAATAAGAGTAAAATTCGATTTTGTTATATCAAAAAATGTCAATAAGAAAATAATATACATTTTAAGTTAAAACTTACACCAGAATATTTTTATGACAATAGTTTTAACAAATAAAACAAAAACAAAACATTTATGCGAATCTCTCATACTCAAAAATTTAAAAATACGACAGCTGACGTATTCATGCAGCGGTTTCATTTTTCCTCTGAGATACACACCGCCCTTTAATCTCCAAACCAATCACAGATCTCATCCGTTTTTACGTCGCACCAAAAAGAGGGGAGGTTTGTTGGTGTTGATTATTACTGCCGATTGTCTACGCGAAAGATATAGTCACGAATCATGTATATTTCAATGGAGATACATTTACTTTCCTCCACAAATAAATGCATCTCCGCATAAATATTTAATTTCTTCTTCTGTCGGATATCTGTCTATTCTTGAGTGCCGGATCTTGTATATTTCAACGGAGATACATTTACTTTCCTCCACAAATAAATGCATCTCCGCATAAATATTTAATTTCTTCTTCTGTCGGATATCTGTCTATTCTTGAGTGCCGGATCTTGTATATTTCAACGGAGATACATTTACTTTCCTCCACAAATAAATGCATCTCCACATAAATATTTTATTTCTTCTTCTGTCGGATATCTGTCTATTCTTGAGTGACGAATCTTGTATATTTCAACGGAGATACATTTACTTTCCTCCACAAATAAATGCATCTCCGCATAAATATTTAATTTCTTCTTCTGTCGGATATCTGTCTATTCTTGAGTGACGAATCTTGTATATTTCAACGCAGATACATTTACTTTCCTCCACAAATAAATGCATCTCCGCATAAATATTTAATTTCTTCTTGTGTCGGTTATCTGTCTATTCTTGAGTGACGAATCTTGTATACGGAGATACATTTACTTTCCTCCAGAAATAAATGCATCTCCACATAAATATTTTATTTCCTCTTCTGTCGGATATCTGTCTATTCTTGAGTGACGAATCTTGTATATTTCAACGGAGATACATTTACTTTCCTCCACAAATAAATGCATCTCCGCATAAATATTTAATTTCTTCTTCTTTCGGATATCTGTCTATTCTTGAGTGACGAATCTTGTATATTTCAACGCAGATACATTTACTTTCCTCCACAAATAAATGCATCTCCGCATAAATATTTAATTTCTTCTTCTGTCGGATATCTGTCTATTCTTGAGTGACGAATCTTGTATATTTCAACGGAGATACATTTACTTCCCTCCACAAATAAATGCATCTCCGCATAAAAATTTAATTTCTTCTAATGTCGGTTATCTGTCTATTCTTGAGTGACGAATCTTGTATATTTCAACGGAGATACATTTACTTTCCTCCAGAAATAAATGTATCTCCGCATAAATATTTAATTTCTTCTTCTGTCGGATATCTGTTTTTTCTTGAGTGACGAATCTTGTATATTTCAACGGAGATACATTTACTTTCCTCCAGAAATAAATGCATCTCCTCATAAATATTTTATTTCTTCTTCTGTCGGATATCTGTCTATTCTTGAGTGACGAATCTTGTATATTTCAACGGAGATACATTTACTTTCCTCCACAAATAAATGCATCTCCGCATAAATATTTAATTTCTTCTTCTGTCGGATATCTGTCTATTCTTGAGTGACGAATCTTGTATATTTCAACGCAGATACATTTACTTTCCTCCACAAATAAATGCATCTCCGCATAAATATTTAATTTCTTCTTTTGTCGGATATCAGTCTATTCTTGAGTGACGAATCTTGTATATTTCAACGGAAATACATTTACTTTCCTCCACAAATAAATGCATCTCCGCATAAATATTTAATTTCTTCTTGTGTCGGTTATCTGTCTATTCTTGAGTGACGAATCTTGTATACGGAGATACATTTACTTTCCTCCAGAAATAAATGCATCTCCACATAAATATTTTATTTCCTCTTCTGTCGGATATCTGTCTATTCTTGAGTGACGAATATTGTATATTTCAACGGAGATACATTTACTTTCCTCCACAAATAAATGCATCTCCGCATAAATATTTAATTTCTTCTTCTGTCGGATATCTGTCTATTCTTGAGTGACGAATCTTGTATATTTCAACGCAGATACATTTACTTTCCTCCACAAATAAATGCATCTCCGCATAAATATTTAATTTCTTCTTTTGTCGGATATCAGTCTATTCTTGAGTGACGAATCTTGTATATTTCAACGGAAATACATTTACTTTCCTCCACAAATAAATGCATCTCCGCATAAATATTTAATTTCTTCTTCTGTCGGATATCTGTCTATTCTTGAGTGCCGGATCTTGTATATTTCAACGGAGATACATTTACTTTCCTCCACAAATAAATGCATCTCCGCATAAATATTTAATTTCTTCTTCTGTCGGATATCTGTCTATTCTTGAGTGACGAATCTTGTATATTTCAACGGAGATACATTTACTTCCCTCCACAAATAAATGCATCTCCGCATAAAAATTTAATTTCTTCTTATGTCGGATGTCTGTCTATTCTTGAGTGACGAATCTTGTATATTTCAACGCAGATACATTTACTTTCCTCCACAAATAAATGCATCTCCGCATATATATTTAATTTCTTCTTCTGTCGGATATCTGTCTATTCTTGAGTGACGAATCTTGTATATTTCAACGCAGATACATTTACTTTCCTCCACAAATAAATGCATCTCCGCATAAATATTTAATTTCTTCTTGTGTCGGTTATCTGTCTATTCTTGAGTGACGAATCTTGTATACGGAGATACATTTACTTTCCTCCAGAAATAAATGCATCTCCACATAAATATTTTATTTCCTCTTCTGTCGGATATCTGTCTATTCTTGAGTGACGAATCTTGTATATTTCAACGGAGATACATTTACTTTCCTCCACAAATAAATACATCTCCGCATAAATATTTAATTTCTTCTTCTGTCGGATATCTGTCTATTCTTGAGTGACGAATCTTGTATATTTCAACGCAGATACATTTACTTTCCTCCACAAATAAATGCATCTCCGCATAAATATTTAATTTCTTCTTTTGTCGGATATCAGTCTATTCTTGAGTGACGAATCTTGTATATTTCAACGGAAATACATTTACTTTCCTCCACAAATAAATGCATCTCCGCATAAATATTTAATTTCTTCTTCTGTCGGATATCTGTCTATTCTTGAGTGCCGGATCTTGTATATTTCAACGGAGATACATTTACTTTCCTCCAAAAATAAATGCATCTCCGCATAAATATTTAATTTCTTCTTCTGTCGGATATCTGTCTATTCTTGAGTGACGAATCTTGTATATTTCAACGGAGATACATTTACTTCCCTCCACAAATAAATGCATCTCCGCATAAAAATTTAATTTCTTCTTATGTCGGTTATCTGTCTATTCTTGAGTGACGAATCTTGTATATTTCAACGGAGATACATTTACTTTCCTCCAGAAATAAATGTATCTCCGCATAAATATTTAATTTCTTCTTCTGTCGGATATCTGTTTTTTCTTGAGTGACGAATCTTGTATATTTCAACGGAGATACATTTACTTTTCTCCAGAAATAAATGCATCTCCACATAAATATTTTATTTCTTCTTCTGTCGGATATCTGTCTATTCTTGAGTGACGAATCTTGTATATTTCAACGGAGATACATTTACTTTCCTCCACAAATAAATGCATCTCCGCATAAATATTTAATTTCTTCTTCTGTCGGATATCTGTCTATTCTTGAGTGACGAATCTTGTATATTTCAACGCAGATACATTTACTTTCCTCCACAAATAAATGCATCTCCGCATAAATATTTAATTTCTTCTTGTGTCGGTTATCTGTCTATTCTTGAGTGACGAATCTTGTATACGGAGATACATTTACTTTCCTCCAGAAATAAATGCATCTCCACATAAATATTTTATTTCCTCTTCTGTCGGATATCTGTCTATTCTTGAGTGACGAATCTTGTATATTTCAACGGAGATACATTTACTTTCCTCCACAAATAAATGCATCTCCGCATAAATATTTAATTTCTTCTTCTGTCGGATATCTGTCTATTCTTGAGTGACGAATCTTGTACATTTCAACGCAGATACATTTACTTTCCTCCACAAATAAATGCATCTCCGCATAAATATTTAATTTCTTCTTTTGTCGGATATCAGTCTATTCTTGAGTGACGAATCTTGTATATTTCAACGGAAATACATTTACTTTCCTCCACAAATAAATGCATCTCCGCATAAATATTTAATTTCTTCTTCTGTCGGATATCTGTCTATTCTTGAGTGCCGGATCTTGTATATTTCAACGGAGATACATTTACTTTCCTCCACAAATACATGCATCTCCGCATAAATATTTAATTTCTTCTTATGTCGGTTATCTGTCTATTCTTGAGTGACGAATCTTGTATATTTCAACGGAGATACATTTACTTTCCTCCACAAATAAATGCATCTCCGCATAAATATTTAATTTCTTCTTCTGTCGGATATCTGTCTATTCTTGAGTGACGAATCTTGTATATTTCAACGCAGATACATTTACTTTCCTCCACAAATAAATGCATCTCCGCATAAATATTTAATTTCTTCTTCTGTCGGATATCTGTCTATTCTTGAGTGACGAATCTTGTATATTTCAACGCAGATACATTTACTTTCCTCCACAAATAAATGCATCTCCGCATAAATATTTAATTTCTTCTTGTGTCCGTTATCTGTCTATTCTTGAGTGACGAATCTTGTATACGGAGATACATTTACTTTCCTCCAGAAATAAATGCATCTCCACATAAATATTTTATTTCCTCTTCTGTCGGATATCTGTCTATTCTTGAGTGACGAATCTTGTATATTTCAACGGAGATACATTTACTTTCCTCCACAAATAAATGCATCACCGCATAAATATTTAATTTCTTCTTCTGTCGGATATCTGTCTATTCTTGAGTGACGAATCTTGTATATTTCAACGCAGATACATTTACTTTCCTCCACAAATAAATGCACCTCCGCATAAATATTTAATTTCTTCTTTTGTCGGATATCAGTCTATTCTTGAGTGACGAATCTTGTATATTTCAACGGAAATACATTTACTTTCCTCCACAAATAAATGCATCTCCGCATAAATATTTAATTTCTTCTACTGTCGGATATCTGTCTATTCTTGAGTGACGAATCTTGTATATTTCAACGCAGATACATTTACTTTCCTCCACAAATAAATGCACCTCCGCATAAATATTTAATTTCTTCTTTTGTCGGATATCAGTCTATTCTTGAGTGACGAATCTTGTATATTTCAACGGAAATACATTTACTTTCCTCCACAAATAAATGCATCTCCGCATAAATATTTAATTTCTTCTTCTGTCGGATATCTGTCTATTCTTGAGTGACGAATCTTGTATATTTCAACGCAGATACATTTACTTTCCTCCACAAATAAATGCATCTCCGCATAAATATTTAATTTCTTCTTTTGTCGGATATCAGTCTATTCTTGAGTGACGAATCTTGTATATTTCAACGGAAATACATTTACTTTCCTCCACAAATAAATGCATCTCCGCATAAATATATAATTTCTTCTTCTGTCGGATATCTGTCTATTCTTGAGTGCCGGATCTTGTATATTTCAACGGAGATACATTTACTTTCCTCCACAAATAAATGCATCTCCGCATAAATATTTAATTTCTTCTTCTGTCGGATATCTGTCTATTCTTGAGTGACGAATCTTGTATATTTCAACGGAGATACATTTACTTCCCTCCACAAATAAATGCATCTCCGCATAAAAATTTAATTTCTTCTTATGTCGGTTATCTGTCTATTCTTGAGTGACGAATCTTGTATATTTCAACGGAGATACATTTACTTTCCTCCAGAAATAAATGTATCTCCGCATAAATATTTAATTTCTTCTTCTGTCGGATATCTGTTTTTTCTTGAGTGACGAATCTTGTATATTTCAACGGAGATACATTTACTTTTCTCCAGAAATAAATGCATCTCCACATAAATATTTTATTTCTTCTTCTGTCGGATATCTGTCTATTCTTGAGTGACGAATCTTGTATATTTCAACGGAGATACATTTACTTTCCTCCACAAATAAATGCATCTCCGCATAAATATTTAATTTCTTCTTCTGTCGGATATCTGTCTATTCTTGAGTGACGAATCTTGTATATTTCAACGCAGATACATTTACTTTCCTCCACAAATAAATGCATCTCCGCATAAATATTTAATTTCTTCTTGTGTCGGTTATCTGTCTATTCTTGAGTGACGAATCTTGTATACGGAGATACATTTACTTTCCTCCAGAAATAAATGCATCTCCACATAAATATTTTATTTCCTCTTCTGTCGGATATCTGTCTATTCTTGAGTGACGAATCTTGTATATTTCAACGGAGATACATTTACTTTCCTCCACAAATAAATGCATCTCCGCATAAATATTTAATTTCTTCTTCTGTCGGATATCTGTCTATTCTTGAGTGACGAATCTTGTATATTTCAACGCAGATACTTTTACTTTCCTCCACAAATAAATGCATCTCCGCATAAATATTTAATTTCTTCTTTTGTCGGATATCAGTCTATTCTTGAGTGACGAATCTTGTATATTTCAACGGAAATACATTTACTTTCCTCCACAAATAAATGCATCTCCGCATAAATATTTAATTTCTTCTTCTGTCGGATATCTGTCTATTCTTGAGTGCCGGATCTTATATATTTCAACGGAGATACATTTACTTTCCTCCACAAATAAATGCATCTCCGCATAAATATTTAATTTCTTCTTCTGTCGGATATCTGTCTATTCTTGAGTGACGAATCTTGTATATTTCAACGGAGATACATTTACTTTCCTCCACAAATAAATGCATCTCCGCATAAAAATTTAATTTCTTCTTATGTCGGTTATCTGTCTATTCTTGAGTGACGAATCTTGTATATTTCAACGGAGATACATTTACTTTCCTCCAGAAATAAATGTATCTCCGCATAAATATTTAATTTCTTCTTCTGTCGGATATCTGTTTTTTCTTGAGTGACGAATCTTGTATATTTCAACGGAGATACATTTACTTTCCTCCAGAAATAAATGCATCTCCACATAAATATTTTATTTCTTCTTCTGTCGGATATCTGTCTATTCTTGAGTGACGAATCTTGTATATTTCAACGGAGATACATTTATTTTCCTCCACAAATAAATGCATCTCCACATAAATATTTTATTTCTTCTTCTGTCGGATATCTGTCTATTCTTGAGTGACGAATCTTGTATATTTCAACGGAGATACATTTACTTTCCTCCACAAATAAATGCATCTCCGCATAAATATTTAATTTCTTCTTCTGTCGGATATCTGTCTATTCTTGAGTGACGAATCTTGTATATTTCAACGCAGATACATTTACTTTCCTCCACAAATAAATGCATCTCCGCATAAATATTTAATTTCTTCTTGTGTCGGTTATCTGTCTATTCTTGAGTGACGAATCTTGTATACGGAGATACATTTACTTTCCTCCAGAAATAAATGCATCTCCACATAAATATTTTATTTCCTCTTCTGTCGGATATCTGTCTATTCTTGAGTGACGAATCTTGTATATTTCAACGGAGATACATTTACTTTCCTCCACAAATAAATGCATCTCCGCATAAATATTTAATTTCTTCTTCTGTCGGATATCTGTCTATTCTTGAGTGACGAATCTTGTATATTTCAACGCAGATACATTTACTTTCCTCCACAAATAAATGCATCTCCGCATAAATATTTAATTTCTTCTTCTGTCGGATATCTGTCTATTCTTGAGTGACGAATCTTGTATATTTCAACGGAGATACATTTACTTCCCTCCACAAATAAATGCATCTCCGCATAAAAATTTAATTTCTTCTAATGTCGGTTATCTGTCTATTCTTGAGTGACGAATCTTGTATATTTCAACGGAGATACATTTACTTTCCTCCAGAAATAAATGTATCTCCGCATAAATATTTAATTTCTTCTTCTGTCGGATATCTGTTTTTTCTTGAGTGACGAATCTTGTATATTTCAACGGAGATACATTTACTTTCCTCCAGAAATAAATGCATCTCCTCATAAATATTTTATTTCTTCTTCTGTCGGATATCTGTCTATTCTTGAGTGACGAATCTTGTATATTTCAACGGAGATACATTTACTTTCCTCCACAAATAAATGCATCTCCGCATAAATATTTAATTTCTTCTTCTGTCGGATATCTGTCTATTCTTGAGTGACGAATCTTGTATATTTCAACGCAGATACATTTACTTTCCTCCACAAATAAATGCATCTCCGCATAAATATTTAATTTCTTCTTTTGTCGGATATCAGTCTATTCTTGAGTGACGAATCTTGTATATTTCAACGGAAATACATTTACTTTCCTCCACAAATAAATGCATCTCCGCATAAATATTTAATTTCTTCTTGTGTCGGTTATCTGTCTATTCTTGAGTGACGAATCTTGTATACGGAGATACATTTACTTTCCTCCAGAAATAAATGCATCTCCACATAAATATTTTATTTCCTCTTCTGTCGGATATCTGTCTATTCTTGAGTGACGAATATTGTATATTTCAACGGAGATACATTTACTTTCCTCCACAAATAAATGCATCTCCGCATAAATATTTAATTTCTTCTTCTGTCGGATATCTGTCTATTCTTGAGTGACGAATCTTGTATATTTCAACGCAGATACATTTACTTTCCTCCACAAATAAATGCATCTCCGCATAAATATTTAATTTCTTCTTTTGTCGGATATCAGTCTATTCTTGAGTGACGAATCTTGTATATTTCAACGGAAATACATTTACTTTCCTCCACAAATAAATGCATCTCCGCATAAATATTTAATTTCTTCTTCTGTCGGATATCTGTCTATTCTTGAGTGCCGGATCTTGTATATTTCAACGGAGATACATTTACTTTCCTCCACAAATAAATGCATCTCCGCATAAATATTTAATTTCTTCTTCTGTCGGATATCTGTCTATTCTTGAGTGACGAATCTTGTATATTTCAACGGAGATACATTTACTTCCCTCCACAAATAAATGCATCTCCGCATAAAAATTTAATTTCTTCTTATGTCGGATGTCTGTCTATTCTTGAGTGACGAATCTTGTATATTTCAACGCAGATACATTTACTTTCCTCCACAAATAAATGCATCTCCGCATATATATTTAATTTCTTCTTCTGTCGGATATCTGTCTATTCTTGAGTGACGAATCTTGTATATTTCAACGCAGATACATTTACTTTCCTCCACAAATAAATGCATCTCCGCATAAATATTTAATTTCTTCTTGTGTCGGTTATCTGTCTATTCTTGAGTGACGAATCTTGTATACGGAGATACATTTACTTTCCTCCAGAAATAAATGCATCTCCACATAAATATTTTATTTCCTCTTCTGTCGGATATCTGTCTATTCTTGAGTGACGAATCTTGTATATTTCAACGGAGATACATTTACTTTCCTCCACAAATAAATACATCTCCGCATAAATATTTAATTTCTTCTTCTGTCGGATATCTGTCTATTCTTGAGTGACGAATCTTGTATATTTCAACGCAGATACATTTACTTTCCTCCACAAATAAATGCATCTCCGCATAAATATTTAATTTCTTCTTTTGTCGGATATCAGTCTATTCTTGAGTGACGAATCTTGTATATTTCAACGGAAATACATTTACTTTCCTCCACAAATAAATGCATCTCCGCATAAATATTTAATTTCTTCTTCTGTCGGATATCTGTCTATTCTTGAGTGCCGGATCTTGTATATTTCAACGGAGATACATTTACTTTCCTCCAAAAATAAATGCATCTCCGCATAAATATTTAATTTCTTCTTCTGTCGGATATCTGTCTATTCTTGAGTGACGAATCTTGTATATTTCAACGGAGATACATTTACTTCCCTCCACAAATAAATGCATCTCCGCATAAAAATTTAATTTCTTCTTATGTCGGTTATCTGTCTATTCTTGAGTGACGAATCTTGTATATTTCAACGGAGATACATTTACTTTCCTCCAGAAATAAATGTATCTCCGCATAAATATTTAATTTCTTCTTCTGTCGGATATCTGTTTTTTCTTGAGTGACGAATCTTGTATATTTCAACGGAGATACATTTACTTTTCTCCAGAAATAAATGCATCTCCACATAAATATTTTATTTCTTCTTCTGTCGGATATCTGTCTATTCTTGAGTGACGAATCTTGTATATTTCAACGGAGATACATTTACTTTCCTCCACAAATAAATGCATCTCCGCATAAATATTTAATTTCTTCTTCTGTCGGATATCTGTCTATTCTTGAGTGACGAATCTTGTATATTTCAACGCAGATACATTTACTTTCCTCCACAAATAAATGCATCTCCGCATAAATATTTAATTTCTTCTTGTGTCGGTTATCTGTCTATTCTTGAGTGACGAATCTTGTATACGGAGATACATTTACTTTCCTCCAGAAATAAATGCATCTCCACATAAATATTTTATTTCCTCTTCTGTCGGATATCTGTCTATTCTTGAGTGACGAATCTTGTATATTTCAACGGAGATACATTTACTTTCCTCCACAAATAAATGCATCTCCGCATAAATATTTAATTTCTTCTTCTGTCGGATATCTGTCTATTCTTGAGTGACGAATCTTGTACATTTCAACGCAGATACATTTACTTTCCTCCACAAATAAATGCATCTCCGCATAAATATTTAATTTCTTCTTTTGTCGGATATCAGTCTATTCTTGAGTGACGAATCTTGTATATTTCAACGGAAATACATTTACTTTCCTCCACAAATAAATGCATCTCCGCATAAATATTTAATTTCTTCTTCTGTCGGATATCTGTCTATTCTTGAGTGCCGGATCTTGTATATTTCAACGGAGATACATTTACTTTCCTCCACAAATACATGCATCTCCGCATAAATATTTAATTTCTTCTTATGTCGGTTATCTGTCTATTCTTGAGTGACGAATCTTGTATATTTCAACGGAGATACATTTACTTTCCTCCACAAATAAATGCATCTCCGCATAAATATTTAATTTCTTCTTCTGTCGGATATCTGTCTATTCTTGAGTGACGAATCTTGTATATTTCAACGCAGATACATTTACTTTCCTCCACAAATAAATGCATCTCCGCATAAATATTTAATTTCTTCTTCTGTCGGATATCTGTCTATTCTTGAGTGACGAATCTTGTATATTTCAACGCAGATACATTTACTTTCCTCCACAAATAAATGCATCTCCGCATAAATATTTAATTTCTTCTTGTGTCCGTTATCTGTCTATTCTTGAGTGACGAATCTTGTATACGGAGATACATTTACTTTCCTCCAGAAATAAATGCATCTCCACATAAATATTTTATTTCCTCTTCTGTCGGATATCTGTCTATTCTTGAGTGACGAATCTTGTATATTTCAACGCAGATACATTTACTTTCCTCCACAAATAAATGCATCTCCGCATAAATATTTAATTTCTTCTTCTGTCGGATATCTGTCTATTCTTGAGTGACGAATCTTGTATATTTCAACGCAGATACATTTACTTTCCTCCACAAATAAATGCACCTCCGCATAAATATTTAATTTCTTCTTTTGTCGGATATCAGTCTATTCTTGAGTGACGAATCTTGTATATTTCAACGGAAATACATTTACTTTCCTCCACAAATAAATGCATCTCCGCATAAATATTTAATTTCTTCTACTGTCGGATATCTGTCTATTCTTGAGTGACGAATCTTGTATATTTCAACGCAGATACATTTACTTTCCTCCACAAATAAATGCACCTCCGCATAAATATTTAATTTCTTCTTTTGTCGGATATCAGTCTATTCTTGAGTGACGAATCTTGTATATTTCAACGGAAATACATTTACTTTCCTCCACAAATAAATGCATCTCCGCATAAATATTTAATTTCTTCTTCTGTCGGATATCTGTCTATTCTTGAGTGACGAATCTTGTATATTTCAACGCAGATACATTTACTTTCCTCCACAAATAAATGCATCTCCGCATAAATATTTAATTTCTTCTTTTGTCGGATATCAGTCTATTCTTGAGTGACGAATCTTGTATATTTCAACGGAAATACATTTACTTTCCTCCACAAATAAATGCATCTCCGCATAAATATATAATTTCTTCTTCTGTCGGATATCTGTCTATTCTTGAGTGCCGGATCTTGTATATTTCAACGGAGATACATTTACTTTCCTCCACAAATAAATGCATCTCCGCATAAATATTTAATTTCTTCTTCTGTCGGATATCTGTCTATTCTTGAGTGACGAATCTTGTATATTTCAACGGAGATACATTTACTTCCCTCCACAAATAAATGCATCTCCGCATAAAAATTTAATTTCTTCTTATGTCGGTTATCTGTCTATTCTTGAGTGACGAATCTTGTATATTTCAACGGAGATACATTTACTTTCCTCCAGAAATAAATGTATCTCCGCATAAATATTTAATTTCTTCTTCTGTCGGATATCTGTTTTTTCTTGAGTGACGAATCTTGTATATTTCAACGGAGATACATTTACTTTTCTCCAGAAATAAATGCATCTCCACATAAATATTTTATTTCTTCTTCTGTCGGATATCTGTCTATTCTTGAGTGACGAATCTTGTATATTTCAACGGAGATACATTTACTTTCCTCCACAAATAAATGCATCTCCGCATAAATATTTAATTTCTTCTTCTGTCGGATATCTGTCTATTCTTGAGTGACGAATCTTGTATATTTCAACGCAGATACATTTACTTTCCTCCACAAATAAATGCATCTCCGCATAAATATTTAATTTCTTCTTGTGTCGGTTATCTGTCTATTCTTGAGTGACGAATCTTGTATACGGAGATACATTTACTTTCCTCCAGAAATAAATGCATCTCCACATAAATATTTTATTTCCTCTTCTGTCGGATATCTGTCTATTCTTGAGTGACGAATCTTGTATATTTCAACGGAGATACATTTACTTTCCTCCACAAATAAATGCATCTCCGCATAAATATTTAATTTCTTCTTCTGTCGGATATCTGTCTATTCTTGAGTGACGAATCTTGTATATTTCAACGCAGATACTTTTACTTTCCTCCACAAATAAATGCATCTCCGCATAAATATTTAATTTCTTCTTTTGTCGGATATCAGTCTATTCTTGTGTGACGAATCTTGTATATTTCAACGGAAATACATTTACTTTCCTCCACAAATAAATGCATCTCCGCATAAATATTTAATTTCTTCTTCTGTCGGATATCTGTCTATTCTTGAGTGCCGGATCTTATATATTTCAACGGAGATACATTTACTTTCCTCCACAAATAAATGCATCTCCGCATAAATATTTAATTTCTTCTTCTGTCGGATATCTGTCTATTCTTGAGTGACGAATCTTGTATATTTCAACGGAGATACATTTACTTTCCTCCACAAATAAATGCATCTCCGCATAAAAATTTAATTTCTTCTTATGTCGGTTATCTGTCTATTCTTGAGTGACGAATCTTGTATATTTCAACGGAGATACATTTACTTTCCTCCAGAAATAAATGTATCTCCGCATAAATATTTAATTTCTTCTTCTGTCGGATATCTGTTTTTTCTTGAGTGACGAATCTTGTATATTTCAACGGAGATACATTTACTTTCCTCCAGAAATAAATGCATCTCCACATAAATATTTTATTTCTTCTTCTGTCGGATATCTGTCTATTCTTGAGTGACGAATCTTGTATATTTCAACGGAGATACATTTATTTTCCTCCACAAATAAATGCATCTCCGCATAAATATTTAATTTCTTCTTCTGTCGGATATCTGTATATTCTTGAGTGACGAATCTTGTATATTTCAACGCAGATACATTTACTTTCCTCCACAAATAAATGCATCTCCGCATAAATATTTAATTTCTTCTTATGTCGGTTATCTGTCTATTCTTGAGTGACGAATCTTGTATATTTCAACGGAGATACATTTACTTTCCTCCACAAATAAATGCATCTCCGCATAAATATTTAATTTCTTCTTCTGTCGGATATCTGTCTATTCTTGAGTGACGAATCTTGTATATTTCAACGCAGATACATTTACTTTCCTCCACAAATAAATGCATCTCCGCATAAATATTTAATTTCTTCTTCTGTCGGATATCTGTCTATTCTTGAGTGACGAATCTTGTATATTTCAACGCAGATACATTTACTTTCCTCCACAAATAAATGCATCTCCGCATAAATATTTAATTTCTTCTTGTGTCGGTTATCTGTCTATTCTTGAGTGACGAATCTTGTATACGGAGATACATTTACTTTCCTCCAGAAAAAAATCATCTCCACATAAATATTTTATTTCCTCTTCTGTCGGATATCTGTCTATTCTTGAGTGACGAATCTTGTATATTTCAACGGAGATACATTTACTTTCCTCCACAAATAAATGCATCTCCGCATAAATATTTAATTTCTTCTTCTGTCGGATATCTGTCTATTCTTGAGTGACGAATCTTGTATATTTCAACGCAGATACATTTACTTTCCTCCACAAATAAATGCATCTCCGCATAAATATTTAATTTCTTCTTATGTCGGTTATCTGTCTATTCTTGAGTGACGAATCTTGTATATTTCAACGGAGATACATTTACTTTCCTCCACAAATAAATGCATCTCCGCATAAATATTTAATTTCTTCTTCTGTCGGATATCTGTCTATTCTTGAGTGACGAATCTTGTATATTTCAACGCAGATACATTTACTTTCCTCCACAAATAAATGCATCTCCGCATAAATATTTAATTTCTTCTTCTGTCGGATATCTGTCTATTCTTGAGTGACGAATCTTGTATATTTCAACGCAGATACATTTACTTTCCTCCACAAATAAATGCATCTCCGCATAAATATTTAATTTCTTCTTGTGTCGGTTATCTGTCTATTCTTGAGTGACGAATCTTGTATACGGAGATACATTTACTTTCCTCCAGAAAAAAATCATCTCCACATAAATATTTTATTTCCTCTTCTGTCGGATATCTGTCTATTCTTGAGTGACGAATCTTGTATATTTCAACGGAGATACATTTACTTTCCTCCACAAATAAATGCATCTCCGCATAAATATTTAATTTCTTCTTCTGTCGGATATCTGTCTATTCTTGAGTGACGAATCTTGTATATTTCAACGCAGATACATTTACTTTCCTCCACAAATAAATGCATCTCCGCATAAATATTTAATTTCTTCTTCTGTCGGATATCTGTCTATTCTTGAGTGACGAATCTTGTATATTTCAACGGAGATACATTTACTTCCCTCCACAAATAAATGCATCTCCGCATAAAAATTTAATTTCTTCTTATGTCGGATGTCTGTCTATTCTTGAGTGACGAATCTTGTATATTTCAACGCAGATACATTTACTTTCCTCCACAAATAAATGCATCTCCGCATATATATTTAATTTCTTCTTCTGTCGGATATCTGTCTATTCTTGAGTGACGAATCTTGTATATTTCAACGCAGATACATTTACTTTCCTCCACAAATAAATGCATCTCCGCATAAATATTTAATTTCTTCTTGTGTCGGTTATCTGTCTATTCTTGAGTGACGAATCTTGTATACGGAGATACATTTACTTTCCTCCAGAAATAAATGCATCTCCACATAAATATTTTATTTCCTCTTCTGTCGGATATCTGTCTATTCTTGAGTGACGAATCTTGTATATTTCAACGGAGATACATTTACTTTCCTCCACAAATAAATACATCTCCGCATAAATATTTAATTTCTTCTTCTGTCGGATATCTGTCTATTCTTGAGTGACGAATCTTGTATATTTCAACGCAGATACATTTACTTTCCTCCACAAATAAATGCATCTCCGCATAAATATTTAATTTCTTCTTTTGTCGGATATCAGTCTATTCTTGAGTGACGAATCTTGTATATTTCAACGGAAATACATTTACTTTCCTCCACAAATAAATGCATCTCCGCATAAATATTTAATTTCTTCTTCTGTCGGATATCTGTCTATTCTTGAGTGCCGGATCTTGTATATTTCAACGGAGATACATTTACTTTCCTCCAAAAATAAATGCATCTCCGCATAAATATTTAATTTCTTCTTCTGTCGGATATCTGTCTATTCTTGAGTGACGAATCTTGTATATTTCAACGGAGATACATTTACTTCCCTCCACAAATAAATGCATCTCCGCATAAAAATTTAATTTCTTCTTATGTCGGTTATCTGTCTATTCTTGAGTGACGAATCTTGTATATTTCAACGGAGATACATTTACTTTCCTCCAGAAATAAATGTATCTCCGCATAAATATTTAATTTCTTCTTCTGTCGGATATCTGTCTATTCTTGAGTGACGAATCTTGTATATTTCAACGGAGATACATTTACTTTCCTCCACAAATAAATGCATCTCCGCATAAATATTTAATTTCTTCTTCTGTCGGATATCTGTCTATTCTTGAGTGACGAATCTTGTATATTTCAACGCAGATACATTTACTTTCCTCCACAAATAAATGCATCTCCGCATAAATATTTAATTTCTTCTTGTGTCGGTTATCTGTCTATTCTTGAGTGACGAATCTTGTATACGGAGATACATTTACTTTCCTCCAGAAATAAATGCATCTCCACATAAATATTTTATTTCCTCTTCTGTCGGATATCTGTCTATTCTTGAGTGACGAATCTTGTATATTTCAACGGAGATACATTTACTTTCCTCCACAAATAAATGCATCTCCGCATAAATATTTAATTTCTTCTTCTGTCGGATATCTGTCTATTCTTGAGTGACGAATCTTGTATATTTCAACGCAGATACATTTACTTTCCTCCACAAATAAATGCATCTCCGCATAAATATTTAATTTCTTCTTGTGTCGGTTATCTGTCTATTCTTGAGTGACGAATCTTGTATACGGAGATACATTTACTTTCCTCCAGAAATAAATGCATCTCCACATAAATATTTTATTTCCTCTTCTGTCGGATATCTGTCTATTCTTGAGTGACGAATCTTGTATATTTCAACGGAGATACATTTACTTTCCTCCACAAATAAATGCATCTCCGCATAAATATTTAATTTCTTCTTCTGTCGGATATCTGTCTATTCTTGAGTGACGAATCTTGTATATTTCAACGCAGATACTTTTACTTTCCTCCACAAATAAATGCATCTCCGCATAAATATTTAATTTCTTCTTTTGTCGGATATCAGTCTATTCTTGTGTGACGAATCTTGTATATTTCAACGGAAATACATTTACTTTCCTCCACAAATAAATGCATCTCCGCATAAATATTTAATTTCTTCTTCTGTCGGATATCTGTCTATTCTTGAGTGCCGGATCTTATATATTTCAACGGAGATACATTTACTTTCCTCCACAAATAAATGCATCTCCGCATAAATATTTAATTTCTTCTTCTGTCGGATATCTGTCTATTCTTGAGTGACGAATCTTGTATATTTCAACGGAGATACATTTACTTTCCTCCACAAATAAATGCATCTCCGCATAAAAATTTAATTTCTTCTTATGTCGGTTATCTGTCTATTCTTGAGTGACGAATCTTGTATATTTCAACGGAGATACATTTACTTTCCTCCAGAAATAAATGTATCTCCGCATAAATATTTAATTTCTTCTTCTGTCGGATATCTGTTTTTTCTTGAGTGACGAATCTTGTATATTTCAACGGAGATACATTTACTTTCCTCCAGAAATAAATGCATCTCCACATAAATATTTTATTTCTTCTTCTGTCGGATATCTGTCTATTCTTGAGTGACGAATCTTGTATATTTCAACGCAGATACATTTACTTTCCTCCACAAATAAATGCACCTCCGCATAAATATTTAATTTCTTCTTTTGTCGGATATCAGTCTATTCTTGAGTGACGAATCTTGTATATTTCAACGGAAATACATTTACTTTCCTCCACAAATAAATGCATCTCCGCATAAATATTTAATTTCTTCTTCTGTCGGATATCTGTCTATTCTTGAGTGACGAATCTTGTATATTTCAACGCAGATACATTTACTTTCCTCCACAAATAAATGCATCTCCGCATAAATATTTAATTTCTTCTTTTGTCGGATATCAGTCTATTCTTGAGTGACGAATCTTGTATATTTCAACGGAAATACATTTACTTTCCTCCACAAATAAATGCATCTCCGCATAAATATATAATTTCTTCTTCTGTCGGATATCTGTCTATTCTTGAGTGCCGGATCTTGTATATTTCAACGGAGATACATTTACTTTCCTCCACAAATAAATGCATCTCCGCATAAATATTTAATTTCTTCTTCTGTCGGATATCTGTCTATTCTTGAGTGACGAATCTTGTATATTTCAACGGAGATACATTTACTTCCCTCCACAAATAAATGCATCTCCGCATAAAAATTTAATTTCTTCTTATGTCGGTTATCTGTCTATTCTTGAGTGACGAATCTTGTATATTTCAACGGAGATACATTTACTTTCCTCCAGAAATAAATGTATCTCCGCATAAATATTTAATTTCTTCTTCTGTCGGATATCTGTTTTTTCTTGAGTGACGAATCTTGTATATTTCAACGGAGATACATTTACTTTTCTCCAGAAATAAATGCATCTCCACATAAATATTTTATTTCTTCTTCTGTCGGATATCTGTCTATTCTTGAGTGACGAATCTTGTATATTTCAACGGAGATACATTTACTTTCCTCCACAAATAAATGCATCTCCGCATAAATATTTAATTTCTTCTTCTGTCGGATATCTGTCTATTCTTGAGTGACGAATCTTGTATATTTCAACGCAGATACATTTACTTTCCTCCACAAATAAATGCATCTCCGCATAAATATTTAATTTCTTCTTGTGTCGGTTATCTGTCTATTCTTGAGTGACGAATCTTGTATACGGAGATACATTTACTTTCCTCCAGAAATAAATGCATCTCCACATAAATATTTTATTTCCTCTTCTGTCGGATATCTGTCTATTCTTGAGTGACGAATCTTGTATATTTCAACGGAGATACATTTACTTTCCTCCACAAATAAATGCATCTCCGCATAAATATTTAATTTCTTCTTCTGTCGGATATCTGTCTATTCTTGAGTGACGAATCTTGTATATTTCAACGCAGATACTTTTACTTTCCTCCACAAATAAATGCATCTCCGCATAAATATTTAATTTCTTCTTTTGTCGGATATCAGTCTATTCTTGTGTGACGAATCTTGTATATTTCAACGGAAATACATTTACTTTCCTCCACAAATAAATGCATCTCCGCATAAATATTTAATTTCTTCTTCTGTCGGATATCTGTCTATTCTTGAGTGCCGGATCTTATATATTTCAACGGAGATACATTTACTTTCCTCCACAAATAAATGCATCTCCGCATAAATATTTAATTTCTTCTTCTGTCGGATATCTGTCTATTCTTGAGTGACGAATCTTGTATATTTCAACGGAGATACATTTACTTTCCTCCACAAATAAATGCATCTCCGCATAAAAATTTAATTTCTTCTTATGTCGGTTATCTGTCTATTCTTGAGTGACGAATCTTGTATATTTCAACGGAGATACATTTACTTTCCTCCAGAAATAAATGTATCTCCGCATAAATATTTAATTTCTTCTTCTGTCGGATATCTGTTTTTTCTTGAGTGACGAATCTTGTATATTTCAACGGAGATACATTTACTTTCCTCCAGAAATAAATGCATCTCCACATAAATATTTTATTTCTTCTTCTGTCGGATATCTGTCTATTCTTGAGTGACGAATCTTGTATATTTCAACGGAGATACATTTATTTTCCTCCACAAATAAATGCATCTCCGCATAAATATTTAATTTCTTCTTCTGTCGGATATCTGTATATTCTTGAGTGACGAATCTTGTATATTTCAACGCAGATACATTTACTTTCCTCCACAAATAAATGCATCTCCGCATAAATATTTAATTTCTTCTTATGTCGGTTATCTGTCTATTCTTGAGTGACGAATCTTGTATATTTCAACGGAGATACATTTACTTTCCTCCACAAATAAATGCATCTCCGCATAAATATTTAATTTCTTCTTCTGTCGGATATCTGTCTATTCTTGAGTGACGAATCTTGTATATTTCAACGCAGATACATTTACTTTCCTCCACAAATAAATGCATCTCCGCATAAATATTTAATTTCTTCTTCTGTCGGATATCTGTCTATTCTTGAGTGACGAATCTTGTATATTTCAACGCAGATACATTTACTTTCCTCCACAAATAAATGCATCTCCGCATAAATATTTAATTTCTTCTTGTGTCGGTTATCTGTCTATTCTTGAGTGACGAATCTTGTATACGGAGATACATTTACTTTCCTCCAGAAAAAAATCATCTCCACATAAATATTTTATTTCCTCTTCTGTCGGATATCTGTCTATTCTTGAGTGACGAATCTTGTATATTTCAACGGAGATACATTTACTTTCCTCCACAAATAAATGCATCTCCGCATAAATATTTAATTTCTTCTTCTGTCGGATATCTGTCTATTCTTGAGTGACGAATCTTGTATATTTCAACGCAGATACATTTACTTTCCTCCACAAATAAATGCATCTCCGCATAAATATTTAATTTCTTCTTATGTCGGTTATCTGTCTATTCTTGAGTGACGAATCTTGTATATTTCAACGGAGATACATTTACTTTCCTCCACAAATAAATGCATCTCCGCATAAATATTTAATTTCTTCTTCTGTCGGATATCTGTCTATTCTTGAGTGACGAATCTTGTATATTTCAACGCAGATACATTTACTTTCCTCCACAAATAAATGCATCTCCGCATAAATATTTAATTTCTTCTTCTGTCGGATATCTGTCTATTCTTGAGTGACGAATCTTGTATATTTCAACGCAGATACATTTACTTTCCTCCACAAATAAATGCATCTCCGCATAAATATTTAATTTCTTCTTGTGTCGGTTATCTGTCTATTCTTGAGTGACGAATCTTGTATACGGAGATACATTTACTTTCCTCCAGAAAAAAATCATCTCCACATAAATATTTTATTTCCTCTTCTGTCGGATATCTGTCTATTCTTGAGTGACGAATCTTGTATATTTCAACGGAGATACATTTACTTTCCTCCACAAATAAATGCATCTCCGCATAAATATTTAATTTCTTCTTCTGTCGGATATCTGTCTATTCTTGAGTGACGAATCTTGTATATTTCAACGCAGATACATTTACTTTCCTCCACAAATAAATGCATCTCCGCATAAATATTTAATTTCTTCTTCTGTCGGATATCTGTCTATTCTTGAGTGACGAATCTTGTATATTTCAACGGAGATACATTTACTTCCCTCCACAAATAAATGCATCTCCGCATAAAAATTTAATTTCTTCTTATGTCGGATGTCTGTCTATTCTTGAGTGACGAATCTTGTATATTTCAACGCAGATACATTTACTTTCCTCCACAAATAAATGCATCTCCGCATATATATTTAATTTCTTCTTCTGTCGGATATCTGTCTATTCTTGAGTGACGAATCTTGTATATTTCAACGCAGATACATTTACTTTCCTCCACAAATAAATGCATCTCCGCATAAATATTTAATTTCTTCTTGTGTCGGTTATCTGTCTATTCTTGAGTGACGAATCTTGTATACGGAGATACATTTACTTTCCTCCAGAAATAAATGCATCTCCACATAAATATTTTATTTCCTCTTCTGTCGGATATCTGTCTATTCTTGAGTGACGAATCTTGTATATTTCAACGGAGATACATTTACTTTCCTCCACAAATAAATACATCTCCGCATAAATATTTAATTTCTTCTTCTGTCGGATATCTGTCTATTCTTGAGTGACGAATCTTGTATATTTCAACGCAGATACATTTACTTTCCTCCACAAATAAATGCATCTCCGCATAAATATTTAATTTCTTCTTTTGTCGGATATCAGTCTATTCTTGAGTGACGAATCTTGTATATTTCAACGGAAATACATTTACTTTCCTCCACAAATAAATGCATCTCCGCATAAATATTTAATTTCTTCTTCTGTCGGATATCTGTCTATTCTTGAGTGCCGGATCTTGTATATTTCAACGGAGATACATTTACTTTCCTCCAAAAATAAATGCATCTCCGCATAAATATTTAATTTCTTCTTCTGTCGGATATCTGTCTATTCTTGAGTGACGAATCTTGTATATTTCAACGGAGATACATTTACTTCCCTCCACAAATAAATGCATCTCCGCATAAAAATTTAATTTCTTCTTATGTCGGTTATCTGTCTATTCTTGAGTGACGAATCTTGTATATTTCAACGGAGATACATTTACTTTCCTCCAGAAATAAATGTATCTCCGCATAAATATTTAATTTCTTCTTCTGTCGGATATCTGTCTATTCTTGAGTGACGAATCTTGTATATTTCAACGGAGATACATTTACTTTCCTCCACAAATAAATGCATCTCCGCATAAATATTTAATTTCTTCTTCTGTCGGATATCTGTCTATTCTTGAGTGACGAATCTTGTATATTTCAACGCAGATACATTTACTTTCCTCCACAAATAAATGCATCTCCGCATAAATATTTAATTTCTTCTTGTGTCGGTTATCTGTCTATTCTTGAGTGACGAATCTTGTATACGGAGATACATTTACTTTCCTCCAGAAATAAATGCATCTCCACATAAATATTTTATTTCCTCTTCTGTCGGATATCTGTCTATTCTTGAGTGACGAATCTTGTATATTTCAACGGAGATACATTTACTTTCCTCCACAAATAAATGCATCTCCGCATAAATATTTAATTTCTTCTTCTGTCGGATATCTGTCTATTCTTGAGTGACGAATCTTGTATATTTCAACGCAGATACATTTACTTTCCTCCACAAATAAATGCATCTCCGCATAAATATTTAATTTCTTCTTGTGTCGGTTATCTGTCTATTCTTGAGTGACGAATCTTGTATACGGAGATACATTTACTTTCCTCCAGAAATAAATGCATCTCCACATAAATATTTTATTTCCTCTTCTGTCGGATATCTGTCTATTCTTGAGTGACGAATCTTGTATATTTCAACGGAGATACATTTACTTTCCTCCACAAATAAATGCATCTCCGCATAAATATTTAATTTCTTCTTCTGTCGGATATCTGTCTATTCTTGAGTGACGAATCTTGTATATTTCAACGCAGATACTTTTACTTTCCTCCACAAATAAATGCATCTCCGCATAAATATTTAATTTCTTCTTTTGTCGGATATCAGTCTATTCTTGTGTGACGAATCTTGTATATTTCAACGGAAATACATTTACTTTCCTCCACAAATAAATGCATCTCCGCATAAATATTTAATTTCTTCTTCTGTCGGATATCTGTCTATTCTTGAGTGCCGGATCTTATATATTTCAACGGAGATACATTTACTTTCCTCCACAAATAAATGCATCTCCGCATAAATATTTAATTTCTTCTTCTGTCGGATATCTGTCTATTCTTGAGTGACGAATCTTGTATATTTCAACGGAGATACATTTACTTTCCTCCACAAATAAATGCATCTCCGCATAAAAATTTAATTTCTTCTTATGTCGGTTATCTGTCTATTCTTGAGTGACGAATCTTGTATATTTCAACGGAGATACATTTACTTTCCTCCAGAAATAAATGTATCTCCGCATAAATATTTAATTTCTTCTTCTGTCGGATATCTGTTTTTTCTTGAGTGACGAATCTTGTATATTTCAACGGAGATACATTTACTTTCCTCCAGAAATAAATGCATCTCCACATAAATATTTTATTTCTTCTTCTGTCGGATATCTGTCTATTCTTGAGTGACGAATCTTGTATATTTCAACGGAGATACATTTATTTTCCTCCACAAATAAATGCATCTCCGCATAAATATTTAATTTCTTCTTCTGTCGGATATCTGTATATTCTTGAGTGACGAATCTTGTATATTTCAACGCAGATACATTTACTTTCCTCCACAAATAAATGCATCTCCGCATAAATATTTAATTTCTTCTTATGTCGGTTATCTGTCTATTCTTGAGTGACGAATCTTGTATATTTCAACGGAGATACATTTACTTTCCTCCACAAATAAATGCATCTCCGCATAAATATTTAATTTCTTCTTCTGTCGGATATCTGTCTATTCTTGAGTGACGAATCTTGTATATTTCAACGCAGATACATTTACTTTCCTCCACAAATAAATGCATCTCCGCATAAATATTTAATTTCTTCTTCTGTCGGATATCTGTCTATTCTTGAGTGACGAATCTTGTATATTTCAACGCAGATACATTTACTTTCCTCCACAAATAAATGCATCTCCGCATAAATATTTAATTTCTTCTTGTGTCGGTTATCTGTCTATTCTTGAGTGACGAATCTTGTATACGGAGATACATTTACTTTCCTCCAGAAAAAAATCATCTCCACATAAATATTTTATTTCCTCTTCTGTCGGATATCTGTCTATTCTTGAGTGACGAATCTTGTATATTTCAACGGAGATACATTTACTTTCCTCCACAAATAAATGCATCTCCGCATAAATATTTAATTTCTTCTTCTGTCGGATATCTGTCTATTCTTGAGTGACGAATCTTGTATATTTCAACGCAGATACATTTACTTTCCTCCACAAATAAATGCATCTCCGCATAAATATTTAATTTCTTCTTATGTCGGTTATCTGTCTATTCTTGAGTGACGAATCTTGTATATTTCAACGGAGATACATTTACTTTCCTCCACAAATAAATGCATCTCCGCATAAATATTTAATTTCTTCTTCTGTCGGATATCTGTCTATTCTTGAGTGACGAATCTTGTATATTTCAACGCAGATACATTTACTTTCCTCCACAAATAAATGCATCTCCGCATAAATATTTAATTTCTTCTTCTGTCGGATATCTGTCTATTCTTGAGTGACGAATCTTGTATATTTCAACGCAGATACATTTACTTTCCTCCACAAATAAATGCATCTCCGCATAAATATTTAATTTCTTCTTGTGTCGGTTATCTGTCTATTCTTGAGTGACGAATCTTGTATACGGAGATACATTTACTTTCCTCCAGAAAAAAATCATCTCCACATAAATATTTTATTTCCTCTTCTGTCGGATATCTGTCTATTCTTGAGTGACGAATCTTGTATATTTCAACGGAGATACATTTACTTTCCTCCACAAATAAATGCATCTCCGCATAAATATTTAATTTCTTCTTCTGTCGGATATCTGTCTATTCTTGAGTGACGAATCTTGTATATTTCAACGCAGATACATTTACTTTCCTCCACAAATAAATGCATCTCCGCATAAATATTTAATTTCTTCTTCTGTCGGATATCTGTCTATTCTTGAGTGACGAATCTTGTATATTTCAACGGAGATACATTTACTTCCCTCCACAAATAAATGCATCTCCGCATAAAAATTTAATTTCTTCTTATGTCGGATGTCTGTCTATTCTTGAGTGACGAATCTTGTATATTTCAACGCAGATACATTTACTTTCCTCCACAAATAAATGCATCTCCGCATATATATTTAATTTCTTCTTCTGTCGGATATCTGTCTATTCTTGAGTGACGAATCTTGTATATTTCAACGCAGATACATTTACTTTCCTCCACAAATAAATGCATCTCCGCATAAATATTTAATTTCTTCTTGTGTCGGTTATCTGTCTATTCTTGAGTGACGAATCTTGTATACGGAGATACATTTACTTTCCTCCAGAAATAAATGCATCTCCACATAAATATTTTATTTCCTCTTCTGTCGGATATCTGTCTATTCTTGAGTGACGAATCTTGTATATTTCAACGGAGATACATTTACTTTCCTCCACAAATAAATACATCTCCGCATAAATATTTAATTTCTTCTTCTGTCGGATATCTGTCTATTCTTGAGTGACGAATCTTGTATATTTCAACGCAGATACATTTACTTTCCTCCACAAATAAATGCATCTCCGCATAAATATTTAATTTCTTCTTTTGTCGGATATCAGTCTATTCTTGAGTGACGAATCTTGTATATTTCAACGGAAATACATTTACTTTCCTCCACAAATAAATGCATCTCCGCATAAATATTTAATTTCTTCTTCTGTCGGATATCTGTCTATTCTTGAGTGCCGGATCTTGTATATTTCAACGGAGATACATTTACTTTCCTCCAAAAATAAATGCATCTCCGCATAAATATTTAATTTCTTCTTCTGTCGGATATCTGTCTATTCTTGAGTGACGAATCTTGTATATTTCAACGGAGATACATTTACTTCCCTCCACAAATAAATGCATCTCCGCATAAAAATTTAATTTCTTCTTATGTCGGTTATCTGTCTATTCTTGAGTGACGAATCTTGTATATTTCAACGGAGATACATTTACTTTCCTCCAGAAATAAATGTATCTCCGCATAAATATTTAATTTCTTCTTCTGTCGGATATCTGTTTTTTCTTGAGTGACGAATCTTGTATATTTCAACGGAGATACATTTACTTTTCTCCAGAAATAAATGCATCTCCACATAAATATTTTATTTCTTCTTCTGTCGGATATCTGTCTATTCTTGAGTGACGAATCTTGTATATTTCAACGGAGATACATTTACTTTCCTCCACAAATAAATGCATCTCCGCATAAATATTTAATTTCTTCTTCTGTCGGATATCTGTCTATTCTTGAGTGACGAATCTTGTATATTTCAACGCAGATACATTTACTTTCCTCCACAAATAAATGCATCTCCGCATAAATATTTAATTTCTTCTTGTGTCGGTTATCTGTCTATTCTTGAGTGACGAATCTTGTATACGGAGATACATTTACTTTCCTCCAGAAATAAATGCATCTCCACATAAATATTTTATTTCCTCTTCTGTCGGATATCTGTCTATTCTTGAGTGACGAATCTTGTATATTTCAACGGAGATACATTTACTTTCCTCCACAAATAAATGCATCTCCGCATAAATATTTAATTTCTTCTTCTGTCGGATATCTGTCTATTCTTGAGTGACGAATCTTGTACATTTCAACGCAGATACATTTACTTTCCTCCACAAATAAATGCATCTCCGCATAAATATTTAATTTCTTCTTTTGTCGGATATCAGTCTATTCTTGAGTGACGAATCTTGTATATTTCAACGGAAATACATTTACTTTCCTCCACAAATAAATGCATCTCCGCATAAATATTTAATTTCTTCTTCTGTCGGATATCTGTCTATTCTTGAGTGCCGGATCTTGTATATTTCAACGGAGATACATTTACTTTCCTCCACAAATACATGCATCTCCGCATAAATATTTAATTTCTTCTTATGTCGGTTATCTGTCTATTCTTGAGTGACGAATCTTGTATATTTCAACGGAGATACATTTACTTTCCTCCACAAATAAATGCATCTCCGCATAAATATTTAATTTCTTCTTCTGTCGGATATCTGTCTATTCTTGAGTGACGAATCTTGTATATTTCAACGCAGATACATTTACTTTCCTCCACAAATAAATGCATCTCCGCATAAATATTTAATTTCTTCTTCTGTCGGATATCTGTCTATTCTTGAGTGACGAATCTTGTATATTTCAACGCAGATACATTTACTTTCCTCCACAAATAAATGCATCTCCGCATAAATATTTAATTTCTTCTTGTGTCCGTTATCTGTCTATTCTTGAGTGACGAATCTTGTATACGGAGATACATTTACTTTCCTCCAGAAATAAATGCATCTCCACATAAATATTTTATTTCCTCTTCTGTCGGATATCTGTCTATTCTTGAGTGACGAATCTTGTATATTTCAACGCAGATACATTTACTTTCCTCCACAAATAAATGCATCTCCGCATAAATATTTAATTTCTTCTTCTGTCGGATATCTGTCTGTTCTTGAGTGACGAATCTTGTATATTTCAACGCAGATACATTTACTTTCCTCCACAAATAAATGCACCTCCGCATAAATATTTAATTTCTTCTTTTGTCGGATATCAGTCTATTCTTGAGTGACGAATCTTGTATATTTCAACGGAAATACATTTACTTTCCTCCACAAATAAATGCATCTCCGCATAAATATTTAATTTCTTCTACTGTCGGATATCTGTCTATTCTTGTGTGACGAATCTTGTATATTTCAACGCAGATACATTTACTTTCCTCCACAAATAAATGCACCTCCGCATAAATATTTAATTTCTTCTTTTGTCGGATATCAGTCTATTCTTGAGTGACGAATCTTGTATATTTCAACGGAAATACATTTACTTTCCTCCACAAATAAATGCATCTCCGCATAAATATTTAATTTCTTCTTCTGTCGGATATCTGTCTATTCTTGAGTGACGAATCTTGTATATTTCAACGCAGATACATTTACTTTCCTCCACAAATAAATGCATCTCCGCATAAATATTTAATTTCTTCTTTTGTCGGATATCAGTCTATTCTTGAGTGACGAATCTTGTATATTTCAACGGAAATACATTTACTTTCCTCCACAAATAAATGCATCTCCGCATAAATATATAATTTCTTCTTCTGTCGGATATCTGTCTATTCTTGAGTGCCGGATCTTGTATATTTCAACGGAGATACATTTACTTTCCTCCACAAATAAATGCATCTCCGCATAAATATTTAATTTCTTCTTCTGTCGGATATCTGTCTATTCTTGAGTGACGAATCTTGTATATTTCAACGGAGATACATTTACTTCCCTCCACAAATAAATGCATCTCCGCATAAAAATTTAATTTCTTCTTATGTCGGTTATCTGTCTATTCTTGAGTGACGAATCTTGTATATTTCAACGGAGATACATTTACTTTCCTCCAGAAATAAATGTATCTCCGCATAAATATTTAATTTCTTCTTCTGTCGGATATCTGTTTTTTCTTGAGTGACGAATCTTGTATATTTCAACGGAGATACATTTACTTTTCTCCAGAAATAAATGCATCTCCACATAAATATTTTATTTCTTCTTCTGTCGGATATCTGTCTATTCTTGAGTGACGAATCTTGTATATTTCAACGGAGATACATTTACTTTCCTCCACAAATAAATGCATCTCCGCATAAATATTTAATTTCTTCTTCTGTCGGATATCTGTCTATTCTTGAGTGACGAATCTTGTATATTTCAACGCAGATACATTTACTTTCCTCCACAAATAAATGCATCTCCGCATAAATATTTAATTTCTTCTTGTGTCGGTTATCTGTCTATTCTTGAGTGACGAATCTTGTATACGGAGATACATTTACTTTCCTCCAGAAATAAATGCATCTCCACATAAATATTTTATTTCCTCTTCTGTCGGATATCTGTCTATTCTTGAGTGACGAATCTTGTATATTTCAACGGAGATACATTTACTTTCCTCCACAAATAAATGCATCTCCGCATAAATATTTAATTTCTTCTTCTGTCGGATATCTGTCTATTCTTGAGTGACGAATCTTGTATATTTCAACGCAGATACTTTTACTTTCCTCCACAAATAAATGCATCTCCGCATAAATATTTAATTTCTTCTTTTGTCGGATATCAGTCTATTCTTGTGTGACGAATCTTGTATATTTCAACGGAAATACATTTACTTTCCTCCACAAATAAATGCATCTCCGCATAAATATTTAATTTCTTCTTCTGTCGGATATCTGTCTATTCTTGAGTGCCGGATCTTATATATTTCAACGGAGATACATTTACTTTCCTCCACAAATAAATGCATCTCCGCATAAATATTTAATTTCTTCTTCTGTCGGATATCTGTCTATTCTTGAGTGACGAATCTTGTATATTTCAACGGAGATACATTTACTTTCCTCCACAAATAAATGCATCTCCGCATAAAAATTTAATTTCTTCTTATGTCGGTTATCTGTCTATTCTTGAGTGACGAATCTTGTATATTTCAACGGAGATACATTTACTTTCCTCCAGAAATAAATGTATCTCCGCATAAATATTTAATTTCTTCTTCTGTCGGATATCTGTTTTTTCTTGAGTGACGAATCTTGTATATTTCAACGGAGATACATTTACTTTCCTCCAGAAATAAATGCATCTCCACATAAATATTTTATTTCTTCTTCTGTCGGATATCTGTCTATTCTTGAGTGACGAATCTTGTATATTTCAACGGAGATACATTTATTTTCCTCCACAAATAAATGCATCTCCGCATAAATATTTAATTTCTTCTTCTGTCGGATATCTGTATATTCTTGAGTGACGAATCTTGTATATTTCAACGCAGATACATTTACTTTCCTCCACAAATAAATGCATCTCCGCATAAATATTTAATTTCTTCTTATGTCGGTTATCTGTCTATTCTTGAGTGACGAATCTTGTATATTTCAACGGAGATACATTTACTTTCCTCCACAAATAAATGCATCTCCGCATAAATATTTAATTTCTTCTTCTGTCGGATATCTGTCTATTCTTGAGTGACGAATCTTGTATATTTCAACGCAGATACATTTACTTTCCTCCACAAATAAATGCATCTCCGCATAAATATTTAATTTCTTCTTCTGTCGGATATCTGTCTATTCTTGAGTGACGAATCTTGTATATTTCAACGCAGATACATTTACTTTCCTCCACAAATAAATGCATCTCCGCATAAATATTTAATTTCTTCTTGTGTCGGTTATCTGTCTATTCTTGAGTGACGAATCTTGTATACGGAGATACATTTACTTTCCTCCAGAAAAAAATCATCTCCACATAAATATTTTATTTCCTCTTCTGTCGGATATCTGTCTATTCTTGAGTGACGAATCTTGTATATTTCAACGGAGATACATTTACTTTCCTCCACAAATAAATGCATCTCCGCATAAATATTTAATTTCTTCTTCTGTCGGATATCTGTCTATTCTTGAGTGACGAATCTTGTATATTTCAACGCAGATACATTTACTTTCCTCCACAAATAAATGCACCTCCGCATAAATATTTAATTTCTTCTTTTGTCGGATATCAGTCTATTCTTGAGTGACGAATCTTGTATATTTCAACGGAAATACATTTACTTTCCTGCACAAATAAATGCATCTCCGCATAAATATTTAATTTCTTCTTCTGTCGGATATCTGTCTATTCTTGAGTGACGAATCTTGTATATTTCAACGCAGATACATTTACTTTCCTCCACAAATAAATGCACCTCCGCATAAATATTTAATTTCTTCTTTTGTCGGATATCAGTCTATTCTTGAGTGACGAATCTTGTATATTTCAACGGAAATACATTTACTTTCCTCCACAAATAAATGCATCTCCGCATAAATATTTAATTTCTTCTTCTGTCGGATATCTGTCTATTCTTGAGTGACGAATCTTGTATATTTCAACGGAGATACATTTACTTCCCTCCACAAATAAATGCATCTCCGCATAAAAATTTAATTTCTTCTTATGTCGGTTATCTGTCTATTCTTGAGTGACGAATCTTGTATATTTCAACGGAGATACATTTACTTTCCTCCAGAAATAAATGTATCTCCGCATAAATATTTAATTTCTTCTTCTGTCGGATATCTGTTTTTTCTTGAGTGACGAATCTTGTATATTTCAACGGAGATACATTTACTTTCCTCCAGAAATAAATGCATCTCCACATAAATATTTTATTTCTTCTTCTGTCGGATATCTGTCTATTCTTGAGTGACGAATCTTGTATATTTCAACGGAGATACATTTATTTTCCTACACAAATAAATGCATCTCCGCATAAATATTTAATTTCTTCTTCTGTCGGATATCTGTCTATTCTTGAGTGACGAATCTTGTATATTTCAACGCAGATACATTTACTTTCCTCCACAAATAAATGCATCTCCGCATAAATATTTAATTTCTTCTTATGTCGGTTATCTGTCTATTCTTGAGTGACGAATCTTGTATATTTCAACGGAGATACATTTACTTTCCTCCACAAATAAATGCATCTCCGCATAAATATTTAATTTCTTCTTCTGTCGGATATCTGTCTATTCTTGAGTGACGAATCTTGTATATTTCAACGCAGATACATTTACTTTCCTCCACAAATAAATGCATCTCCGCATAAATATTTAATTTCTTCTTCTGTCGGATATCTGTCTATTCTTGAGTGACGAATCTTGTATATTTCAACGCAGATACATTTACTTTCCTCCACAAATAAATGCATCTCCGCATAAATATTTAATTTCTTCTTGTGTCGGTTATCTGTCTGTTCTTGAGTGACGAATCTTGTATACGGAGATACATTTACTTTCCTCCAGAAAAAAATCATCTCCACATAAATATTTTATTTCCTCTTCTGTCGGATATCTGTCTATTCTTGAGTGACGAATCTTGTATATTTCAACGGAGATACATTTACTTTCCTCCACAAATAAATGCATCTCCGCATAAATATTTAATTTCTTCTTCTGTCGGATATCTGTCTATTCTTGAGTGACGAATCTTGTATATTTCAACGCAGATACATTTACTTTCCTCCACAAATAAATGCACCTCCGCATAAATATTTAATTTCTTCTTTTGTCGGATATCAGTCTATTCTTGAGTGACGAATCTTGTATATTTCAACGGAAATACATTTACTTTCCTCCACAAATAAATGCATCTCCGCATAAATATTTAATTTCTTCTTCTGTCGGATATCTGTCTATTCTTGAGTGACGAATCTTGTATATTTCAACGCAGATACATTTACTTTCCTCCAAAAATAAATGCACCTCCGCATAAATATTTAATTTCTTCTTTTGTCGGATATCAGTCTATTCTTGAGTGACGAATCTTGTATATTTCAACGGAAATACATTTACTTTCCTCCACAAATAAATGCATCTCCGCATAAATATTTAATTTCTTCTTCTGTCGGATATCTGTCTATTCTTAAGTGACGAATCTTGTATATTTCAACGCAGATACATTTACTTTCCTCCACAAATAAATGCATCTCCGCATGAATATTTAATTTCTTCTTTTGTTGGATATCAGTCTATTCTTGAGTGACGAATCTTGTATATTTCAACGGAAATACATTTACTTTCCTCCACAAATAAATGCATCTCCGCATAAATATATAATTTCTTCTTCTGTCGGATATCTGTCTATTCTTGAGTGCCGGATCTTGTATATTTCAACGGAGATACATTTACTTTCCTCCACAAATAAATGCATCTCCGCATAAAAATTTAATTTCTTCTTATGTCGGTTATCTGTCTATTCTTGAGTGACGAATCTTGTATATTTCAACGGAGATACATTTACTTTCCTCCAGAAATAAATGTATCTCCGCATAAATATTTAATTTCTTCTTCTGTCGGATATCTGTTTTTTCTTGAGTGACGAATCTTGTATATTTCAACGGAGATACATTTACTTTCCTCCAGAAATAAATGCATCTCCACATAAATATTTTATTTCTTCTTCTGTCGGATATCTGTCTATTCTTGAGTGACGAATCTTGTATATTTCAACGCAGATACATTTACTTTCCTCCACAAATAAATGCATCTCCGCATAAATATTTAATTTCTTCTTATGTCGGTTATCTGTCTATTCTTGAGTGACGAATCTTGTATATTTCAACGGAGATACATTTATTTTGCTCCAGAAATAAATGCATCTCCGCATAAATATTTAATATCTTCTTCTGTCGAATATCTGTCTATTCTTGAGTTACGAATCTGGTATATTTCAACGGAGATACATTTACTTTCCTCCAGAAATAAATGCATCTCCGCATAAATATTTAATTTCTTCTTCTGTCGGATATCTGTTTTTTCTTGAGTGACGATTCTGGTATATTTCAACGGAGATACATTTACTTTCCTCCAGAAATAAATGCATCTCCGCATAAATATTTTATTTCATCTTCCGTCGGATATCTGTCTATTCTTGAGTGACGAATCTTGTATATTTCAACGGAGATACATTTACTTTCCTCCTGCAATAAATGCATCTCCGCATAAATATTTAATTTCTTCTTCTGTCGGATATCTGTCTATTCTTGAGTGACGAGTCTTGTATATTTCAACGGAGATACATTTACATTCCTCCCGAAATAAATGCATCTCCGCATAAATATTTAATTTCTTCTTCTGTCGGATATCTGTCTATTCTTGAGTGACGAATCTTGTATATTTCAACGGAGATACATTTACTTTCCTCCAGAAATAAATGCATCTCCGCATAAATATTTAATTTCTTCTTCTGTCGGATATCTGTCTATTCTTGAGTGACGAATCTTGTATATTTCAACGGAGATACATTTACTTCCCTCCACAAATAAATGCATCTCCGCATAAAAATTTAATTTCTTCTTATGTCGGTTATCTGTCTATTCTTGAGTGACGAATCTTGTATATTTCAACGGAGATACATTTACTTTCCTCCAGAAATAAATGTATCTCCGCATAAATATTTAATTTTTCTTCTGTCGGATATCTGTTTTTTCTTGAGTGACGAATCTTGTATATTTCAACGGAGATACATTTACTTTCCTCCAGAAATAAATGCATCTCCACATAAATATTTTATTTCTTCTTCTGTCGGATATCTGTCTATTCTTGAGTGACGAATCTTGTATATTTCAACGGAGATATATTTACTTTCCTCCACAAATAAATGCATCTCCGCATAAATATTTAATTTCTTCTTCTGTCGGATATCTGTACATTCTTGAGTGACGAATCTTGTATATTTCAACGCAGATACATTTACTTTCCTCCACAAATAAATGCATCTCCGCATAAATATTTAATTTCTTCTTATGTCGGTTATCTGTCTATTCTTGAGTGACGAATCTTGTATATTTCAACGGAGATACATTTACTTTCCTCCACAAATAAATGCATCTCCGCATAAATATTTAATTTCTTCTTCTGTCGGATATCTGTCTATTCTTGAGTGACGAATCTTGTATATTTCAACGCAGATACATTTACTTTCCTCCACAAATAAATGCATCTCCGCATAAATATTTAATTTCTTCTTCTGTCGGATATCTGTCTATTCTTGAGTGACGAATCTTGTATATTTCAACGCAGATACATTTACTTTCCTCCACAAATAAATGCATCTCCGCATAAATATTTAATTTCTTCTTCTGTCGGATATCTGTCTATTCTTGAGTGACGAATCTTGTATATTTCAAAGGAGATACATTTACTTTCCTCCAGAAATAAATGCATCTCCGCATAAATATTTAATTTCTTCTTCTGTCGGATATCTGTCTATTCTTGAGTGACGAATCTTGTATATTTCAACGGAGATACATTTACTTCCCTCCACAAATAAATGCATCTCCGCATAAAAATTTAATTTCTTCTTATGTCGGTTATCTGTCTATTCTTGAGTGACGAATCTTGTATATTTCAACGGAGATACATTTACTTTCCTCCAGAAATAAATGTATCTCCGCATAAATATTTAATTTCTTCTTCTGTCGGATATCTGTTTTTTCTTGAGTGACGAATCTTGTATATTTCAACGGAGATACATTTACTTTCCTCCAGAAATAAATGCATCTCCACATAAATATTTTATTTCTTCTTCTGTCGGATATCTGTCTATTCTTGAGTGACGAATCTTGTATATTTCAACGGAGATACATTTACTTTCCTCCACAAATAAATGCATCTCCGCATAAATATTTAATTTCTTCTTCTGTCGGATATCTGTATATTCTTGAGTGACGAATCTTGTATATTTCAACGCAGATACATTTACTTTCCTCCACAAATAAATGCATCTCCGCATAAATATTTAATTTCTTCTTATGTCGGTTATCTGTCTATTCTTGAGTGACGAATCTTGTATATTTCAACGGAGATACATTTACTTTCCTCCACAAATAAATGCATCTCCGCATAAATATTTAATTTCTTCTTCTGTCGGATATCTGTCTATTCTTGAGTGACGAATCTTGTATATTTCAACGCAGATACATTTACTTTCCTCCACAAATAAATGCATCTCCGCATAAATATTTAATTTCTTCTTCTGTCGGATATCTGTCTATTCTTGAGTGACGAATCTTGTATATTTCAACGCAGATACATTTACTTTCCTCCACAAATAAATGCATCTCCGCATAAATATTTAATTTCTTCTTCTGTCGGATATCTGTCTATTCTTGAGTGACGAATCTTGTATATTTCAACGCAGATACATTTACTTTCCTCCACAAATAAATGCATCTCCGCATAAATATTTAATTTCTTCTTGTGTCGGTTATCTGTCTATTCTTGAGTGACGAATCTTGTATACGGAGATACATTTACTTTCCTCCAGAAATAAATGCATCTCCACATAAATATTTTATTTCCTCTTCTGTCGGATATCTGTCTATTCTTGAGTGACGAATCTTGTATATTTCAACGGAGATACATTTACTTTCCTCCACAAATAAATGCATCTCCGCATAAATATTTAATTTCTTCTTCTGTCGGATATCTGTCTATTCTTGAGTGACGAATCTTGTATATTTCAACGCAGATACATTTACTTTCCTCCACAAATAAATGCACCTCCGCATAAATATTTAATTTCTTCTTTTGTCGGATATCAGTCTATTCTTGAGTGACGAATCTTGTATATTTCAACGGAAATACATTTACTTTCCTCCACAAATAAATGCATCTCCGCATAAATATTTAATTTCTTCTTCTGTCGGATATCTGTCTATTCTTGAGTGACGAATCTTGTATATTTCAACGCAGATACATTTACTTTCCTCCACAAATAAATGCACCTCCGCATAAATATTTAATTTCTTCTTTTGTCGGATATCAGTCTATTCTTGAGTGACGAATCTTGTATATTTCAACGGAAATACATTTACTTTCCTCCACAAATAAATGCATCTCCGCATAAATATTTAATTTCTTCTTCTGTCGGATATCTGTCTATTCTTGAGTGACGAATCTTGTATATTTCAACGCAGATACATTTACTTTCCTCCACAAATAAATGCATCCCCGCATAAATATTTAATTTCTTCTTTTGTCGGATATCAGTCTATTCTTGAGTGACGAATCTTGTATATTTCAACGGAAATACATTTACTTTCCTCCACAAATAAATGCATCTCCGCATAAATATATAATTTCTTCTTCTGTCGGATATCTGTCTATTCTTGAGGGCCGGATCTTGTACATTTCAACGGAGATACATTTACTTTCCTCCACAAATAAATGCATCTCCGCATAAAAATTTAATTTCTTCTTATGTCGGTTATCTGTCTATTCTTGAGTGACGAATCTTGTATATTTCAACGGAGATACATTTACTTTCCTCCAGAAATAAATGTATCTCCGCATAAATATTTAATTTCTTCTTCTGTCGGATATCTGTTTTTTCTTGAATGACGAATCTTGTATATTTCAACGGAGATACATTTACTTTCCTCCAGAAATAAATGCATCTCCACATAAATATTTTATTTCTTCTTCTGTCGGATATCTGTCTATTCTTGAGTGACGAATCTTGTATATTTCAACGCAGATACATTTACTTTCCTCCACAAATAAATGCATCTCCGCATAAATATTTAATTTCTTCTTATGTCGGTTATCTGTCTATTCTTGAGTGACGAATCTTGTATATTTCAACGGAGATACATTTATTTTGCTCCAGAAATAAATGCATCTCCGCATAAATATTTAATATCTTCTTCTGTCGAATATCTGTCTATTCTTGAGTTACGAATCTGGTATATTTCAACGGAGATACATTTACTTTCCTCCAGAAATAAATGCATCTCCGCATAAATATTTAATTTCTTCTTCTGTCGGATATCTGTTTTTTCTTGAGTGACGATTCTGGTATATTTCAACGGAGATACATTTACTTTCCTCCAGAAATAAATGCATCTCCGCATAAATATTTTATTTCTTCTTCCGTCGGATATCTGTCTATTCTTGAGTGACGAATCTTGTATATTTCAACGGAGATACATTTACTTTCCTCCTGCAATAAATGCATCTCCGCATAAATATTTAATTTCTTCTTCTGTCGGATATCTGTCTATTCTTGAGTGACGAGTCTTGTATATTTCAACGGAGATACATTTACATTCCTCCCGAAATAAATGCATCTCCGCATAAATATTTAATTTCTTCTTCTGTCGGATATCTGTCTATTCTTGAGTGACGAATCTTGTATATTTCAACGGAGATACATTTACTTTCCTCCAGAAATAAATGCATCTCCGCATAAATATTTCATGTCTTCTTCTGTCGGATATCTGTCTATTCTTGAGTGACGAATCTTGTATATTTCAACGGAGATACATTTACTTTCCTCCACAAATAAATGCATCTCCGCATAAATATTTAATTTCTTCTTCTGTCGGATATCTGTCTATTCTTGAGTGTCGAATCTTGTATATTTCATCGGAGATACATTTACTTTCCTCCAGAAATAAATGCATCTCCGCATAAATATTTAATTTCTTCTTCTGTCGGATATCTGTCTATTCTTGAGTGTCGAATCTTGTATATTTCATCGGAGATACATTTACTTTCCTCCAGAAATAAATGCATCTCCGCATAAATATTTAATTTCTTCTTCTGTCGGATATCTGTCTATTCTTGAGTGACGAATCTTGTATATTTCAACGGAGATACATTTACTTCCCTCCACAAATAAATGCATCTCCATAAAAATTTAATTTCTTCTTATGTCGGTTATCTGTCTATTCTTGAGTGACGAATCTTGTATATTTCAACGGAGATACATTTACTTTCCTCCAGAAATAAATGTATCTCCGCATAAATATTTAATTTATTCTTCTGTCGGATATCTGTTTTTTCTTGAGTGACGAATCTTGTATATTTCAACGGAGATACATTTACTTTCCTCCAGAATTAAATGCATCTCCACATAAATATTTTATTTCTTCTTCTGTCGGATATCTGTCTATTCTTGAGTGACGAATCTTGTATATTTCAACGGAGATACATTTATTTTCCTCCACAAATAAATGCATCTCCGCATAAATATTTAATTTCTTCTTCTGTCGGATATCTGTATATTCTTGAGTGACGAATCTTGTATATTTCAACGCAGATACATTTACTTTCCTCCACAAATAAATGCATCTCCGCATAAATATTTAATTTCTTCTTATGTCGGTTATCTGTCTATTCTTGAGTGACGAATCTTGTATATTTCAACGGAGATACATTTACTTTCCTCCACAAATAAATGCATCTCCGCATAAATATTTAATTTCTTCTTCTGTCGGATATCTGTCTATTCTTGAGTGACGAATCTTGTATATTTCAACGCAGATACATTTACTTTCCTCCACAAATAAATGCATCTCCGCATAAATATTTAATTTCTTCTTCTGTCGGATATCTGTCTATTCTTGAGTGACGAATCTTGTATATTTCAACGCAGATACATTTACTTTCCTCCACAAATAAATGCATCTCCGCATAAATATTTAATTTCTTCTTGTGTCGGTTATCTGTCTATTCTTGAGTGACGAATCTTGTATACGGAGATACATTTACTTTCCTCCAGAAATAAATGCATCTCCACATAAATATTTTATTTCCTCTTCTGTCGGATATCTGTCTATTCTTGAGTGACGAATCTTGTATATTTCAACGGAGATACATTTACTTTCCTCCACAAATAAATGCATCTCCGCATAAATATTTAATTTCTTCTTCTGTCGGATATCTGTCTATTCTTGAGTGACGAATCTTGTATATTTCAACGCAGATACATTTACTTTCCTCCACAAATAAATGCACCTCCGCATAAATATTTAATTTCTTCTTTTGTCGGATATCAGTCTATTCTTGAGTGACGAATCTTGTATATTTCAACGGAAATACATTTACTTTCCTCCACAAATAAATGCATCTCCGCATAAATATTTAATTTCTTCTTCTGTCGGATATCTGTCTATTCTTGAGTGACGAATCTTGTATATTTCAACGCAGATACATTTACTTTCCTCCACAAATAAATGCACCTCCGCACAAATATTTAATTTCTTCTTTTGTCGGATATCAGTCTATTCTTGAGTGACGAATCTTGTATATTTCAACGGAAATACATTTACTTTCCTCCACAAATAAATGCATCTCCGCATAAATATTTAATTTCTTCTTCTGTCGGATATCTGTCTATTCTTGAGTGACGAATCTTGTATATTTCAACGCAGATACATTTACTTTCCTCCACAAATAAATGCATCTCCGCATAAATATTTAATTTCTTCTTTTGTCGGATATCAGTCTATTCTTGAGTGACGAATCTTGTATATTTCAACGGAAATACATTTACTTTCCTCCACAAATAAATGCATCTCCGCATAAATATATAATTTCTTCTTCTGTCGGATATCTGTCTATTCTTGAGTGCCGGATCTTGTATATTTCAACGGAGATACATTTACTTTCCTCCAGAAATAAATGCATCTCCGCATAAATATTTAATTTCTTCTTCTGTCGGATATCTGTCTATTCTTGAGTGACGAATCTTGTATATTTCAACGGAGATACATTTACTTCCCTCCACAAATAAATGCATCTCCATAAAAATTTAATTTCTTCTTATGTCGGTTATCTGTCTATTCTTGAGTGACGAATCTTGTATATTTCAACGGAGATACATTTACTTTCCTCCAGAAATAAATGTATCTCCGCATAAATATTTAATTTATTCTTCTGTCGGATATCTGTTTTTTCTTGAGTGACGAATCTTGTATATTTCAACGGAGATACATTTACTTTCCTCCAGAATTAAATGCATCTCCACATAAATATTTTATTTCTTCTTCTGTCGGATATCTGTCTATTCTTGAGTGACGAATCTTGTATATTTCAACGGAGATACATTTATTTTCCTCCACAAATAAATGCATCTCCGCATAAATATTTAATTTCTTCTTCTGTCGGATATCTGTATATTCTTGAGTGACGAATCTTGTATATTTCAACGCAGATACATTTACTTTCCTCCACAAATAAATGCATCTCCGCATAAATATTTAATTTCTTCTTATGTCGGTTATCTGTCTATTCTTGAGTGACGAATCTTGTATATTTCAACGGAGATACATTTACTTTCCTCCACAAATAAATGCATCTCCGCATAAATATTTAATTTCTTCTTCTGTCGGATATCTGTCTATTCTTGAGTGACGAATCTTGTATATTTCAACGCAGATACATTTACTTTCCTCCACAAATAAATGCATCTCCGCATAAATATTTAATTTCTTCTTCTGTCGGATATCTGTCTATTCTTGAGTGACGAATCTTGTATATTTCAACGCAGATACATTTACTTTCCTCCACAAATAAATGCATCTCCGCATAAATATTTAATTTCTTCTTGTGTCGGTTATCTGTCTATTCTTGAGTGACGAATCTTCTATACGGAGATACATTTACTTTCCTCCAGAAATAAATGCATCTCCACATAAATATTTTATTTCCTCTTCTGTCGGATATCTGTCTATTCTTGAGTGACGAATCTTGTATATTTCAACGGAGATACATTTACTTTCCTCCACAAATAAATGCATCTCCGCATAAATATTTAATTTCTTCTTCTGTCGGATATCTGTCTATTCTTGAGTGACGAATCTTGTATATTTCAACGCAGATACATTTACTTTCCTCCACAAATAAATGCATCTCCGCATAAATATTTAATTTCTTCTTTTGTCGGATATCAGTCTATTCTTGAGTGACGAATCTTGTATATTTCAACGGAAATACATTTACTTTCCTCCACAAATAAATGCATCTCCGCATAAATATTTAATTTCTTCTTCTGTCGGATATCTGTCTATTCTTGAGTGACGAATCTTGTATATTTCAACGCAGATACATTTACTTTCCTCCACAAATAAATGCACCTCCGCACAAATATTTAATTTCTTCTTTTGTCGGATATCAGTCTATTCTTGAGTGACGAATCTTGTATATTTCAACGGAAATACATTTACTTTCCTCCACAAATAAATGCATCTCCGCATAAATATTTAATTTCTTCTTCTGTCGGATATCTGTCTATTCTTGAGTGACGAATCTTGTATATTTCAACGCAGATACATTTACTTTCCTCCACAAATAAATGCATCTCCGCATAAATATTTAATTTCTTCTTTTGTCGGATATCAGTCTATTCTTGAGTGACGAATCTTGTATATTTCAACGGAAATACATTTACTTTCCTCCACAAATAAATGCATCTCGGCATAAATATATAATTTCTTCTTCTGTCGGATATCTGTCTATTCTTGAGTGCCGGATCTTGTATATTTCAACGGAGATACATTTACTTTCCTCCACAAATAAATGCATCTCCGCATAAAAATTTAATTTCTTCTTATGTCGGTTATCTGTCTATTCTTGAGTGACGAATCTTGTATATTTCAACGGAGATACATTTACTTTCCTCCAGAAATAAATGTATCTCCGCATAAATATTTAATTTCTTCTTCTGTCGGATATCTGTTTTTTCTTGAGTGACGAATCTTGTATATTTCAACGGAGATACATTTACTTTCCTCCAGAAATAAATGCATCTCCACATAAATATTTTATTTCTTCTTCTGTCGGATATCTGTCTATTCTTGAGTGACGAATCTTGTATATTTCAACGCAGATACATTTACTTTCCTCCACAAATAAATGCATCTCCGCATAAATATTTAATTTCTTCTTATGTCGGTTATCTGTCTATTCTTGAGTGACGAATCTTGTATATTTCAACGGAGATACATTTATTTTGCTCCAGAAATAAATGCATCTCCGCATAAATATTTTATTTCTTCTTCCGTCGGATATCTGTCTATTCTTGAGTGACGAATCTTGTATATTTCAACGGAGATACATTTACTTTCCTCCTGCAATAAATGCATCTCCGCATAAATATTTAATTTCTTCTTCTGTCGGATATCTGTCTATTCTTGAGTGACGAGTCTTGTATATTTCAACGGAGATACATTTACATTCCTCCCGAAATAAATGCATCTCCGCATAAATATTTAATTTCTTCTTCTGTCGGATATCTGTCTATTCTTGAGTGACGAATCTTGTATATTTCAACGCAGATACATTTACTTTCCTCCACAAATAAATGCATCTCCGCATAAATATTTAATTTCTTCTTTTGTCGGATATCAGTCTATTCTTGAGTGACGAATCTTGTATATTTCAACGGAAATACATTTACTTTCCTCCACAAATAAATGCATCTCCGCATAAATATATAATTTCTTCTTCTGTCGGATATCTGTCTATTCTTGAGTGCCGGATCTTGTATATTTCAACGGAGATACATTTACTTTCCTCCAGAAATAAATGCATCTCCGCATAAATATTTAATTTCTTCTTCTGTCGGATATCTGTCTATTCTTGAGTGACGAATCTTGTATATTTCAACGGAGATACATTTACTTCCCTCCACAAATAAATGCATCTCCATAAAAATTTAATTTCTTCTTATGTCGGTTATCTGTCTATTCTTGAGTGACGAATCTTGTATATTTCAACGGAGATACATTTACTTTCCTCCAGAAATAAATGTATCTCCGCATAAATATTTAATTTATTCTTCTGTCGGATATCTGTTTTTTCTTGAGTGACGAATCTTGTATATTTCAACGGAGATACATTTACTTTCCTCCAGAATTAAATGCATCTCCACATAAATATTTTATTTCTTCTTCTGTCGGATATCTGTCTATTCTTGAGTGACGAATCTTGTATATTTCAACGGAGATACATTTATTTTCCTCCACAAATAAATGCATCTCCGCATAAATATTTAATTTCTTCTTCTGTCGGATATCTGTATATTCTTGAGTGACGAATCTTGTATATTTCAACGCAGATACATTTACTTTCCTCCACAAATAAATGCATCTCCGCATAAATATTTAATTTCTTCTTATGTCGGTTATCTGTCTATTCTTGAGTGACGAATCTTGTATATTTCAACGGAGATACATTTACTTTCCTCCACAAATAAATGCATCTCCGCATAAATATTTAATTTCTTCTTCTGTCGGATATCTGTCTATTCTTGAGTGACGAATCTTGTATATTTCAACGCAGATACATTTACTTTCCTCCACAAATAAATGCATCTCCGCATAAATATTTAATTTCTTCTTCTGTCGGATATCTGTCTATTCTTGAGTGACGAATCTTGTATATTTCAACGCAGATACATTTACTTTCCTCCACAAATAAATGCATCTCCGCATAAATATTTAATTTCTTCTTGTGTCGGTTATCTGTCTATTCTTGAGTGACGAATCTTCTATACGGAGATACATTTACTTTCCTCCAGAAATAAATGCATCTCCACATAAATATTTTATTTCCTCTTCTGTCGGATATCTGTCTATTCTTGAGTGACGAATCTTGTATATTTCAACGGAGATACATTTACTTTCCTCCACAAATAAATGCATCTCCGCATAAATATTTAATTTCTTCTTCTGTCGGATATCTGTCTATTCTTGAGTGACGAATCTTGTATATTTCAACGCAGATACATTTACTTTCCTCCACAAATAAATGCATCTCCGCATAAATATTTAATTTCTTCTTTTGTCGGATATCAGTCTATTCTTGAGTGACGAATCTTGTATATTTCAACGGAAATACATTTACTTTCCTCCACAAATAAATGCATCTCCGCATAAATATTTAATTTCTTCTTCTGTCGGATATCTGTCTATTCTTGAGTGACGAATCTTGTATATTTCAACGCAGATACATTTACTTTCCTCCACAAATAAATGCACCTCCGCACAAATATTTAATTTCTTCTTTTGTCGGATATCAGTCTATTCTTGAGTGACGAATCTTGTATATTTCAACGGAAATACATTTACTTTCCTCCACAAATAAATGCATCTCCGCATAAATATTTAATTTCTTCTTCTGTCGGATATCTGTCTATTCTTGAGTGACGAATCTTGTATATTTCAACGCAGATACATTTACTTTCCTCCACAAATAAATGCACCTCCGCACAAATATTTAATTTCTTCTTTTGTCGGATATCAGTCTATTCTTGAGTGACGAATCTTGTATATTTCAACGGAAATACATTTACTTTCCTCCACAAATAAATGCATCTCCGCATAAATATTTAATTTCTTCTTCTGTCGGATATCTGTCTATTCTTGAGTGACGAATCTTGTATATTTCAACGCAGATACATTTACTTTCCTCCACAAATAAATGCATCTCCGCATAAATATTTAATTTCTTCTTTTGTCGGATATCAGTCTATTCTTGAGTGACGAATCTTGTATATTTCAACGGAAATACATTTACTTTCCTCCACAAATAAATGCATCTCCGCATAAATATATAATTTCTTCTTCTGTCGGATATCTGTCTATTCTTGAGTGCCGGATCTTGTATATTTCAACGGAGATACATTTACTTTCCTCCACAAATAAATGCATCTCCGCATAAAAATTTAATTTCTTCTTATGTCGGTTATCTGTCTATTCTTGAGTGACGAATCTTGTATATTTCAACGGAGATACATTTACTTTCCTCCAGAAATAAATGTATCTCCGCATAAATATTTAATTTCTTCTTCTGTCGGATATCTGTTTTTTCTTGAGTGACGAATCTTGTATATTTCAACGGAGATACATTTACTTTCCTCCAGAAATAAATGCATCTCCACATAAATATTTTATTTCTTCTTCTGTCGGATATCTGTCTATTCTTGAGTGACGAATCTTGTATATTTCAACGCAGATACATTTACTTTCCTCCACAAATAAATGCATCTCCGCATAAATATTTAATTTCTTCTTATGTCGGTTATCTGTCTATTCTTGAGTGACGAATCTTGTATATTTCAACGGAGATACATTTATTTTGCTCCAGAAATAAATGCATCTCCGCATAAATATTTAATATCTTCTTCTGTCGAATATCTGTCTATTCTTGAGTTACGAATCTGGTATATTTCAACGGAGATACATTTACTTTCCTCCAGAAATAAATGCATCTCCGCATAAATATTTAATTTCTTCTTCTGTCGGATATCTGTTTTTTCTTGAGTGACGATTCTGGTATATTTCAACGGAGATACATTTACTTTCCTCCAGAAATAAATGCATCTCCGCATAAATATTTTATTTCTTCTTCCGTCGGATATCTGTCTATTCTTGAGTGACGAATCTTGTATATTTCAACGGAGATACATTTACTTTCCTCCTGCAATAAATGCATCTCCGCATAAATATTTAATTTCTTCTTCTGTCGGATATCTGTCTATTCTTGAGTGACGAGTCTTGTATATTTCAACGGAGATACATTTACATTCCTCCCGAAATAAATGCATCTCCGCATAAATATTTAATTTCTTCTTCTGTCGGATATCTGTCTATTCTTGAGTGACGAATCTTGTATATTTCAACGGAGATACATTTACTTTCCTCCAGAAATAAATGCATCTCCGCATAAATATTTAATTTCTTCTTCTGTCGGATATCTGTCTATTCTTGAGTGACGAATCTTGTATATTTCAACGGAGATACATTTACTTCCCTCCACAAATAAATGCATCTCCGCATAAAAATTTAATTTCTTCTTATGTCGGTTATCTGTCTATTCTTGAGTGACGAATCTTGTATATTTCAACGGAGATACATTTACTTTCCTCCAGAAATAAATGTATCTCCGCATAAATATTTAATTTCTTCTTCTGTCGGATATCTGTTTTTTCTTGAGTGACGAATGTTGTATATTTCAACGGAGATACATTTATTTTCCTCCAGAAATAAATGCATCTCCACATAAATATTTTATTTCTTCTTCTGTCGGATATCTGTCTATTCTTGAGTGACGAATCTTGTATATTTCAACGGAGATACATTTACTTTCCTCCACAAATAAATGCATCTCCGCATAAATATTTAATTTCTTCTTCTGTCGGATATCTGTATATTCTTGAGTGACGAATCTTGTATATTTCAACGCAGATACATTTACTTTCCTCCACAAATAAATGCATCTCCGCATAAATATTTAATTTCTTCTTATGTCGGTTATCTGTCTATTCTTGAGTGACGAATCTTGTATATTTCAACGGAGATACATTTACTTTCCTCCACAGATAAATGCTTCTCCGCATAAATATTTAATTTCTTCTTCTGTCGGATATCTGTCTATTCTTGAGTGACGAATGTTGTATATTTCAACGCAGATACATTTACTTTCCTCCACAAATAAATGCATCTACGCATAAATATTTAATTTGTTCTTCTGTCGGATATCTGTCTATTCTTGAGTGACGAATCTTGTATATTTCAACGCAGATACATTTACTTTCCTCCACAAATAAATGCATCTCCGCATAAATATTTAATTTCTTCTTGTGTCGGTTATCTGTCTATTCTTGAGTGACGAATCTTGTATACGGAGATACATTTACTTTCCTCCAGAAATAAATGCATCTCCACATAAATATTTTATTTCCTCTTCTGTCGGATATCTGTCTGTTCTTGAGTGACGAATCTTGTATATTTCAACGGAGATACATTTACTTTCCTCCACAAATAAATGCATCTCCGCATAAATATTTAATTTCTTCTTCTGTCGCATATCTGTCTATTCTTGAGTGACGAATCTTGTATATTTCAACGCAGATACATTTACTTTCCTCCACAAATAAATGCACCTCCGCATAAATATTTAATTTCTTCTTGTGTCGGTTATCTGTCTATTCTTGAGTGACGAATCTTGTATACGGAGATACATTTACTTTCCTCCAGAAATAAATGCATCTCCACATAAATATTTTATTTCCTCTTCTGTCGGATATCTGTCTGTTCTTGAGTGACGAATCTTGTATATTTCAACGGAGATACATTTACTTTCCTCCACAAATAAATGCATCTCCGCATAAATATTTAATTTCTTCTTCTGTCGGATATCTGTCTATTCTTGAGTGACGAATCTTGTATATTTCAACGCAGATACATTTACTTTCCTCCACAAATAAATGCACCTCCGCATAAATATTTAATTTCTTCTTTTGTCGGATATCAGTTTATTCTTGAGTGACGAATCTTGTATATTTCAACGGAAATACATTTACTTTCCTCCACAAATAAATGCATCTCCGCATAAATATTTAATTTCTTCTTCTGTCGGATATCTGTCTATTCTTGAGTGACGAATCTTGTATATTTCAACGCAGATACATTTACTTTCCTCCACAAATAAATGCACCTCCGCATAAATATTTAATTTCTTCTTTTGTCGGATATCAGTCTATTCTTGAGTGACGAATCTTGTATATTTCAACTTAAATACATTTACTTTCCTCCACAAATAAATGCATCTCCGCATAAATATTTAATTTCTTCTTCTGTCGGATATCTGTCTATTCTTGAGTGACGAATCTTGTATATTTCAACGGAAATACATTTACTTTCCTCCACAAATAAATGCATCTCCGCATAAATATTTAATTTCTTCTTCTGTCGGATATCTGTCTATTCTTGAGTGACGAATCTTGTATATTTCAACGCAGATACATTTACTTTCCTCCACAAATAAATGCACCTCCGCACAAATATTTAATTTCTTCTTTTGTCGGATATCAGTCTATTCTTGAGTGACGAATCTTGTATATTTCAACGGAAATACATTTACTTTCCTCCACAAATAAATGCATCTCCGCATAAATATTTAATTTCTTCTTCTGTCGGATATCTGTCTATTCTTGAGTGACGAATCTTGTATATTTCAACGCAGATACATTTACTTTCCTCCACAAATAAATGCACCTCCGCACAAATATTTAATTTCTTCTTTTGTCGGATATCAGTCTATTCTTGAGTGACGAATCTTGTATATTTCAACGGAAATACATTTACTTTCCTCCACAAATAAATGCATCTCCGCATAAATATTTAATTTCTTCTTCTGTCGGATATCTGTCTATTCTTGAGTGACGAATCTTGTATATTTCAACGCAGATACATTTACTTTCCTCCACAAATAAATGCATCTCCGCATAAATATTTAATTTCTTCTTTTGTCGGATATCAGTCTATTCTTGAGTGACGAATCTTGTATATTTCAACGGAAATACATTTACTTTCCTCCACAAATAAATGCATCTCCGCATAAATATATAATTTCTTCTTCTGTCGGATATCTGTCTATTCTTGAGTGCCGGATCTTGTATATTTCAACGGAGATACATTTACTTTCCTCCACAAATAAATGCATCTCCGCATAAAAATTTAATTTCTTCTTATGTCGGTTATCTGTCTATTCTTGAGTGACGAATCTTGTATATTTCAACGGAGATACATTTACTTTCCTCCAGAAATAAATGTATCTCCGCATAAATATTTAATTTCTTCTTCTGTCGGATATCTGTTTTTTCTTGAGTGACGAATCTTGTATATTTCAACGGAGATACATTTACTTTCCTCCAGAAATAAATGCATCTCCACATAAATATTTTATTTCTTCTTCTGTCGGATATCTGTCTATTCTTGAGTGACGAATCTTGTATATTTCAACGCAGATACATTTACTTTCCTCCACAAATAAATGCATCTCCGCATAAATATTTAATTTCTTCTTATGTCGGTTATCTGTCTATTCTTGAGTGACGAATCTTGTATATTTCAACGGAGATACATTTATTTTGCTCCAGAAATAAATGCATCTCCGCATAAATATTTAATATCTTCTTCTGTCGAATATCTGTCTATTCTTGAGTTACGAATCTGGTATATTTCAACGGAGATACATTTACTTTCCTCCAGAAATAAATGCATCTCCGCATAAATATTTAATTTCTTCTTCTGTCGGATATCTGTTTTTTCTTGAGTGACGATTCTGGTATATTTCAACGGAGATACATTTACTTTCCTCCAGAAATAAATGCATCTCCGCATAAATATTTTATTTCTTCTTCCGTCGGATATCTGTCTATTCTTGAGTGACGAATCTTGTATATTTCAACGGAGATACATTTACTTTCCTCCTGCAATAAATGCATCTCCGCATAAATATTTAATTTCTTCTTCTGTCGGATATCTGTCTATTCTTGAGTGACGAGTCTTGTATATTTCAACGGAGATACATTTACATTCCTCCCGAAATAAATGCATCTCCGCATAAATATTTAATTTCTTCTTCTGTCGGATATCTGTCTATTCTTGAGTGACGAATCTTGTATATTTCAACGGAGATACATTTACTTTCCTCCAGAAATAAATGCATCTCCGCATAAATATTTAATTTCTTCTTCTGTCGGATATCTGTCTATTCTTGAGTGACGAATCTTGTATATTTCAACGGAGATACATTTACTTCCCTCCACAAATAAATGCATCTCCGCATAAAAATTTAATTTCTTCTTATGTCGGTTATCTGTCTATTCTTGAGTGACGAATCTTGTATATTTCAACGGAGATACATTTACTTTCCTCCAGAAATAAATGTATCTCCGCATAAATATTTAATTTCTTCTTCTGTCGGATATCTGTTTTTTCTTGAGTGACGAATGTTGTATATTTCAACGGAGATACATTTATTTTCCTCCAGAAATAAATGCATCTCCACATAAATATTTTATTTCTTCTTCTGTCGGATATCTGTCTATTCTTGAGTGACGAATCTTGTATATTTCAACGGAGATACATTTACTTTCCTCCACAAATAAATGCATCTCCGCATAAATATTTAATTTCTTCTTCTGTCGGATATCTGTATATTCTTGAGTGACGAATCTTGTATATTTCAACGCAGATACATTTACTTTCCTCCACAAATAAATGCATCTCCGCATAAATATTTAATTTCTTCTTATGTCGGTTATCTGTCTATTCTTGAGTGACGAATCTTGTATATTTCAACGGAGATACATTTACTTTCCTCCACAGATAAATGCTTCTCCGCATAAATATTTAATTTCTTCTTCTGTCGGATATCTGTCTATTCTTGAGTGACGAATGTTGTATATTTCAACGCAGATACATTTACTTTCCTCCACAAATAAATGCATCTACGCATAAATATTTAATTTGTTCTTCTGTCGGATATCTGTCTATTCTTGAGTGACGAATCTTGTATATTTCAACGCAGATACATTTACTTTCCTCCACAAATAAATGCATCTCCGCATAAATATTTAATTTCTTCTTGTGTCGGTTATCTGTCTATTCTTGAGTGACGAATCTTGTATACGGAGATACATTTACTTTCCTCCAGAAATAAATGCATCTCCACATAAATATTTTATTTCCTCTTCTGTCGGATATCTGTCTGTTCTTGAGTGACGAATCTTGTATATTTCAACGGAGATACATTTACTTTCCTCCACAAATAAATGCATCTCCGCATAAATATTTAATTTCTTCTTCTGTCGCATATCTGTCTATTCTTGAGTGACGAATCTTGTATATTTCAACGCAGATACATTTACTTTCCTCCACAAATAAATGCACCTCCGCATAAATATTTAATTTCTTCTTGTGTCGGTTATCTGTCTATTCTTGAGTGACGAATCTTGTATACGGAGATACATTTACTTTCCTCCAGAAATAAATGCATCTCCACATAAATATTTTATTTCCTCTTCTGTCGGATATCTGTCTGTTCTTGAGTGACGAATCTTGTATATTTCAACGGAGATACATTTACTTTCCTCCACAAATAAATGCATCTCCGCATAAATATTTAATTTCTTCTTCTGTCGGATATCTGTCTATTCTTGAGTGACGAATCTTGTATATTTCAACGCAGATACATTTACTTTCCTCCACAAATAAATGCACCTCCGCATAAATATTTAATTTCTTCTTTTGTCGGATATCAGTTTATTCTTGAGTGACGAATCTTGTATATTTCAACGGAAATACATTTACTTTCCTCCACAAATAAATGCATCTCCGCATAAATATTTAATTTCTTCTTCTGTCGGATATCTGTCTATTCTTGAGTGACGAATCTTGTATATTTCAACGCAGATACATTTACTTTCCTCCACAAATAAATGCACCTCCGCATAAATATTTAATTTCTTCTTTTGTCGGATATCAGTCTATTCTTGAGTGACGAATCTTGTATATTTCAACGGAAATACATTTACTTTCCTCCACAAATAAATGCATCTCCGCATAAATATTTAATTTCTTCTTCTGTCGGATATCTGTCTATTCTTGAGTGACGAATCTTGTATATTTCAACGCAGATACATTTACTTTCCTCCACAAATAAATGCACCTCCGCATAAATATTTAATTTCTTCTTTTGTCGGATATCAGTCTATTCTTGAGTGACGAATCTTGTATATTTCAACGGAAATACATTTACTTTCCTCCACAAATAAATGCATCTCCGCATAAATATTTAATTTCTTCTTCTGTCGGATATCTGTCTATTCTTGAGTGACGAATCTTGTATATTTCAACGCAGATACATTTACTTTCCTCCACAAATAAATGCATCCCCGCATAAATATTTAATTTCTTCTTTTGTCGGATATCAGTCTATTCTTGAGTGACGAATCTTGTATATTTCAACGGAAATACATTTACTTTCCTCCACAAATAAATGCATCTCCGCATAAATATATAATTTCTTCTTCTGTCGGATATCTGTCTATTCTTGAGTGCCGGATCTTGTACATTTCAACGGAGATACATTTACTTTCCTCCACAAATAAATGCATCTCCGCATAAAAATTTAATTTCTTCTTATGTCGGTTATCTGTCTATTCTTGAGTGACGAATCTTGTATATTTCAACGGAGATACATTTACTTTCCTCCAGAAATAAATGTATCTCCGCATAAATATTTAATTTCTTCTTCTGTCGGATATCTGTTTTTTCTTGAATGACGAATCTTGTATATTTCAACGGAGATACATTTACTTTCCTCCAGAAATAAATGCATCTCCACATAAATATTTTATTTCTTCTTCTGTCGGATATCTGTCTATTCTTGAGTGACGAATCTTGTATATTTCAACGCAGATACATTTACTTTCCTCCACAAATAAATGCATCTCCGCATAAATATTTAATTTCTTCTTATGTCGGTTATCTGTCTATTCTTGAGTGACGAATCTTGTATATTTCAACGGAGATACATTTATTTTGCTCCAGAAATAAATGCATCTCCGCATAAATATTTAATATCTTCTTCTGTCGAATATCTGTCTATTCTTGAGTTACGAATCTGGTATATTTCAACGGAGATACATTTACTTTCCTCCAGAAATAAATGCATCTCCGCATAAATATTTAATTTCTTCTTCTGTCGGATATCTGTTTTTTCTTGAGTGACGATTCTGGTATATTTCAACGGAGATACATTTACTTTCCTCCAGAAATAAATGCATCTCCGCATAAATATTTTATTTCTTCTTCCGTCGGATATCTGTCTATTCTTGAGTGACGAATCTTGTATATTTCAACGGAGATACATTTACTTTCCTCCTGCAATAAATGCATCTCCGCATAAATATTTAATTTCTTCTTCTGTCGGATATCTGTCTATTCTTGAGTGACGAGTCTTGTATATTTCAACGGAGATACATTTACATTCCTCCCGAAATAAATGCATCTCCGCATAAATATTTAATTTCTTCTTCTGTCGGATATCTGTCTATTCTTGAGTGACGAATCTTGTATATTTCAACGGAGATACATTTACTTTCCTCCAGAAATAAATGCATCTCCGCATAAATATTTCATGTCTTCTTCTGTCGGATATCTGTCTATTCTTGAGTGACGAATCTTGTATATTTCAACGGAGATACATTTACTTTCCTCCACAAATAAATGCATCTCCGCATAAATATTTAATTTCTTCTTCTGTCGGATATCTGTCTATTCTTGAGTGTCGAATCTTGTATATTTCATCGGAGATACATTTACTTTCCTCCAGAAATAAATGCATCTCCGCATAAATATTTAATTTCTTCTTCTGTCGGATATCTGTCTATTCTTGAGTGTCGAATCTTGTATATTTCATCGGAGATACATTTACTTTCCTCCAGAAATAAATGCATCTCCGCATAAATATTTAATTTCTTCTTCTGTCGGATATCTGTCTATTCTTGAGTGACGAATCTTGTATATTTCAACGGAGATACATTTACTTCCCTCCACAAATAAATGCATCTCCATAAAAATTTAATTTCTTCCTATGTCGGTTATCTGTCTATTCTTGAGTGACGAATCTTGTATATTTCAACGGAGATACATTTACTTTCCTCCAGAAATAAATGTATCTCCGCATAAATATTTAATTTATTCTTCTGTCGGATATCTGTTTTTTCTTGAGTGACGAATCTTGTATATTTCAACGGAGATACATTTACTTTCCTCCAGAATTAAATGCATCTCCACATAAATATTTTATTTCTTCTTCTGTCGGATATCTGTCTATTCTTGAGTGACGAATCTTGTATATTTCAACGGAGATACATTTATTTTCCTCCACAAATAAATGCATCTCCGCATAAATATTTAATTTCTTCTTCTGTCGGATATCTGTATATTCTTGAGTGACGAATCTTGTATATTTCAACGCAGATACATTTACTTTCCTCCACAAATAAATGCATCTCCGCATAAATATTTAATTTCTTCTTATGTCGGTTATCTGTCTATTCTTGAGTGACGAATCTTGTATATTTCAACGGAGATACATTTACTTTCCTCCACAAATAAATGCATCTCCGCATAAATATTTAATTTCTTCTTCTGTCGGATATCTGTCTATTCTTGAGTGACGAATCTTGTATATTTCAACGCAGATACATTTACTTTCCTCCACAAATAAATGCATCTCCGCATAAATATTTAATTTCTTCTTCTGTCGGATATCTGTCTATTCTTGAGTGACGAATCTTGTATATTTCAACGCAGATACATTTACTTTCCTCCACAAATAAATGCATCTCCGCATAAATATTTAATTTCTTCTTGTGTCGGTTATCTGTCTATTCTTGAGTGACGAATCTTGTATACGGAGATACATTTACTTACCTCCAGAAATAAATGCATCTCCACATAAATATTTTATTTCCTCTTCTGTCGGATATCTGTCTATTCTTGAGTGACGAATCTTGTATATTTCAACGGAGATACATTTACTTTCCTCCACAAATAAATGCATCTCCGCATAAATATTTAATTTCTTCTTCTGTCGGATATCTGTCTATTCTTGAGTGACGAATCTTGTATATTTCAACGCAGATACATTTACTTTCCTCCACAAATAAATGCACCTCCGCATAAATATTTAATTTCTTCTTTTGTCGGATATCAGTCTATTCTTGAGTGACGAATCTTGTATATTTCAACGGAAATACATTTACTTTCCTCCACAAATAAATGCATCTCCGCATAAATATTTAATTTCTTCTTCTGTCGGATATCTGTCTATTCTTGAGTGACGAATCTTGTATATTTCAACGCAGATACATTTACTTTCCTCCACAAATAAATGCACCTCCGCATAAATATTTAATTTCTTCTTTTGTCGGATATCAGTCTATTCTTGAGTGACGAATCTTGTATATTTCAACGGAAATACATTTACTTCCCTCCACAAATAAATGCATCTCCATAAAAATTTAATTTCTTCTTATGTCGGTTATCTGTCTATTCTTGAGTGACGAATCTTGTATATTTCAACGGAGATACATTTACTTTCCTCCAGAAATAAATGTATCTCCGCATAAATATTTAATTTATTCTTCTGTCGGATATCTGTTTTTTCTTGAGTGACGAATCTTGTATATTTCAACGGAGATACATTTACTTTCCTCCAGAATTAAATGCATCTCCACATAAATATTTTATTTCTTCTTCTGTCGGATATCTGTCTATTCTTGAGTGACGAATCTTGTATATTTCAACGGAGATACATTTACTTTCCTCCACAAATAAATGCATCTCCGCATAAATATTTAATTTCTTCTTCTGTCGGATATCTGTATATTCTTGAGTGACGAATCTTGTATATTTCAACGCAGATACATTTACTTTCCTCCACAAATAAATGCATCTCCGCATAAATATTTAATTTCTTCTTATGTCGGTTATCTGTCTATTCTTGAGTGACGAATCTTGTATATTTCAACGGAGATACATTTACTTTCCTCCACAAATAAATGCATCTCCGCATAAATATTTAATTTCTTCTTCTGTCGGATATCTGTCTATTCTTGAGTGACGAATCTTGTATATTTCAACGCAGATACATTTACTTTCCTCCACAAATAAATGCATCTCCGCATAAATATTTAATTTCTTCTTCTGTCGGACATCTGTCTATTCTTGAGTGACGAATCTTGTATATTTCAACGCAGATACATTTACTTTCCTCCACAAATAAATGCATCTCCGCATAAATATTTAATTTCTTCTTGTGTCGGTTATCTGTCTATTCTTGAGTGACGAATCTTGTATACGGAGATACATTTACTTTCCTCCAGAAATAAATGCATCTCCACATAAATATTTTATTTCCTCTTCTGTCGGATATCTGTCTATTCTTGAGTGACGAATCTTGTATATTTCAACGGAGATACATTTACTTTCCTCCACAAATAAATGCATCTCCGCATAAATATTTAATTTCTTCTTCTGTCGGATATCTGTCTATTCTTGAGTGACGAATCTTGTATATTTCAACGCAGATACATTTACTTTCCTCCACAAATAAATGCACCTCCGCATAAATATTTAATTTCTTCTTTTGTCGGATATCAGTCTATTCTTGAGTGACGAATCTTGTATATTTCAACGGAAATACATTTACTTTCCTCCACAAATAAATGCATCTCCGCATAAATATTTAATTTCTTCTTCTGTCGGATATCTGTCTATTCTTGAGTGACGAATCTTGTATATTTCAACGCAGATACATTTACTTTCCTCCACAAATAAATGCACCTCCGCATAAATATTTAATTTCTTCTTTTGTCGGATATCAGTCTATTCTTGAGTGACGAATCTTGTATATTTCAACGGAAATACATTTACTTTCCTCCACAAATAAATGCATCTCCGCATAAATATTTAATTTCTTCTTCTGTCGGATATCTGTCTATTCTTGAGTGACGAATCTTGTATATTTCAACGCAGATACATTTACTTTCCTCCACAAATAAATGCATCTCCGCATAAATATTTAATTTCTTCTTTTGTCGGATATCAGTCTATTCTTGAGTGACGAATCTTGTATATTTCAACGGAAATACATTTACTTTCCTCCACAAATAAATGCATCTCCGCATAAATATATAATTTCTTCTTCTGTCGGATATCTGTCTATTCTTGAGTGCCGGATCTTGTATATTTCAACGGAGATACATTTACTTTCCTCCACAAATAAATGCATCTCCGCATAAAAATTTAATTTCTTCTTATGTCGGTTATCTGTCTATTCTTGAGTGACGAATCTTGTATATTTCAACGGAGATACATTTACTTTCCTCCAGAAATAAATGTATCTCCGCATAAATATTTAATTTCTTCTTCTGTCGGATATCTGTCTATTCTTGAGTGACGAATCTTGTATATTTCAACGCAGATACATTTACTTTCCTCCACAAATAAATGCATCTCCGCATAAATATTTAATTTCTTCTTATGTCGGTTATCTGTCTATTCTTGAGTGACGAATCTTGTATATTTCAACGGAGATACATTTATTTTGCTCCAGAAATAAATGCATCTCCGCATAAATATTTAATATCTTCTTCTGTCGAATATCTGTCTATTCTTGAGTTACGAATCTGGTATATTTCAACGGAGATACATTTACTTTCCTCCAGAAATAAATGCATCTCCGCATAAATATTTAATTTCTTCTTCTGTCGGATATCTGTTTTTTCTTGAGTGACGATTCTGGTATATTTCAACGGAGATACATTTACTTTCCTCCAGAAATAAATGCATCTCCGCATAAATATTTTATTTCTTCTTCCGTCGGATATCTGTCTATTCTTGAGTGACGAATCTTGTATATTTCAACGGAGATACATTTACTTTCCTCCTGCAATAAATGCATCTCCGCATAAATGTTTAATTTCTTCTTCTGTCGGATATCTGTCTATTCTTGAGTGACGAGTCTTGTATATTTCAACGGAGATACATTTACATTCCTCCCGAAATAAATGCATCTCCGCATAAATATTTAATTTCTTCTTCTGTCGGATATCTGTCTATTCTTGAGTGACGAATCTTGTATATTTCAACGGAGATACATTTACTTTCCTCCAGAAATAAATGCATCTCCGCATAAATATTTAATTTCTTCTTCTGTCGGATATCTGTCTATTCTTGAGTGACGAATCTTGTATATTTCAACGGAGATACATTTACTTCCCTCCACAAATAAATGCATCTCCGCATAAAAATTTAATTTCTTCTTATGTCGGTTATCTGTCTATTCTTGAGTGACGAATCTTGTATATTTCAACGGAGATACATTTACTTTCCTCCAGAAATAAATGTATCTCCGCATAAATATTTAATTTCTTCTTCTGTCGGATATCTGTTTTTTCTTGAGTGACGAATCTTGTATATTTCAACGGAGATACATTTATTTTCCTCCAGAAATAAATGCATCTCCACATAAATATTTTATTTCTTCTTCTGTCGGATATCTGTCTATTCTTGAGTGACGAATCTTGTATATTTCAACGGAGATACATTTACTTTCCTCCACAAATAAATGCATCTCCGCATAAATATTTAATTTCTTCTTCTGTCGGATATCTGTATATTCTTGAGTGACGAATCTTGTATATTTCAACGCAGATACATTTACTTTCCTCCACAAATAAATGCATCTCCGCATAAATATTTAATTTCTTCTTATGTCGGTTATCTGTCTATTCTTGAGTGACGAATCTTGTATATTTCAACGGAGATACATTTACTTTCCTCCACAAATAAATGCTTCTCCGCATAAATATTTAATTTCTTCTTCTGTCGGATATCTGTCTATTCTTGAGTGACGAATGTTGTATATTTCAACGCAGATACATTTACTTTCCTCCACAAATAAATGCATCTCCGCATAAATATTTAATTTGTTCTTCTGTCGGATATCTGTCTATTCTTGAGTGACGAATCTTGTATATTTCAACGCAGATACATTTACTTTCCTCCACAAATAAATGCATCTCCGCATAAATATTTAATTTCTTCTTGTGTCGGTTATCTGTCTATTCTTGAGTGACGAATCTTGTATACGGAGATACATTTACTTTCCTCCAGAAATAAATGCATCTCCACATAAATATTTTATTTCCTCTTCTGTCGGATATCTGTCTATTCTTGAGTGACGAATCTTGTATATTTCAACGGAGATACATTTACTTTCCTCCACAAATAAATGCATCTCCGCATAAATATTTAATTTCTTCTTCTGTCGGATATCTGTCTATTCTTGAGTGACAAATCTTGTATATTTCAACGGAGATACATTTACTTTCCTCCACAAATAAATGCACCTCCGCATAAATATTTAATTTCTTCTTTTGTCGGATATCAGTTTATTCTTGAGTGACGAATCTTGTATATTTCAACGGAAATACATTTACTTTCCTCCACAAATAAATGCATCTCCGCATAAATATTTAATTTCTTCTTCTGTCGGATATCTGTCTATTCTTGAGTGACGAATCTTGTATATTTCAACGCAGATACATTTACTTTCCTCCACAAATAAATGCACCTCCGCATAAATATTTAATTTCTTCTTTTGTCGGATATCAGTCTATTCTTGAGTGACGAATCTTGTATATTTCAACGGAAATACATTTACTTTCCTCCACAAATAAATGCATCTCCGCATAAATATTTAATTTCTTCTTCTGTCGGATATCTGTCTATTCTTGAGTGACGAATCTTGTATATTTCAACGCAGATACATTTACTTTCCTCCACAAATAAATGCATCTCCGCATAAATATTTAATTTCTTCTTCTGTCGGATATCAGTCTATTCTTGAGTGACGAATCTTGTATATTTCAACGGAAATACATTTACTTTCCTCCACAAATAAATGCATCTCCGCATAAATATATAATTTCTTCTTCTGTCGGATATCTGTCTATTCTTGAGTGCCGGATCTTGTATATTTCAACGGAGATACATTTACTTTCCTCCACAAATAAATGCATCTCCGCATAAAAATTTAATTTCTTCTTATGTCGGTTATCTGTCTATTCTTGAGTGACGAATCTTGTATATTTCAACGGAGATACATTTACTTTCCTCCAGAAATAAATGTATCTCCGCATAAATATTTAATTTCTTCTTCTGTCGGATATCTGTTTTTTCTTGATTGACGAATCTTGTATATTTCAACGGAGATACATTTACTTTCCTCCAGAAATAAATGCATCTCCACATAAATATTTTATTTCTTCTTCTGTCGGATATCTGTCTATTCTTGAGTGACGAATCTTGTATATTTCAACGCAGATACATTTACTTTCCTCCACAAATAAATGCATCTCCGCATAAATATTTAATTTCTTCTTATGTCGGTTATCTGTCTATTCTTGAGTGACGAATCTTGTATATTTCAACGGAGATACATTTATTTTGCTCCAGAAATAAATGCATCTCCGCATAAATATTTAATATATTCTTCTGTCGAATATCTGTCTATTCTTGAGTTACGAATCTGGTATATTTCAACGGAGATACATTTACTTTCCTCCAGAAATAAATGCATCTCCGCATAAATATTTAATTTCTTCTTCTGTCGCATATCTGTTTTTTCTTGAGTGACGATTCTGGTATATTTCAACGGAGATACATTTACTTTCCTCCAGAAATAAATGCATCTCCCCATAAATATTTTATTTCTTCTTCCGTCGGATATCTGTCTATTCTTGAGTGACGAATCTTGTATATTTCAACGGAGATACATTTACTTTCCTCCTGCAATAAATGCATCTCCGCATAAATATTTAATTTCTTCTTCTGTCGGATATCTGTCTATTCTTGAGTGACGAGTCTTGTATATTTCAACGAAGATACATTTACATTCCTCCCGAAATAAATGCATCTCCGCATAAATATTTAATTTCTTCTTCTGTCGGATATCTGTCTATTCTTGAGTGACGAATCTTGTATATTTCAACGGAGATACATTTACTTTCCTCCAGAAATAAATGCATCTCCGCATAAATATTTCATTTCTTCTTCTGTCGGATATCTGTCTATTCTTGAGTGACGAATCTTGTATATTTCAACGGAGATACATTTACTTTCCTCCACAAATAAATGCATCTCCGCATAAATATTTAATTTCTTCTTCTGTCGGATATCTGTCTATTCTTGAGTGTCGAATCTTGTATATTTCATCGGAGATACATTTACTTTCCTCCAGAAATAAATGCATCTCCGCATAAATATTTAATTTCTTCTTCTGTCGGATATCTGTCTTTTCTTGAGTGACGAAACTTGCATATTTCAACGGAGATACATTTACTTTCCTCCAGAAATAAATGCATCTGCGCATAAATATTTTATTTCTTCTTCTGTCGGATATCTGTCTATTCGTGAGTGACGAATCTTCTATATTTCAACGGAGATACATTTACTTTCCTCCAGAAATAAATGCATCTCCGCATAAATATTTAATTTCTTCTTCTGTCGGATATCTGTTTTTTCTTGAGTGACGATTCTTGTATATTTCAACGGAGATACATTTACTTTCCTCCAGAAATAAATGCATCTCTGCATAAATATTTAATTTCTTCTTCTGTTGGATATCTGTCTATTCTTGAGTGACGAATCTTGTATATTTCAACGGAGATACATTTACTTTTCTCCAGAAATAAATGCATAATCTCCGCATAAATATTTAATTCTTCTTCTGTCGGATATCTGTCTATTCTTGATTGTCGAATCTTGTATATTTCAACGGAGATACGTTTACTTTCCTCCAGCAATAAATGCATCTCCGCATAAATATTTAATTTCTTCTTCTGTCGGATATCTGTCTATCCTTGAGTGACGAATCTTGTATATTTCAACATAGATACATTTACTTTCCTTCAGAAATAAATGCATCTCCGCATAAATATTTAATTTCTTCTTCTGTCGGATATCTGTCTATTCTTGAGTGACGAATCTTGCATATTTCAGCGGAGATGCATTTACATTCCTCCTGAAATAAATGCATCTCCGCATAAATATTTAATTTCTTCTTCTGTCGGGTATATGTCTATTCTTGAGTGACGAATCTTGTATATTTTATCGGAGATACATTTACTTTCCTCAAGAAATAAATTCATCTCCGCATAAATATTTAATTTCTTCTTCTGTCGGATATCTGTCTATTCTTGAGTGACGAATCTTGTATATTTCAACGGAGATACATTTACTTTCCTCCAGAAATAAATGCATCTCCGCATAAATATTTAATTTCTTCTTCTGTCGGATATCTGTCTATTCTTGAGTGACGAATCTTGTATATTTCAACGGAGATAGATTTACTTTCCTCCACAAATAAATGCATCTCCGCATAAATATTTAATTTCTTCTTCTGTCGGATATCTGTCTATTCTTGAGTGACGAATCTTGTATATTTCAACGGAGATACATTTACTTTCCTCCAGAAATAAATGCATCTCCGCATAAATTTTTAATTTCTTCATCTGTCGGATATCTGTCTATTCTTGAGTGACGAATCTTGTATATTTCAACGGAGATACATTTACTTTGCTCCAGAAATAAATGCATTTCCGCATAAATATTTAATATCTTCTTCTGTCGGATATCTGTCTATTCTTGATTTATGAATCTGGTATATTTCAACGGAGATTCATTTACTTTCCTCCAGAAATAAATGCATCTCCGCATAAATATTTCATTTCTTCTTCTGTCGGATATCTGTCTATTCTTGAGTGACGAATCTTGTATATTTCAACGGAGATACATTTACTTTCCTCCACAAATAAATGCATCTCCGCATAAATATTTAATTTCTTCTTCTGTCGGATATCTGTCTATTCTTGAGTGTCGAATCTTGTATATTTCATCGGAGATACATTTACTTTGCTCCAGAAATAAATGCATTTCCGCATAAATATATAATATGTTCTTCTGTCGGATATCTGTCTATTCTTGAGTTTCGAATCTGGTATATTTCAACGGAGATTCATTTACTTTCCTCCAGAAATAAATGCATCTCCCCATAAATATTTTATTTCTTCTTCTGTCGGATATCTGTCTATTCTTGAGTGACGAATCTTGTATATTTCAACGGAGATACATTTATTTTGCTCCAGAAATAAATGCATCTCCGCATAAATATTTAATATCTTCTTCTGTCGGATATCTGTCTATTCTTGAGTTACGAATCTTGTATATTTCAACGGAGATACATTTACTTTATTCCAGCAATAAATGCATCTCCGCATAAATATTTAATTTCTTCTTCTGTCGGATATCTGTCTATTCTTGAGTGACGAATCTTGTATATTTCAACGGAGATACATTTGCATTCCTCCAGAAATAAATGCATCTCCGTATAAATATTTAATTTCTTCTTCTGTCGGATATCTGTTTTTTCTTGAGTGACGATTCTGGTATATTTCAACGGAGATACATTTACTTTCCTCCAGAAATAAATGCATCTCCGCATAAATATTTAATTTCTTCTTCTGTCGGATATCTGTCTATTCTTGAGTGACGAATCTTGTATATTTCAACGGAGATACATTTACTTTCCTCCACAAATAAATGCATCTCCGCATAAATATTTAATTTCTTCTTCTGTCGGATATCTGTCTATTCTTGAGTGACGAATCTTGTATATTTCAACGGAGATACATTTACTTTCCTCCTGCAATAAATGCATCTCCGCATAAATATTTAATTTCTTCTTCTGTCGGATATCTGTCTATTCTTGAGTGACGAGTCTTGTATATTTCAACGGAGATACATTTACATTCGTCCCGAAATAAATGCATCTCCGCATAAATATTTAATTTCTTCTTCTGTCGGATATCTGTCTATTCTTGAGTGACGAATCTTGTATATTTCAACGGAGATACATTTACTTTCCTCCAGAAATAAATGCATCTCCGCATAAATATTTCATTTCTTCTTCTGTCGGATATCTGTCTATTCTTGAGTGACGAATCTTGTATATTTCAACGGAGATACATTTACTTTCCTCCACAAATAAATGCATCTCCGCATAAATATTTAATTTCTTCTTCTGTCGGATATCTGTCTATTCTTGAGTGTCGAATCTTGTATATTTCATCGGAGATACATTTACTTTCCTCCAGAAATAAATGCATCTCCGCATAAATATTTAATTTCTTCTTCTGTCGGATATCTGTCTTTTCTTGAGTGACGAATCTTGCATATTTCAACGGAGATACATTTACTTTCCTCCAGAAATAAATGCATCTGCGCATAAATATTTTATTTCTTCTTCTGTCGGATATCTGTCTATTCGTGAGTGACGAATCTTGTATATTTCAACGGAGATACATTTACTTTCCTCCAGAAATAAATGCATCTCCGCATAAATATATAATTTCTTCTTCTGTCGGATATCTGTTTTTTCTTGAGTGACGATTCTTGTATATTTCAACGGAGATACATTTACTTTCCTCCAGAAATAAATGCATCTCTGCATAAATATTTAATTTCTTCTTCTGTTGGATATCTGTCTATTCTTGAGTGACGAATCTTGTATATTTCAACGGAGATACATTTACTTTTCTCCAGAAATAAATGCATAATCTCCGCATAAATATTTAATTCTTCTTCTGTCGGATATCTGTCTATTCTTGATTGTCGAATCTTGTATATTTCAACGGAGATACATTTACTTTCCTCCAGCAATAAATGCATCTCCGCATAAATATTTAATTTCTTCTTCTGTCGGATATCTGTCTATCCTTGAGTGACGAATCTTGTATATTTCAACGGAGATACATTTACTTTCCTCCAGAAATAAATGCATCTCCGCATAAACTTTTAATTTCTTCATCTGTCGCATATCTGTCTATTCTTGAGTGACGAATCTTGTATATTTCAACGGAGATACATTTATTTTGCTCCAGAAATAAATGCATCTCCGCATAAATATTTAATATCTTCTTCTGTCGGATATCTGTCTATTCTTGAGTTACGAATCTGGTATATTTCAACGGAGATACATTTACTTTCCTCCAGAAATAAATGCATCTCTGCATAAATATTTAATTTCTTCTTCTGTCGGATATCTGTTTTTTCTTGAGTGACGATTCTGGTATATTTCAACGGAGATACATTTACTTTCCTCCAGAAATAAATGCATCTCCGCATAAATATTTTATTTCTTCTTCTGTCGGATATCTGTCTATTCTTGAGTGACGAATCTTGTATATTTCAACGGAGATGCATTTACTTTCCTCCTGCAATAAATGCATCTCCGCATAAATATTTAATTTCTTCTTCTGTCGGATATCTGTCTATTCTTGAGTGACGAGTCTTGTATATTTCAACGGAGATACATTTACATTCCTCCCGAAATAAATGCATCTCCGCATAAATATTTAATTTCTTCTTCTGTCGGATATCTGTCTATTCTTGAGTGACAAATCTTGTATATTTCAACGGAGATACATTTACTTTCCTCCAGAAATAAATGCATCTCCGCATAAATATTTCATTTCTTCTTCTGTCGGATATCTGTCTATTCTTGAGTGACGAATCTTGTATATTTCAACGGAGATACATTTACTTTCCTCCACAAATAAATGCATCTCCGCATAAATATTTAATTTCTTCTTCTGTCGGATATCTGTCTATTCTTGAGTGTCGAATCTTGTATATTTCATCGGAGATACATTTACTTTGCTCCAGAAATAAATGCATTTCCGCATAAATATATAATACTAGGGGGCTCAGCCTCCTACTCGCTAACGCTCGTCAACCCCCCGTGAATTGCAAAGCAATTCACATTGAGACCGCTACGCGGTCCCAGCTCGCTTCGCTCGCCCCTGTTTTTTTATTTTTCTAGTAATTCTAGCCGGAATAAGTACTACAATAAATCATTTGAACGTATGAAATTGACAATTTTTTAATGCAAAAAAGTAATTGAAAACTCCGTTGAAAACACAACTAAAAATGCATTTAGTTGATGCTACTAAAGTGCATATAAATCATTTAAATACTATGAAAAAAGGATCTTGGAAACATAATTAGTTTAAAACTTATTGCACCTATAATATTGTACAGCACGGCTTAATTCATAAAAAAAAAAAATAATAATAATAATAAAAAAAAAATATATTTATAAAGATAGTTTATCATCAATGATTGTTTAAATTTTGTTCGACATTTTATTATTCTAATTGATTATACATTTCGGAAAAAGAAATTATTTTTACTTCAATAAAACAGCTGCAGATGGCAGCAGGGGCACTCTAAAAAGTTTATATTTTATTATCTCCGATATTTTGTGCGAGTGAAATTCGTAAATAAACTCTAAATAAGAGTTGAGAATTCATTTGAAATTAACAATATTACTCATAATTAAAATGAGGAATCATCTCAGACGCTTTGGATTACGTTCATATTATTTTATTTTTAATAATTTTTTCACTGCTCTGACACTGACAGCCATATTGGAGGCGGAGCTAACACAATCTTGTCTGTTCATTGGTCTGAGCTTTGGAAACTACGGTTGTTGCCAACGATAAGGTAGAAATTCAGCCCTATTTCCGCGCCACGTAAGACAAATATATATATAGATGTTCTTCTGTCGGATATCTGTCTATTCTTGAGTTACGAATCTGGTATATTTCAACGGAGATTCATTTACTTTCCTCCAGAAATAAATGCATCTCCGCATAAATATTTTATTTCTTCTTCTGTCGGATATCTGTCTATTCTTGAGTGACGAATCTTGTATATTTCAACGGAGATACATTTACTTTCCTCCAGCAATAAATGCATCTCCGCATAAATATTTAATTTCTTCTTCTGTCGGATATCTGTCTATTCTTGAGTGACGAATCTTGTATATTTCAACGGAGATACATTTACTTTCCTCCAGAAATAAATGCATCTCCGCATAAATATTTAATTTCTTCTTCTGTCGGATATCTGTCTATTCTTGAGTTACGAATCTGGTATATTTCAACGGAGATACATTTACTTTCCTCCAGAAATAAATGCATCTCTGCATAAATATTTAATTTCTTCTTCTGTCGGATATCTGTTTTTTCTTGAGTGACGATTCTGGTATATTTCAACGGAGATACATTTACTTTCCTCCAGAAATAAATGCATCTCCGCATAAATATTTTATTTCTTCTTCTGTCGGATATCTGTCTATTCTTGAGTGACGAATCTTGTATATTTCAACGGAGATGCATTTACTTTCCTCCTGCAATAAATGCATCTCCGCATAAATATTTAATTTCTTCTTCTGTCGGATATCTGTCTATTCTTGAGTGACGAGTCTTGTATATTTCAACGGAGATACATTTACATTCCTCCCGAAATAAATGCATCTCCGCATAAATATTTAATTTCTTCTTCTGTCGGATATCTGTCTATTCTTGAGTGACAAATCTTGTATATTTCAACGGAGATACATTTACTTTCCTCCAGAAATAAATGCATCTCCGCATAAATATTTCATTTCTTCTTCTGTCGGATATCTGTCTATTCTTGAGTGACGAATCTTGTATATTTCAACGGAGATACATTTACTTTCCTCCACAAATAAATGCATCTCCGCATAAATATTTAATTTCTTCTTCTGTCGGATATCTGTCTATTCTTGAGTGTCGAATCTTGTATATTTCATCGGAGATACATTTACTTTGCTCCAGAAATAAATGCATTTCCGCATAAATATATAATACTAGGGGGCTCAGCCTCCTACTCGCTAACGCTCGTCAACCCCCCGTGAATTGCAAAGCAATTCACATTGAGACCGCTACGCGGTCCCAGCTCGCTTCGCTCGCCCCTGTTTTTTTATTTTTCTAGTAATTCTAGCCGGAATAAGTACTACAATAAATCATTTGAACGTATGAAATTGACAATTTTTTAATGCAAAAAAGTAATTGAAAACTCCGTTGAAAACACAACTAAAAATGCATTTAGTTGATGCTACTAAAGTGCATATAAATCATTTAAATACTATGAAAAAAGGATCTTGGAAACATAATTAGTTTAAAACTTATTGCACCTATAATATTGTACAGCACGGCTTAATTCATAAAAAAAAAAAAAATAATAATAATAAAAAAAAAAACACTACGTGGTAGGAAGATAGTTTATCATCAATGATTGTTTAAATTTTGTTCGACATTTTATTATTCTAATTGATTATACATTTCGGAAAAAGAAATTATTTTTACTTCAATAAAACAGCTGCAGATGGCAGCAGGGGCACTCTAAAAAGTTTATATTTTATTATCTCCGATATTTTGTGCGAGTGAAATTCGTAAATAAACTCTAAATAAGAGTTGAGAATTCATTTGAAATTAACAATATTACTCATAATTAAAATGAGGAATCATCTCAGACGCTTTGGATTACGTTCATATTATTTTATTTTTAATAATTTTTTCACTGCTCTGACACTGACAGCCATATTGGAGGCGGAGCTAACACAATCTTGTCTGTTCATTGGTCTGAGCTTTGGAAACTACGGTTGTTGCCAACGATAAGGTAGAAATTCAGCCCTATTTCCGCGCCACGTAAGACAAATATATATATAGATGTTCTTCTGTCGGATATCTGTCTATTCTTGAGTTACGAATCTGGTATATTTCAACGGAGATTCATTTACTTTCCTCCAGAAATAAATGCATCTCCGCATAAATATTTTATTTCTTCCTCTGTCGGATATCTGTCTATTCTTGAGTGACGAATCTTGTATATTTCAACGGAGATACATTTACTTTCCTCCAGCAATAAATGCATCTCCGCATAAATATTTAATTTCTTCTTCTGTCGGATATCTGTCTATTCTTGAGTGACGAATCTTGTATATTTCAACGGAGATACATTTACTTTCCTCCACAAATAAATGCATCTCCGCATAAATATTTAATTTCTTCTTCTGTCGGATATCTGTCTATTCTTGAGTGTCGAATCTTGTATATTTCATCGGAGATACATTTACTTTGCTCCAGAAATAAATGCATTTCCGCATAAATATATAATATGTTCTTCTGTCGGATATCTGTCTATTCTTGAGTTACGAATCTGGTATATTTCAACGGAGATTCATTTACTTTCCTCCAGAAATAAATGCATCTCCGCATAAATATTTTATTTCTTCTTCTGTCGGATATCTGTCTATTCTTGAGTGACGAATCTTGTATATTTCAACGGAGATACATTTACTTTCCTCCAGCAATAAATGCATCTCCGCATAAATATTTAATTTCTTCTTCTGTCGGATATCTGTCTATTCTTGAGTGACGAATCTTGTATATTTCAACGGAGATACATTTGCATTCCTCCAGAAATAAATGCATCTCCGCATAAATATTTAATTTCTTCTTCTGTCGGATATCAGTTTTTTCTTGAGTGACGAATCTTGTATATTTCAACGGAGATACATTTACTTTCCTCCAGAAATAAATGCATCTGCGCATAAATATTTTATTTCTTCTTCTGTCGGATATCTGTCTATTCTTGAGTGACGAATCTTGTATATTTCAACGGAGATACATTTACTTTCCTCCAGAAATAAATGCATCTCCGCATAAATATATAATTTCTTCTTCTGTCGGATATCTGTTTTTTCTTGAGTGACGATTCTTGTATATTTCAACGGAGATACATTTACTTTCCTCCAGAAATAAATGCATCTCTGCATAAATATTTAATTTCTTCTTCTGTTGGATATCTGTCTATTCTTGAGTGACGAATCTTGTATATTTCAACGGAGATACATTTACTTTCCTCCAGCAATAAATGCATCTCCGCATAAATATTTAATTTCTTCTTCTGTCGGATATCTGTCTATCCTTGAGTGACGAATCTTGTATATTTCAACGGAGATACATTTACTTTCCTCCAGAAATAAATGCATCTCCGCATAAACTTTTGATTTCTTCATCTGTCGCATATCTGTCTATTCTTGAGTGACGAATCTTGTATATTTCAACGGAGATACATTTATTTTGCTCCAGAAATAAATGCATCTCCGCATAAATATTTAATATCTTCTTCTGTCGGATATCTGTCTATTCTTGAGTTACGAATCTGGTATATTTCAACGGAGATACATTTACTTTCCTCCAGAAATAAATGCATCTCCGCATAAATATTTAATTTCTTCTTCTGTCGGATATCTGTCTATTCTTGAGTGACGAATCTTGTATATTTCAACGGAGATGCATTTACTTTCCTCCAGCAATAAATGCATCTCCGCATAAATATTTAATTTCTTTTTCTGTCGGATATCTGTCTATTCTTGAGTGACGAATCTTGTATATTTCAACGGAGATACATTTACTTTCCTCCACAAATAAATGCATCTCCGCATAAATATTTAATTTCTTCTTCTGTCGGATATCTGTCTATTCTTGAGTGTCGAATCTTGTATATTTCATCGGAGATACATTTACTTTGCTCCAGAAATAAATGCATTTCCGCATAAATATATAATATGTTCTTCTGTCAGATATCTGTCTATTCTTGAGTTACGAATCTGGTATATTTCAACGGAGATTCATTTACTTTCCTCCAGAAATAAATGCATCTCTGCATAAATATTTTATTTCTTCTTCTGTCGGATATCTGTCTATTCTTGAGTGACGAATCTTGTATATTTCAACGGAGATACATTTACTTTCCTCCAGCAATAAATGCATCTCCGCATAAATATTTAATTTCTTCTTCTGTCGGATATCTGTCTATTCTTGAGTGACGAATCTTGTATATTTCAACGGAGATATATTTGCATTCCTCCAGAAATAAATGCATCTCCGCATAAATATTTAATTTCTTCTTCTGTCGGATATCAGTTTTTTCTTGAGTGACGATTCTGGTATATTTCAACGGAGATCCATTTACTTTCCTCCAGAAATAAATGCATCTCCGCATAAATATTTAATTTCTTCTTCTGTCGGATATCTGTCTATTCTTGAGTGACGAATCTTGTATATTTCAACGGAGATACATTTACTTTCCTCCACAAATAAATGCATCTCCGCATAAATATTTAATTTCTTCTTCTGTCGGATATCTGTCTATTCTTGAGTGACGAATCTTGTATATTTCAACGGAGATACATTTACTTTCCTCCAGAAATAAATGCATCTCCGCATAAAATTTTAATTTCTTCATCTGTCGCATATCTGTCTATTCTTGAGTGACGAATCTTGTATATTTCAACGGAGATACATTTATTTTGCTCCAGAAATAAATGCATCTCCGCATAAATATTTAATATCTTCTTCTGTCGGATATCTGTCTATTCTTGAGTTACGAATCTGGTATATTTCAACGGAGATACATTTACTTTCCTCCAGAAATAAATGCATCTCCGCATAAATATTTAATTTCTTCTTCTGTCGGATATCTGTTTTTTCTTGAGTGACGATTTTGGTATATTTCAACGGAGATACATTTACTTTCCTCCAGAAATAAATGCATCTCCGCATAAATATTTTATTTCTTCTTCTGTCGGATATCTGTCTATTCTTGAGTGACGAATCTTGTATATTTCAACGGAGATACATTTACTTTCCTCCTGCAATAAATGCATCTCCGCATAAATATTTAATTTCTTCTTCTGTCGGATATCTGTCTATTCTTGAGTGACGAATCTTGTATATTTCAACGGAGATACATTTACTTTCCTCCAGCAATAAATGCATCTCCGCATAAATATTTAATTTCTTCTTCTGTCGGATATCTGTCTATTCTTGAGTGACGAATCTTGTATATTTCAACGGAGATACATTTGCATTCCTCCAGAAATAAATGCATCTCCGCATAAATATTTAATTTCTTCTTCTGTCGGATATCAGTTTTTTCTTGAGTGACGATTCTGGTATATTTCAACGGAGATACATTTACTTTCCTCCAGAAATAAATGCATTTCCGCATAAATATTTAATTTCTTCTTCTGTCGGATATCTGTCTATTCTTGAGTGACGAATCTTGTATATTTCAACGGAGATACATTTACTTTCCTCCAAAAATAAATGCATCTCCGCATAAATATTTAATTTCTTTTTCTGTCGGATATCTGTCTATTCTTGAGTGTCGAATCTTGTATATTTCATCGGAGATACATTTACTTTGCTCCAGAAATAAATGCATTTCCGCATAAATATATAATATGTTCTTCTGTCGGATATCTGTCTATTCTTGAGTTACGAATCTGGTATATTTCAACGGAGATTCATTTACTTTCCTCCAGAAATAAATGCATCTCCGCATAAATATTTTATTTCTTCTTCTGTCGGATATCTGTCTATTCTTGAGTGACGAATCTTGTATATTTCAACGGAGATACATTTACTTTCCTCCAGCAATAAATGCATCTCCGCATAAATATTTAATTTCTTCTTCTGTCGGATATCTGTCTATTCTTGAGTGACGAATCTTGTATATTTCAACGGAGATACATTTGCATTCCTCCAGAAATAAATGGATCTCCGCATAAATATTTAATTTCTTCTTCTGTCGGATATCAGTTTTTTCTTGAGTGACGAATCTTGTATATTTCAACGGAGATACATTTACTTTCCTCCAGAAATAAATGCATCTGCGCATAAATATTTTATTTCTTCTTCTGTCGGATATCTGTCTATTCTTGAGTGACGAATCTTGTATATTTCAACGGAGATACATTTACTTTCCTCCAGAAATAAATGCATCTCCGCATAAATATATAATTTCTTCTTCTGTCGGATATCTGTTTTTTCTTGAGTGACGATTCTTGTATATTTCAAAGGAGATACATTTACTTTCCTCCAGAAATAAATGCATCTCTGCATAAATATTTAATTTCTTCTTCTGTTGGATATCTGTCTATTCTTGAGTGACGAATCTTGTATATTTCAACGGAGATACATTTACTTTTCTCCAGAAATAAATGCATAATCTCCGCATAAATATTTAATTCTTTTTCTGTCGGATATCTGTCTATTCTTGATTGTCGAATCTTGTATATTTCAACGGAGATACATTTACTTTCCTCCAGCAATAAATGCATCTCCGCATAAATATTTAATTTCTTCTTCTGTCGGATATCTGTCTATCCTTGAGTGACGAATCTTGTATATTTCAACGGAGATACATTTACTTTCCTCCAGAAATAAATGCATCTCCGCATAAACTTTTAATTTCTTCATCTGTCGCATATCTGTCTATTCTTGAGTGACGAATCTTGTATATTTCAACGGAGATACATTTATTTTGCTCCAGAAATAAATGCATCTCCGCATAAATATTTAATATCTTCTTCTGTCGGATATCTGTCTATTCTTGAGTTACGAATCTGGTATATTTCAACGGAGATACATTTACTTTCCTCCAGAAATAAATGCATCTCTGCATAAATATTTAATTTCTTCTTCTGTCGGATATCTGTTTTTTCTTGAGTGACGATTCTGGTATATTTCAACGGAGATACATTTACTTTCCTCCAGAAATAAATGCATCTCCGCATAAATATTTTATTTCTTCCTCTGTCGGATATCTGTCTATTCTTGAGTGACGAATCTTGTATATTTCAACGGAGATACATTTACTTTCCTCCAGCAATAAATGCATCTCCGCATAAATATTTAATTTCTTCTTCTGTCGGATATCTGTCTATTCTTGAGTGACGAATCTTGTATATTTCAACGGAGATACATTTGCATTCCTCCAGAAATAAATGCATCTCCGCATAAATATTTAATTTCTTCTTCTGTCGGATATCAGTTTTTTCTTGAGTGACGATTCTGGTATATTTCAACGGAGATACATTTACTTTCCTCCAGAAATAAATGCATCTCCGCATAAATATTTAATTTCTTCTTCTGTCGGATATCTGTCTATTCTTGAGTGACGAATCTTGTATATTTCAACGGAGATACATTTACTTTCCTCCACAAATAAATGCATCTCCGCATAAATATTTAATTTCTTCTTCTGGCGGATATCTGTCTATTCTTGAGTGTCGAATCTTGTATATTTCATCGGAGATACATTTACTTTGCTCCAGAAATAAATGCATTTCCGCATAAATATATAATATGTTCTTCTGTCGGATATCTGTCTATTCTTGAGTTACGAATCTGGTATATTTCAACGGAGATTCATGTACTTTCCTCCAGAAATAAATGCATCTCCGCATAAATATTTTATTTCTTCTTCTGTCGGATATCTGTCTATTCTTGAGTGACGAATCTTGTATATTTCAACGGAGATACATTTACTTTCCTCCAGCAATAAATGCATCTCCGCATAAATATTTAATTTCTTCTTCTGTCGGATATCTGTCTATTCTTGAGTGACGAATCTTGTATATTTCAACGGAGATACATTTGCATTCCTCCAGAAATAAATGCATCTCCGCATAAATATTTAATTTCTTCTTCTGTCGGATATCAGTTTTTTCTTGAGTGACGAATCTTGTATATTTCAACGGAGATACATTTACTTTCCTCCAGAAATAAATGCATCTGCGCATAAATATTTTATTTCTTCTTCTGTCGGATATCTGTCTATTCTTGAGTGACGAATCTTGTATATTTCAACGGAGATACATTTACTTTCCTCCAGAAATAAATGCATCTCCGCATAAATATATAATTTCTTCTTCTGTCGGATATCTGTTTTTTCTTGAGTGACGATTCTTGTATATTTCAACGGAGATACATTTACTTTCCTCCAGAAATAAATGCATCTCTGCATAAATATTTAATTTCTTCTTCTGTTGGATATCTGTCTATTCTTGAGTGACGAATCTTGTATATTTCAACGGAGATACATTTACTTTCCTCCAGCAATAAATGCATCTCCGCATAAATATTTAATTTCTTCTTCTGTCGGATATCTGTCTATCCTTGAGTGACGAATCTTGTATATTTCAACGGAGATACATTTACTTTCCTCCAGAAATAAATGCATCTCCGCATAAACTTTTGATTTCTTCATCTGTCGCATATCTGTCTATTCTTGAGTGACGAATCTTGTATATTTCAACGGAGATACATTTATTTTGCTCCAGAAATAAATGCATCTCCGCATAAATATTTAATATCTTCTTCTGTCGGATATCTGTCTATTCTTGAGTTACGAATCTGGTATATTTCAACGGAGATACATTTACTTTCCTCCAGAAATAAATGCATCTCCGCATAAATATTTAATTTCTTCTTCTGTCGGATATCTGTCTATTCTTGAGTGACGAATCTTGTATATTTCAACGGAGATGCATTTACTTTCCTCCTGCAATAAATGCATCTCCGCATAAATATTTAATTTCTTCTTCTGTCGGATATCTGTCTATTCTTGAGTGACGAGTCTTGTATATTTAAACGGAGATACATTTACATTCCTCCCGAAATAAATGCATCTCCGCATAAATATTTAATTTCTTCTTCTGTCGGATATCTGTCTATTTTTGAGTGACAAATCTTGTATATTTCAACGGAGATACATCTCCGCATAAATATTTCATTTCTTCTTCTGTCGGATATCTGTCTATTCTTGAGTGACGAATCTTGTATATTTCAACGGAGATACATTTACTTTCCTCCACAAATAAATGCATCTCCGCATAAATATTTAATTTCTTTTTCTGTCGGATATCTGTCTATTCTTGAGTGTCGAATCTTGTATATTTCATCGGAGATACATTTACTTTGCTCCAGAAATAAATGCATTTCCGCATAAATATATAATATGTTCTTCTGTCAGATATCTGTCTATTCTTGAGTTACGAATCTGGTATATTTCAACGGAGATTCATTTACTTTCCTCCAGAAATAAATGCATCTCTGCATAAATATTTTATTTCTTCTTCTGTCGGATATCTGTCTATTCTTGAGTGACGAATCTTGTATATTTCAACGGAGATACATTTACTTTCCTCCAGCAATAAATGCATCTCCGCATAAATATTTAATTTCTTCTTCTGTCGGATATCTGTCTATTCTTGAGTGACGAATCTTGTATATTTCAACGGAGATATATTTGCATTCCTCCAGAAATAAATGCATCTCCGCATAAATATTTAATTTCTTCTTCTGTCGGATATCAGTTTTTTCTTGAGTGACGATTCTGGTATATTTCAACGGAGATCCATTTACTTTCCTCCAGAAATAAATGCATCTCCGCATAAATATTTAATTTCTTCTTCTGTCGGATATCTGTCTATTCTTGAGTGACGAATCTTGTATATTTCAACGGAGATACATTTACTTTCCTCCACAAATAAATGCATCTCCGCATAAATATTTAATTTCTTCTTCTGTCGGATATCTGTCTATTCTTGAGTGACGAATCTTGTATATTTCAACGGAGATACATTTACTTTCCTCCAGAAATAAATGCATCTCCGCATAAAATTTTAATTTCTTCATCTGTCGCATATCTGTCTATTCTTGAGTGACGAATCTTGTATATTTCAACGGAGATACATTTATTTTGCTCCAGAAATAAATGCATCTCCGCATAAATATTTAATATCTTCTTCTGTCGGATATCTGTCTATTCTTGAGTTACGAATCTGGTATATTTCAACGGAGATACATTTACTTTCCTCCAGAAATAAATGCATCTCCGCATAAATATTTAATTTCTTCTTCTGTCGGATATCTGTTTTTTCTTGAGTGACGATTCTGGTATATTTCAACGGAGATACATTTACTTTCCTCCAGAAATAAATGCATCTCCGCATAAATATTTTATTTCTTCTTCTGTCGGATATCTGTCTATTCTTGAGTGACGAATCTTGTATATTTCAACGGAGATACATTTACTTTCCTCCTGCAATAAATGCATCTCCGCATAAATATTTAATTTCTTCTTCTGTCGGATATCTGTCTATTCTTGAGTGACGAGTCTTGTATATTTCAACGGAGATACATTTACATTCCTCCCGAAATAAATGCATCTCCGCATAAATATTTAATTTCTTCTTCTGTCGGATATCTGTCTATTCTTGAGTGACGAATCTTGTATATTTCAACGGAGATACATTTACTTTCCTCCAGCAATAAATGCATCTCCGCATAAATATTTAATTTCTTCTTCTGTCGGATATCTGTCTATTCTTGAGTGACGAATCTTGTATATTTCAACGGAGATATATTTGCATTCCTCCAGAAATAAATGCATCTCCGCATAAATATTTAATTTCTTCTTCTGTCGGATATCAGTTTTTTCTTGAGTGACGATTCTGGTATATTTCAACGGAGATCCATTTACTTTCCTCCAGAAATAAATGCATCTCCGCATAAATATTTAATTTCTTCTTCTGTCGGATATCTGTCTATTCTTGAGTGACGAATCTTGTATATTTCAACGGAGATACATTTACTTTCCTCCACAAATAAATGCATCTCCGCATAAATATTTAATTTCTTCTTCTGTCGGATATCTGTCTATTCTTGAGTGACGAATCTTGTATATTTCAACGGAGATACATTTACTTTCCTCCAGAAATAAATGCATCTCCGCATAAAATTTTAATTTCTTCATCTGTCGCATATCTGTCTATTCTTGAGTGACGAATCTTGTATATTTCAACGGAGATACATTTATTTTGCTCCAGAAATAAATGCATCTCCGCATAAATATTTAATATCTTCTTCTGTCGGATATCTGTCTATTCTTGAGTTACGAATCTGGTATATTTCAACGGAGATACATTTACTTTCCTCCAGAAATAAATGCATCTCCGCATAAATATTTAATTTCTTCTTCTGTCGGATATCTGTTTTTTCTTGAGTGACGATTCTGGTATATTTCAACGGAGATACATTTACTTTCCTCCAGAAATAAATGCATCTCCGCATAAATATTTTATTTCTTCTTCTGTCGGATATCTGTCTATTCTTGAGTGACGAATCTTGTATATTTCAACGGAGATACATTTACTTTCCTCCTGCAATAAATGCATCTCCGCATAAATATTTAATTTCTTCTTCTGTCGGATATCTGTCTATTCTTGAGTGACGAGTCTTGTATATTTCAACGGAGATACATTTACATTCCTCCCGAAATAAATGCATCTCCGCATAAATATTTAATTTCTTCTTCTGTCGGATATCTGTCTATTCTTGAGTGACGAATCTTGTATATTTCAACGGAGATACATTTACTTTCCTCCAGAAATAAATGCATCTCCGCATAAATATTTCATTTCTTCTTCTGTCGGATATCTGTCTATTCTTGAGTGACGAATCTTGTATATTTCAACGGAGATACATTTACTTTCCTCCACAAATAAATGCATCTCCGCATAAATTTTTAATTTCTTCTTCTGTCGGATATCTGTCTATTCTTGAGTGACGAATCTTGTATATTTCAACGGAGATACATTTACTTTCCTCCAGCAATAAATGCATCTCCGCATAAATATTTAATTTCTTCTTCTGTCGGATATCTGTCTATTCTTGAGTGACGAATCTTGTATATTTCAACGGAGATACATTTGCATTCCTCCAGAAATAAATGCATCTCCGCATAAATATTTAATTTCTTCTTCTGTCGGATATCAGTTTTTTCTTGAGTGACGAATCTTGTATATTTCAACGGAGATACATTTACTTTCCTCCAGAAATAAATGCATCTGCGCATAAATATTTTATTTCTTCTTCTGTCGGATATCTGTCTATTCTTGAGTGACGAATCTTGTATATTTCAACGGAGATACATTTACTTTCCTCCAGAAATAAATGCATCTCCGCATAAATATATAATTTCTTCTTCTGTCGGATATCTGTTTTTTCTTGAGTGACGATTCTTGTATATTTCAACGGAGATACATTTACTTTCCTCCAGAAATAAATGCATCTCTGCATAAATATTTAATTTCTTCTTCTGTTGGATATCTGTCTATTCTTGAGTGACGAATCTTGTATATTTCAACGGAGGTACATTTACTTTCCTCCAGAAATAAATGCATCTCCGCATAAACTTTTAATTTCTTCATCTGTCGCATATCTGTCTATTCTTGAGTGACGAATCTTGTATATTTCAACGGAGATACATTTATTTTGCTCCAGAAATAAATGCATCTCCGCATAAATATTTAATATCTTCTTCTGTCGGATATCTGTCTATTCTTGAGTTACGAATCTGGTATATTTCAACGGAGATACATTTACTTTCCTCCAGAAATAAATGCATCTCCGCATAAATATTTAATTTCTTCTTCTGTCGGATATCTGTCTATTTTTGAGTGACAAATCTTGTATATTTCAACGGAGATACATCTCCGCATAAATATTTCATTTCTTCTTCTGTCGGATATCTGTCTATTCTTGAGTGACGAATCTTGTATATTTCAACGGAGATACATTTACTTTCCTCCACAAATAAATGCATCTCCGCATAAATATTTAATTTCTTTTTCTGTCGGATATCTGTCTATTCTTGAGTGTCGAATCTTGTATATTTCATCGGAGATACATTTACTTTGCTCCAGAAATAAATGCATTTCCGCATAAATATATAATATGTTCTTCTGTCAGATATCTGTCTATTCTTGAGTTACGAATCTGGTATATTTCAACGGAGATTCATTTACTTTCCTCAAGAAATAAATGCATCTCTGCATAAATATTTTATTTCTTCTTCTGTCGGATATCTGTCTATTCTTGAGTGACGAATCTTGTATATTTCAACGGAGATACATTTACTTTCCTCCAGCAATAAATGCATCTCCGCATAAATATTTAATTTCTTCTTCTGTCGGATATCTGTCTATTCTTGAGTGACGAATCTTGTATATTTCAACGGAGATATATTTGCATTCCTCCAGAAATAAATGCATCTCCGCATAAATATTTAATTTCTTCTTCTGTCGGCTATCAGTTTTTTCTTGAGTGACGATTCTGGTATATTTCAACGGAGATACATTTACTTTCCTCCAGAAATAAATGCATCTCCGCATAAATATTTAATTTCTTCTTCTGTCGGATATCTGTCTATTCTTGAGTGACGAATCTTGTATATTTCAACGGATATACATTTACTTTCCTCCACAAATAAATGCATCTCCGCATAAATATTTAATTTCTTCTTCTGTCGGATATCTGTCTATTCTTGAGTGACGAATCTTGTATATTTCAACGGAGATACATTTACTTTCCTCCAGAAATAAATGCATCTCCGCATAAAATTTTAATTTCTTCATCTGTCGCATATCTGTCTATTCTTGAGTGACGAATCTTGTATATTTCAACGGAGATACATTTATTTTGCTCCAGAAATAAATGCATCTCCGCATAAATATTTAATATCTTCTTCTGTCGGATATCTGTCTATTCTTGAGTTACGAATCTGGTATATTTCAACGGATATACATTTACTTTCCTCCAGAAATAAATGCATCTCCGCATAAATATTTAATTTCTTCTTCTGTCGGATATCTGTCTATTCTTGAGTGACGAATCTTGTATATTTCAACGGAGATGCATTTACTTTCCTCCTGCAATAAATGCATCTCCGCATAAATATTTAATTTCTTCTTCTGTCGGATATCTGTCTATTCTTGAGTGACGAGTCTTGTATATTTAAACGGAGATACATTTACATTCCTCCCGAAATAAATGCATCTCCGCATAAATATTTAATTTCTTCTTCTGTCGGATATCTGTCTATTTTTGAGTGACAAATCTTGTATATTTCAACGGAGATACATCTCCGCATAAATATTTCATTTCTTCTTCTGTCGGATATCTGTCTATTCTTGAGTGACGAATCTTGTATATTTCAACGGAGATACATTTACTTTCCTCCACAAATAAATGCATCTCCGCATAAATATTTAATTTCTTTTTCTGTCGGATATCTGTCTATTCTTGAGTGTCGAATCTTGTATATTTCATCGGAGATACATTTACTTTGCTCCAGAAATAAATGCATTTCCGCATAAATATATAATATGTTCTTCTGTCAGATATCTGTCTATTCTTGAGTTACGAATCTGGTATATTTCAACGGAGATTCATTTACTTTCCTCCAGAAATAAATGCATCTCTGCATAAATATTTTATTTCTTCTTCTGTCGGATATCTGTCTATTCTTGAGTGACGAATCTTGTATATTTCAACGGAGATACATTTACTTTCCTCCAGCAATAAATGCATCTCCGCATAAATATTTAATTTCTTCTTCTGTCGGATATCTGTCTATTCTTGAGTGACGAATCTTGTATATTTCAACGGAGATATATTTGCATTCCTCCAGAAATAAATGCATCTCCGCATAAATATTTAATTTCTTCTTCTGTCGGATATCAGTTTTTTCTTGAGTGACGATTCTGGTATATTTCAACGGAGATACATTTACTTTCCTCCAGAAATAAATGCATCTCCGCATAAATATTTAATTTCTTCTTCTGTCGGATATCTGTCTATTCTTGAGTGACGAATCTTGTATATTTCAACGGAGATACATTTACTTTCCTCCACAAATAAATGCATCTCCGCATAAATATTTAATTTCTTCTTCTGTCGGATATCTGTCTATTCTTGAGTGACGAATCTTGTATATTTCAACGGAGATACATTTACTTTCCTCCAGAAATAAATGCATCTCCGCATAAAATTTTAATTTCTTCATCTGTCGCATATCTGTCTATTCTTGAGTGACGAATCTTGTATATTTCAACGGAGATACATTTATTTTGCTCCAGAAATAAATGCATCTCCGCATAAATATTTAATATCTTCTTCTGTCGGATATCTGTCTATTCTTGAGTTACGAATCTGGTATATTTCAACGGAGATACATTTACTTTCCTCCAGAAATAAATGCATCTCCGCATAAATATTTAATTTCTTCTTCTGTCGGATATCTGTTTTTTCTTGAGTGACGATTCTGGTATATTTCAACGGAGATACATTTACTTTCCTCCAGAAATAAATGCATCTCCGCATAAATATTTAATTTCTTCTTCTGTCGGATATCTGTTTTTTCTTGAGTGACGATTCTGGTATATTTCAACGGAGATACATTTACTTTCCTCCAGAAATAAATGCATCTCCGCATAAATATTTTATTTCTTCTTCTGTCGGATATCTGTCTATTCTTGAGTGACGAATCTGGTATATTTCAACGGAGATTCATTTACTTTCCTCAAGAAATAAATGCATCTCTGCATAAATATTTTATTTCTTCTTCTGTCGGATATCTGTCTATTCTTGAGTGACGAATCTTGTATATTTCAACGGAGATACATTTACTTTCCTCCAGCAATAAATGCATCTCCGCATAAATATTTAATTTCTTCTTCTGTCGGATATCTGTCTATTCTTGAGTGACGAATCTTGTATATTTCAACGGAGATATATTTGCATTCCTCCAGAAATAAATGCATCTCCGCATAAATATTTAATTTCTTCTTCTGTCGGCTATCAGTTTTTTCTTGAGTGACGATTCTGGTATATTTCAACGGAGATACATTTACTTTCCTCCAGAAATAAATGCATCTCCGCATAAATATTTAATTTCTTCTTCTGTCGGATATCTGTCTATTCTTGAGTGACGAATCTTGTATATTTCAACGGATATACATTTACTTTCCTCCACAAATAAATGCATCTCCGCATAAATATTTAATTTCTTCTTCTGTCGGATATCTGTCTATTCTTGAGTGACGAATCTTGTATATTTCAACGGAGATACATTTACTTTCCTCCAGAAATAAATGCATCTCCGCATAAAATTTTAATTTCTTCATCTGTCGCATATCTGTCTATTCTTGAGTGACGAATCTTGTATATTTCAACGGAGATACATTTATTTTGCTCCAGAAATAAATGCATCTCCGCATAAATATTTAATATCTTCTTCTGTCGGATATCTGTCTATTCTTGAGTTACGAATCTGGTATATTTCAACGGATATACATTTACTTTCCTCCAGAAATAAATGCATCTCCGCATAAATATTTAATTTCTTCTTCTGTCGGATATCTGTCTATTCTTGAGTGACGAATCTTGTATATTTCAACGGAGATGCATTTACTTTCCTCCTGCAATAAATGCATCTCCGCATAAATATTTAATTTCTTCTTCTGTCGGATATCTGTCTATTCTTGAGTGACGAGTCTTGTATATTTAAACGGAGATACATTTACATTCCTCCCGAAATAAATGCATCTCCGCATAAATATTTAATTTCTTCTTCTGTCGGATATCTGTCTATTTTTGAGTGACAAATCTTGTATATTTCAACGGAGATACATCTCCGCATAAATATTTCATTTCTTCTTCTGTCGGATATCTGTCTATTCTTGAGTGACGAATCTTGTATATTTCAACGGAGATACATTTACTTTCCTCCACAAATAAATGCATCTCCGCATAAATATTTAATTTCTTTTTCTGTCGGATATCTGTCTATTCTTGAGTGTCGAATCTTGTATATTTCATCGGAGATACATTTACTTTGCTCCAGAAATAAATGCATTTCCGCATAAATATATAATATGTTCTTCTGTCAGATATCTGTCTATTCTTGAGTTACGAATCTGGTATATTTCAACGGAGATTCATTTACTTTCCTCCAGAAATAAATGCATCTCTGCATAAATATTTTATTTCTTCTTCTGTCGGATATCTGTCTATTCTTGAGTGACGAATCTTGTATATTTCAACGGAGATACATTTACTTTCCTCCAGCAATAAATGCATCTCCGCATAAATATTTAATTTCTTCTTCTGTCGGATATCTGTCTATTCTTGAGTGACGAATCTTGTATATTTCAACGGAGATATATTTGCATTCCTCCAGAAATAAATGCATCTCCGCATAAATATTTAATTTCTTCTTCTGTCGGATATCAGTTTTTTCTTGAGTGACGATTCTGGTATATTTCAACGGAGATACATTTACTTTCCTCCAGAAATAAATGCATCTCCGCATAAATATTTAATTTCTTCTTCTGTCGGATATCTGTCTATTCTTGAGTGACGAATCTTGTATATTTCAACGGAGATACATTTACTTTCCTCCACAAATAAATGCATCTCCGCATAAATATTTAATTTCTTCTTCTGTCGGATATCTGTCTATTCTTGAGTGACGAATCTTGTATATTTCAACGGAGATACATTTACTTTCCTCCAGAAATAAATGCATCTCCGCATAAAATTTTAATTTCTTCATCTGTCGCATATCTGTCTATTCTTGAGTGACGAATCTTGTATATTTCAACGGAGATACATTTATTTTGCTCCAGAAATAAATGCATCTCCGCATAAATATTTAATATCTTCTTCTGTCGGATATCTGTCTATTCTTGAGTTACGAATCTGGTATATTTCAACGGAGATACATTTACTTTCCTCCAGAAATAAATGCATCTCCGCATAAATATTTAATTTCTTCTTCTGTCGGATATCTGTTTTTTCTTGAGTGACGATTCTGGTATATTTCAACGGAGATACATTTACTTTCCTCCAGAAATAAATGCATCTCCGCATAAATATTTTATTTCTTCTTCTGTCGGATATCTGTCTATTCTTGAGTGACGAATCTTGTATATTTCAACGGAGATACATTTACTTTCCTCCTGCAATAAATGCATCTCCGCATAAATATTTAATTTCTTCTTCTGTCGGATATCTGTCTATTCTTGAGTGACGAGTCTTGTATATTTCAACGGAGATACATTTACATTCCTCCCGAAATAAATGCATCTCCGCATAAATATTTAATTTCTTCTTCTGTCGGATATCTGTCTATTCTTGAGTGACGAATCTTGTATATTTCAACGGAGATACATTTACTTTCCTCCAGAAATAAATGCATCTCCGCATAAATATTTCATTTCTTCTTCTGTCGGATATCTGTCTATTCTTGAGTGACGAATCTTGTATATTTCAACGGAGATACATTTACTTTCCTCCACAAATAAATGCATCTCCGCATAAATTTTTAATTTCTTCTTCTGTCGGATATCTGTCTATTCTTGAGTGACGAATCTTGTATATTTCAACGGAGATACATTTACTTTCCTCCAGCAATAAATGCATCTCCGCATAAATATATAATTTCTTCTTCTGTCGGATATCTGTCTATTCTTGAGTGACGAATCTTGTATATTTCAACGGAGATACATTTGCATTCCTCCAGAAATAAATGCATCTCCGCATAAATATTTAATTTCTTCTTCTGTCGGATATCAGTTTTTTCTTGAGTGACGAATCTTGTATATTTCAACGGAGATACATTTACTTTCCTCCAGAAATAAATGCATCTGCGCATAAATATTTTATTTCTTCTTCTGTCGGATATCTGTCTATTCTTGAGTGACGAATCTTGTATATTTCAACGGAGATACATTTACTTTCCTCCAGAAATAAATGCATCTCCGCATAAATATATAATTTCTTCTTCTGTCGGATATCTGTTTTTTCTTGAGTGACGATTCTTGTATATTTCAACGGAGATACATTTACTTTCCTCCAGAAATAAATGCATCTCTGCATAAATATTTAATTTCTTCTTCTGTTGGATATCTGTCTATTCTTGAGTGACGAATCTTGTATATTTCAACGGAGGTACATTTACTTTCCTCCAGAAATAAATGCATCTCCGCATAAACTTTTAATTTCTTCATCTGTCGCATATCTGTCTATTCTTGAGTGACGAATCTTGTATATTTCAACGGAGATACATTTATTTTGCTCCAGAAATAAATGCATCTCCGCATAAATATTTAATATCTTCTTCTGTCGGATATCTGTCTATTCTTGAGTTACGAATCTGGTATATTTCAACGGAGATACATTTACTTTCCTCCAGAAATAAATGCATCTCCGCATAAATATTTAATTTCTTCTTCTGTCGGATACCTGTTTTTTCTTGAGTGACGATTCTGGTATATTTCAACGGAGATACATTTACTTTCCTCCAGAAATAAATGCATCTCCGCATAAATATTTTATTTCTTCTTCTGTCGGATATCTGTCTATTCTTGAGTGACGAATCTTGTATATTTCAACGGAGATGCATTTACTTTCCTCCTGCAATAAATGCATCTCCGCATAAATATTTAATTTCTTCTTCTGTCGGATATCTGTCTATTCTTGAGTGACGAGTCTTGTATATTTCAACGGAGATACATTTACATTCCTCCCGAAATAAATGCATCTCCGCATAAATATTTAATTTCTTCTTCTGTCGGATATCTGTCTATTTTTGAGTGACAAATCTTGTATATTTCAACGGAGATACATCTCCGCATAAATATTTCATTTCTTCTTCTGTCGGATATCTGTCTATTCTTGAGTGACGAATCTTGTATATTTCAACGGAGATACATTTACTTTCCTCCACAAATAAATGCATCTCCGCATAAATATTTAATTTCTTTTTCTGTCGGATATCTGTCTATTCTTGAGTGTCGAATCTTGTATATTTCATCGGAGATACATTTACTTTCCTCCTGCAATAAATGCATCTCCGCATAAATATTTAATTTCTTCTTCTGTCGGATATCTGTCTATTCTTGAGTGACGAGTCTTGTATATTTCAACGGAGATTCATTTACTTTCCTCAAGAAATAAATGCATCTCTGCATAAATATTTTATTTCTTCTTCTGTCGGATATCTGTCTATTCTTGAGTGACGAATCTTGTATATTTCAACGGAGATACATTTACTTTCCTCCAGCAATAAATGCATCTCCGCATAAATATTTAATTTCTTCTTCTGTCGGATATCTGTCTATTCTTGAGTGACGAATCTTGTATATTTCAACGGAGATATATTTGCATTCCTCCAGAAATAAATGCATCTCCGCATAAATATTTAATTTCTTCTTCTGTCGGCTATCAGTTTTTTCTTGAGTGACGATTCTGGTATATTTCAACGGAGATACATTTACTTTCCTCCAGAAATAAATGCATCTCCGCATAAATATTTAATTTCTTCTTCTGTCGGATATCTGTCTATTCTTGAGTGACGAATCTTGTATATTTCAACGGATATACATTTACTTTCCTCCACAAATAAATGCATCTCCGCATAAATATTTAATTTCTTCTTCTGTCGGATATCTGTCTATTCTTGAGTGACGAATCTTGTATATTTCAACGGAGATACATTTACTTTCCTCCAGAAATAAATGCATCTCCGCATAAAATTTTAATTTCTTCATCTGTCGCATATCTGTCTATTCTTGAGTGACGAATCTTGTATATTTCAACGGAGATACATTTATTTTGCTCCAGAAATAAATGCATCTCCGCATAAATATTTAATATCTTCTTCTGTCGGATATCTGTCTATTCTTGAGTTACGAATCTGGTATATTTCAACGGATATACATTTACTTTCCTCCAGAAATAAATGCATCTCCGCATAAATATTTAATTTCTTCTTCTGTCGGATATCTGTTTTTTCTTGAGTGACGATTCTGGTATATTTCAACGGAGATACATTTACTTTCCTCCAGAAATAAATGCATCTCCGCATAAATATTTTATTTCTTCTTCTGTCGGATATCTGTCTATTCTTGAGTGACGAATCTTGTATATTTCAACGGAGATACATTTACTTTCCTCCTGCAATAAATGCATCTCCGCATAAATATTTAATTTCTTCTTCTGTCGGATATCTGTCTATTCTTGAGTGACGAGTCTTGTATATTTCAACGGAGATACATTTACATTCCTCCCGAAATAAATGCATCTCCGCATAAATATTTAATTTCTTCTTCTGTCGGATATCTGTCTATTCTTGAGTGACGAATCTTGTATATTTCAACGGATATACATTTACTTTCCTCCAGAAATAAATGCATCTCCGCATAAATATTTCATTTCTTCTTCTGTCGGATATCTGTCTATTCTTGAGTGACGAATCTTGTATATTTCAACGGAGATACATTTACTTTCCTCCACAAATAAATGCATCTCCGCATAAATTTTTAATTTCTTCTTCTGTCGGATATCTGTCTATTCTTGAGTGACGAATCTTGTATATTTCAACGGAGATACATTTACTTTCCTCCAGAAATAAATGCATCTCCGCATAAACTTTTAATTTCTTCATCTGTCGCATATCTGTCTATTCTTGAGTGACGATACTTGTATATTTCAACGGAGATACATTTATTTTGCTCCAGAAATAAATGCATCTCCGCATAAATATTTAATAAATTCTTTTGTCGGATATCTGTCTATTCTTGAGTTACGAATCTGGTATATTTCAACGGAGATACATTTACTTTCCTCCAGAAATAAATGCATCTCCGCATAAATATTTAATTTCTTCTTCTGTCGGATATCTGTTTTTTCTTGAGTGACGATTCTGGTATATTTCAACGGAGATACATTTACTTTCCTCCAGAAATAAATGCATCTCCGCATAAATATTTCATTTCTTCTTCTGTCGGATATCTGTTTTTTCTTGAGTGACGATTCTGGTATATTTCAACGGAGATACATTTACTTTCCTCCAGAAATAAATGCATCTCCGCATAAATATTTTATTTCTTCTTCTGTCGGATATCTGTCTATTCTTGAGTGACGAATCTGGTATATTTCAACGGAGATTCATTTACTTTCCTCAAGAAATAAATGCATCTCTGCATAAATATTTTATTTCTTCTTCTGTCGGATATCTGTCTATTCTTGAGTGACGAATCTTGTATATTTCAACGGAGATACATTTACTTTCCTCCAGCAATAAATGCATCTCCGCATAAATATTTAATTTCTTCTTCTGTCGGATATCTGTCTATTCTTGAGTGACGAATCTTGTATATTTCAACGGAGATATATTTGCATTCCTCCAGAAATAAATGCATCTCCGCATAAATATTTAATTTCTTCTTCTGTCGGCTATCAGTTTTTTCTTGAGTGACGATTCTGGTATATTTCAACGGAGATACATTTACTTTCCTCCAGAAATAAATGCATCTCCGCATAAATATTTAATTTCTTCTTCTGTCGGATATCTGTCTATTCTTGAGTGACGAATCTTGTATATTTCAACGGATATACATTTACTTTCCTCCACAAATAAATGCATCTCCGCATAAATATTTAATTTCTTCTTCTGTCGGATATCTGTCTATTCTTGAGTGACGAATCTTGTATATTTCAACGGAGATACATTTACTTTCCTCCAGAAATAAATGCATCTCCGCATAAAATTTTAATTTCTTCATCTGTCGCATATCTGTCTATTCTTGTGTGACGAATCTTGTATATTTCAACGGAGATACATTTATTTTGCTCCAGAAATAAATGCATCTCCGCATAAATATTTAATATCTTCTTCTGTCGGATATCTGTCTATTCTTGAGTTACGAATCTGGTATATTTCAACGGATATACATTTACTTTCCTCCAGAAATAAATGCATCTCCGCATAAATATTTAATTTCTTCTTCTGTCGGATATCTGTCTATTCTTGAGTGACGAATCTTGTATATTTCAACGGAGATGCATTTACTTTCCTCCTGCAATAAATGCATCTCCGCATAAATATTTAATTTCTTCTTCTGTCGGATATCTGTCTATTCTTGAGTGACGAGTCTTGTATATTTAAACGGAGATACATTTACATTCCTCCCGAAATAAATGCATCTCCGCATAAATATTTAATTTCTTCTTCTGTCGGATATCTGTCTATTTTTGAGTGACAAATCTTGTATATTTCAACGGAGATACATCTCCGCATAAATATTTCATTTCTTCTTCTGTCGGATATCTGTCTATTCTTGAGTGACGAATCTTGTATATTTCAACGGAGATACATTTACTTTCCTCCACAAATAAATGCATCTCCGCATAAATATTTAATTTCTTTTTCTGTCGGATATCTGTCTATTCTTGAGTGTCGAATCTTGTATATTTCATCGGAGATACATTTACTTTGCTCCAGAAATAAATGCATTTCCGCATAAATATATAATATGTTCTTCTGTCAGATATCTGTCTATTCTTGAGTTACGAATCTGGTATATTTCAACGGAGATTCATTTACTTTCCTCCAGAAATAAATGCATCTCTGCATAAATATTTTATTTCTTCTTCTGTCGGATATCTGTCTATTCTTGAGTGACGAATCTTGTATATTTCAACGGAGATACATTTACTTTCCTCCAGCAATAAATGCATCTCCGCATAAATATTTAATTTCTTCTTCTGTCGGATATCTGTCTATTCTTGAGTGACGAATCTTGTATATTTCAACGGAGATATATTTGCATTCCTCCAGAAATAAATGCATCTCCGCATAAATATTTAATTTCTTCTTCTGTCGGATATCAGTTTTTTCTTGAGTGACGATTCTGGTATATTTCAACGGAGATACATTTACTTTCCTCCAGAAATAAATGCATCTCCGCATAAATATTTAATTTCTTCTTCTGTCGGATATCTGTCTATTCTTGAGTGACGAATCTTGTATATTTCAACGGAGATACATTTACTTTCCTCCACAAATAAATGCATCTCCGCATAAATATTTAATTTCTTCTTCTGTCGGATATCTGTCTATTCTTGAGTGACGAATCTTGTATATTTCAACGGAGATACATTTACTTTCCTCCAGAAATAAATGCATCTCCGCATAAAATTTTAATTTCTTCATCTGTCGCATATCTGTCTATTCTTGAGTGACGAATCTTGTATATTTCAACGGAGATACATTTATTTTGCTCCAGAAATAAATGCATCTCCGCATAAATATTTAATATCTTCTTCTGTCGGATATCTGTCTATTCTTGAGTTACGAATCTGGTATATTTCAACGGAGATACATTTACTTTCCTCCAGAAATAAATGCATCTCCGCATAAATATTTAATTTCTTCTTCTGTCGGATATCTGTTTTTTCTTGAGTGACGATTCTGGTATATTTCAACGGAGATACATTTACTTTCCTCCAGAAATAAATGCATCTCCGCATAAATATTTTATTTCTTCTTCTGTCGGATATCTGTCTATTCTTGAGTGACGAATCTTGTATATTTCAACGGAGATACATTTACTTTCCTCCTGCAATAAATGCATCTCCGCATAAATATTTAATTTCTTCTTCTGTCGGATATCTGTCTATTCTTGAGTGACGAGTCTTGTATATTTCAACGGAGATACATTTACATTCCTCCCGAAATAAATGCATCTCCGCATAAATATTTAATTTCTTCTTCTGTCGGATATCTGTCTATTCTTGAGTGACGAATCTTGTATATTTCAACGGAGATACATTTACTTTCCTCCAGAAATAAATGCATCTCCGCATAAATATTTCATTTCTTCTTCTGTCGGATATCTGTCTATTCTTGAGTGACGAATCTTGTATATTTCAACGGAGATACATTTACTTTCCTCCACAAATAAATGCATCTCCGCATAAATTTTTAATTTCTTCTTCTGTCGGATATCTGTCTATTCTTGAGTGACGAATCTTGTATATTTCAACGGAGATACATTTACTTTCCTCCAGCAATAAATGCATCTCCGCATAAATATATAATTTCTTCTTCTGTCGGATATCTGTCTATTCTTGAGTGACGAATCTTGTATATTTCAACGGAGATACATTTGCATTCCTCCAGAAATAAATGCATCTCCGCATAAATATTTAATTTCTTCTTCTGTCGGATATCAGTTTTTTCTTGAGTGACGAATCTTGTATATTTCAACGGAGATACATTTACTTTCCTCCAGAAATAAATGCATCTGCGCATAAATATTTTATTTCTTCTTCTGTCGGATATCTGTCTATTCTTGAGTGACGAATCTTGTATATTTCAACGGAGATACATTTACTTTCCTCCAGAAATAAATGCATCTCCGCATAAATATATAATTTCTTCTTCTGTCGGATATCTGTTTTTTCTTGAGTGACGATTCTTGTATATTTCAACGGAGATACATTTACTTTCCTCCAGAAATAAATGCATCTCTGCATAAATATTTAATTTCTTCTTCTGTTGGATATCTGTCTATTCTTGAGTGACGAATCTTGTATATTTCAACGGAGGTACATTTACTTTCCTCCAGAAATAAATGCATCTCCGCATAAACTTTTAATTTCTTCATCTGTCGCATATCTGTCTATTCTTGAGTGACGAATCTTGTATATTTCAACGGAGATACATTTATTTTGCTCCAGAAATAAATGCATCTCCGCATAAATATTTAATATCTTCTTCTGTCGGATATCTGTCTATTCTTGAGTTACGAATCTGGTATATTTCAACGGAGATACATTTACTTTCCTCCAGAAATAAATGCATCTCCGCATAAATATTTAATTTCTTCTTCTGTCGGATACCTGTTTTTTCTTGAGTGACGATTCTGGTATATTTCAACGGAGATACATTTACTTTCCTCCAGAAATAAATGCATCTCCGCATAAATATTTTATTTCTTCTTCTGTCGGATATCTGTCTATTCTTGAGTGACGAATCTTGTATATTTCAACGGAGATGCATTTACTTTCCTCCTGCAATAAATGCATCTCCGCATAAATATTTAATTTCTTCTTCTGTCGGATATCTGTCTATTCTTGAGTGACGAGTCTTGTATATTTCAACGGAGATACATTTACATTCCTCCCGAAATAAATGCATCTCCGCATAAATATTTAATTTCTTCTTCTGTCGGATATCTGTCTATTTTTGAGTGACAAATCTTGTATATTTCAACGGAGATACATCTCCGCATAAATATTTCATTTCTTCTTCTGTCGGATATCTGTCTATTCTTGAGTGACGAATCTTGTATATTTCAACGGAGATACATTTACTTTCCTCCACAAATAAATGCATCTCCGCATAAATATTTAATTTCTTTTTCTGTCGGATATCTGTCTATTCTTGAGTGTCGAATCTTGATATTTCATCGGAGATACATTTACTTTGCTCCAGAAATAAATGCATTTCCGCATAAATATATAATATGTTCTTCTGTCAGATATCTGTCTATTCTTGAGTTACGAATCTGGTATATTTCAACGGAGATTCATTTACTTTCCTCAAGAAATAAATGCATCTCTGCATAAATATTTTATTTCTTCTTCTGTCGGATATCTGTCTATTCTTGAGTGACGAATCTTGTATATTTCAACGGAGATACATTTACTTTCCTCCAGCAATAAATGCATCTCCGCATAAATATTTAATTTCTTCTTCTGTCGGATATCTGTCTATTCTTGAGTGACGAATCTTGTATATTTCAACGGAGATATATTTGCATTCCTCCAGAAATAAATGCATCTCCGCATAAATATTTAATTTCTTCTTCTGTCGGCTATCAGTTTTTTCTTGAGTGACGATTCTGGTATATTTCAACGGAGATACATTTACTTTCCTCCAGAAATAAATGCATCTCCGCATAAATATTTAATTTCTTCTTCTGTCGGATATCTGTCTATTCTTGAGTGACGAATCTTGTATATTTCAACGGATATACATTTACTTTCCTCCACAAATAAATGCATCTCCGCATAAATATTTAATTTCTTCTTCTGTCGGATATCTGTCTATTCTTGAGTGACGAATCTTGTATATTTCAACGGAGATACATTTACTTTCCTCCAGAAATAAATGCATCTCCGCATAAAATTTTAATTTCTTCATCTGTCGCATATCTGTCTATTCTTGAGTGACGAATCTTGTATATTTCAACGGAGATACATTTATTTTGCTCCAGAAATAAATGCATCTCCGCATAAATATTTAATATCTTCTTCTGTCGGATATCTGTCTATTCTTGAGTTACGAATCTGGTATATTTCAACGGATATACATTTACTTTCCTCCAGAAATAAATGCATCTCCGCATAAATATTTAATTTCTTCTTCTGTCGGATATCTGTTTTTTCTTGAGTGACGATTCTGGTATATTTCAACGGAGATACATTTACTTTCCTCCAGAAATAAATGCATCTCCGCATAAATATTTTATTTCTTCTTCTGTCGGATATCTGTCTATTCTTGAGTGACGAATCTTGTATATTTCAACGGAGATACATTTACTTTCCTCCTGCAATAAATGCATCTCCGCATAAATATTTAATTTCTTCTTCTGTCGGATATCTGTCTATTCTTGAGTGACGAGTCTTGTATATTTCAACGGAGATACATTTACATTCCTCCCGAAATAAATGCATCTCCGCATAAATATTTAATTTCTTCTTCTGTCGGATATCTGTCTATTCTTGAGTGACGAATCTTGTATATTTCAACGGATATACATTTACTTTCCTCCAGAAATAAATGCATCTCCGCATAAATATTTCATTTCTTCTTCTGTCGGATATCTGTCTATTCTTGAGTGACGAATCTTGTATATTTCAACGGAGATACATTTACTTTCCTCCACAAATAAATGCATCTCCGCATAAATTTTTAATTTCTTCTTCTGTCGGATATCTGTCTATTCTTGAGTGACGAATCTTGTATATTTCAACGGAGATACATTTACTTTCCTCCAGAAATAAATGCATCTCCGCATAAACTTTTAATTTCTTCATCTGTCGCATATCTGTCTATTCTTGAGTGACGATACTTGTATATTTCAACGGAGATACATTTATTTTGCTCCAGAAATAAATGCATCTCCGCATAAATATTTAATAAATTCTTTTGTCGGATATCTGTCTATTCTGGAGTTACGAATCTGGTATATTTCAACGGAGATACATTTACTTTCCTCCAGAAATAAATGTATCTCCGCATAAATATTTAATTTCTTCTTCTGTCGGATATCTGTTTTTTCTTGAGTGACGATTCTGGTATATTTCAACGGAGATACATTTACTTTCCTCCAGAAATAAATGCATCTCCGCATAAATATTTCATTTCTTCTTCTGTCGGATATCTGTCTATTCTTGAGTGACAAATCTTGTACATTTCAACGGAGATACATTTACTTTCCTCCAGAAATAAATGCATCTCCGCATAAATATTTCATTTCTTCTTCTGTCGGATATCTGTCTATTCTTGAGTGACGAATCTTGTATATTTCAACGGAGATACATTTACTTTCCTCCACAAATAAATGCATCTCCGCATAAATATTTAATTTCTTCTTCTGTCGGATATCTGTCTATTCTTGAGTGTCGAATCTTGTATATTTCATCGGAGATACATTTACTTTGCTCCAGAAATAAATGCATTTCCGCATAAATATATAATATGTTCTTCTGTCGGATATCTGTCTATTCTTGAGTTACGAATCTGGTATATTTCAACGGAGATTCATTTACTTTCCTCCAGAAATAAATGCATCTCCGCATAAATATTTTATTTCTTCTTCTGTCAGATATCTGTCTATTCTTGAGTGACGAATCTTGTATATTTCAACGGAGATACATTTACTTTCCTCCAGCAATAAATGCATCTCCGCATAAATATTTAATTTCTTCTTCTGACGGATATCTGTCTATTCTTGAGTGACGAATCTTGTATATTTCAACGGAGATACATTTGCATTCCTCCAGAAATAAATGCATCTCCGCATAAATATGTAATTTCTTCTTCTGTCGGATATCTGTTTTTTCTTGAGTGACGATTCTGGTATATTTCAACGGAGATACATTTACTTTCCTCCAGAAATAAATGCATCTCCGCATAAATATTTAATTTCTTCTTCTGTCGGATATCTGTCTATTCTTGAGTGACGAATCTTGTATATTTCAACGGAGATACATTTACTTTCCTCCACAAATAAATGCATCTCCGCATAAATATTTAATTTCTTCTTCTGTCGGATATCTGTCTATTCTTGAGTGACGAATCTTGAATATTTCAACGGAGATACATTTACTTTCCTCCAGAAATAAATGCATCTCCGCATAAACTTTTAATTTCTTCATCTGTCGCATATCTGTCTATTCTTGAGTGACGAATCTTGTATATTTCAACGGAGATACATTTATTTTGCTCCAGAAATAAATGCATCTCCGCATAAATATTTAATAACTTCTTCTGTCGGATATCTGTCTATTCTTGAGTTACGAATCTGGTATATTTCAACGGAGATACATTTAATTTCCTCCAGAAATAAATGCATCTCCGCATAAATATTTAATTTCTTCTTCTGTCGGATATCTGTTTTTTCTTGAGTGACGATTCTGGTATATTTCAACGGAGATACATTTACTTTCCTCCAGAAATAAATGCATCTCCGCATAAATATTTTATTTCTTCTTCTGTCGGATATCTGTCTATTCTTGAGTGACGAATCTTGTATATTTCAACGGAGATACATTTACTTTCCTCCTGCAATAAATGCATCTCCGCATAAATATTTAATTTCTTCTTCTGTCGGATATCTGTCTATTCTTGAGTGACGAGTCTTGTATATTTCAACGGAGATACATTTACATTCCTCCCGAAATAAATGCATCTCCGCATAAATATTTAATTTCTTCTTCTGTCGGATATCTGTCTATTCTTGAGTGACGAATCTTGTATATTTCAACGGAGATACATTTAATTTCCTCCAGAAATAAATGCATCTCCGCATAAATATTTAATTTCTTCTTCTGTCGGATATCTGTTTTTTCTTGAGTGACGATTCTGGTATATTTCAACGGAGATACATTTACTTTCCTCCAGAAATAAATGCATCTCCGCATAAATATTTTATTTCTTCTTCTGTCGGATATCTGTCTATTCTTGAGTGACGAATCTTGTATATTTCAACGGAGATGCATTTACTTTCCTCCTGCAATAAATGCATCTCCGCATAAATATTTAATTTCTTCTTCTGTCGGATATCTGTCTATTCTTGAGTGACGAGTCTTGTATATTTCAACGGAGATACATTTACATTCCTCCCGAAATAAATGCATCTCCGCATAAATATTTAATTTCTTCTTCTGTCGGATATCTGTCTATTTTTGAGTGACAAATCTTGTATATTTCAACGGAGATACATCTCCGCATAAATATTTCATTTCTTCTTCTGTCGGATATCTGTCTATTCTTGAGTGACGAATCTTGTATATTTCAACGGAGATACATTTACTTTCCTCCACAAATAAATGCATCTCCGCATAAATATTTAATTTCTTTTTCTGTCGGATATCTGTCTATTCTTGAGTGTCGAATCTTGTATATTTCATCGGAGATACATTTACTTTGCTCCAGAAATAAATGCATTTCCGCATAAATATATAATATGTTCTTCTGTCAGATATCTGTCTATTCTTGAGTTACGAATCTGGTATATTTCAACGGAGATTCATTTACTTTCCTCAAGAAATAAATGCATCTCTGCATAAATATTTTATTTCTTCTTCTGTCGGATATCTGTCTATTCTTGAGTGACGAATCTTGTATATTTCAACGGAGATACATTTACTTTCCTCCAGCAATAAATGCATCTCCGCATAAATATTTAATTTCTTCTTCTGTCGGATATCTGTCTATTCTTGAGTGACGAATCTTGTATATTTCAACGGAGATATATTTGCATTCCTCCAGAAATAAATGCATCTCCGCATAAATATTTAATTTCTTCTTCTGTCGGCTATCAGTTTTTTCTTGAGTGACGATTCTGGTATATTTCAACGGAGATACATTTACTTTCCTCCAGAAATAAATGCATCTCCGCATAAATATTTAATTTCTTCTTCTGTCGGATATCTGTCTATTCTTGAGTGACGAATCTTGTATATTTCAACGGATATACATTTACTTTCCTCCACAAATAAATGCATCTCCGCATAAATATTTAATTTCTTCTTCTGTCGGATATCTGTCTATTCTTGAGTGACGAATCTTGTATATTTCAACGGAGATACATTTACTTTCCTCCAGAAATAAATGCATCTCCGCATAAAATTTTAATTTCTTCATCTGTCGCATATCTGTCTATTCTTGAGTGACGAATCTTGTATATTTCAACGGAGATACATTTATTTTGCTCCAGAAATAAATGCATCTCCGCATAAATATTTAATATCTTCTTCTGTCGGATATCTGTCTATTCTTGAGTTACGAATCTGGTATATTTCAACGGATATACATTTACTTTCCTCCAGAAATAAATGCATCTCCGCATAAATATTTAATTTCTTCTTCTGTCGGATATCTGTTTTTTCTTGAGTGACGATTCTGGTATATTTCAACGGAGATACATTTACTTTCCTCCAGAAATAAATGCATCTCCGCATAAATATTTTATTTCTTCTTCTGTCGGATATCTGTCTATTCTTGAGTGACGAATCTTGTATATTTCAACGGAGATACATTTACTTTCCTCCTGCAATAAATGCATCTCCGCATAAATATTTAATTTCTTCTTCTGTCGGATATCTGTCTATTCTTGAGTGACGAGTCTTGTATATTTCAACGGAGATACATTTACATTCCTCCCGAAATAAATGCATCTCCGCATAAATATTTAATTTCTTCTTCTGTCGGATATCTGTCTATTCTTGAGTGACGAATCTTGTATATTTCAACGGATATACATTTACTTTCCTCCAGAAATAAATGCATCTCCGCATAAATATTTCATTTCTTCTTCTGTCGGATATCTGTCTATTCTTGAGTGACGAATCTTGTATATTTCAACGGAGATACATTTACTTTCCTCCACAAATAAATGCATCTCCGCATAAATTTTTAATTTCTTCTTCTGTCGGATATCTGTCTATTCTTGAGTGACGAATCTTGTATATTTCAACGGAGATACATTTACTTTCCTCCAGAAATAAATGCATCTCCGCATAAACTTTTAATTTCTTCATCTGTCGCATATCTGTCTATTCTTGAGTGACGATACTTGTATATTTCAACGGAGATACATTTATTTTGCTCCAGAAATAAATGCATCTCCGCATAAATATTTAATAAATTCTTTTGTCGGATATCTGTCTATTCTTGAGTTACGAATCTGGTATATTTCAACGGAGATACATTTACTTTCCTCCAGAAATAAATGCATCTCCGCATAAATATTTAATTTCTTCTTCTGTCGGATATCTGTTTTTTCTTGAGTGACGATTCTGGTATATTTCAACGGAGATACATTTACTTTCCTCCAGAAATAAATGCATCTCCGCATAAATATTTCATTTCTTCTTCTGTCGGATATCTGTCTATTCTTGAGTGACAAATCTTGTACATTTCAACGGAGATACATTTACTTTCCTCCAGAAATAAATGCATCTCCGCATAAATATTTCATTTCTTCTTCTGTCGGATATCTGTGTATTCTTGAGTGACGAATCTTGTATATTTCAACGGAGATACATTTACTTTCCTCCACAAATAAATGCATCTCCGCATAAATATTTAATTTCTTCTTCTGTCGGATATCTGTCTATTCTTGAGTGTCGAATCTTGTATATTTCATCGGAGATACATTTACTTTGCTCCAGAAATAAATGCATTTCCGCATAAATATATAATATGTTCTTCTGTCGGATATCTGTCTATTCTTGAGTTACGAATCTGGTATATTTCAACGGAGATTCATTTACTTTCCTCCAGAAATAAATGCATCTCCGCATAAATATTTTATTTCTTCTTCTGTCAGATATCTGTCTATTCTTGAGTGACGAATCTTGTATATTTCAACGGAGATACATTTACTTTCCTCCAGCAATAAATGCATCTCCGCATAAATATTTAATTTCTTCTTCTGACGGATATCTGTCTATTCTTGAGTGACGAATCTTGTATATTTCAACGGAGATACATTTGCATTCCTCCAGAAATAAATGCATCTCCGCATAAATATGTAATTTCTTCTTCTGTCGGATATCTGTTTTTTCTTGAGTGACGATTCTGGTATATTTCAACGGAGATACATTTACTTTCCTCCAGAAATAAATGCATCTCCGCATAAATATTTAATTTCTTCTTCTGTCGGATATCTGTCTATTCTTGAGTGACGAATCTTGAATATTTCAACGGAGATACATTTACTTTCCTCCAGAAATAAATGCATCTCCGCATAAACTTTTAATTTCTTCATCTGTCGCATATCTGTCTATTCTTGAGTGACGAATCTTGTATATTTCAACGGAGATACATTTATTTTGCTCCAGAAATAAATGCATCTCCGCATAAATATTTAATAACTTCTTCTGTCGGATATCTGTCTATTCTTGAGTTACGAATCTGGTATATTTCAACGGAGATACATTTAATTTCCTCCAGAAATAAATGCATCTCCGCATAAATATTTAATTTCTTCTTCTGTCGGATATCTGTTTTTTCTTGAGTGACGATTCTGGTATATTTCAACGGAGATACATTTACTTTCCTCCAGAAATAAATGCATCTCCGCATAAATATTTTATTTCTTCTTCTGTCGGATATCTGTCTATTCTTGAGTGACGAATCTTGTATATTTCAACGGAGATACATTTACTTTCCTCCTGCAATAAATGCATCTCCGCATAAATATTTAATTTCTTCTTCTGTCGGATATCTGTCTATTCTTGAGTGACGAGTCTTGTATATTTCAACGGAGATACATTTACATTCCTCCCGAAATAAATGCATCTCCGCATAAATATTTAATTTCTTCTTCTGTCGGATATCTGTCTATTCTTGAGTGACGAATCTTGTATATTTCAACGGAGATACATTTACTTTCCTCCAGAAATAAATGCATCTCCGCATAAATATTTCATTTCTTCTTCTGTCGGATATCTGTCTATTCTTGAGTGACGAATCTTGTATTTTTCAACGGAGATACATTTACTTTCCTCCACAAATAAATGCATCTCCGCATAAATTTTTAATTTCTTCTTCTGTCGGATATCTGTCTATTCTTGAGTGACGAATCTTGTATATTTCAACGGAGATACATTTTCTTTCCTCCAGAAATAAATGCATCTCCGCATAAACTTTTAATTTCTTCATCTGTCGCATATCTGTCTATTCTTGAGTGACGATACTTGTATATTTCAACGGAGATACTTTTATTTTGCTCCAGAAATAAATGCATCTCTGCATAAATATTTAATATCTTCTTCTGTCGGATATCTGTCTATTCTTGAGTTACGAATCTGGTATATTTCAACGGAGATACATTTACTTTCCTCCAGAAATAAATGCATCTCCGCATAAATACTTAATTTCTTCTTCTGTCGGATATCTGTTTTTTCTTGAGTGACGATTCTGGTATATTTCAACGGAGATACATTTACTTTCCTCCAGAAATAAATGCATCTCCGCATAAATATTTTATTTCTTCTTCTGTCGGATATCTGTCTATTCTTGAGTGACGAATCTTGTATATTTCAACGGAGATGCATTTACTTTCCTCCTGCAATAAATGCATCTCCGCATAAATATTTAATTTCTTCTTCTGTCGGATATCTGTCTATTCTTGAGTGACGAGTCTTGTATATTTCAACGGAGATACATTTACATTCCTCCCGAAATAAATGCATCTCCGCATAAATATTTAATTTCTCCTTCTGTGGGATATCTGTCTATTCTTGAGTGACAAATCTTCTATATTTCAACGGAGATACATTTACTTTCCTCCAGAAATAAATGCATCTCCGCATAAATATTTCATTTCTTCTTCTGTCGGATATCTGTCTATTCTTGAGTGACGAATCTTGTATATTTCAACTGAGATACATTTACTTTCCTCCACAAATAAATACATCTCCGCATAAATATTTAATTTCTTCTTCTGTCGGATATCTGTCTATTCTTGAGTGTCGAATCTTGTATATTTAATCGGAGATACATTTACTTTGCTCCAGAAATAAATGCATTTCCGCATAAATATATAATATGTTCTTCTGTCGGATATCTGTCTATTCTTGAGTTACGAATCTGGTATATTTCAACGGAGATTCATTTACTTTCCTCCAGAAATAAATGCATCTCCGCATAAATATTTTATTTCTTCTTCTGTCGGATATCTGTCTATTCTTGAGTGACGAATCTTGTATATTTCAACGGAGATACATTTACTTTCCTCCAGCAATAAATGCATCTCCGCATAAATATTTAATTTCTTCTTCTGTCGGATATCTGTCTATTCTTGAGTGACGAATCTTGTATATTTCAACGGAGATACATTTACTTTCCTCCAGAAATAAATGCATCTCCGCATAAATATTTAATTTCTTCATCTGTCGCATATCTGTCTATTCTTGAGTGACGAATCTTGTATATTTCAACGGAGATACATTTATTTTGCTCCAGAAATAAATGCATCTCCGCATAAATATTTAATATCTTCTTCTGTCGAATATCTGTCTATTCTTGAGTTACGAATCTGGTATATTTCAACGGAGATACATTTACTTTCCTCCAGAAATAAATGCATCTCCGCATAAATATTTAATTTCTTCTTCTGTCGGATATCTGTTTTTTCTTGAGTGACGATTCTGGTATATTTCAACGGAGATACATTTACTTTCCTCCAGAAATAAATGCATCTCCGCATAAATATTTTATTTCTTCCTCCGTCGGATATCTGTCTATTCTTGAGTGACGAATCTTGTATATTTCAACGGAGATACATTTACTTTCCTCCTGCAATGAATGCATCTCCGCGTAAATATTTAATTTCTTCTTCTGTCGGATATCTGTCTATTCTTGAGTGACGAGTCTTGTATATTTCAACGGAGATACATTTACATTCCTCCCGAAATAAATGCATCTCCGCATAAATATTTAATTTCTTCTTCTGTCGGATATCTGTCTATTCTTGAGTGACGAATCTTGTATATTTCAACGGAGATACATTTACTTTCCTCCAGAAATAAATGCATCTCCGCATAAATATTTCATTTCTTCTTCTGTCGGATATCTGTCTATTCTTGAGTGACGAATCTTGTATATTTCAACGGAGATACATTTACTTTCCTCCACAAATAAATGCATCTCCGCATAAATATATAATTTCTTCTTCTGTCGGATATCTGTCTATTCTTGAGTGTCGAATCTTGTATATTTCATCGGAGATACATTTACTTTCCTCCAGAAATAAATGCATCTCCGCATACATATTTAATTTCTTCTTCTGTCGGATATTTTTCTTTTCTTGAGTGACGAATCTTGCATATTTCAACGGAGATACATTTACTTTCCTCCAGAAATAAATGCATCTGCGCATAAATATTTTATTTCTTCTTCTGTCGGATATCTGTCTATTCGTGAGTGACGAATCTTCTATATTTCAACGGAGATACATTTACTTTCCTCCAGAAATAAATGCATCTCCGCATAAATATTTAATTTCTTCTTCTGTCGGATATCTGTTTTTTCTTGAGTGACGATTCTTGTATATTAAAACGGAGATACATTTACTTTCCTCCAGAAATAAATGCATCTCTGCATAAATAGTTAATTTCTTCTTCTGTTGGATATCTGTCTATTCTTGAGTGACGAATCTTGTATATTTCAACGGAGATACATTTACTTTTCTCCAGAAATAAATGCATAATCTCCGCATAAATATTTAATTCTTCTTCTGTCGGATATCTGTCTATTCTTGATTGTCGAATCTTGTATATTTCAACGGAGATACGTTTACTTTCCTCCAGCAATAAATGCATCTCCGCATAAATATTTAATTTCTTCTTCTGTCGGATATCTGTCTATCCTTGAGTGACGAATCTTGTATATTTCAACATAGATACATTTACTTTCCTTCAGAAATAAATGCATCTCCGCATAAATATTTAATTTCTTCTTCTGTCGGATATCTGTCTATTCTTGAGTGACGAATCTTGCATATTTCAGCGGAGATACATTTACATTCCTCCAGAAATAAATGCATCTCCGCATAAATATTTAATTTCTTCTTCTGTCGGGTATATGTCTATTCTTGAGTGACGAATCTTGTATATTTTATCGGAGATACATTTACTTTCCTCCAGAAATAAATTCATCTCCGCATAAATATTTAATTTCTTCTTCTGTCGGATATCTGTCTATTCTTGAGTGACGAATCTTGTATATTTCAACGGAGATACATTTACTTTCCTCCAGAAATAAATGCATCTCCGCATAAATATTTAATTTCTTCTTCTGTCGGATATCTGTCTATTCTTGAGTGACGAATCTTGTATATTTCAACGGAGATAGATTTACTTTCCTCCACAAATAAATGCATCTCCGCATAAATATTTAATTTCTTCTTCTGTCGGATATCTGTCTATTCTTGAGTGACGAATCTTGTATATTTCAACGGAGATACATTTACTTTCCTCCAGAAATAAATGCATCTCCGCATAAATTTTTAATTTCTTCATCTGTCAGATATCTGTCTATTCTTGAGTGACGAATCTTGTATATTTCAACGCAGATACATTTACTTTGCTCCAGAAATAAATGCATTTCCGCATAAATATTTAATATCTTCTTCTGTCGGATATCTGTCTATTCTTGATTTATGAATCTGGTATATTTCAACGGAGATTCATTTACTTTCCTCCAGAAATAAATGCATCTCCGCATAAACTTTTAATTTCTTCATCTGTCGCATATCTGTCTATTCTTGAGTGACGAATCTTGTATATTTCAACTGAGATACATTTACTTTCCTCCACAAATAAATGCATCTCCGCATAAATATTTAATTTCTTCTTCTGTCGGATATCTGTCTATTCTTGAGTGTCGAATCTTGTATATTTAATCGGAGATACATTTACTTTGCTCCAGAAATAAATGCATTTCCGCATAAATATATAATATGTTCTTCTGTCGGATATCTGTCTATTCTTGAGTTACGAATCTGGTATATTTCAACGGAGATTCATTTACTTTCCTCCAGAAATAAATGCATCTCCGCATAAATATTTTATTTCTTCTTCTGTCGGATATCTGTCTATTCTTGAGTGACGAATCTTGTATATTTCAACGGAGATACATTTACTTTCCTCCAGCAATAAATGCATCTCCGCATAAATATTTAATTTCTTCTTCTGTCGGATATCTGTCTATTCTTGAGTGACGAATCTTGTATATTTCAACGGAGATACATTTACTTTCCTCCAGAAATAAATGCATCTCCGCATAAATATTTAATTTCTTCATCTGTCGCATATCTGTCTATTCTTGAGTGACGAATCTTGTATATTTCAACGGAGATACATTTATTTTGCTCCAGAAATAAATGCATCTCCGCATAAATATTTAATATCTTCTTCTGTCGAATATCTGTCTATTCTTGAGTTACGAATCTGGTATATTTCAACGGAGATACATTTACTTTCCTCCAGAAATAAATGCATCTCCGCATAAATATTTAATTTCTTCTTCTGTCGGATATCTGTTTTTTCTTGAGTGACGATTCTGGTATATTTCAACGGAGATACATTTACTTTCCTCCAGAAATAAATGCATCTCCGCATAAATATTTTATTTCTTCTTCCGTCGGATATCTGTCTATTCTTGAGTGACGAATCTTGTATATTTCAACGGAGATACATTTACTTTCCTCCTGCAATGAATGCATCTCCGCGTAAATATTTAATTTCTTCTTCTGTCGGATATCTGTCTATTCTTGAGTGACGAGTCTTGTATATTTCAACGGAGATACATTTACATTCCTCCCGAAATAAATGCATCTCCGCATAAATATTTAATTTCTTCTTCTGTCGGATATCTGTCTATTCTTGAGTGACGAATCTTGTATATTTCAACGGAGATACATTTACTTTCCTCCAGAAAAAAATGCATCTCCGCATAAATATTTCATTTCTTCTTCTGTCGGATATCTGTCTATTCTTGAGTGACGAATCTTGTATATTTCAACGGAGATACATTTACTTTCCTCCACAAATAAATGCATCTCCGCATAAATATATAATTTCTTCTTCTGTCGGATATCTGTCTATTCTTGAGTGTCGAATCTTGTATATTTCATCGGAGATACATTTACTTTCCTCCAGAAATAAATGCATCTCCGCATACATATTTAATTTCTTCTTCTGTCGGATATTTTTCTTTTCTTGAGTGACGAATCTTGCATATTTCAACGGAGATACATTTACTTTCCTCCAGAAATAAATGCATCTGCGCATAAATATTTTATTTCTTCTTCTGTCGGATATCTGTCTATTCGTGAGTGACGAATCTTCTATATTTCAACGGAGATACATTTACTTTCCTCCAGAAATAAATGCATCTCCGCATAAATATTTAATTTCTTCTTCTGTCGGATATCTGTTTTTTCTTGAGTGACGATTCTTGTATATTTCAACGGAGATACATTTACTTTCCTCCAGAAATAAATGCATCTCTGCATAAATAGTTAATTTCTTCTTCTGTTGGATATCTGTCTATTCTTGAGTGACGAATCTTGTATATTTCAACGGAGATACATTTACTTTTCTCCAGAAATAAATGCATAATCTCCGCATAAATATTTAATTCTTCTTCTGTCGGATATCTGTCTATTCTTGATTGTCGAATCTTGTATATTTCAACGGAGATACGTTTACTTTCCTCCAGCAATAAATGCATCTCCGCATAAATATTTAATTTCTTCTTCTGTCGGATATCTGTCTATCCTTGAGTGACGAATCTTGTATATTTCAACATAGATACATTTACTTTCCTTCAGAAATAAATGCATCTCCGCATAAATATTTAATTTCTTCTTCTGTCGGATATCTGTCTATTCTTGAGTGACGAATCTTGCATATTTCAGCGGAGATACATTTACATTCCTCCAGAAATAAATGCATCTCCGCATAAATATTTAATTTCTTCTTCTGTCGGGTATATGTCTATTCTTGAGTGACGAATCTTGTATATTTTATCGGAGATACATTTACTTTCCTCCAGAAATAAATTCATCTCCGCATAAATATTTAATTTCTTCTTCTGTCGGATATCTGTCTATTCTTGAGTGACGAATCTTGTATATTTCAACGGAGATACATTTACTTTCCTCCAGAAATAAATGCATCTCCGCATAAATATTTAATTTCTTCTTCTGTCGGATATCTGTCTATTCTTGAGTGACGAATCTTGTATATTTCAACGGAGATAGATTTACTTTCCTCCACAAATAAATGCATCTCCGCATAAATATTTAATTTCTTCTTCTGTCGGATATCTGTCTATTCTTGAGTGACGAATCTTGTATATTTCAACGGAGATACATTTACTTTCCTCCAGAAATAAATGCATCTCCGCATAAATTTTTAATTTCTTCATCTGTCAGATATCTGTCTATTCTTGAGTGACGAATCTTGTATATTTCAACGCAGATACATTTACTTTGCTCCAGAAATAAATGCATTTCCGCATAAATATTTAATATCTTCTTCTGTCGGATATCTGTCTATTCTTGATTTATGAATCTGGTATATTTCAACGGAGATTCATTTACTTTCCTCCAGAAATAAATGCATCTCCGCATAAATATTTCATTTCTTCTTCTGTCGGATATCTGTCTATTCTTGAGTGACGAATCTTGTATATTTCAACGGAGATACATTTACTTTCCTCCACAAATAAATGCATCTCCGCATAAATATTTAATTTCTTCTTCTGTCGGATATCTGTCTATTCTTGAGTGTCGAATCTTGTATATTTCATCGGAGATACATTTACTTTGCTCCAGAAATAAATGCATTTCCGCATAAATATATAATATGTTCTTCTGTCGGATATCTGTCTATTCTTGAGTTACGAATCTGGTATATTTCAACGGAGATTCATTTACTTTCCTCCAGAAATAAATGCATCTCCGCATAAATATTTTATTTCTTCTTCTGTCGGATATCTGTCTATTCTTGAGTGACGAATCTTGTATATTTCAACGGAGATACATTTGCATTCCTCCAGAAATAAATGCATCTCCGCATAAATATTTAATTTCTTCTTCTGTCGGATATCTGTTTTTTCTTGAGTGACGATTCTGGTATATTTCAACGGAGATACATTTACTTTCCTCGAGAAATAAATGCATCTCCGCATAAATATTTAATTTCTTCTTCTGTCGGATATCTGTCTATTCTTGAGTGACGAATCTTGTATATTTCAACGGAGATACATTTACTTTCCTCCTGCAATAAATGCATCTCCGCATAAATATTTAATTTCTTCTTCTGTCGGATATCTGTCTATTCTTGAGTGACGAGTCTTGTATATTTCAACGGAGATAAATTTACATTCCTCCCGAAATAAATGCATCTCCGCATAAATATTTAATTTCTTCTTCTGTCGGATATCTGTCTATTCTTGAGTGACGAATCTTGTATATTTCAACGGAGATACATTTACTTTCCTCCAGAAATAAATGCATCTCCGCATAAATATTTCATTTCTTCTTCTGTCGGATATCTGTCTATTCTTGAGTGACGAATCTTGTATATTTCAACGGAGATACATTTACTTTCCTCCACAAATAAATGCATCTCCGCATAAATTTTTAATTTCTTCTTCTGTCGGATATCTGTCTATTCTTGAGTGACGAATCTTGTATATTTCAACGGAGATACATTTTCTTTCCTCCAGAAATAAATGCATCTCCGCATAAACTTTTAATTTCTTCATCTGTCGCATATCTGTCTATTCTTGAGTGACGATACTTGTATATTTCAACGGAGATACATTTATTTTGCTCCAGAAATAAATGCATCTCTGCATAAATATTTAATATCTTCTTCTGTCGGATATCTGTCTATTCTTGAGTTACGAATCTGGTATATTTCAACGGAGATACATTTACTTTCCTCCAGAAATAAATGCATCTCCGCATAAAAACTTAATTTCTTCTTCTGTCGGATATCTGTTTTTTCTTGAGTGACGATTCTGGTATATTTCAACGGAGATACATTTACTTTCCTCCAGAAATAAATGCATCTCCGCATAAATATTTTATTTCTTCTTCTGTCGGATATCTGTCTATTCTTGAGTGACGAATCTTGTATATTTCAACGGAGATGCATTTACTTTCCTCCTGCAATAAATGCATCTCCGCATAAATATTTAATTTCTTCTTCTGTCGGATATCTGTCTATTCTTGAGTGACGAGTCTTGTATATTTCAACGGAGATACATTTACATTCCTCCCGAAATAAATGCATCTCCGCATAAATATTTAATTTCTCCTTCTGTCGGATATCTGTCTATTCTTGAGTGACAAATCTTGTATATTTCAACGGAGATACATTTACTTTCCTCCAGAAATAAATGCATCTCCGCATAAATATTTCATTTCTTCTTCTGTCGGATATCTGTCTATTCTTGAGTGACGAATCTTGTATATTTCAACTGAGATACATTTACTTTCCTCCACAAATAAATACATCTCCGCATAAATATTTAATTTCTTCTTCTGTCGGATATCTGTCTATTCTTGAGTGTCGAATCTTGTATATTTAATCGGAGATACATTTACTTTGCTCCAGAAATAAATGCATTTCCGCATAAATATATAATATGTTCTTCTGTCGGATATCTGTCTATTCTTGAGTTACGAATCTGGTATATTTCAACGGAGATTCATTTACTTTCCTCCAGAAATAAATGCATCTCCGCATAAATATTTTATTTCTTCTTCTGTCGGATATCTGTCTATTCTTGAGTGACGAATCTTGTATATTTCAACGGAGATACATTTACTTTCCTCCAGCAATAAATGCATCTCCGCATAAATATTTAATTTCTTCTTCTGTCGGATATCTGTCTATTCTTGAGTGACGAATCTTGTATATTTCAACGGAGATACATTTACTTTCCTCCAGAAATAAATGCATCTCCGCATAAATATTTAATTTCTTCATCTGTCGCATATCTGTCTATTCTTGAGTGACGAATCTTGTATATTTCAACGGAGATACATTTATTTTGCTCCAGAAATAAATGCATCTCCGCATAAATATTTAATATCTTCTTCTGTCGAATATCTGTCTATTCTTGAGTTACGAATCTGGTATATTTCAACGGAGATACATTTACTTTCCTCCAGAAATAAATGCATCTCCGCATAAATATTTAATTTCTTCTTCTGTCGGATATCTGTTTTTTCTTGAGTGACGATTCTGGTATATTTCAACGGAGATACATTTACTTTCCTCCAGAAATAAATGCATCTCCGCATAAATATTTTATTTCTTCCTCCGTCGGATATCTGTCTATTCTTGAGTGACGAATCTTGTATATTTCAACGGAGATACATTTACTTTCCTCCTGCAATGAATGCATCTCCGCGTAAATATTTAATTTCTTCTTCTGTCGGATATCTGTCTATTCTTGAGTGACGAGTCTTGTATATTTCAACGGAGATACATTTACATTCCTCCCGAAATAAATGCATCTCCGCATAAATATTTAATTTCTTCTTCTGTCGGATATCTGTCTATTCTTGAGTGACGAATCTTGTATATTTCAACGGAGATACATTTACTTTCCTCCAGAAATAAATGCATCTCCGCATAAATATTTCATTTCTTCTTCTGTCGGATATCTGTCTATTCTTGAGTGACGAATCTTGTATATTTCAACGGAGATACATTTACTTTCCTCCACAAATAAATGCATCTCCGCATAAATATATAATTTCTTCTTCTGTCGGATATCTGTCTATTCTTGAGTGTCGAATCTTGTATATTTCATCGGAGATACATTTACTTTCCTCCAGAAATAAATGCATCTCCGCATACATATTTAATTTCTTCTTCTGTCAGATATTTTTCTTTTCTTGAGTGACGAATCTTGCATATTTCAACGGAGATACATTTACTTTCCTCCAGAAATAAATGCATCTGCGCATAAATATTTTATTTCTTCTTCTGTCGGATATCTGTCTATTCGTGAGTGACGAATCTTCTATATTTCAACGGAGATACATTTACTTTCCTCCAGAAATAAATGCATCTCCGCATAAATATTTAATTTCTTCTTCTGTCGGATATCTGTTTTTTCTTGAGTGACGATTCTTGTATATTTCAACGGAGATACATTTACTTTCCTCCAGAAATAAATGCATCTCTGCATAAATAGTTAATTTCTTCTTCTGTTGGATATCTGTCTATTCTTGAGTGACGAATCTTGTATATTTCAACGGAGATACATTTACTTTTCTCCAGAAATAAATGCATAATCTCCGCATAAATATTTAATTCTTCTTCTGTCGAATATCTGTCTATTCTTGATTGTCGAATCTTGTATATTTCAACGGAGATACGTTTACTTTCCTCCAGCAATAAATGCATCTCCGCATAAATATTTAATTTCTTCTTCTGTCGGATATCTGTCTATCCTTGAGTGACGAATCTTGTATATTTCAACATAGATACATTTACTTTCCTTCAGAAATAAATGCATCTCCGCATAAATATTTAATTTCTTCTTCTGTCGGATATCTGTCTATTCTTGAGTGACGAATCTTGCATATTTCAGCGGAGATACATTTGCATTCCTCCAGAAATAAATGCATCTCCGCATAAATATTTAATTTCTTCTTCTGTCGGGTATATGTCTATTCTTGAGTGACGAATCTTGTATATTTTATCGGAGATACATTTACTTTCCTCCAGAAATAAATTCATCTCCGCATAAATATTTAATTTCTTCTTCTGTCGGATATCTGTCTATTCTTGAGTGACGAATCTTGTATATTTCAACGGAGATACATTTACTTTCCTCCAGAAATAAATGCATCTCCGCATAAATATTTAATTTCTTCTTCTGTCGGATATCTGTCTATTCTTGAGTGACGAATCTTGTATATTTCAACGGAGATAGATTTACTTTCCTCCACAAATAAATGCATCTCCGCATAAATATTTAATTTCTTCTTCTGTCGGATATCTGTCTATTCTTGAGTGACGAATCTTGTATATTTCAACGGAGATACATTTACTTTCCTCCAGAAATAAATGCATCTCCGCATAAATTTTTAATTTCTTCATCTGTCAGATATCTGTCTATTCTTGAGTGACGAATCTTGTATATTTCAACGCAGATACATTTACTTTGCTCCAGAAATAAATGCATTTCCGCATAAATATTTAATATCTTCTTCTGTCGGATATCTGTCTATTCTTGATTTATGAATCTGGTATATTTCAACGGAGATTCATTTACTTTCCTCCAGAAATAAATGCATCTCCGCATAAACTTTTAATTTCTTCATCTGTCGCATATCTGTCTATTCTTGAGTGACGAATCTTGTATATTTCAACTGAGATACATTTACTTTCCTCCACAAATAAATGCATCTCCGCATAAATATTTAATTTCTTCTTCTGTCGGATATCTGTCTATTCTTGAGTGTCGAATCTTGTATATTTAATCGGAGATACATTTACTTTGCTCCAGAAATAAATGCATTTCCGCATAAATATATAATATGTTCTTCTGTCGGATATCTGTCTATTCTTGAGTTACGAATCTGGTATATTTCAACGGAGATTCATTTACTTTCCTCCAGAAATAAATGCATCTCCGCATAAATATTTTATTTCTTCTTCTGTCGGATATCTGTCTATTCTTGAGTGACGAATCTTGTATATTTCAACGGAGATACATTTACTTTCCTCCAGCAATAAATGCATCTCCGCATAAATATTTAATTTCTTCTTCTGTCGGATATCTGTCTATTCTTGAGTGACGAATCTTGTATATTTCAACGGAGATACATTTACTTTCCTCCAGAAATAAATGCATCTCCGCATAAATATTTAATTTCTTCATCTGTCGCATATCTGTCTATTCTTGAGTGACGAATCTTGTATATTTCAACGGAGATACATTTATTTTGCTCCAGAAATAAATGCATCTCCGCATAAATATTTAATATCTTCTTCTGTCGAATATCTGTCTATTCTTGAGTTACGAATCTGGTATATTTCAACGGAGATACATTTACTTTCCTCCAGAAATAAATGCATCTCCGCATAAATATTTAATTTCTTCTTCTGTCGGATATCTGTTTTTTCTTGAGTGACGATTCTGGTATATTTCAACGGAGATACATTTACTTTCCTCCAGAAATAAATGCATCTCCGCATAAATATTTTATTTCTTCTTCCGTCGGATATCTGTCTATTCTTGAGTGACGAATCTTGTATATTTCAACGGAGATACATTTACTTTCCTCCTGCAATGAATGCATCTCCGCGTAAATATTTAATTTCTTCTTCTGTCGGATATCTGTCTATTCTTGAGTGACGAGTCTTGTATATTTCAACGGAGATACATTTACATTCCTCCCGAAATAAATGCATCTCCGCATAAATATTTAATTTCTTCTTCTGTCGGATATCTGTCTATTCTTGAGTGACGAATCTTGTATATTTCAACGGAGATACATTTACTTTCCTCCAGAAATAAATGCATCTCCGCATAAATATTTCATTTCTTCTTCTGTCGGATATCTGTCTATTCTTGAGTGACGAATCTTGTATATTTCAACGGAGATACATTTACTTTCCTCCACAAATAAATGCATCTCCGCATAAATATATAATTTCTTCTTCTGTCGGATATCTGTCTATTCTTGAGTGTCGAATCTTGTATATTTCATCGGAGATACATTTACTTTCCTCCAGAAATAAATGCATCTCCGCATACATATTTAATTTCTTCTTCTGTCGGATATTTTTCTTTTCTTGAGTGACGAATCTTGCATATTTCAACGGAGATACATTTACTTTCCTCCAGAAATAAATGCATCTGCGCATAAATATTTTATTTCTTCTTCTGTCGGATATCTGTCTATTCGTGAGTGACGAATCTTCTATATTTCAACGGAGATACATTTACTTTCCTCCAGAAATAAATGCATCTCCGCATAAATATTTAATTTCTTCTTCTGTCGGATATCTGTTTTTTCTTGAGTGACGATTCTTGTATATTTCAACGGAGATACATTTACTTTCCTCCAGAAATAAATGCATCTCTGCATAAATAGTTAATTTCTTCTTCTGTTGGATATCTGTCTATTCTTGAGTGACGAATCTTGTATATTTCAACGGAGATACATTTAATTTTCTCCAGAAATAAATGCATAATCTCCGCATAAATATTTAATTCTTCTTCTGTCGGATATCTGTCTATTCTTGATTGTCGAATCTTGTATATTTCAACGGAGATACGTTTACTTTCCTCCAGCAATAAATGCATCTCCGCATAAATATTTAATTTCTTCTTCTGTCGGATATCTGTCTATCCTTGAGTGACGAATCTTGTATATTTCAACATAGATACATTTACTTTCCTTCAGAAATAAATGCATCTCCGCATAAATATTTAATTTCTTCTTCTGTCGGATATCTGTCTATTCTTGAGTGACGAATCTTGCATATTTCAGCGGAGATACATTTACATTCCTCCAGAAATAAATGCATCTCCGCATAAATATTTAATTTCTTCTTCTGTCGGGTATATGTCTATTCTTGAGTGACGAATCTTGTATATTTTATCGGAGATACATTTACTTTCCTCCAGAAATAAATTCATCTCCGCATAAATATTTAATTTCTTCTTCTGTCGGATATCTGTCTATTCTTGAGTGACGAATCTTGTATATTTCAACGGAGATACATTTACTTTCCTCCAGAAATAAATGCATCTCCGCATAAATATTTAATTTCTTCTTCTGTCGGATATCTGTCTATTCTTGAGTGACGAATCTTGTATATTTCAACGGAGATAGATTTACTTTCCTCCACAAATAAATGCATCTCCGCATAAATATTTAATTTCTTCTTCTGTCGGATATCTGTCTATTCTTGAGTGACGAATCTTGTATATTTCAACGGAGATACATTTACTTTCCTCCAGAAATAAATGCATCTCCGCATAAATTTTTAATTTCTTCATCTGTCAGATATCTGTCTATTCTTGAGTGACGAATCTTGTATATTTCAACGCAGATACATTTACTTTGCTCCAGAAATAAATGCATTTCCGCATAAATATTTAATATCTTCTTCTGTCGGATATCTGTCTATTCTTGATTTATGAATCTGGTATATTTCAACGGAGATTCATTTACTTTCCTCCAGAAATAAATGCATCTCCGCATAAATATTTCATTTCTTCTTCTGTCGGATATCTGTCTATTCTTGAGTGACGAATCTTGTATATTTCAACGGAGATACATTTACTTTCCTCCACAAATAAATGCATCTCCGCATAAATATTTAATTTCTTCTTCTGTCGGATATCTGTCTATTCTTGAGTGTCGAATCTTGTATATTTCATCGGAGATACATTTACTTTGCTCCAGAAATAAATGCATTTCCGCATAAATATATAATATGTTCTTCTGTCGGATATCTGTCTATTCTTGAGTTACGAATCTGGTATATTTCAACGGAGATTCATTTACTTTCCTCCAGAAATAAATGCATCTCCGCATAAATATTTTATTTCTTCTTCTGTCGGATATCTGTCTATTCTTGAGTGACGAATCTTGTATATTTCAACGGAGATACATTTGCATTCCTCCAGAAATAAATGCATCTCCGCATAAATATTTAATTTCTTCTTCTGTCGGATATCTGTTTTTTCTTGAGTGACGATTCTGGTATATTTCAACGGAGATACATTAACTTTCCTCCAGAAATAAATGCATCTCCGCATAAATATTTAATTTCTTCTTCTGTCGGATATCTGTCTATTCTTAAGTGACGAATCTTGTATATTTCAACGGAGATACATTTACTTTCCTCCACAAATAAATGCATCTCCGCATAAATATTTAATTTCTTCTTCTGTCGGATATCTGTCTATTCTTGAGTGACGAATCTTGTATATTTCAACGGAGATACATTTACTTTCCTCCAGAAATAAATGCATCTACGCATAAACTTTTAATTTCTTCATCTGTCGCATATCTGTCTATTCTTGAGTGACGAATCTTGTATATTTCAACGGAGATACATTTATTTTGCTCCAGAAATAAATGCATCTCCGCATAAATATTTAATATCTTCTTCTGTCGGATATCTGTCTATTCTTGAGTTACGAATCTGGTATATTTCAACGGAGATACATTTACTTTCCTCCAGAAATAAATGCATCTCCGCATAAATATTTAATTTCTTCTTCTGTCGGATATTTTTCTTGAGTGACGATTCTGGTATATTTCAACGGAGATACATTTACTTTCCTCCAGAAATAAATGCATCTCCGCATAAATATTTTATTTCTTCTTCTGTCGGATATCTGTCTATTCTTGAGTGACGAATCTTGTATATTTCAACGGAGATACATTTTCTTTCCTCCTAAAATAAATGCATCTCCGCATAAATATTTAATTTCTTCTTCTGTCGGATATCTGTCTATTCTTGAGTGACGAGTCTTGTATATTTCAACGGAGATACATTTACATTCGTCCCGAAATAAATGCATCTCCGCATAAATATTTAATTTCTTCTTCTGTCGGATATCTGTCTATTCTTGAGTGACGAATCTTGTATATTTCAACGGAGATACATTTACTTTCCTCCAGAAATAAATGCATCTCCGCAAAAATATTTCATTTCTTCTTCTGTCGGATATCTGTCTATTCTTGAGTGACGAATCTTGTATATTTCAACGGAGATACATTTACTTTCCTCCACAAATAAATGCATCTCCGCATAAATATTTAATTTCTTCTTCTGTCGGATATCTGTCTATTCTTGAGTGTCGAATCTTGTATATTTCATCGGAGATACATTTACTTTCCTCCAGAAATAAATGCATCTCCGCATAAATATTTAATTTCTTCTTCTGTCGGATATCTGTCTTTTCTTGAGTGACGAATCTTCCATATTTCAACGGAGATACATTTACTTTCCTCCAGAAATAAATGCATCTGCGCATAAATATTTTATTTCTTCTTCTGTCGGATATCTGTCTATTCGTGTGTGACGAATCTTGTATATTTCAACGGAGATACATTTACTTTCCTCCAGAAATAAATGCATCTCCGCATAAATATATAATTTCTTCTTCTGTCGGATATCTGTTTTTTCTTGAGTGACGATTCTTGTATATTTCAACGGAGATACATTTACTTTCCTCCAGAAATAAATGCATCTCTGCATAAATATTTAATTTCTTCTTCTGTTGGATATCTGTCTATTCTTGAGTGACGAATCTTGTATATTTCAACGGAGATACATTTACTTTTCTCCAGAAATAAATGCATAATCTCCGCATAAATATTTAATTCTTCTTCTGTCGGATATCTGTCTATTCTTGATTGTCGAATCTTGTATATTTCAACGGAGATACATTTACTTTCCTCCAGCAATAAATGCATCTCCGCATAAATATTTAATTTCTTCTTCTGTCGGATATCTGTCTATCCTTGAGTGACGAATCTTGTATATTTCAACATAGATACATTTACTTTCCTTCAGAAATAAATGCATCTCCGCATAAATATTTAATTTCTTCTTCTGTCGGATATCTGTCTATTCTTGAGTGACGAATCTTGCATATTTCAGCGGAGATACATTTACATTCCTCCAGAAATAAATGCATTTCCGCATAAATATTTAATTTCTTCTTCTGTCGGGTATATATCTATTCTTGAGTGACGAATCTTGTATATTTCAACGTAGATACATTTACTATCCTCCAGAAATAAATGCATCTCCGCATAAATATTTCATTTCTTCTTCTGTCGGATATCTGTCTATTCTTGAGTGACGAATCTTGTATATTTCAACGGAGATACATTTACTTTCCCCCACAAATAAATGCATCTCCGCATAAATATTTAATTTCTTCTTCTGTCGGATACCTGTCTATTCTTGAGTGTCGAATCTTGTATATTTCATCGGAGATACATTTATTTTCCTCCAGAAATAAATGCATCTCCACATAAATATTTTATTTCTTCTTCTGTCGGATATCTGTCTATTCGTGAGTGACGAATCTTGTATATTTCAACGGAGATACATTTACTTTCCTTCAGAAATAAATGCATCTCCGCATAAATATTTAATTTCTTCTTCTGACGGATATCTGTCTATTCTTGAGTGACGAATCTTGCATATTTCAGCGGAGATACATTTACATTCCTCCAGAGATAAATGCATCTCCGCATAAATATTTAATTTCTTCTTCTGTCGGATATCTGTCTATTCTTGACTGACGAATCTTGTATATTTCAACGGAGATACATTTACAATCCTCCAGAAATAAATGCATCTCCGCATAAATATTTAATTTCTTCTTCTGTCGGATATCTGTCTATTCTTGAGTGTCGAATCTTGTATATTTCATCGGAGATACATTTATTTTCCTCCAGAAATAAATGCATCTCCACATAAATATTTTATTTCTTCTTCTGTCGGATATCTGTCTATTCGTGAGTGACGAATCTTGTATATTTCAACGGAGATACATTTACTTTCCTCCAGAAATAAATGCATCTCCGCATAAATATTTAATTTCTTCTTCTGTCGGATATCTGTTTTTTCTTGAGTGACGATTCTTGTATATTTCAACGGAGATGCATTTACTTTCCTCCAGAAATAAATGCATCTCTGCATAAATATTTAATTTCTTCTTCTGTTAGATATCTGTCTATTCTTGAGTGACGAATCTTGTATATTTCAACGGAGATACATTTACTTTCCCCCACAAATAAATGCATCTCCGCATAAATATTTAATTTCTTCTTCTGTCGTATATCTGTCTATTCGTGAGTGACGAATCTTGTATATTTCAACGGAGATACATTTACTTTCCTCCAGAAATAAATGCATCTCCGCATAAATATTTAATTTCTTCTTCTGTCGGATATCTGTTTTTTCTTGAGTGACGATTCTTGTATATTTCAACGGAGATGCATTTACTTTCTTCCAGAAATAAATGCATCTCTGCATAAATATTTAATTTCTTCTTCTGTTAGATATCTGTCTATTCTTGAGTGACGAATCTTGTATATTTCAACGGAGATACATTTACTTTCCCCCACAAATAAATGCATCTCCGCATAAATATTTAATTTCTTCTTCTGTCGGATATCTGTCTTTTCTTGAGTGACGAATCTTGCATATTTCAAGATACATTTACTTTCCTCCAGAAATAAATGCATCTCCGCATAAATATTTTATTTCTTCTTCTGTCGGATATCTGTCTATTCTTGAGTGACGAATCTTGTATATTTCAACGGAGATACATTTACATTCCTCCAGAAATAAATGCATTTCCGCATAAATATTTAATTTCTTCTTCTGTCGGGTATATGTCTATTCTTGAGTGACGAATCTTGTATATTTTATCGGAGATACATTTACTTTCCTCCAGCAATAAATGCATCTCCGCATAAATATTTAATTTCTTCTTCTGTCGGATATCTGTCTATTCTTGAGTGACGAATCTGGTATATTTCAACGGAGATACATTTGCATTCCTCCAGAAATAAATGCATCTCCGCATAAATATTTAATTTCTTCTTCTGTCGGATATCTGTTTTTTCTTGAGTGACGATTCTGGTATATTTCAACGGAGATACATTTACTTTCCTCCAGAAATAAATGCATCTCCGCATAAATATTTAATTTCTTCTTCTGTCGGATATCTCTCTATTCTTGAGTGACGAATCTTGTATATTTCAACGGAGATACATTTACTTTCCTCCACAAATAAATGCATCTCCGCATAAATATTTAATTTCTTCTTCTGTCGGATATCTGTCTATTCTTGAGTGACGAATCTTGTATATTTCAACGGAGATACATTTACTTTCCTCCAGAAATAAATGCATCTCCGCATAAACTTTTAATTTCTTCATCTGTCGCATATCTGTCTATTCTTGAGTGACGAATCTTGTATATTTCAACGGAGATACATTTATTTTGCTCCAGAAATAAATGCATCTCCGCATAAATATTTAATAACTTCTTCTGTCGGATATCTGTCTATTCTTGAGTTACGAATCTGGTATATTTCAACGGAGATACATTTACTTTCCTCCAGAAATAAATGCATCTCCGCATAAATATTTAATTTCTTCTTCTGTCGGATATCTGTTTTTTCTTGAGTGACGATTCTGGTATATTTCAACGGAGATACATTTACTTTCCTCCAGAAATAAATGCATCTCCGCATAAATATTTTATTTCTTCTTCTGTCGGATATCTGTCTATTCTTGAGTGACGAATCTTGTATATTTCAACGGAGATACATTTACTTTCCTCCTGCAATAAATGCATCTCCGCATAAATATTTAATTTCTTCTTCTGTCGGATATCTGTCTATTCTTGAGTGACGAATCTTGTATATTTCAACGGAGATACATTTACTTTCCTCCAGAAATAAATGCATCTCCGCATAAATATTTCATTTCTTCTTCTGTCGGATATCTGTCTATTCTTGAGTGACGAATCTTGTATATTTCAACGGAGATACATTTACTTTCCTCCACAAATAAATGCATCTCCGCATAAATTTTTAATTTCTTCTTCTGTCGGATATCTGTCTATTCTTGAGTGACGAATCTTGTATATTTCAACGGAGATACATTTACTTTCCTCCAGAAATAAATGCATCTCGGCATAAACTTTTAATTTCTTCATCTGTCGCATATCTGTCTATTCTTGAGTGACGATACTTGTATATTTCAAGGGAGATACATTTATTTTGCTCCAGAAATAAATGCATCTCCGCATAAATATTTAATATCTTCTTCTGTCGGATATCTGTCTATTCTTGAGTTACGAATCTGGTATATTTCAACGGAGATACATTTACTTTCCTCCAGAAATAAATGCATCTCCGCATAAATATTTAATTTCTTCTTCTGTCGGATATCTGTTTTTTCTTGAGTGACGATTCTGGTATATTTCAACGGAGATACATTTACTTTCCTCCAGAAATAAATGCATCTCCGCATAAATATTTTATTTCTTCTTCTGTCGGATATCTGTCTATTCTTGAGTGACGAATCTTGTATATTTCAACGGAGATGCATTTACTTTCCTCCTGCAATAAATGCATCTCCGCATAAATATTTAATTTCTTCTTCTGTCGGATATCTGTCTATTCTTGAGTGACGAGTCTTGTATATTTCAACGGAGATACATTTACATTCCTCCCGAAATAAATGCATCTCCGCATAAATATTTAATTTCTCCTTCTGTCGGATATCTGTCTATTCTTGAGTGACAAATCTTGTATATTTCAACGGAGATACATTTACTTTCCTCCAGAAATAAATGCATCTCCGCATAAATATTTCATTTCTTCTTCTGTCGGATATCTGTCTATTCTTGAGTGACGAATCTTGTATATTTCAACGGAGATACATTTACTTTCCTCCACAAATAAATGCATCTCCGCATAAATATTTAATTTCTTCTTCTGTCGGATATCTGTCTATTCTTGAGTGTCGAATCTTGTATATTTTATCGGAGATACATTTACTTTGCTCCAGAAATAAATGCATTTCCGCATAAATATATAATATGTTCTTCTGTCGGATATCTGTCTATTCTTGAGTTACGAATCTGGTATATTTCAACGGAGATTCATTTACTTTCCTCCAGAAATAAATGCATCTCCGCATAAATATTTTATTTCTTCTTCTGTCGGATATCTGTCTATTCTTGAGTGACGAATCTTGTATATTTCAACGGAGATACATTTACTTTCCTCCAGCAATAAATGCATCTCCGCATAAATATTTAATTTCTTCTTCTGTCGGATATCTGTCTATTCTTGAGTGACGAATCTTGTATATTTCAACGGAGATACATTTACTTTCCTCCAGAAATAAATGCATCTCCGCATAAATATTTAATTTCTTCATCTGTCGCATATCTGTCTATTCTTGAGTGACGAATCTTGTATATTTCAACGGAGATACATTTATTTTGCTCCAGAAATAAATGCATCTCCGCATAAATATTTAATATCTTCTTCTGTCGAATATCTGTCTATTCTTGAGTTACGAATCTGGTATATTTCAACGGAGATACATTTACTTTCCTCCAGAAATAAATGCATCTCCGCATAAATATTTAATTTCTTCTTCTGTCGGATATCTGTTTTTTCTTGAGTGACGATTCTGGTATATTTCAACGGAGATACATTTACTTTCCTCCAGAAATAAATGCATCTCCGCATAAATATTTTATTTCTTCTTCCGTCGGATATCTGTCTATTCTTGAGTGACGAATCTTGTATATTTCAACGGAGATACATTTACTTTCCTCCTGCAATAAATGCATCTCCGCATAAATATATAATTTCTTCTTCTGTCGGATATCTGTCTATTCTTGAGTGTCGAATCTTGTATATTTCATCGGAGATACATTTACTTTCCTCCAGAAATAAATGCATCTCCGCATATATATTTAATTTCTTCTTTTGTCGGATATCTGTCTTTTCTTGAGTGACGAATCTTGCATATTTCAACGGAGATACATTTACTTTCCTCCAGAAATAAATGCATCTGCGCATAAATATTTTATTTCTTCTTCTGTCGGATATCTGTCTATTCGTGAGTGACGAATCTTGCATATTTCAGCGGAGATACATTTACATTCCTCCAGAAATAAATGCATCTCCGCATAAATATTTAATTTCTTCTTCTGTCGGGTATATGTCTATTCTTGAGTGACGAATCTTGTATATTTCAACGGAGATACATTTACTATCCTCCAGAAATAAATGCATCTCCGCATAAATATTTCATTTCTTCTTCTGTCGGATATCTGTTTTTTCTTGAGTGACGATTCTTGTATATTTCAACGGAGATACATTTACTTTCCTCCAGAAATAAATGCATCTCTGCATAAATATTTAATTTCTTCTTCTGTTGGATATCTGTCTATTCTTGAGTGACGAATCTTGTATATTTCAACGGAGATACATTTACTTTTATCCAGAAATAAATGCATAATCTCCGCATAAATATTTAATTCTTCTTCTGTCGGATATCTGTCTATTCTTGATTGTCGAATCTTGTATATTTCAACATAGATACATTTACTTTCCTTCAGAAATAAATGCATCTCCGCATAAATATTTAATTTCTTCTTCTGTCGGATATCTGTCTATTCTTGAGTGACGAATCTTGCATATTTCAGCGGAGATACATTTACATTCCTCCAGAAATAAATGCATCTCCGCATAAATATTTAATTTCTTCTTCTGTCGGGTATATGTCTATTCTTGAGTGACGAATCTTGTATATTTCAACGGAGATACATTTACTATCCTCCAGAAATAAATGCATCTCCGCATAAATATTTCATTTCTTCTTCTGTCGGATATCTGTCTATTCTTGAGTGACGAATCTTGTATATTTCAACGGAGATACATTTACTTTCCCCCACAAATAAATGCATCTCCGCATTAATATTTAATTTCTTCTTCTGTCGGATATCTGTCTATTCTTGAGTGTCGAATCTTGTATATTTCATCGGAGATACATTTATTTTCCTCCAGAAATAAATGCATCTCCGCATAAATATTTAATTTTTTCTTCTGTCGGATATCTGTCTATTCTTGAGTGACGAATCTTGCATATTTCAGCGGAGATACATTTACATTCCTCCAGAAATAAATGCATCTCCACATAAATATTTTATTTCTTCTTCTGTCGGATATCTGTCTATTCGTGAGTGACGAATCTTGTATATTTCAACGGAGATACATTTACTTTCCTTCAGAAATAAATGCATCTCCGCATAAATATTTAATTTCTTCTTCTGACGGATATCTGTCTATTCTTGAGTGACGAATCTTGCATATTTCAGCGGAGATACATTTACATTCCTCCAGAGATAAATGCATCTCCGCATAAATATTTAATTTCTTCTTCTGTCGGATATCTGTCTATTCTTGACTGACGAATCTTGTATATTTCAACGGAGATACATTTACAATCCTCCAGAAATAAATGCATCTCCGCATAAATATTTAATTTCTTCTTCTGTCGGATATCTGTCTATTCTTGAGTGTCGAATCTTGTATATTTCATCGGAGATACATTTACTTTCCTCCAGAAATAAATGAATCTCCGCATAAATATTTAATTTCTTCTTCTGTCGGATATCTGTTTTTTCTTGAGAGACGATTCTTGTATATTTCAACGGAGATGCATTTACTTTCCTCCAGAAATAAATGCATCTCTGCATAAATATTTAATTTCTTCTTCTGTTAGATATCTGTCTATTCGTGAGTGACGAATCTTGTATATTTCAACGGAGATACATTTACTTTCCTCCAGAAATAAATGCATCTCCGCATAAATATTTAATTTCTTCTTCTGTCGGATATCTGTTTTTTCTTGAGTGACGATTCTTGTATATTTCAACGGAGATGCATTTACTTTCCTCCAGAAATAAATGCATCTCTGCATAAATATTTAATTTCTTCTTCTGTTAGATATCTGTCTATTCTTGAGTGACGAATCTTGTATATTTCAACGGAGATACATTTACTTTCCCCCACAAATAAATGCATCTCCGCATAAATATTTAATTTCTTCTTCTGTCGTATATCTGTCTATTCGTGAGTGACGAATCTTGTATATTTCAACGGAGATACATTTACTTTCCTCCAGAAATAAATGCATCTCCGCATAAATATTTAATTTCTTCTTCTGTCGGATATCTGTTTTTTCTTGAGTGACGATTCTTGTATATTTCAACGGAGATGCATTTACTTTCCTCCAGAAATAAATGCATCTCTGCATAAATAGTTAATTTCTTCTTCTGTTAGATATCTGTCTATTCTTGAGTGACGAATCTTGTATATTTCAACGGAGATACATTTACTTTCCCCCACAAATAAATGCATCTCCGCATAAATATTTAATTTCTTCTTCTGTCGGATATCTGTCTTTTCTTGAGTGACGAATCTTGCATATTTCAAGATACATTTACTTTCCTCCAGAAATAAATGCATCTCCGCATAAATATTTTATTTCTTCTTCTGTCGGATATCTGTCTATTCTTGAGTGACGAATCTTGTATATTTCAACGGAGATACATTTACATTCCTCCAGAAATAAATGCATTTCCGCATAAATATTTAATTTCTTCTTCTGTCGGGTATATGTCTATTCTTGAGTGACGAATCTTGTATATTTTATCGGAGATACATTTACTTTCCTCCAGCAATAAATGCATCTCCGCATAAATATTTAATTTCTTCTTCTGTCGGATATCTGTCTATTCTTGAGTGACGAATCTGGTATATTTCAACGGAGATACATTTGCATTCCTCCAGAAATAAATGCATCTCCGCATAAATATTTAATTTCTTCTTCTGTCGGATATCTGTTTTTTCTTGAGTGACGATTCTGGTATATTTCAACGGAGATACATTTACTTTCCTCCAGAAATAAATGCATCTCTGCATAAATATTTAATTTCTTCTTCTGTTGGATATCTGTCTATTCTTGAGTGACGAATCTTGTATATTTCAACGGAGATACATTTACTTTTCTCCAGAAATAAATGCATAATCTCCGCATAAATATTTAATTCTTCTTCTGTCGGATATCTGTCTATTCTTGATTGTCGAATCTTGTATATTTCAACATAGATACATTTACTTTCCTTCAGAAATAAATGCATCTCCGCATAAATATTTAATTTCTTCTTCTGTCGGATATCTGTCTATTCTTGAGTGACGAATCTTGCATATTTCAGCGGAGATACATTTACATTCCTCCAGAAATAAATGCATCTCCGCATAAATATTTAATTTCTTCTTCTGTCGGGTATATGTCTATTCTTGAGTGACGAATCTTGTATATTTCAACGGAGATACATTTACTATCCTCCAGAAATAAATGCATCTCCGCATAAATATTTCATTTCTTCTTCTGTCGGATATCTGTCTATTCTTGAGTGACGAATCTTGTATATTTCAACGGAGATACATTTATTTTGCCCCACAAATAAATGCATCTCCGCATAAATATTTAATTTCTTCTTCTGTCGGATATCTGTCTATTCTTGAGTGTCGAATCTTGTATATTTCATCGGAGATACATTTATTTTCCTCCAGAAATAAATGCATCTCCGCATAAATATTTAATTTTTTCTTCTGTCGGATATCTGTCTATTCTTGAGTGACGAATCTTGCATATTTCAGCGGAGATACATTTACATTCCTCCAGAAATAAATGCATCTCCACATAAATATTTTATTTCTTCTTCTGTCGGATATCTGTCTATTCGTGAGTGACGAATCTTGTATATTTCAACGGAGATACATTTACTTTCCTTCAGAAATAAATGCATCTCCGCATAAATATTTAATTTCTTCTTCTGACGGATATCTGTCTATTCTTGAGTGACGAATCTTGCATATTTCAGCGGAGATACATTTACATTCCTCCAGAGATAAATGCATCTCCGCATAAATATTTAATTTCTTCTTCTGTCGGATATCTGTCTATTCTTGACTGACGAATCTTGTATATTTCAACGGAGATACATTTACAATCCTCCAGAAATAAATGCATCTCCGCATAAATATTTAATTTCTTCTTCTGTCGGATATCTGTCTATTCTTGAGTGTCGAATCTTGTATATTTCATCGGAGATACATTTATTTTCCTCCAGAAATAAATGCATCTCCACATAAATATTTTATTTCTTCTTCTGTCGGATATCTGTCTATTCGTGAGTGACGAATCTTGTATATTTCAACGGAGATACATTTACTTTCCTCCAGAAATAAATGCATCTCCGCATAAATATTTAATTTCTTCTTCTGTCGGATATCTGTTTTTTCTTGAGTGACGATTCTTGTATATTTCAACGGAGATGCATTTACTTTCCTCCAGAAATAAATGCATCTCTGCATAAATATTTAATTTCTTCTTCTGTTAGATATCTGTCTATTCTTGAGTGACGAATCTTGTATATTTCAACGGAGATACATTTACTTTCCCCCACAAATAAATGCATCTCCGCATAAATATTTAATTTCTTCTTCTGTCGTATATCTGTCTATTCGTGAGTGACGAATCTTGTATATTTCAACGGAGATACATTTACTTTCCTCCAGAAATAAATGCATCTCCGCATAAATATTTAATTTCTTCTTCTGTCGGATATCTGTTTTTTCTTGAGTGACGATTCTTGTATATTTCAACGGAGATGCATTTACTTTCCTCCAGAAATAAATGCATCTCTGCATAAATATTTAATTTCTTCTTCTGTTAGATATCTGTCTATTCTTGAGTGACGAATCTTGTATATTTCAACGGAGATACATTTACTTTCCCCCACAAATAAATGCATCTCCGCATAAATATTTAATTTCTTCTTCTGTCGGATATCTGTCTTTTCTTGAGTGACGAATCTTGCATATTTCAAGATACATTTACTTTCCTCCAGAAATAAATGCATCTCCGCATAAATATTTTATTTCTTCTTCTTTCGGATATCTGTCTATTCTTGAGTGACGAATCTTGTATATTTCAACGGAGATACATTTACATTCCTCCAGAAATAAATGCATTTCCGCATAAATATTTAATTTCTTCTTCTGTCGGGTATATGTCTATTCTTGAGTGACGAATCTTGTATATTTTATCGGAGATACATTTACTTTCCTCCAGCAATAAATGCATCTCCGCATAAATATTTAATTTCTTCTTCTGTCGGATATCTGTCTATTCTTGAGTGACGAATCTGGTATATTTCAACGGAGATACATTTGCATTCCTCCAGAAATAAATGCATCTCCGCATAAATATTTAATTTCTTCTTCTGTCGGATATCTGTTTTTTCTTGAGTGACGATTCTGGTATATTTCAACGGAGATACATTTACTTTCCTCCAGAAATAAATGCATCTCCGCATAAATATTTAATTTCTTCTTCTGTCGGATATCTCTCTATTCTTGAGTGACGAATCTTGTATATTTCAACGGAGATACATTTACTTTCCTCCACAAATAAATGCATCTCCGCATAAATATTTAATTTCTTCTTCTGTCGGATATCTGTCTATTCTTGAGTGACGAATCTTGTATATTTCAACGGAGATACATTTACTTTCCTCCAGAAATAAATGCATCTCCGCATAAACTTTTAATTTCTTCATCTGTCGCATATCTGTCTATTCTTGAGTGACGAATCTTGTATATTTCAACGGAGATACATTTACTTTCCTCCAGAAATAAATGCATCTCCGCATAAATATTTCATTTCTTCTTCTGTCGGATATCTGTCTATTCTTGAGTGACGAATCTTGTATATTTCAACGGAGATACATTTACTTTCCTCCACAAATAAATGCATCTCCGCATAAATATATAATTTCTTCTTCTGTCGGATATCTGTCTATTCTTGAGTGTCGAATCTTGTATATTTCATCGGAGATACATTTACTTTCCTCCAGAAATAAATGCATCTCCGCATATATATTTAATTTCTTCTTTTGTCGGATATCTGTCTTTTCTTGAGTGACGAATCTTGCATATTTCAACGGAGATACATTTACTTTCCTCCAGAAATAAATGCATCTGCGCATAAATATTTTATTTCTTCTTCTGTCGGATATCTGTCTATTCGTGAGTGACGAATCTTGCATATTTCAGCGGAGATACATTTACATTCCTCCAGAAATAAATGCATCTCCGCATAAATATTTAATTTCTTCTTCTGTCGGGTATATGTCTATTCTTGAGTGACGAATCTTGTATATTTCAACGGAGATACATTTACTATCCTCCAGAAATAAATGCATCTCCGCATAAATATTTCATTTCTTCTTCTGTCGGATATCTGTTTTTTCTTGAGTGACGATTCTTGTATATTTCAACGGAGATACATTTACTTTCCTCCAGAAATAAATGCATCTCTGCATAAATATTTAATTTCTTCTTCTGTTGGATATCTGTCTATTCTTGAGTGACGAATCTTGTATATTTCAACGGAGATACATTTACTTTTCTCCAGAAATAAATGCATAATCTCCGCATAAATATTTAATTCTTCTTCTGTCGGATATCTGTCTATTCTTGATTGTCGAATCTTGTATATTTCAACGGAGATACATTTACTTTCCTCCAGCAATAAATGCATCTCCGCATAAATATTTAATTTCTTCTTCTGTCGGATATCTGTCTATCCTTGAGTGACGAATCTTGTATATTTCAACATAGATACATTTACTTTCCTTCAGAAATAAATGCATCTCCGCATAAATATTTAATTTCTTCTTCTGTCGGATATCTGTCTATTCTTGAGTGACGAATCTTGCATATTTCAGCGGAGATACATTTACATTCCTCCAGAAATAAATGCATCTCCGCATAAATATTTAATTTCTTCTTCTGTCGGGTATATGTCTATTCTTGAGTGACGAATCTTGTATATTTCAACGGAGATACATTTACTATCCTCCAGAAATAAATGCATCTCCGCATAAATATTTCATTTCTTCTTCTGTCGGATATCTGTCTATTCTTGAGTGACGAATCTTGTATATTTCAACGGAGATACATTTACTTTCCCCCACAAATAAATGCATCTCCGCATAAATATTTAATTTCTTCTTCTGTCGGATATCTGTCTATTCTTGAGTGTCGAATCTTGTATATTTCATCGGAGATACATTTATTTTCCTCCAGAAATAAATGCATCTCCGCATAAATATTTAATTTTTTCTTCTGTCGGATATCTGTCTATTCTTGAGTGACGAATCTTGCATATTTCAGCGGAGATACATTTACATTCCTCCAGAAATAAATGCATCTCCACATAAATATTTTATTTCTTCTTCTGTCGGATATCTGTCTATTCGTGAGTGACGAATCTTGTATATTTCAACGGAGATACATTTACTTTCCTTCAGAAATAAATGCATCTCCGCATAAATATTTAATTTCTTCTTCTGACGGATATCTGTCTATTCTTGAGTGACGAATCTTGCATATTTCAGCGGAGATACATTTACATTCCTCCAGAGATAAATGCATCTCCGCATAAATATTTAATTTCTTCTTCTGTCGGATATCTGTCTATTCTTGACTGACGAATCTTGTATATTTCAACGGAGATACATTTACTTTCCTCCATAAATAAATGCATCTCCACATAAATATTTTATTTCTTCTTCTGTCGGATATCTGTCTATTCTTGAGTGACGAATCTTGTATATTTCAACGGAGATACATTTACAATCCTCCAGAAATAAATGCATCTCCGCATAAATATTTAATTTCTTCTTCTGTCGGATATCTGTCTATTCTTGAGTGTCGAATCTTGTATATTTCATCGGAGATACATTTATTTTCCTCCAGAAATAAATGCATCTCCACATAAATATTTTATTTCTTCTTCTGTCGGATATCTGTCTATTCGTGAGTGACGAATCTTGTATATTTCAACGGAGATACATTTACTTTCCTCCAGAAATAAATGCATCTCCGCATAAATATTTAATTTCTTCTTCTGTCGGATATCTGTTTTTTCTTGAGTGACGTTTCTTGTATATTTCAACGGAGATGCATTTACTTTCCTCCAGAAATAAATGCATCTCTGCATAAATATTTAATTTCTTCTTCTGTTAGATATCTGTCTATTCTTGAGTGACGAATCTTGTATATTTCAACGGAGATACATTTACTTTCCCCCACAAATAAATGCATCTCCGCATAAATATTTAATTTCTTCTTCTGTCGTATATCTGTCTATTCGTGAGTGACGAATCTTGTATATTTCAACGGAGATACATTTACTTTCCTCCAGAAATAAATGCATCTCCGCATAAATATTTAATTTCTTCTTCTGTCGGATATCTGTTTTTTCTTGAGTGACGATTCTTGTATATTTCAACGGAGATGCATTTACTTTCCTCCAGAAATAAATGCATCTCTGCATAAATATTTAATTTCTTCTTCTGTTAGATATCTGTCTATTCTTGAGTGACGAATCTTGTATATTTCAACGGAGATACATTTACTTTCCCCCACAAATAAATGCATCTCCGCATAAATATTTAATTTCTTCTTCTGTCGGATATCTGTCTTTTCTTGAGTGACGAATCTTGCATATTTCAAGATACATTTACTTTCCTCCAGAAATAAATGCATCTCCGCATAAATATTTTATTTCTTCTTCTGTCGGATATCTGTCTATTCTTGAGTGACGAATCTTGTATATTTCAACGGAGATACATTTACATTCCTCCAGAAATAAATGCATTTCCGCATAAATATTTAATTTCTTCTTCTGTCGGGTATATGTCTATTCTTGAGTGACGAATCTTGTATATTTTATCGGAGATACATTTACTTTCCTCCAGCAATAAATGCATCTCCGCATAAATATTTAATTTCTTCTTCTGTCGGATATCTGTCTATTCTTGAGTGACGAATCTGGTATATTTCAACGGAGATACATTTGCATTCCTCCAGAAATAAATGCATCTCCGCATAAATATTTAATTTCTTCTTCTGTCGGATATCTGTTTTTTCTTGAGTGACGATTCTGGTATATTTCAACGGAGATACATTTACTTTCCTCCAGAAATAAATGCATCTCCGCATAAATATTTAATTTCTTCTTCTGTCGGATATCTCTCTATTCTTGAGTGACGAATCTTGTATATTTCAACGGAGATACATTTACTTTCCTCCACAAATAAATGCATCTCCGCATAAATATTTAATTTCTTCTTCTGTCGGATATCTGTCTATTCTTGAGTGACGAATCTTGTATATTTCAACGGAGATACATTTACTTTCCTCCAGAAAAAAATGCATCTCCGCATAAACTTTTAATTTCTTCATCTGTCGCATATCTGTCTATTCTTGAGTGACGAATCTTGTATATTTCAACGGAGATACATTTATTTTGCTCCAGAAATAAATGCATCTCCGCATAAATATTTAATAACTTCTTCTGTCGGATATCTGTCTATTCTTGAGTTACGAATCTGGTATATTTCAACGGAGATACATTTACTTTCCTCCAGAAATAAATGCATCTCCGCATAAATATTTAATTTCTTCTTCTGTCGGATATCTGTTTTTTCTTGAGTGACGATTCTGGTATATTTCAACGGAGATACATTTACTTTCCTCCAGAAATAAATGCATCTCCGCATAAATATTTTATTTCTTCTTCTGTCGGATATCTGTCTATTCTTGAGTGACGAATCTTGTATATTTCAACGGAGATACATTTACTTTCCTCCTGCAATAAATGCATCTCCGCATAAATATTTAATTTCTTCTTCTGTCGGATATCTGTCTATTCTTGAGTGACGAATCTTGTATATTTCAACGGAGATACATTTACTTTCCTCCAGAAATAAATGCATCTCCGCATAAATATTTCATTTCTTCTTCTGTCGGGTATATGTCTATTCTTGAGTGACGAATCTTGTATATTTCAACGGAGATACATTTACTATCCTCCAGAAATAAATGCATCTCCGCATAAATATTTCATTTCTTCTTCTGTCGGATATCTGTCTATTCTTGAGTGACGAATCTTGTATATTTCAACGGAGATACATTTACTTTCCCCCACAAATAAATGCATCTCCGCATAAATATTTAATTTCTTCTTCTGTCGGATATCTGTCTATTCTTGAGTGTCGAATCTTGTATATTTCATCGGAGATACATTTATTTTCCTCCAGAAATAAATGCATCTCCGCATAAATATTTAATTTCTTCTTCTGTCGGATATCTGTCTATTCTTGAGTGACGAATCTTGCATATTTCAGCGGAGATACATTTACATTCCTCCAGAAATAAATGCATCTCCACATAAATATTTTATTTCTTCTTCTGTCGGATATCTGTCTATTCGTGAGTGACGAATCTTGTATATTTCAACGGAGATACATTTACTTTCCTTCAGAAATAAATGCATCTCCGCATAAATATTTAATTTCTTCTTCTGACGGATATCTGTCTATTCTTGAGTGACGAATCTTGCATATTTCAGCGGAGATACATTTACATTCCTCCAGAGATAAATGCATCTCCGCATAAATATTTAATTTCTTCTTCTGTCGGATATCTGTCTATTCTTGACTGACGAATCTTGTATATTTCAACGGAGATACATTTATAATCCTCCAGAAATAAATGCATCTCCGCATAAATATTTAATTTCTTCTTCTGTCGGATATCTGTCTATTCTTGAGTGTCGAATCTTGTATATTTCATCGGAGATACATTTATTTTCCTCCAGAAATAAATGCATCTCCACATAAATATTTTATTTCTTCTTCTGTCGGATATCTGTCTATTCGTGAGTGACGAATCTTGTATATTTCAACGGAGATACATTTACTTTCCTCCAGAAATAAATGAATCTCCGCATAAATATTTAATTTCTTCTTCTGTCGGATATCTGTTTTTTCTTGAGTGACGATTCTTGTATATTTCAACGGAGATGCATTTACTTTCCTCCAGAAATAAATGCATCTCTGCATAAATATTTAATTTCTTCTTCTGTTAGATATCTGTCTATTCTTGAGTGACGAATCTTGTATATTTCAACGGAGATACATTTACTTTCCCCCACAAATAAATGCATCTCCGCATAAATATTTAATTTCTTCTTCTGTCGTATATCTGTCTATTCGTGAGTGACGAATCTTGTATATTTCAACGGAGATACATTTACTTTCCTCCAGAAATAAATGCATCTCCGCATAAATATTTAATTTCTTCTTCTGTCGGATATCTGTTTTTTCTTGAGTGACGATTCTTGTATATTTCAACGGAGATGCATTTACTTTCCTCCAGAAATAAATGCATCTCTGCATAAATATTTAATTTCTTCTTCTGTTAGATATCTGTCTATTCTTGAGTGACAAATCTTGTATATTTCAACGGAGATACATTTACTTTCCCCCACAAATAAATGCATCTCCGCATAAATATTTAATTTCTTCTTCTGTCGGATATCTGTCTTTTCTTGAGTGACGAATCTTGCATATTTCAAGATACATTTACTTTCCTCCAGAAATAAATGCATCTCCGCATAAATATTTTATTTCTTCTTCTGTCGGATATCTGTCTATTCTTGAGTGACGAATCTTGTATATTTCAACGGAGATACATTTACATTCCTCCAGAAATAAATGCATTTCCGCATAAATATTTAATTTCTTCTTCTGTCGGGTATATGTCTATTCTTGAGTGACGAATCTTGTATATTTTATCGGAGATACATTTACTTTCCTCCAGCAATAAATGCATCTCCGCATAAATATTTAATTTCTTCTTCTGACGGATATCTGTCTATTCTTGAGTGACGAATCTTGCATATTTCAGCGGAGATACATTTACATTCCTCCAGAGATAAATGCATCTCCGCATAAATATTTAATTTCTTCTTCTGTCGGATATCTGTCTATTCTTGACTGACGAATCTTGTATATTTCAACGGAGATACATTTATAATCCTCCAGAAATAAATGCATCTCCGCATAAATATTTAATTTCTTCTTCTGTCGGATATCTGTCTATTCTTGAGTGTCGAATCTTGTATATTTCATCGGAGATACATTTATTTTCCTCCAGAAATAAATGCATCTCCACATAAATATTTTATTTCTTCTTCTGTCGGATATCTGTCTATTCGTGAGTGACGAATCTTGTATATTTCAACGGAGATACATTTACTTTCCTCCAGAAATAAATGAATCTCCGCATAAATATTTAATTTCTTCTTCTGTCGGATATCTGTTTTTTCTTGAGAGACGATTCTTGTATATTTCAACGGAGATGCATTTACTTTCCTCCAGAAATAAATGCATCTCTGCATAAATATTTAATTTCTTCTTCTGTTAGATATCTGTCTATTCTTGAGTGACGAATCTTGTATATTTCAACGGAGATACATTTACTTTCCCCCACAAATAAATGCATCTCCGCATAAATATTTAATTTCTTCTTCTGTCGTATATCTGTCTATTCGTGAGTGACGAATCTTGTATATTTCAACGGAGATACATTTACTTTCCTCCAGAAATAAATGCATCTCCGCATAAATATTTAATTTCTTCTTCTGTCGGATATCTGTTTTTTCTTGAGTGACGATTCTTGTATATTTCAACGGAGATGCATTTACTTTCCTCCAGAAATAAATGCATCTCTGCATAAATATTTAATTTCTTCTTCTGTTAGATATCTGTCTATTCTTGAGTGACAAATCTTGTATATTTCAACGGAGATACATTTACTTTCCCCCACAAATAAATGCATCTCCGCATAAATATTTAATTTCTTCTTCTGTCGGATATCTGTCTTTTCTTGAGTGACGAATCTTGCATATTTCAAGATACATTTACTTTCCTCCAGAAATAAATGCATCTCCGCATAAATATTTTATTTCTTCTTCTGTCGGATATCTGTCTATTCTTGAGTGACGAATCTTGTATATTTCAACGGAGATACATTTACATTCCTCCAGAAATAAATGCATTTCCGCATAAATATTTAATTTCTTCTTCTGTCGGGTATATGTCTATTCTTGAGTGACGAATCTTGTATATTTTATCGGAGATACATTTACTTTCCTCCAGCAATAAATGCATCTCCGCATAAATATTTAATTTCTTCTTCTGTCGGATATCTGTCTATTCTTGAGTGACGAATCTGGTATATTTCAACGGAGATACATTTGCATTCCTCCAGAAATAAATGCATCTCCGCATAAATATTTAATTTCTTCTTCTGTCGGATATCTGTTTTTTCTTGAGTGACGATTCTGGTATATTTCAACGGAGATACATTTACTTTCCTCCAGAAATAAATGCATCTCCGCATAAATATTTAATTTCTTCTTCTGTCGGATATCTCTCTATTCTTGAGTGACGAATCTTGTATATTTCAACGGAGATACATTTACCTTCCTCCACAAATAAATGCATCTCCGCATAAATATTTAATTTCTTCTTCTGTCGGATATCTGTCTATTCTTGAGTGACGAATCTTGTATATTTCAACGGAGATACATTTACTTTCCTCCAGAAATAAATGCATCTCCGCATAAACTTTTAATTTCTTCATCTGTCGCATATCTGTCTATTCTTGAGTGACGAATCTTGTATATTTCAACGGAGATACATTTATTTTGCTCCAGAAATAAATGCATCTCCGCATAAATATTTAATAACTTCTTCTGTCGGATATCTGTCTATTCTTGAGTTACGAATCTGGTATATTTCAACGGAGATACATTTACTTTCCTCCAGAAATAAATGCATCTCCGCATAAATATTTAATTTCTTCTTCTGTCGGATATCTGTTTTTTCTTGAGTGACGATTCTGGTATATTTCAACGGAGATACATTTACTTTCCTCCAGAAATAAATGCATCTCCGCATAAATATTTTATTTCTTCTTCTGTCGGATATCTGTCTATTCTTGAGTGACGAATCTTGTATATTTCAACGGAGATACATTTACTTTCCTCCTGCAATAAATGCATCTCCGCATAAATATTTAATTTCTTCTTCTGTCGGATATCTGTCTATTCTTGAGTGACGAATCTTGTATATTTCAACGGAGATACATTTACTTTCCTCCAGAAATAAATGCATCTCCGCATAAATATTTCATTTCTTCTTCTGTCGGATATCTGTCTATTCTTGAGTGACGAATCTTGTATATTTCAACGGAGATACATTTACTTTCCTCCACAAATAAATGCATCTCCGCATAAATATTTCATTTCTTCTTCTGTCGGATATCTGTCTATTCTTGAGTGACGAATCTTGTATATTTCAACGGAGATACATTTACTTTCCTCCACAAATAAATGCATCTCCGCATAAATATTTAATTTCTTCTTCTGTCGGATATATGTCTATTCTTGAGTGTCGAATCTTGTATATATTATCGGAGATACATTTACTTTGCTCCAGAAATAAATGCATTTCCGCATAAATATATAATATGTTCTTCTGTCGGATATCTGTCTATTCTTGAGTTACGAATCTGGTATATTTCAACGGAGATTCATTTACTTTCCTCCAGAAATAAATGCATCTCCGCATAAATATTTTATTTCTTCTTCTGTCGGATATCTGTCTATTCTTGAGTGACGAATCTTGTATATTTCAACGGAGATACATTTACTTTCCTCCAGCAATAAATGCATCTCCGCATAAATATTTAATTTCTTCTTCTGTCGGATATCTGTCTATTCTTGAGTGACGAATCTTGTATATTTCAACGGAGATACATTTACTTTCCTCCAGAAATAAATGCATCTCCGCATAAATATTTAATTTCTTCATCTGTCGCATATCTGTCTATTCTTGAGTGACGAATCTTGTATATTTCAACGGAGATACATTTATTTTGCTCCAGAAATAAATGCATCTCCGCATAAATATTTAATATCTTCTTCTGTCGAATATCTGTCTATTCTTGAGTTACGAATCTGGTATATTTCAACGGAGATACATTTACTTTCCTCCAGAAATAAATGCATCTCCGCATAAATATTTAATTTCTTCTTCTGTCGGATATCTGTTTTTTCTTGAGTGACGATTCTGGTATATTTCAACGGAGATACATTTACTTTCCTCCAGAAATAAATGCATCTCCGCATAAATATTTTATTTCTTCTTCCGTCGGATATCTGTCTATTCTTGAGTGACGAATCTTGTATATTTCAACGGAGATACATTTACTTTCCTCCTGCAATAAATGCATCTCCGCATAAATATTTAATTTCTTCTTCTGTCGGATATCTGTCTATTCTTGAGTGACGAGTCTTGTATATTTCAACGGAGATACATTTACATTCCTCCCGAAATAAATGCATCTCCGCATAAATATTTAATTTCTTCTTCTGTCGCATATCTGTCTATTCTTGAGTGACGATTCTTGTATATTTCAACGGAGATACATTTACTTTCCTCCAGAAATAAATGCATCTCCGCATAAATATTTCATTTCTTCTTCTGTCGGATATCTGTCTATTCTTGAGTGACGAATCTTGTATATTTCAACGGAGATACATTTACTTTCCTCCACAAATAAATGCATCTCCGCATAAATATATAATTTCTTCTTCTGTCGGATATCTGTCTATTCTTGAGTGTCGAATCTTGTATATTTCATCGGAGATACATTTACTTTCCTCCAGAAATAAATGCATCTCCGCATATATATTTAATTTCTTCTTTTGTCGGATATCTGTCTTTTCTTGAGTGACGAATCTTGCATATTTCAACGGAGATACATTTACTTTCCTCCAGAAATAAATGCATCTGCGCATAAATATTTTATTTCTTCTTCTGTCGGATATCTGTCTATTCGTGAGTGACGAATCTTCTATATTTCAACGGAGATACATTTACTTTCCTCCAGCAATAAATGCATCTCCGCATAAATATTTAATTTCTTCTTCTGTCGGATATCTGTCTATTCTTGAGTGACGAATCTTGTATATTTCAACGGAGATACATTTACTTTCCTCCAGAAATAAATGCATCTCCGCATAAATATTTAATTTCTTCATCTGTCGCATATCTGTCTATTCTTGAGTTACGAATCTGGTATATTTCAACGGAGATACATTTACTTTCCTCCAGAAATAAATGCATCTCCGCATAAATATTTCATTTCTTCTTCTGTCGGATATCTGTTTTTTCTTGAGTGACGATTCTTGTATATTTCAACGGAGATACATTTACTTTCCTCCAGAAATAAATGCATCTCTGCATAAATATTTAATTTCTTCTTCTGTTGGATATCTGTCTATTCTTGAGTGACGAATCTTGTATATTTCAACGGAGATACATTTACTTTTCTCCAGAAATAAATGCATAATCTCCGCATAAATATTTAATTCTTCTTCTGTCGGATATCTGTCTATTCTTGATTGTCGAATCTTGTATATTTCAACGGAGATACATTTACTTTCCTCCAGCAATAAATGCATCTCCGCATAAATATTTAATTTCTTCTTCTGTCGGATATCTGTCTATCCTTGAGTGACGAATCTTGTATATTTCAACATAGATACATTTACTTTCCTTCAGAAATAAATGCATCTCCGCATAAATATTTAATTTCTTCTTCTGTCGGATATCTGTCTATTCTTGAGTGACGAATCTTGCATATTTCAGCGGAGATACATTTACATTCCTCCAGAAATAAATGCATCTCCGCATAAATATTTAATTTCTTCTTCTGTCGGGTATATGTCTATTCTTGAGTGACGAATCTTGTATATTTCAACGGAGATACATTTACTATCCTCCAGAAATAAATGCATCTCCGCATAAATATTTCATTTCTTCTTCTGTCGGATATCTGTCTATTCTTGAGTGACGAATCTTGTATATTTCAACGGAGATACATTTACTTTCCCCCACAAATAAATGCATCTCCGCATAAATATTTAATTTCTTCTTCTGTCGGATATCTGTCTATTCTTGAGTGTCGAATCTTGTATATTTCATCGGAGATACATTTATTTTCCTCCAGAAATAAATGCATCTCCACATAAATATTTTATTTCTTCTTCTGTCGGATATCTGTCTATTCGTGAGTGACAAATCTTGTATATTTCAACGGAGATACATTTACTTTCCTTCAGAAATAAATGCATCTACGCATAAATATTTAATTTCTTCTTCTGACGGATATCTGTCTATTCTTGAGTGACGAATCTTGCATATTTCAGCGGAGATACATTTACATTCCTCCAGAAATAAATGCATCTCCGCATAAATATTTAATTTCTTCTTCTGTCGGATATCTGTCTATTCTTGACTGACGAATCTTGTATATTTCAACGGAGATACATTTACTATCCTCCAGAAATAAATGCATCTCCGCATAAATATTTAATTTCTTCTTCTGTCGGATATCTGTCTATTCTTGAGTGTCGAATCTTGTATATTTCATCGGAGATACATTTATTTTCCTCCAGAAATAAATGCATCTCCACATAAATATTTTATTTCTTCTTCTGTCGGATATCTGTCTATTCGTGAGTGACGAATCTTGTATATTTCAACGGAGATACATTTACTTTCCTCCAGAAATAAATGCATCTCCGCATAAATATTTAATTTCTTCTTCTGTCGGATATCTGTTTTTTCTTGAGTGACGATTCTTGTATATTTCAACGGAGATGCATTTACTTTCCTCCAGAAATAAATGCATCTCTGCATAAATATTTAATTTCTTCTTCTGTTAGATATCTGTCTATTCTTGAGTGACGAATCTTGTATATTTCAACGGAGATACATTTACTTTCCCCCACAAATAAATGCATCTCCGCATAAATATTTAATTTCTTCTTCTGTCGGATATCTGTCTATTCGTGAGTGACGAATCTTGTATATTTCAACGGAGATACATTTACTTTCCTCCAGAAATAAATGCATCTCCGCATAAATATTTAATTTCTTCTTCTGTCGGATATCTGTTTTTTCTTGAGTGACGATTCTTGTATATTTCAACGGAGATGCATTTACTTTCCTCCAGAAATAAATGCATCTCTGCATAAATATTTAATTTCTTCTTCTGTGAGATATCTGTCTATTCTTGAGTGACGAATCTTGTATATTTCAACGGAAATACATTTACTTTCCCCCACAAATAAATGCATCTCCGCATAAATATTTAATTTCTTCTTCTGTCGGATATCTGTCTTTTCTTGAGTGACGAATCTTGCATATTTCAAGATACATTTACTTTCCTCCAGAAATAAATGCATCTCCGCATAAATATATTATTTCTTCTTCTGTCGGATATCTGTCTATTGGTGAGTGACGAATCTTGTATATTTTAACGGAGATACATTTACTTTCCTCCAGAAATAAATGCATCTCCGCATAAATATTTAATTTCTTCTTCTGTCGGATATCTGTCTATTCGTGAGTGACGAATCTTGTATATTTCAACGGAGATACATTTACTTTCCTCCAGAAATAAATGCATCTCCGCATAAATATTTAATTTCTTCTTCTGTCGGATATCTGTTTTTTCTTGAGTGACGATTCTTGTATATTTCAACGGAGATGCATTTACTTTCCTCCAGAAATAAATGCATCTCTGCATAAATATTTAATTTCTTCTTCTGTTAGATATCTGTCTATTCTTGAGTGACGAATCTTGTATATTTCAACGGAAATACATTTACTTTCCCCCACAAATAAATGCATCTCCGCATAAATATTTAATTTCTTCTTCTGTCGGATATCTGTCTTTTCTTGAGTGACGAATCTTGCATATTTCAAGATACATTTACTTTCCTCCAGAAATAAATGCATCTCCGCATAAATATTTTATTTCTTCTTCTGTCGGATATCTGTCTATTCGTGAGTGACGAATCTTGTATATTTTAACGGAGATACATTTACTTTCCTCCAGAAATAAATGCATCTCCGCATAAATATTTAATTTCTTCTTCTGTCGGATATCTGTTTTTTCTTGAGTGACGATTCTTGTATATTGCAACGGAGATGCATTTACTTTCCTCCAGAAATAAATGCATCTCTGCATAAATATTTAATTTCTTCTTCTGTTAGATATCTGTCTATTCTTGAGTGACGAATCTTGTATATTTCATCGGAGATACATTTATTTTCTCCAGAAATAAATGCATCTCCGCATAAATATTTAATTTCTTCTTCTGTCGGATATCTGTGTATTCTTGAGTGACGAATCTGGTATATTTCAACGGAGATACATTTACATTCCTCCAGAAATAAATGCATTTCCGCATAAATATTTAATTTCTTCTTCTGTCGGGTATATGTCTATTCTTGAGTGACGAATCTTGTATATTTTATCGGAGATACATTTACTTTCCTCCAGCAATAAATGCATCTCCGCATAAATATTTAATTTCTTCTTCTGTCGGATATCTCTCTATTCTTGAGTGACGAATCTTGTATATTTCAACGGAGATACATTTACTTTCCTCCACAAATAAATGCATCTCCGCATAAATATTTAATTTCTTCTTCTGTCGGATATGTGTCTATTCTTGAGTGACGAATCTTGTATATTTCAACGGAGATACATTTACTTTCCTCCAGAAATAAATGCATCTCCGCATAAACTTTTAATTTCTTCATCTGTCGCATATCTGTCTATTCTTGAGTGACGAATCTTGTATATTTCAACGGAGATACATTTATTTTGCTCCAGAAATAAATGCATCTCCGAATAAATATTTAATAACTTCTTCTGTCGGATATCTGTCTATTCTTGAGTTACGAATCTGGTATATTTCAACGGAGATACATTTACTTTCCTCCAGAAATAAATGCATCTCCGCATAAATATTTAATTTCTTCTTCTGTCGGATATCTGTTTTTTCTTGAGTGACGATTCTGGTATATTTCAACGGAGATACATTTACTTTCCTCCAGAAATAAATGCATCTCCGCATAAATATTTTATTTCTTCTTCTGTCGGATATCTGTCTATTCTTGAGTGACGAATCTTGTATATTTCAACGGAGATACATTTACTTTCCTCCTGCAATAAATGCATCTCCGCATAAATATTTAATTTCTTCTTCTGTCGGATATCTGTCTATTCTTGAGTGACGAATCTTGTATATTTCAACGGAGATACATTTACTTTCCTCCAGAAATAAATGCATCTCCGCATAAATATTTCATTTCTTCTTCTGTCGGATATCTGTCTATTCTTTAGTGACGAATCTTGTATATTTCAACGGAGATACATTTACTTTCCTCCACAAATAAATGCATCTCCGCATAAATTTTTAATTTCTTCTTCTGTCGGATATCTGTCTATTCTTGAGTGACGAATCTTGTATATTTCAACGGAGATACATTTACTTTCCTCCAGAAATAAATGCATCTCCGCATAAACTTTTAATTTCTTCATCTGTCGCATATCTGTCTATTCTTGAGTGACGATACTTGTATATTTCAAGGGAGATACATTTATTTTGCTCCAGAAATAAATGCATCTCCGCATAAATATTTAATATCTTCTTCTGTCGGATATCTGTCTATTCTTGAGTTACGAATCTGGTATATTTCAACGGAGATACATTTACTTTCCTCCAGAAATAAATGCATCTCCGCATAAATATTTAATTTCTTCTTCTGTCGGATATCTGTTTTTTCTTGAGTGACGATTCTGGTATATTTCAACGGAGATACATTTACTTTCCTCCAGAAATAAATGCATCTCCGCATAAATATTTAATTTCTTCTTCTGTCGGATATCTGTCTATTCTTGAGTGACGAATCTTGTATATTTCAACGGAGATGCATTTACTTTCCTCCTGCAATAAATGCATCTCCGCATAAATATTTAATTTCTTCTTCTGTCGGATATCTGTCTATTCTTGAGTGACGAGTCTTGTATATTTCAACGGAGATACATTTACATTCCTCCCGAAATAAATGCATCTCCGCATAAATATTTAATTTCTCCTTCTGTCGGATATCTGTCTATTCTTGAGTGACAAATCTTGTATATTTCAACGGAGATACATTTACTTTCCTCCAGAAATAAATGCATCTCCGCATAAATATTTTATTTCTTCTTCCGTCGGATATTTGTCTATTCTTGAGTGACGAATCTTGTATATTTCAACGGAGATACATTTACTTTCCTCCTGCAATAAATGCATCTCCGCATAAATATTTAATTTCTTCTTCTGTCGGATATCTGTCTATTCTTGAGTGACGAGTCTTGTATATTTCAACGGAGATACATTTACATTCCTCCCGAAATAAATGCATCTCCGCATAAATATTTAATTTCTTCTTCTGTCGCATATCTGTCTATTCTTGAGTGACGAATCTTGTATATTTCAACGGAGATACATTTACTTTCCTCCAGAAATAAATGCATCTCCGCATAAATATTTCATTTCTTCTTCTGTCGGATATCTGTCTATTCTTGAGTGACGAATCTTGTATATTTCAACGGAGATACATTTACTTTCCTCCACAAATAAATGCATCTCCGCATAAATATATAATTTTTTCTTCTGTCGGATATCTGTCTATTCTTGAGTGTCGAATCTTGTATATTTCATCGGAGATACATTTACTTTCCTCCAGAAATAAATGCATCTCCGCATATATATTTAATTTCTTCTTCTGTCGGATATCTGTCTTTTCTTGAGTGACGAATCTTGCATATTTCAACGGAGATACATTTACTTTCCTCCAGAAATAAATGCATCTGCGCATAAATATTTTATTTCTTCTTCTGTCGGATATCTGTCTATTCGTGAGTGACGAATCTTCTATATTTCAACGGAGATACATTTACTTTCCTCCAGAAATAAATGCATCTCCGCATAAATATTTAATTTCTTCTTCTGTCGGATATCTGTTTTTTCTTGAGTGACGATTCTTGTATATTTCAACGGAGATACATTTACTTTCCTCCAGAAATAAATGCATCTCTGCATAAATATTTAATTTCTTCTTCTGTTGGATATCTGTCTATTCTTGAGTGACGAATCTTGTATATTTCAACGGAGATACATTTACTTTTCTCCAGAAATAAATGCATAATCTCCGCATAAATATTTAATTCTTCTTCTGTCGGATATCTGTCTATTCTTGATTGTCGAATCTTGTATATTTCAACGGAGATACGTTTACTTTCCTCCAGCAATAAATGCATCTCCGCATAAATATTTAATTTCTTCTTCTGTCGGATATCTGTCTATCCTTGAGTGACGAATCTTGTATATTTCAACATAGATACATTTACTTTCCTTCAGAAATAAATGCATCTCCGCATAAATATTTAATAACTTCTTCTGTCGGATATCTGTCTATTCTTGAGTTACGAATCTGGTATATTTCAACGGAGATACATTTACTTTCCTCCAGAAATAAATGCATCTCCGCATAAATATTTAATTTCTTCTTCTGTCGGATATCTGTTTTTTCTTGAGTGACGATTCTGGTATATTTCAACGGAGATACATTTACTTTCCTCCAGAAATAAATGCATCTCCGCATAAATATTTTATTTCTTCTTCTGTCGGATATCTGTCTATTCTTGAGTGACGAATCTTGTATATTTCAACGGAGATACATTTACTTTCCTCCTGCAATAAATGCATCTCCGCATAAATATTTAATTTCTTCTTCTGTCGGATATCTGTCTATTCTTGAGTGACGAATCTTGTATATTTCAACGGAGATACATTTACTTTCCTCCAGAAATAAATGCATCTCCGCATAAATATTTCATTTCTTCTTCTGTCGGATATCTGTCTATTCTTTAGTGACGAATCTTGTATATTTCAACGGAGATACATTTACTTTCCTCCACAAATAAATGCATCTCCGCATAAATTTTTAATTTCTTCTTCTGTCGGATATCTGTCTATTCTTGAGTGACGAATCTTGTATATTTCAACGGAGATACATTTACTTTCCTCCAGAAATAAATGCATCTCCGCATAAACTTTTAATTTCTTCATCTGTCGCATATCTGTCTATTCTTGAGTGACGATACTTGTATATTTCAAGGGAGATACATTTATTTTGCTCCAGAAATAAATGCATCTCCGCATAAATATTTAATATCTTCTTCTGTCGGATATCTGTCTATTCTTGAGTTACGAATCTGGTATATTTCAACGGAGATACATTTACTTTCCTCCAGAAATAAATGCATCTCCGCATAAATATTTAATTTCTTCTTCTGTCGGATATCTGTTTTTTCTTGAGTGACGATTCTGGTATATTTCAACGGAGATACATTTACTTTCCTCCAGAAATAAATGCATCTCCGCATAAATATTTAATTTCTTCTTCTGTCGGATATCTGTCTATTCTTGAGTGACGAATCTTGTATATTTCAACGGAGATGCATTTACTTTCCTCCTGCAATAAATGCATCTCCGCATAAATATTTAATTTCTTCTTCTGTCGGATACCTGTCTATTCTTGAGTGACGAGTCTTGTATATTTCAACGGAGATACATTTACATTCCTCCCGAAATAAATGCATCTCCGCATAAATATTTAATTTCTCCTTCTGTCGGATATCTGTCTATTCTTGAGTGACAAATCTTGTATATTTCAACGGAGATACATTTACTTTCCTCCAGAAATAAATGCATCTCCGCATAAATATTTTATTTCTTCTTCCGTCGGATATTTGTCTATTCTTGAGTGACGAATCTTGTATATTTCAACGGAGATACATTTACTTTCCTCCTGCAATAAATGCATCTCCGCATAAATATTTAATTTCTTCTTCTGTCGGATATCTGTCTATTCTTGAGTGACGAGTCTTGTATATTTCAACGGAGATACATTTACATTCCTCCCGAAATAAATGCATCTCCGCATAAATATTTAATTTCTTCTTCTGTCGCATATCTGTCTATTCTTGAGTGACGAATCTTGTATATTTCAACGGAGATACATTTACTTTCCTCCAGAAATAAATGCATCTCCGCATAAATATTTCATTTCTTCTTCTGTCGGATATCTGTCTATTCTTGAGTGACGAATCTTGTATATTTCAACGGAGATACATTTACTTTCCTCCACAAATAAATGCATCTCCGCATAAATATATAATTTTTTCTTCTGTCGGATATCTGTCTATTCTTGAGTGTCGAATCTTGTATATTTCATCGGAGATACATTTACTTTCCTCCAGAAATAAATGCATCTCCGCATATATATTTAATTTCTTCTTCTGTCGGATATCTGTCTTTTCTTGAGTGACGAATCTTGCATATTTCAACGGAGATACATTTACTTTCCTCCAGAAATAAATGCATCTGCGCATAAATATTTTATTTCTTCTTCTGTCGGATATCTGTCTATTCGTGAGTGACGAATCTTCTATATTTCAACGGAGATACATTTACTTTCCTCCAGAAATAAATGCATCTCCGCATAAATATTTAATTTCTTCTTCTGTCGGATATCTGTTTTTTCTTGAGTGACGATTCTTGTATATTTCAACGGAGATACATTTACTTTCCTCCAGAAATAAATGCATCTCTGCATAAATATTTAATTTCTTCTTCTGTTGGATATCTGTCTATTCTTGAGTGACGAATCTTGTATATTTCAACGGAGATACATTTACTTTTCTCCAGAAATAAATGCATAATCTCCGCATAAATATTTAATTCTTCTTCTGTCGGATATCTGTCTATTCTTGATTGTCGAATCTTGTATATTTCAACGGAGATACGTTTACTTTCCTCCAGCAATAAATGCATCTCCGCATAAATATTTAATTTCTTCTTCTGTCGGATATCTGTCTATCCTTGAGTGACGAATCTTGTATATTTCAACATAGATACATTTACTTTCCTTCAGAAATAAATGCATCTCCGCATAAATATTTAATTTCTTCTTCTGTCGGATATCTGTCTATTCTTGAGTGACGAATCTTGCATATTTCAGCGGAGATACATTTACATTCCTCCAGAAATAAATGCATCTCCGCATAAATATTTAATTTCTTCTTCTGTCGGGTATATGTCTATTCTTGAGTGACGAATCTTGTATATTTTATCGGAGATACATTTACTTTCCTCCAGAAATAAATTCATCTCCGCATAAATATGTAATTTCTTCTTCTGTCGGATATCTGTCTATTCTTGAGTGACGAATCTTGTATATTTCAACGGAGATACATTTACTTTCCTCCAGAAATAAATGCATCTCCGCATAAATATTTAATTTCTTCTTCTGTCGGATATCTGTCTATTCTTGAGTGACGAATCTTGTATATTTCAACGGAGATAGATTTACTTTCCTCCACAAATAAATGCATCTCCGCATAAATATTTAATTTCTTCTTCTGTCGGATATCTGTCTATTCTTGAGTGACGAATCTTGTATATTTCAACGGAGATACATTTACTTTCCTCCAGAAATAAATGCATCTCCGCATAAATTTTTAATTTCTTCATCTGTCGGATATCTGTCTATTCTTGAGTGACGAATCTTGTATATTTCAACGGAGATACATTTACTTTGCTCCAGAAATAAATGCATTTCCGCATAAATATTTAATATCTTCTTCTGTCGGATATCTGTCTATTCTTGATTTATGAATCTGGTATATTTCAACGGAGATTCATTTACTTTCCTCCAGAAATAAATGCATCTCCGCATAAATATTTCATTTCTTCTTCTGTCGGATATCTGTCTATTCTTGAGTGACGATACTTGTATATTTCAAGGGAGATACATTTATTTTGCTCCAGAAATAAATGCATCTCCGCATAAATATTTAATATCTTCTTCTGTCGGATATCTGTCTATTCTTGAGTTACGAATCTGGTATATTTCAACGGAGATACATTTACTTTCCTCCAGAAATAAATGCATCTCCGCATAAATATTTAATTTCTTCTTCTGTCGGATATCTGTTTTTTCTTGAGTGACGATTCTGGTATATTTCAACGGAGATACATTTACTTTCCTCCAGAAATAAATGCATCTCCGCATAAATATTTAATTTCTTCTTCTGTCGGATATCTGTCTATTCTTGAGTGACGAATCTTGTATATTTCAACGGAGATGCATTTACTTTCCTCCTGCAATAAATGCATCTCCGCATAAATATTTAATTTCTTCTTCTGTCGGATATCTGTCTATTCTTGAGTGACGAGTCTTGTATATTTCAACGGAGATACATTTACATTCCTCCCGAAATAAATGCATCTCCGCATAAATATTTAATTTCTCCTTCTGTCGGATATCTGTCTATTCTTGAGTGACAAATCTTGTATATTTCAACGGAGATACATTTACTTTCCTCCAGAAATAAATGCATCTCCGCATAAATATTTCATTTCTTCTTCTGTCGGATATCTGTCTATTCTTGAGTGACGAATCTTGTATATTTCAACGGAGATACATTTACTTTCCTCCACAAATAAATGCATCTCCGCATAAATATTTAATTTCTTCTTCTGTCGGATATCTGTCTATTCTTGAGTGTCGAATCTTGTATATTTCATCGGAGATACATTTACTTTGCTCCAGAAATAAATGCATTTCCGCATAAATATATAATATGTTCTTCTGTCGGATATCTGTCTATTCTTGAGTTACGAATCTGGTATATTTCAACGGAGATTCATTTACTTTCCTCCAGAAATAAATGCATCTCCGCATAAATATTTTATTTCTTCTTCTGTCGGATATCTGTCTATTCTTGAGTGACGAATCTTGTATATTTCAACGGAGATACATTTACTTTCCTCCAGCAATAAATGCATCTCCGCATAAATATTTAATTTCTTCTTCTGTCGGATATCTGTCTATTCTTGAGTGACGAATCTTGTATATTTCAACGGAGATACATTAACTTTCCTCCAGAAATAAATGCATCTCCGCATAAATATTTAATTTCTTCATCTGTCGCATATCTGTCTATTCTTGAGTGACGAATCTTGTATATTTCAACGGAGATACATTTATTTTGCTCCAGAAATAAATGCATCTCCGCATAAATATTTAATATCTTCTTCTGTCGAATATCTGTCTATTCTTGAGTTACGAATCTGGTATATTTCAACGGAGATACATTTACTTTCCTCCAGAAATAAATGCATCTCCGCATAAATATTTAATTTCTTCTTCTGTCGGATATCTGTTTTTTCTTGAGTGACGATTCTGGTATATTTCAACGGAGATACATTTACTTTCCTCCAGAAATAAATGCATCTCCGCATAAATATTTTATTTCTTCTTCCGTCGGATATTTGTCTATTCTTGAGTGACGAATCTTGTATATTTCAACGGAGATACATTTACTTTCCTCCTGCAATAAATGCATCTCCGCATAAATATTTAATTTCTTCTTCTGTCGGATATCTGTCTATTCTTGAGTGACGAGTCTTGTATATTTCAACGGAGATACATTTACATTCCTCCCGAAATAAATGCATCTCCGCATAAATATTTAATTTCTTCTTCTGTCGCATATCTGTCTATTCTTGAGTTACGAATCTGGTATATTTCAACGGAGATTCATTTACTTTCCTCCAGAAATAAATGCATCTCCGCATAAATATTTCATTTCTTCTTCTGTCGGATATCTGTCTATTCTTGAGTGACGAATCTTGTATATTTCAACGGAGATACATTTACTTTCCTCCACAAATAAATGCATCTCCGCATAAATATATAATTTTTTCTTCTGTCGGATATCTGTCTATTCTTGAGTGTCGAATCTTGTATATTTCATCGGAGATACATTTACTTTCCTCCAGAAATAAATGCATCTCCGCATATATATTTAATTTCTTCTTCTGTCGGATATCTGTCTTTTCTTGAGTGACGAATCTTGCATATTTCAACGGAGATACATTTACTTTCCTCCAGAAATAAATGCATCTGCGCATAAATATTTTATTTCTTCTTCTGTCGGATATCTGTCTATTCGTGAGTGACAAATCTTCTATATTTCAACGGAGATACATTTACTTTCCTCCAGAAATAAATGCATCTCCGCATAAATATTTAATTTCTTCTTCTGTCGGATATCTGTTTTTTCTTGAGTGACGATTCTTGTATATTTCAACGGAGATACATTTACTTTCCTCCAGAAATAAATGCATCTCTGCATAAATATTTAATTTCTTCTTCTGTTGGATATCTGTCTATTCTTGAGTGACGAATCTTGTATATTTCAACGGAGATACATTTACTTTTCTCCAGAAATAAATGCATAATCTCCGCATAAATATTTAATTCTTCTTCTGTCGGATATCTGTCTATTCTTGATTGTCGAATCTTGTATATTTCAACGGAGATACGTTTACTTTCCTCCAGCAATAAATGCATCTCCGCATAAATATTTAATTTCTTCTTCTGTCGGATATCTGTCTATCCTTGAGTGACGAATCTTGTATATTTCAACATAGATACATTTACTTTCCTTCAGAAATAAATGCATCTCCGCATAAATATTTAATTTCTTCTTCTGTCGGATATCTGTCTATTCTTGAGTGACGAATCTTGCATATTTCAGCGGAGATACATTTACATTCCTCCAGAAATAAATGCATCTCCGCATAAATATTTAATTTCTTCTTCTGTCGGGTATATGTCTATTCTTGAGTGACGAATCTTGTATATTTTATCGGAGATACATTTACTTTCCTCCAGAAATAAATTCATCTCCGCATAAATATTTAATTTCTTCTTCTGTCGGATATCTGTCTATTCTTGAGTGACGAATCTTGTATATTTCAACGGAGATACATTTACTTTCCTCCAGAAATAAATGCATCTCCGCATAAATATTTAATTTCTTCTTCTGTCGGATATCTGTCTATTCTTGAGTGACGAATCTTGTATATTTCAACGGAGATAGATTTACTTTCCTCCACAAATAAATGCATCTCCGCATAAATATTTAATTTCTTCTTCTGTCGGATATCTGTCTATTCTTGAGTGACGAATCTTGTATATTTCAACGGAGATACATTTACTTTCCTCCAGAAATAAATGCATCTCCGCATAAATTTTTAATTTCTTCATCTGTCGGATATCTGTCTATTCTTGAGTGACGAATCTTGTATATTTCAACGGAGATACATTTACTTTGCTCCAGAAATAAATGCATTTCCGCATAAATATTTAATATCTTCTTCTGTCGGATATCTGTCTATTCTTGATTTATGAATCTGGTATATTTCAACGGAGATTCATTTACTTTCCTCCAGAAATAAATGCATCTCCGCATAAATATTTCATTTCTTCTTCTGTCGGATATCTGTCTATTCTTGAGTGACGAATCTTGTATATTTTAACGGAGATACATTTACTTTCCTCCAGAAATAAATGCATCTCCGCATAAATATTTAATTTCTTCTTCTGTCGGATATCTGTCTATTCGTGAGTGACGAATCTTGTATATTTCAACGGAGATACATTTACTTTCCTCCAGAAATAAATGCATCTCCGCATAAATATTTAATTTCTTCTTCTGTCGGATATCTGTTTTTTCTTGAGTGACGATTCTTGTATATTTCAACGGAGATGCATTTACTTTCCTCCAGAAATAAATGCATCTCTGCATAAATATTTAATTTCTTCTTCTGTTAGATATCTGTCTATTCTTGAGTGACGAATCTTGTATATTTCAACGGAAATACATTTACTTTCCCCCACAAATAAATGCATCTCCGCATAAATATTTAATTTCTTCTTCTGTCGGATATCTGTCTTTTCTTGAGTGACGAATCTTGCATATTTCAAGATACATTTACTTTCCTCCAGAAATAAATACATCTCCGCATAAATATTTTATTTCTTCTTCTGTCGGATATCTGTCTATTCGTGAGTGACGAATCTTGTATATTTTAACGGAGATACATTTACTTTCCTCCAGAAATAAATGCATCTCCGCATAAATATTTAATTTCTTCTTCTGTCGGATATCTGTTTTTTCTTGAGTGACGATTCTTGTATATTGCAACGGAGATGCATTTACTTTCCTCCAGAAATAAATGCATCTCTGCATAAATATTTAATTTCTTCTTCTGTTAGATATCTGTCTATTCTTGAGTGACGAATCTTGTATATTTCATCGGAGATACATTTATTTTCTCCAGAAATAAATGCATCTCCGCATAAATATTTAATTTCTTCTTCTGTCGGATATCTGTGTATTCTTGAGTGACGAATCTGGTATATTTCAACGGAGATACATTTACATTCCTCCAGAAATAAATGCATTTCCGCATAAATATTTAATTTCTTCTTCTGTCGGGTATATGTCTATTCTTGAGTGACGAATCTTGTATATTTTATCGGAGATACATTTACTTTCCTCCAGCAATAAATGCATCTCCGCATAAATATTTAATTTCTTCTTCTGTCGGATATCTCTCTATTCTTGAGTGACGAATCTTGTATATTTCAACGGAGATACATTTACTTTCCTCCACAAATAAATGCATCTCCGCATAAATATTTAATTTCTTCTTCTGTCGGATATGTGTCTATTCTTGAGTGACGAATCTTGTATATTTCAACGGAGATACATTTACTTTCCTCCAGAAATAAATGCATCTCCGCATAAACTTTTAATTTCTTCATCTGTCGCATATCTGTCTATTCTTGAGTGACGAATCTTGTATATTTCAACGGAGATACATTTATTTTGCTCCAGAAATAAATGCATCTCCGAATAAATATTTAATAACTTCTTCTGTCGGATATCTGTCTATTCTTGAGTTACGAATCTGGTATATTTCAACGGAGATACATTTACTTTCCTCCAGAAATAAATGCATCTCCGCATAAATATTTAATTTCTTCTTCTGTCGGATATCTGTTTTTTCTTGAGTGACGATTCTGGTATATTTCAACGGAGATACATTTACTTTCCTCCAGAAATAAATGCATCTCCGCATAAATATTTTATTTCTTCTTCTGTCGGATATCTGTCTATTCTTGAGTGACGAATCTTGTATATTTCAACGGAGATACATTTACTTTCCTCCTGCAATAAATGCATCTCCGCATAAATATTTAATTTCTTCTTCTGTCGGATATCTGTCTATTCTTGAGTGACGAATCTTGTATATTTCAACGGAGATACATTTACTTTCCTCCAGAAATAAATGCATCTCCGCATAAATATTTCATTTCTTCTTCTGTCGGATATCTGTCTATTCTTGAGTGACGAATCTTGTATATTTCAACGGAGATACATTTACTTTCCTCCACAAATAAATGCATCTCCGCATAAATTTTTAATTTCTTCTTCTGTCGGATATCTGTCTATTCTTGAGTGACGAATCTTGTATATTTCAACGGAGATACATTTACTTTCCTCCAGAAATAAATGCATCTCCGCATAAACTTTTAATTTCTTCATCTGTCGCATATCTGTCTATTCTTGAGTGACGATACTTGTATATTTCAAGGGAGATACATTTATTTTGCTCCAGAAATAAATGCATCTCCGCATAAATATTTAATATCTTCTTCTGTCGGATATCTGTCTATTCTTGAGTTACGAATCTGGTATATTTCAACGGAGATACATTTACTTTCCTCCAGAAATAAATGCATCTCCGCATAAATATTTAATTTCTTCTTCTGTCGGATATCTGTTTTTTCTTGAGTGACGATTCTGGTATATTTCAACGGAGATACATTTACTTTCCTCCAGAAATAAATGCATCTCCGCATAAATATTTAATTTCTTCTTCTGTCGGATATCTGTCTATTCTTGAGTGACGAATCTTGTATATTTCAACGGAGATGCATTTACTTTCCTCCTGCAATAAATGCATCTCCGCATAAATATTTAATTTCTTCTTCTGTCGGATATCTGTCTATTCTTGAGTGACGAGTCTTGTATATTTCAACGGAGATACATTTACATTCCTCCCGAAATAAATGCATCTCCGCATAAATATTTAATTTCTCCTTCTGTCGGATATCTGTCTATTCTTGAGTGACAAATCTTGTATATTTCAACGGAGATACATTTACTTTCCTCCAGAAATAAATGCATCTCCGCATAAATATTTCATTTCTTCTTCTGTCGGATATCTGTCTATTCTTGAGTGACGAATCTTGTATATTTCAACGGAGATACATTTACTTTCCTCCACAAATAAATGCATCTCCGCATAAATATTTAATTTCTTCTTCTGTCGGATATCTGTCTATTCTTGAGTGTCGAATCTTGTATATTTCATCGGAGATACATTTACTTTGCTCCAGAAATAAATGCATTTCCGCATAAATATATAATATGTTCTTCTGTCGGATATCTGTCTATTCTTGAGTTACGAATCTGGTATATTTCAACGGAGATTCATTTACTTTCCTCCAGAAATAAATGCATCTCCGCATAAATATTTTATTTCTTCTTCTGTCGGATATCTGTCTATTCTTGAGTGACGAATCTTGTATATTTCAACGGAGATACATTTACTTTCCTCCAGCAATAAATGCATCTCCGCATAAATATTTAATTTCTTCTTCTGTCGGATATCTGTCTATTCTTGAGTGACGAATCTTGTATATTTCAACGGAGATACATTTACTTTCCTCCAGAAATAAATGCATCTCCGCATAAATATTTAATTTCTTCATCTGTCGCATATCTGTCTATTCTTGAGTGACGAATCTTGTATATTTCAACGGAGATACATTTATTTTGCTCCAGAAATAAATGCATCTCCGCATAAATATTTAATATCTTCTTCTGTCGAATATCTGTCTATTCTTGAGTTACGAATCTGGTATATTTCAACGGAGATACATTTACTTTCCTCCAGAAATAAATGCATCTCCGCATAAATATTTAATTTCTTCTTCTGTCGGATATCTGTTTTTTCTTGAGTGACGATTCTGGTATATTTCAACGGAGATACATTTACTTTCCTCCAGAAATAAATGCATCTCCGCATAAATATTTTATTTCTTCTTCCGTCGGATATTTGTCTATTCTTGAGTGACGAATCTTGTATATTTCAACGGAGATACATTTACTTTCCTCCTGCAATAAATGCATCTCCGCATAAATATTTAATTTCTTCTTCTGTCGGATATCTGTCTATTCTTGAGTGACGAGTCTTGTATATTTCAACGGAGATACATTTACATTCCTCCCGAAATAAATGCATCTCCGCATAAATATTTAATTTCTTCTTCTGTCGCATATCTGTCTATTCTTGAGTGACGAATCTTGTATATTTCAACGGAGATACATTTACTTTCCTCCAGAAATAAATGCATCTCCGCATAAATATTTCATTTCTTCTTCTGTCGGATATCTGTCTATTCTTGAGTGACGAATCTTGTATATTTCAACGGAGATACATTTACTTTCCTCCACAAATAAATGCATCTCCGCATAAATATATAATTTTTTCTTCTGTCGGATATCTGTCTATTCTTGAGTGTCGAATCTTGTATATTTCATCGGAGATACATTTACTTTCCTCCAGAAATAAATGCATCTCCGCATATATATTTAATTTCTTCTTCTGTCGGATATCTGTCTTTTCTTGAGTGACGAATCTTGCATATTTCAACGGAGATACATTTACTTTCCTCCAGAAATAAATGCATCTGCGCATAAATATTTTATTTCTTCTTCTGTCGGATATCTGTCTATTCGTGAGTGACGAATCTTCTATATTTCAACGGAGATACATTTACTTTCCTCCAGAAATAAATGCATCTCCGCATAAATATTTAATTTCTTCTTCTGTCGTATATCTGTTTTTTCTTGAGTGACGATTCTTGTATATTTCAACGGAGATACATTTACTTTCCTCCAGAAATAAATGCATCTCTGCATAAATATTTAATTTCTTCTTCTGTCGGATATCTGTTTTTTCTTGAGTGACGATTCTTGTATATTTCAACGGAGATACATTTACTTTCCTCCAGAAATAAATGCATCTCTGCATAAATATTTAATTTCTTCTTCTGTTGGATATCTGTCTATTCTTGAGTGACGAATCTTGTATATTTCAACGGAGATACATTTACTTTTCTCCAGAAATAAATGCATAATCTCCGCATAAATATTTAATTCTTCTTCTGTCGGATATCTGTCTATTCTTGATTGTCGAATCTTGTATATTTCAACGGAGATACGTTTACTTTCCTCCAGCAATAAATGCATCTCCGCATAAATATTTAATTTCTTCTTCTGTCGGATATCTGTCTATCCTTGAGTGACGAATCTTGTATATTTCAACATAGATACATTTACTTTCCTTCAGAAATAAATGCATCTCCGCATAAATATTTAATTTTTTCTTCTGTCGGATATCTGTCTATTCTTGAGTGACGAATCTTGCATATTTCAGCGGAGATACATTTACATTCCTCCAGAAATAAATGCATCTCCGCATAAATATTTAATTTCTTCTTCTGTCGGGTATATGTCTATTCTTGAGTGACGAATCTTGTATATTTTATCGGAGATACATTTACTTTCCTCCAGAAATAAATTCATCTCCGCATAAATATTTAATTTCTTCTTCTGTCGGATATCTGTCTATTCTTGAGTGACGAATCTTGTATATTTCAACGGAGATAGATTTACTTTCCTCCACAAATAAATGCATCTCCGCATAAATATTTAATTTCTTCTTCTGTCAGATATCTGTCTATTCTTGAGTGACGAATCTTGTATATTTCAACGGAGATAGATTTACTTTCCTCCACAAATAAATGCATCTCCGCATAAATATTTAATTTCTTCTTCTGTCGGATATCTGTCTATTCTTGAGTGACGAATCTTGTATATTTCAACGGAGATACATTTACTTTCCTCCACAAATAAATGCATCTCCGCATAAATATTTAATTTCTTCTTCTGTCGGATATCTGTCTATTCGTGAGTGACGAATCTTGTATATTTCAACGGAGATACATTTGCATTCCTCCAGAAATAAATGGATCTCCGCATAAATATTTAATTTCTTCTTCTGTCGGATATCTGTTTTTTCTTGAGTGACGATTCTGGTATATTTCAACGGAGATACATTTACTTTCCTCCAGAAATAAATGCATCTCCGCATAAATATTTAATTTCTTCTTCTGTCGGATATCTGGTTTTTCTTGAGTGACGATTCTTGTATATTGCAACGGAGATGCATTTACTTTTCTCCAGAAATAAATGCATCTCTGCATAAATATTTAATTTCTTCTTCTGTTAGATATCTGTCTATTCTTGAGTGACGAATCTTGTATATTTCATCGGAGATACATTTATTTTCTCCAGAAATAAATGCATCTCCGCATAAATATTTAATTTCTTCTTCTGTCGGATATCTGTGTATTCTTGAGTGACGAATCTGGTATATTTCAACGGAGATACATGTACTTTCCTCCAGAAATAAATGCATCTCCGCATAAATATTTAATTTCTTCTTCTGTCGGATATCTGTCTATTCTTGAGTGACGAATCTTGTATATTTCAACGGAGATACATTTACATTCCTCCAGAAATAAATGCATTTCCGCATAAATATTTAATTTCTTCTTCTGTCGGATATCTGTCTATTCCTGAGTGACGAATCTTGTATATTTCAACGGAGATACATTTACTTTCCTCCACAAATAAATGCATCTCCGCATAAATATTTAATTTCTTCTTCTGTCGGATATCTGTCTATTCTTGAGTGATGAATCTTGTATATTTCAACGGAGATACATTTACTTTCCTCCAGAAATAAATGCATCTCCGCATAAACTTTTAATTTCTTCATCTGTCGCATATCTGTCTATTCTTGAGTGACGAATCTTGTATATTTCAACGGAGATACATTTATTTTGCTCCAGAAATAAATGCATCTCCGCATAAATATTTAATATCTTCTTCTGTCGGATATCTGTCTATTCTTGAGTTACGAATCTGGTATATTTCAACGGAGATACATTTACTTTCCTCCAGAAATAAATGCATCTCCGCATAAATATTTAATTTCTTCTTCTGTCGGATATCTGTTTTTTCTTGAGTGACGATTCTGGTATATTTCAACGGAGATACATTTACTTTCCTCCCGAAATAAATGCATCTCCGCATAAATATTTAATTTCTTCTTCTGTCGGATATCTGTCTATTCTTGAGTGACGAATCTTGTATATTTCAACGGAGATACATTTACTTTCCTCCAGAAATAAATGCATCTCCGCATAAATATTTCATTTCTTCTTCTGTCGGATATCTGTCTATTCTTGAGTGACGAATCTTGTATATTTCAACGGAGATACATTTACTTTCCTCCACAAATAAATGCATCTCCGCATAAATATTTAATTTCTTCTTCTGTCGGATATCTGTCTATTCTTGAGTGACGAGTCTTGTATATTTCAACGGAGATACATTTACTTTCCTCCAAAAATAAATGCATCTCCGCATAAATATTTAATTTCTTCTTCTGTCGGATATCTGTCTATTCTTGAGTGTTGAATCTTGTATATTTCATCGGAGATACATTTACTTTCCTCCCGTAATAAATGCATCTCCGCATAAATATTTAATTTCTTCTTCTGTCGGATATCTGTCTATTCTTGAGTGACGAATCTTGTATATTTCAACGGAGATACATTTACTTTCCTCCAGAAATAAATGCATCTCCGCATAAATATTTCATTTCTTCTTCTGTCGGATATCTGTCTATTCTTGAGTGACGAATCTTGTATATTTCAACGGAGATACATTTACTTTCCTCCACAAATAAATGCATCTCCGCATAAATATTTAATTTCTTCTTCTGTCGGATATCTGTCTATTCTTGAGTGTTGAATCTTGTATATTTCATCGGAGATACATTTACTTTCCTCCAGAAATAAATGCATCTCCGCATAAATATTTAATTTCTTCTTCTGTCGGATATCTGTCTTTTCTTGAGTGACGAATCTTGCATATTTCAACGGAGATACATTTACTTTCCTCCAGAAATAAATGCATCTCCGCATAAATATTTAATTTCTTCTTCTGTCGGATATCTGTCTATTCTTGAGTGACGAATCTTGTATATTTCAACGGAGATACATTTACTTTCCTCCAGAAATAAATGCATCTCCGCATAAATATTTCATTTCTTCTTCTGTCGGATATCTGTCTATTCTTGAGTGACGAATCTTGTATATTTCAACGGAGATACATTTACTTTCCTCCACAAATAAATGCATCTCCGCATAAATATTTAATTTCTTCTTCTGTCGGATATCTGTCTATTCTTGAGTGTTGAATCTTGTATATTTCATCGGAGATACATTTACTTTCCTCCAGAAATAAATGCATCTCCGCATAAATATTTAATTTCTTCTTCTGTCGGATATCTGTCTTTTCTTGAGTGACGAATCTTGCATATTTCAACGGAGATACATTTACTTTCCTCCAGAAATAAATGCATCTGCGCATAAATATTTTATTTCTTCTTCTGTCGGATATCTGTCTATTCGTGAGTGACGAATCTTGTATATTTCAACGGAGATACATTTACTTTCCTCCAGAAATAAATGCATCTCCGCATAAATATTTAATTTCTTCTTCTGTCGGATATCTGTTTTTTCTTGAGTGACGATTCTTGTATATTTCAACGGAGATACATTTACTTTCCTCCAGAAATAAATGCATCTCTGCATAAATATTTAATTTTTTCTGCTGTTGGATATCTGTCTATTCTTGAGTGACGAATCTTGTATATTTCAACGGAGATACATTTACTTTTCTCCAGAAATAAATGCATAATCTCCGCATAAATATTTAATGATTCTTCTGTCGGATATCTGTCTATTCTTGATTGTCGAATCTTGTATATTTCAACGGAGATACATTTACTTTCCTCCAGCAATAAATGCATCTCCGCATAAATATTTAATTTCTTCTTCTGTCGGATATCTGTCTATCCTTGAGTGACGAATCTTGTATATTTCAACATAGATACATTTACTTTCCTTCAGAAATAAATGCATCTCCGCATAAATATTTAATTTCTTCTTCTGTCGGGTATATGTCTATTCTTGAGTGACGAATCTTGTATATTTCAACGGAGATACATTTACTATCCTCCAGAAATAAATGCATCTCCGCATAAATATTTCATTTCTTCTTCTGTCGGATATCTGTCTATTCTTGAGTGACGAATCTTGTATATTTCAACGGAGATACATTTACTTTCCCCCACAAATAAATGCATCTCCGCATAAATATTTAATTTCTTCTTCTGTCGGATATCTGTCTATTCTTGAGTGTCGAATCTTGTATATTTCATCGGAGATACATTTATTTTCCTCCAGAAATAAATGCATCTCCACATAAATATTTTATTTCTTCTTCTGTCGGATATCTGTCTATTCGTGAGTGACGAATCTTGTATATTTCAACGGAGATACATTTATTTTCTCCAGAAATAAATGCATCTCCGCATAAATATTTAATTTCTTCTTCTGTCGGATATCTGTGTATTCTTGAGTGACGAATCTGGTATATTTCAACGGAGATACATGTACTTTCCTCCAGAAATAAATGCATCTCCGCATAAATATTTAATTTCTTCTTCTGTCGGATATCTGTCTATTCTTGAGTGACGAATCTTGTATATTTCAACGGAGATACATTTACATTCCTCCAGAAATAAATGCATTTCCGCATAAATATTTAATTTCTTCTTCTGTCGGATATCTGTCTATTCTTGAGTGACGAATCTTGTATATTTCAACGGAGATACATTTACTTTCCTCCACAAATAAATGCATCTCCGCATAAATATTTAATTTCTTCTTCTGTCGGATATCTGTCTATTCTTGAGTGATGAATCTTGTATATTTCAACGGAGATACATTTACTTTCCTCCAGAAATAAATGCATCTCCGCATAAACTTTTAATTTCTTCATCTGTCGCATATCTGTCTATTCTTGAGTGACGAATCTTGTATATTTCAACGGAGATACATTTATTTTGCTCCAGAAATAAATGCATCTCCGCATAAATATTTAATATCTTCTTCTGTCGGATATCTGTCTATTCTTGAGTTACGAATCTGGTATATTTCAACGGAGATACATTTACTTTCCTCCAGAAATAAATGCATCTCCGCATAAATATTTAATTTCTTCTTCTGTCGGATATCTGTTTTTTCTTGAGTGACGATTCTGGTATATTTCAACGGAGATACATTTACTTTCCTCCCGAAATAAATGCATCTCCGCATAAATATTTAATTTCTTCTTCTGTCGGATATCTGTCTATTCTTGAGTGACGAATCTTGTATATTTCAACGGAGATACATTTACTTTCCTCCAGAAATAAATGCATCTCCGCATAAATATTTCATTTCTTCTTCTGTCGGATATCTGTCTATTCTTGAGTGACGAATCTTGTATATTTCAACGGAGATACATTTACTTTCCTCCACAAATAAATGCATCTCCGCATAAATATTTAATTTCTTCTTCTGTCGGATATCTGTCTATTCTTGAGTGACGAGTCTTGTATATTTCAACGGAGATACATTTACTTTCCTCCACAAATAAATGCATCTCCGCATAAATATTTAATTTCTTCTTCTGTCGGATATCTGTCTATTCTTGAGTGTTGAATCTTGTATATTTCATCGGAGATACATTTACTTTCCTCCCGTAATAAATGCATCTCCGCATAAATATTTAATTTCTTCTTCTGTCGGATATCTGTCTATTCTTGAGTGACGAATCTTGTATATTTCAACGGAGATACATTTACTTTCCTCCAGAAATAAATGCATCTCCGCATAAATATTTCATTTCTTCTTCTGTCGGATATCTGTCTATTCTTGAGTGACGAATCTTGTATATTTCAACGGAGATACATTTACTTTCCTCCACAAATAAATGCATCTCCGCATAAATATTTAATTTCTTCTTCTGTCGGATATCTGTCTATTCTTGAGTGTTGAATCTTGTATATTTCATCGGAGATACATTTACTTTCCTCCAGAAATAAATGCATCTCCGCATAAATATTTAATTTCTTCTTCTGTCGGATATCTGTCTTTTCTTGAGTGACGAATCTTGCATATTTCAACGGAGATACATTTACTTTCCTCCAGAAATAAATGCATCTCCGCATAAATATTTAATTTCTTCTTCTGTCGGATATCTGTCTATTCTTGAGTGACGAATCTTGTATATTTCAACGGAGATAGATTTACTTTCCTCCACAAATAAATGCATCTCCGCATAAATATTTAATTTCTTCTTCTGTCAGATATCTGTCTATTCTTGAGTGACGAATCTTGTATATTTCAACGGAGATAGATTTACTTTCCTCCACAAATAAATGCATCTCCGCATAAATATTTAATTTCTTCTTCTGTCGGATATCTGTCTATTCTTGAGTGACGAATCTTGTATATTTCAACGGAGATACATTTACTTTCCTCCACAAATAAATGCATCTCCGCATAAATATTTAATTTCTTCTTCTGTCGGATATCTGTCTATTCGTGAGTGACGAATCTTGTATATTTCAACGGAGATACATTTGCATTCCTCCAGAAATAAATGGATCTCCGCATAAATATTTAATTTCTTCTTCTGTCGGATATCTGTTTTTTCTTGAGTGACGATTCTGGTATATTTCAACGGAGATACATTTACTTTCCTCCAGAAATAAATGCATCTCCGCATAAATATTTAATTTCTTCTTCTGTCGGATATCTGGTTTTTCTTGAGTGACGATTCTTGTATATTGCAACGGAGATGCATTTACTTTTCTCCAGAAATAAATGCATCTCTGCATAAATATTTAATTTCTTCTTCTGTTAGATATCTGTCTATTCTTGAGTGACGAATCTTGTATATTTCATCGGAGATACATTTATTTTCTCCAGAAATAAATGCATCTCCGCATAAATATTTAATTTCTTCTTCTGTCGGATATCTGTGTATTCTTGAGTGACGAATCTGGTATATTTCAACGGAGATACATGTACTTTCCTCCAGAAATAAATGCATCTCCGCATAAATATTTAATTTCTTCTTCTGTCGGATATCTGTCTATTCTTGAGTGACGAATCTTGTATATTTCAACGGAGATACATTTACATTCCTCCAGAAATAAATGCATTTCCGCATAAATATTTAATTTCTTCTTCTGTCGGATATCTGTCTATTCCTGAGTGACGAATCTTGTATATTTCAACGGAGATACATTTACTTTCCTCCACAAATAAATGCATCTCCGCATAAATATTTAATTTCTTCTTCTGTCGGATATCTGTCTATTCTTGAGTGATGAATCTTGTATATTTCAACGGAGATACATTTACTTTCCTCCAGAAATAAATGCATCTCCGCATAAACTTTTAATTTCTTCATCTGTCGCATATCTGTCTATTCTTGAGTGACGAATCTTGTATATTTCATCGGAGATACATTTACTTTCCTCCCGTAATAAATGCATCTCCGCATAAATATTTAATTTCTTCTTCTGTCGGATATCTGTCTATTCTTGAGTGACGAATCTTGTATATTTCAACGGAGATACATTTACTTTCCTCCAGAAATAAATGCATCTCCGCATAAATATTTCATTTCTTCTTCTGTCGGATATCTGTCTATTCTTGAGTGACGAATCTTGTATATTTCAACGGAGATACATTTACTTTCCTCCACAAATAAATGCATCTCCGCATAAATATTTAATTTCTTCTTCTGTCGGATATCTGTCTATTCTTGAGTGTTGAATCTTGTATATTTCATCGGAGATACATTTACTTTCCTCCAGAAATAAATGCATCTCCGCATAAATATTTAATTTCTTCTTCTGTCGGATATCTGTCTTTTCTTGAGTGACGAATCTTGCATATTTCAACGGAGATACATTTACTTTCCTCCAGAAATAAATGCATCTCCGCATAAATATTTAATTTCTTCTTCTGTCGGATATCTGTCTATTCTTGAGTGACGAATCTTGTATATTTCAACGGAGATAGATTTACTTTCCTCCACAAATAAATGCATCTCCGCATAAATATTTAATTTCTTCTTCTGTCAGATATCTGTCTATTCTTGAGTGACGAATCTTGTATATTTCAACGGAGATAGATTTACTTTCCTCCACAAATAAATGCATCTCCGCATAAATATTTAATTTCTTCTTCTGTCGGATATCTGTCTATTCTTGAGTGACGAATCTTGTATATTTCAACGGAGATACATTTACTTTCCTCCACAAATAAATGCATCTCCGCATAAATATTTAATTTCTTCTTCTGTCGGATATCTGTCTATTCGTGAGTGACGAATCTTGTATATTTCAACGGAGATACATTTGCATTCCTCCAGAAATAAATGGATCTCCGCATAAATATTTAATTTCTTCTTCTGTCGGATATCTGTTTTTTCTTGAGTGACGATTCTGGTATATTTCAACGGAGATACATTTACTTTCCTCCAGAAATAAATGCATCTCCGCATAAATATTTAATTTCTTCTTCTGTCGGATATCTGGTTTTTCTTGAGTGACGATTCTTGTATATTGCAACGGAGATGCATTTACTTTTCTCCAGAAATAAATGCATCTCTGCATAAATATTTAATTTCTTCTTCTGTTAGATATCTGTCTATTCTTGAGTGACGAATCTTGTATATTTCATCGGAGATACATTTATTTTCTCCAGAAATAAATGCATCTCCGCATAAATATTTAATTTCTTCTTCTGTCGGATATCTGTGTATTCTTGAGTGACGAATCTGGTATATTTCAACGGAGATACATGTACTTTCCTCCAGAAATAAATGCATCTCCGCATAAATATTTAATTTCTTCTTCTGTCGGATATCTGTCTATTCTTGAGTGACGAATCTTGTATATTTCAACGGAGATACATTTACATTCCTCCAGAAATAAATGCATTTCCGCATAAATATTTAATTTCTTCTTCTGTCGGATATCTGTCTATTCCTGAGTGACGAATCTTGTATATTTCAACGGAGATACATTTACTTTCCTCCACAAATAAATGCATCTCCGCATAAATATTTAATTTCTTCTTCTGTCGGATATCTGTCTATTCTTGAGTGATGAATCTTGTATATTTCAACGGAGATACATTTACTTTCCTCCAGAAATAAATGCATCTCCGCATAAACTTTTAATTTCTTCATCTGTCGCATATCTGTCTATTCTTGAGTGACGAATCTTGTATATTTCAACGGAGATACATTTATTTTGCTCCAGAAATAAATGCATCTCCGCATAAATATTTAATATCTTCTTCTGTCGGATATCTGTCTATTCTTGAGTTACGAATCTGGTATATTTCAACGGAGATACATTTACTTTCCTCCAGAAATAAATGCATCTCCGCATAAATATTTAATTTCTTCTTCTGTCGGATATCTGTTTTTTCTTGAGTGACGATTCTGGTATATTTCAACGGAGATACATTTACTTTCCTCCCGAAATAAATGCATCTCCGCATAAATATTTAATTTCTTCTTCTGTCGGATATCTGTCTATTCTTGAGTGACGAATCTTGTATATTTCAACGGAGATACATTTACTTTCCTCCAGAAATAAATGCATCTCCGCATAAATATTTCATTTCTTCTTCTGTCGGATATCTGTCTATTCTTGAGTGACGAATCTTGTATATTTCAACGGAGATACATTTACTTTCCTCCACAAATAAATGCATCTCCGCATAAATATTTAATTTCTTCTTCTGTCGGATATCTGTCTATTCTTGAGTGACGAGTCTTGTATATTTCAACGGAGATACATTTACTTTCCTCCAAAAATAAATGCATCTCCGCATAAATATTTAATTTCTTCTTCTGTCGGATATCTGTCTATTCTTGAGTGTTGAATCTTGTATATTTCATCGGAGATACATTTACTTTCCTCCCGTAATAAATGCATCTCCGCATAAATATTTAATTTCTTCTTCTGTCGGATATCTGTCTATTCTTGAGTGACGAATCTTGTATATTTCAACGGAGATACATTTACTTTCCTCCAGAAATAAATGCATCTCCGCATAAATATTTCATTTCTTCTTCTGTCGGATATCTGTCTATTCTTGAGTGACGAATCTTGTATATTTCAACGGAGATACATTTACTTTCCTCCACAAATAAATGCATCTCCGCATAAATATTTAATTTCTTCTTCTGTCGGATATCTGTCTATTCTTGAGTGTTGAATCTTGTATATTTCATCGGAGATACATTTACTTTCCTCCAGAAATAAATGCATCTCCGCATAAATATTTAATTTCTTCTTCTGTCGGATATCTGTCTTTTCTTGAGTGACGAATCTTGCATATTTCAACGGAGATACATTTACTTTCCTCCAGAAATAAATGCATCTCCGCATAAATATTTAATTTCTTCTTCTGTCGGATATCTGTCTATTCTTGAGTGACGAATCTTGTATATTTCAACGGAGATACATTTACTTTCCTCCAGAAATAAATGCATCTCCGCATAAATATTTCATTTCTTCTTCTGTCGGATATCTGTCTATTCTTGAGTGACGAATCTTGTATATTTCAACGGAGATACATTTACTTTCCTCCACAAATAAATGCATCTCCGCATAAATATTTAATTTCTTCTTCTGTCGGATATCTGTCTATTCTTGAGTGTTGAATCTTGTATATTTCATCGGAGATACATTTACTTTCCTCCAGAAATAAATGCATCTCCGCATAAATATTTAATTTCTTCTTCTGTCGGATATCTGTCTTTTCTTGAGTGACGAATCTTGCATATTTCAACGGAGATACATTTACTTTCCTCCAGAAATAAATGCATCTGCGCATAAATATTTTATTTCTTCTTCTGTCGGATATCTGTCTATTCGTGAGTGACGAATCTTGTATATTTCAACGGAGATACATTTACTTTCCTCCAGAAATAAATGCATCTCCGCATAAATATTTAATTTCTTCTTCTGTCGGATATCTGTTTTTTCTTGAGTGACGATTCTTGTATATTTCAACGGAGATACATTTACTTTCCTCCAGAAATAAATGCATCTCTGCATAAATATTTAATTTTTTCTGCTGTTGGATATCTGTCTATTCTTGAGTGACGAATCTTGTATATTTCAACGGAGATACATTTACTTTTCTCCAGAAATAAATGCATAATCTCCGCATAAATATTTAATGATTCTTCTGTCGGATATCTGTCTATTCTTGATTGTCGAATCTTGTATATTTCAACGGAGATACATTTACTTTCCTCCAGCAATAAATGCATCTCCGCATAAATATTTAATTTCTTCTTCTGTCGGATATCTGTCTATCCTTGAGTGACGAATCTTGTATATTTCAACATAGATACATTTACTTTCCTTCAGAAATAAATGCATCTCCGCATAAATATTTAATTTCTTCTTCTGTCGGGTATATGTCTATTCTTGAGTGACGAATCTTGTATATTTCAACGGAGATACATTTACTATCCTCCAGAAATAAATGCATCTCCGCATAAATATTTCATTTCTTCTTCTGTCGGATATCTGTCTATTCTTGAGTGACGAATCTTGTATATTTCAACGGAGATACATTTACTTTCCCCCACAAATAAATGCATCTCCGCATAAATATTTAATTTCTTCTTCTGTCGGATATCTGTCTATTCTTGAGTGTCGAATCTTGTATATTTCATCGGAGATACATTTATTTTCCTCCAGAAATAAATGCATCTCCACATAAATATTTTATTTCTTCTTCTGTCGGATATCTGTCTATTCGTGAGTGACGAATCTTGTATATTTCAACGGAGATACATTTATTTTCTCCAGAAATAAATGCATCTCCGCATAAATATTTAATTTCTTCTTCTGTCGGATATCTGTGTATTCTTGAGTGACGAATCTGGTATATTTCAACGGAGATACATGTACTTTCCTCCAGAAATAAATGCATCTCCGCATAAATATTTAATTTCTTCTTCTGTCGGATATCTGTCTATTCTTGAGTGACGAATCTTGTATATTTCAACGGAGATACATTTACATTCCTCCAGAAATAAATGCATTTCCGCATAAATATTTAATTTCTTCTTCTGTCGGATATCTGTCTATTCTTGAGTGACGAATCTTGTATATTTCAACGGAGATACATTTACTTTCCTCCACAAATAAATGCATCTCCGCATAAATATTTAATTTCTTCTTCTGTCGGATATCTGTCTATTCTTGAGTGATGAATCTTGTATATTTCAACGGAGATACATTTACTTTCCTCCAGAAATAAATGCATCTCCGCATAAACTTTTAATTTCTTCATCTGTCGCATATCTGTCTATTCTTGAGTGACGAATCTTGTATATTTCAACGGAGATACATTTATTTTGCTCCAGAAATAAATGCATCTCCGCATAAATATTTAATATCTTCTTCTGTCGGATATCTGTCTATTCTTGAGTTACGAATCTGGTATATTTCAACGGAGATACATTTACTTTCCTCCAGAAATAAATGCATCTCCGCATAAATATTTAATTTCTTCTTCTGTCGGATATCTGTTTTTTCTTGAGTGACGATTCTGGTATATTTCAACGGAGATACATTTACTTTCCTCCCGAAATAAATGCATCTCCGCATAAATATTTAATTTCTTCTTCTGTCGGATATCTGTCTATTCTTGAGTGACGAATCTTGTATATTTCAACGGAGATACATTTACTTTCCTCCAGAAATAAATGCATCTCCGCATAAATATTTCATTTCTTCTTCTGTCGGATATCTGTCTATTCTTGAGTGACGAATCTTGTATATTTCAACGGAGATACATTTACTTTCCTCCACAAATAAATGCATCTCCGCATAAATATTTAATTTCTTCTTCTGTCGGATATCTGTCTATTCTTGAGTGACGAGTCTTGTATATTTCAACGGAGATACATTTACTTTCCTCCACAAATAAATGCATCTCCGCATAAATATTTAATTTCTTCTTCTGTCGGATATCTGTCTATTCTTGAGTGTTGAATCTTGTATATTTCATCGGAGATACATTTACTTTCCTCCCGTAATAAATGCATCTCCGCATAAATATTTAATTTCTTCTTCTGTCGGATATCTGTCTATTCTTGAGTGACGAATCTTGTATATTTCAACGGAGATACATTTACTTTCCTCCAGAAATAAATGCATCTCCGCATAAATATTTCATTTCTTCTTCTGTCGGATATCTGTCTATTCTTGAGTGACGAATCTTGTATATTTCAACGGAGATACATTTACTTTCCTCCACAAATAAATGCATCTCCGCATAAATATTTAATTTCTTCTTCTGTCGGATATCTGTCTATTCTTGAGTGTTGAATCTTGTATATTTCATCGGAGATACATTTACTTTCCTCCAGAAATAAATGCATCTCCGCATAAATATTTAATTTCTTCTTCTGTCGGATATCTGTCTTTTCTTGAGTGACGAATCTTGCATATTTCAACGGAGATACATTTACTTTCCTCCAGAAATAAATGCATCTCCGCATAAATATTTAATTTCTTCTTCTGTCGGATATCTGTCTATTCTTGAGTGACGAATCTTGTATATTTCAACGGAGATACATTTACTTTCCTCCAGAAATAAATGCATCTCCGCATAAATATTTCATTTCTTCTTCTGTCGGATATCTGTCTATTCTTGAGTGACGAATCTTGTATATTTCAACGGAGATACATTTACTTTCCTCCACAAATAAATGCATCTCCGCATAAATATTTAATTTCTTCTTCTGTCGGATATCTGTCTATTCTTGAGTGTTGAATCTTGTATATTTCATCGGAGATACATTTACTTTCCTCCAGAAATAAATGCATCTCCGCATAAATATTTAATTTCTTCTTCTGTCGGATATCTGTCTTTTCTTGAGTGACGAATCTTGCATATTTCAACGGAGATACATTTACTTTCCTCCAGAAATAAATGCATCTGCGCATAAATATTTTATTTCTTCTTCTGTCGGATATCTGTCTATTCGTGAGTGACGAATCTTGTATATTTCAACGGAGATACATTTACTTTCCTCCAGAAATAAATGCATCTCCGCATAAATATTTAATTTCTTCTTCTGTCGGATATCTGTTTTTTCTTGAGTGACGATTCTTGTATATTTCAACGGAGATACATTTACTTTCCTCCAGAAATAAATGCATCTCTGCATAAATATTTAATTTTTTCTGCTGTTGGATATCTGTCTATTCTTGAGTGACGAATCTTGTATATTTCAACGGAGATACATTTACTTTTCTCCAGAAATAAATGCATAATCTCCGCATAAATATTTAATTCTTCTTCTGTCGGATATCTGTCTATTCTTGATTGTCGAATCTTGTATATTTCAACGGAGATACATTTACTTTCCTCCAGCAATAAATGCATCTCCGCATAAATATTTAATTTCTTCTTCTGTCGGATATCTGTCTATCCTTGAGTGACGAATCTTGTATATTTCAACATAGATACATTTACTTTCCTTCAGAAATAAATGCATCTCCGCATAAATATTTAATTTCTTCTTCTGTCGGGTATATGTCTATTCTTGAGTGACGAATCTTGTATATTTCAACGGAGATACATTTACTATCCTCCAGAAATAAATGCATCTCCGCATAAATATTTCATTTCTTCTTCTGTCGGATATCTGTCTATTCTTGAGTGACGAATCTTGTATATTTCAACGGAGATACATTTACTTTCCCCCACAAATAAATGCATCTCCGCATAAATATTTAATTTCTTCTTCTGTCGGATATCTGTCTATTCTTGAGTGTCGAATCTTGTATATTTCATCGGAGATACATTTATTTTCCTCCAGAAATAAATGCATCTCCACATAAATATTTTATTTCTTCTTCTGTCGGATATCTGTCTATTCGTGAGTGACGAATCTTGTATATTTCAACGGAGATACATTTACTTTCCTTCAGAAATAAATGCATCTCCGCATAAATATTTAATTTCTTCTTCTGTCGGATATCTGTCTATTCTTGAGTGACGAATCTTGCATATTTCAGCGGAGATACATTTACATTCCTCCAGAAATAAATGCATCTCCGCATAAATATTTAATTTCTTCTTCTGTCTGATATCTGTCTATTCTTGAGTGACGAATCTTGTACATTTCAACGGAGATACATTTACATTCCTCCAGAAATAAATGCATTTCCGCATAAATATTTAATTTCTTCTTCTGTCGGATATCTGTCTATTCTTGAGTGACGAATCTTGTATATTTCAACGGAGATACATTTACTTTCCTCCACAAATAAATGCATCTCCGCATAAATATTTAATTTCTTCTTCTGTCGGATATCTGTCTATTCTTGAGTGATGAATCTTGTATATTTCAACGGAGATACATTTACTTTCCTCCAGAAATAAATGCATCTCCGCATAAACTTTTAATTTCTTCATCTGTCGCATATCTGTCTATTCTTGAGTGACGAATCTTGTATATTTCAACGGAGATACATTTATTTTGCTCCAGAAATAAATGCATCTCCGCATAAATATTTAATATCTTCTTCTGTCGGATATCTGTCTATTCTTGAGTTACGAATCTGGTATATTTCAACGGAGATACATTTACTTTCCTCCAGAAATAAATGCATCTCCGCATAAATATTTAATTTCTTCTTCTGTCGGATATCTGTTTTTTCTTGAGTGACGATTCTGGTATATTTCAACGGAGATACATTTACTTTCCTCCCGAAATAAATGCATCTCCGCATAAATATTTAATTTCTTCTTCTGTCGGATATCTGTCTATTCTTGAGTGACGAATCTTGTATATTTCAACGGAGATACATTTACTTTCCTCCAGAAATAAATGCATCTCCGCATAAATATTTCATTTCTTCTTCTGCCGGATATCTGTCTATTCTTGAGTGACGAATCTTGTATATTTCAACGGAGATACATTTACTTTCCTCCACAAATAAATGCATCTCCGCATAAATATTTAATTTCTTCTTCTGTCGGATATCTGTCTATTCTTGAGTGTTGAATCTTGTATATTTCATCGGAGATACATTTACTTTCCTCCAGAAATAAATGCATCTCCGCATAAATATTTAATTTCTTCTTCTGTCGGATATCTGTCTTTTCTTGAGTGACGAATCTTGTATATTTCAACGGAGATACATTTACTTTCCTCCACAAATAAATGCATCTCCGCATAAATATTTAATTTCTTCTTCTGTCGGATATCTGTCTATTCTTGAGTGTTGAATCTTGTATATTTCATCGGAGATACATTTACTTTCCTCCCGAAATAAATGCATCTCCGCATAAATATTTAATTTCTTCTTCCGTCGGATATCTGTCTATTCTTGAGTGACGAATCTTGTATATTTCAACGGAGATACATTTACTTTCCTCCAGAAATAAATGCATCTCCGCATAAATATTTCATTTCTTCTTCTGTCGGATATCTGTCTATTCTTGAGTGACGAATCTTGTATATTTCAACGGAGATACATTTACTTTCCTCCACAAATAAATGCATCTCCGCATAAATATTTAATTTCTTCTTCTGTCGGATATCTGTCTATTCTTGAGTGTTGAATCTTGTATATTTCATCGGAGATACATTTACTTTCCTCCAGAAATAAATGCATCTCCGCATAAATATTTAATTTCTTCTTCTGTCGGATATCTGTCTTTTCTTGAGTGACGAATCTTGCATATTTCAACGGAGATACATTTACTTTCCTCCAGAAATAAATGCATCTCCGCATAAATATTTAATTTCTTCTTCTGTCGGATATCTGTCTATTCTTGAGTGACGAATCTTGTATATTTCAACGGAGATACATTTACTTTCCTCCAGAAATAAATGCATCTCCGCATAAATATTTCATTTCTTCTTCTGTCGGATATCTGTCTATTCTTGAGTGACGAATCTTGTATATTTCAACGGAGATACATTTACTTTCCTCCACAAATAAATGCATCTCCGCATAAATATTTAATTTCTTCTTCTGTCGGATATCTGTCTATTCTTGAGTGTTGAATCTTGTATATTTCATCGGAGATACATTTACTTTCCTCCAGAAATAAATGCATCTCCGCATAAATATTTAATTTCTTCTTCTGTCGGATATCTGTCTTTTCTTGAGTGACGAATCTTGCATATTTCAACGGAGATACATTTACTTTCCTCCACAAATAAATGCATCTCCGCATAAATATTTAATTTCTTCTTCTGTCGGATATCTGTCTATTCTTGAGTGTTGAATCTTGTATATTTCATCGGAGATACATTTACTTTCCTCCCGAAATAAATGCATCTCCGCATAAATATTTAATTTCTTCTTCTGTCGGATATCTGTCTATTCTTGAGTGACGAATCTTGTATATTTCAACGGAGATACATTTACTTTCCTCCAGAAATAAATGCATCTCCGCATAAATATTTCATTTCTTCTTCTGTCGGATATCTGTCTATTCTTGAGTGACGAATCTTGTATATTTCAACGGAGATACATTTACTTTCCTCCACAAATAAATGCATCTCCGCATAAATATTTAATTTCTTCTTCTGTCGGATATCTGTCTATTCTTGAGTGTCGAATCTTGTATATTTCATCGGAGATACATTTACTTTCCTCCAGAAATAAATGCATCTCCGCATAAATATTTAATTTCTTCTTCTGTCGGATATCTGTCTTTTCTTGAGTGACGAATCTTGCATATTTCAACGGAGATACATTTACTTTCCTCCAGAAATAAATGCATCTCCGCATAAATATTTAATTTCTTCTTCTGTCGGATATCTGTCTATTCTTGAGTGACGAATCTTGTATATTTCAACGGAGATACATTTACTTTCCTCCAGAAATAAATGCATCTCCGCATAAATATTTCATTTCTTCTTCTGTCGGATATCTGTCTATTCTTGAGTGACGAATCTTGTATATTTCAACGGAGATACATTTACTTTCCTCCACAAATAAATGCATCTCCGCATAAATATTTAATTTCTTCTTCTGTCGGATATCTGTCTATTCTTGAGTGTTGAATCTTGTATATTTCATCGGAGATACATTTACTTTCCTCCAGAAATAAATGCATCTCCGCATAAATATTTAATTTCTTCTTCTGTCGGATATCTGTCTTTTCTTGAGTGACGAATCTTGCATATTTCAACGGAGATACATTTACTTTCCTCCAGAAATAAATGCATCTGCGCATAAATATTTTATTTCTTCTTCTGTCGGATATCTGTCTATTCGTGAGTGACGAATCTTGTATATTTCAACGGAGATACATTTACTTTCCTCCAGAAATAAATGCATCTCCGCATAAATATTTAATTTCTTCTTCTGTCGGATATCTGTTTTTTCTTGAGTGACGATTCTTGTATATTTCAACGGAGATACATTTACTTTCCTCCAGAAATAAATGCATCTCTGCATAAATATTTAATTTTTTCTGCTGTTGGATATCTGTCTATTCTTGAGTGACGAATCTTGTATATTTCAACGGAGATACATTTACTTTTCTCCAGAAATAAATGCATAATCTCCGCATAAATATTTAATTCTTCTTCTGTCGGATATCTGTCTATTCTTGATTGTCGAATCTTGTATATTTCAACGGAGATACATTTACTTTCCTCCAGCAATAACTGCATCTCCGCATAAATATTTAATTTCTTCTTCTGTCGGATATCTGTCTATCCTTGAGTGACGAATCTTGTATATTTAAACATAGATACATTTACTTTCCTTCAGAAATAAATGCATCTCCGCATAAATATTTAATTTCTTCTTCTGTCGGGTATATGTCTATTCTTGAGTGACGAATCTTGTATATTTCAACGGAGATACATTTACTATCCTCCAGAAATAAATGCATCTCCGCATAAATATTTCATTTCTTCTTCTGTCGGATATCTGTCTATTCTTGAGTGACGAATCTTGTATATTTCAACGGAGATACATTTACTTTCCCCCACAAATAAATGCATCTCCGCATAAATATTTAATTTCTTCTTCTGTCGGATATCTGTCTATTCTTGAGTGTCGAATCTTGTATATTTCATCGGAGATACATTTATTTTCCTCCAGAAATAAATGCATCTCCACATAAATATTTTATTTCTTCTTCTGTCGGATATCTGTCTATTCGTGAGTGACGAATCTTGTATATTTCAACGGAGATACATTTACTTTCCTTCAGAAATAAATGCATCTCCGCATAAATATTTAATTTCTTCTTCTGTCGGATATCTGTCTATTCTTGAGTGACGAATCTTGCATATTTCAGCGGAGATACATTTACATTCCTCCAGAAATAAATGCATCTCCGCATAAATATTTAATTTCTTCTTCTGTCGGATATCTGTCTATTCTTGAGTGACGAATCTTGTATATTTCAACGGAGATACATTTACATTCCTCCAGAAATAAATGCATTTCCGCATAAATATTTAATTTCTTCTTCTGTCGGATATCTGTCTATTCTTGAGTGACGAATCTTGTATATTTCAACGGAGATACATTTACTTTCCTCCACAAATAAATGCATCTCCGCATAAATATTTAATTTCTTCTTCTGTCGGATATCTGTCTATTCTTGAGTGATGAATCTTGTATATTTCAACGGAGATACATTTACTTTCCTCCAGAAATAAATGCATCTCCGCATAAACTTTTAATTTCTTCATCTGTCGCATATCTGTCTATTCTTGAGTGACGAATCTTGTATATTTCAACGGAGATACATTTATTTTGCTCCAGAAATAAATGCATCTCCGCTTAAATATTTAATATCTTCTTCTGTCGGATATCTGTCTATTCTTGAGTGTTGAATCTTGTATATTTCATCGGAGATACATTTACTTTCCTCCAGAAATAAATGCATCTCCGCATAAATATTTAATTTCTTCTTCTGTCGGATATCTGTTTTTTCTTGAGTGACGATTCTGGTATATTTCAACGGAGATACATTTACTTTCCTCCCGAAATAAATGCATCTCCGCATAAATATTTAATTTCTTCTTCTGTCGGATATCTGTCTATTCTTGAGTGACGAATCTTGTATATTTCAACGGAGATACATTTACTTTCCTCCAGAAATAAATGCATCTCCGCATAAATATTTCATTTCTTCTTCTGTCGGATATCTGTCTATTCTTGAGTGACGAATCTTGTACATTTCAACGGAGATACATTTACTTTCCTCCACAAATAAATGCATCTCCGCATAAATATTTAATTTCTTCTTCTGTCGGATATCTGTCTATTCTTGAGTGTTGAATCTTGTATATTTCATCGGAGATACATTTACTTTCCTCCAGAAATAAATGCATCTCCGCATAAATATTTAATTTCTTCTTCTGTCGGATATCTGTCTTTTCTTGAGTGACGAATCTTGTATATTTCAACGGAGATACATTTACTTTCCTCCACAAATAAATGCATCTCCGCATAAATATTTAATTTCTTCTTCTGTCGGATATCTGTCTATTCTTGAGTGTTGAATCTTGTATATTTCATCGGAGATACATTTACTTTCCTCCCGAAATAAATGCATCTCCGCATAAATATTTAATTTCTTCTTCTGTCGGATATCTGTCTATTCTTGAGTGACGAATCTTGTATATTTCAACGGAGATACATTTACTTTCCTCCAGAAATAAATGCATCTCCGCATAAATATTTCATTTCTTCTTCTGTCGGATATCTGTCTATTCTTGAGTGACGAATCTTGTATATTTCAACGGAGATACATTTACTTTCCTCCACAAATAAATGCATCTCCGCATAAATATTTAATTTCTTCTTCTGTCGGATATCTGTCTATTCTTGAGTGTTGAATCTTGTATATTTCATCGGAGATACATTTACTTTCCTCCAGAAATAAATGCATCTCCGCATAAATATTTAATTTCTTCTTCTGTCGGATATCTGTCTTTTCTTGAGTGACGAATCTTGCATATTTCAACGGAGATACATTTACTTTCCTCCAGAAATAAATGCATCTCCGCATAAATATTTAATTTCTTCTTCTGTCGGATATCTGTCTATTCTTGAGTGACGAATCTTGTATATTTCAACGGAGATACATTTACTTTCCTCCAGAAATAAATGCATCTCCGCATAAATATTTCATTTCTTCTTCTGTCGGATATCTGTCTATTCTTGAGTGACGAATCTTGTATATTTCAACGGAGATACATTTACTTTCCTCCACAAATAAATGCATCTCCGCATAAATATTTAATTTCTTCTTCTGTCGGATATCTGTCTATTCTTGAGTGTTGAATCTTGTATATTTCATCGGAGATACATTTACTTTCCTCCAGAAATAAATGCATCTCCGCATAAATATTTAATTTCTTCTTCTGTCGGATATCTGTCTTTTCTTGAGTGACGAATCTTGCATATTTCAACGGAGATACATTTACTTTCCTCCAGAAATAAATGCATCTGCGCATAAATATTTTATTTCTTCTTCTGTCGGATATCTGTCTATTCGTGAGTGACGAATCTTGTATATTTCAACGGAGATACATTTACTTTCCTCCAGAAATAAATGCATCTCCGCATAAATATTTAATTTCTTCTTCTGTCGGATATATGTTTTTTCTTGAGTGACGATTCTTGTATATTTCAACGGAGATACATTTACTTTCCTCCAGAAATAAATGCATCTCTGCATAAATATTTAATTTTTTCTGCTGTTGGATATCTGTCTATTCTTGAGTGACGAATCTTGTATATTTCAACGGAGATACATTTACTTTTCTCCAGAAATAAATGCATAATCTCCGCATAAATATTTAATTCTTCTTCTGTCGGATATCTGTCTATTCTTGATTGTCGAATCTTGTATATTTCAACGGAGATACATTTACTTTCCTCCAGCAATAAATGCATCTCCGCATAAATATTTAATTTCTTCTTCTGTCGGATATCTGTCTATCCTTGAGTGACGAATCTTGTATATTTCAACATAGATACATTTACTTTCCTTCAGAAATAAATGCATCTCCGCATAAATATTTAATTTCTTCTTCTGTCGGGTATATGTCTATTCTTGAGTGACGAATCTTGTATATTTCAACGGAGATACATTTACTATCCTCCAGAAATAAATGCATCTCCGCATAAATATTTCATTTCTTCTTCTGTCGGATATCTGTCTATTCTTGAGTGACGAATCTTGTATATTTCAACGGAGATACATTTACTTTCCCCCACAAATAAATGCATCTCCGCATAAATATTTAATTTCTTCTTCTGTCGGATATCTGTCTATTCTTGAGTGTCGAATCTTGTATATTTCATCGGAGATACATTTATTTTCCTCCAGAAATAAATGCATCTCCACATAAATATTTTATTTCTTCTTCTGTCGGATATCTGTCTATTCGTGAGTGACGAATCTTGTATATTTCAACGGAGATACATTTACTTTCCTTCAGAAATAAATGCATCTCCGCATAAATATATAATTTCTTCTTCTGTCGGATATCTGTCTATTCTTGAGTGACGAATCTTGCATATTTCAGCGGAGATACATTTACATTCCTCCAGAAATAAATGCATCTCCGCATAAATATTTAATTTCTTCTTCTGTCGGATATCTGTCTATTCTTGAGTGACGAATCTTGTATATTTCAACGGAGATACATTTACTATCCTCCAGAAATAAATGCATCTCCGCATAAATATTTCATTTCTTCTTCTGTCGGATATCTGTCTATTCTTGAGTGACGAATCTTGTATATTTCAACGGAGATACATTTACTTTCCCCCACAAATAAATGCATCTCCGCATAAATATTTAATTTCTTCTTCTGTCGGATATCTGTCTATTCTTGAGTGTCGAATCTTGTATATTTCATCGGAGATACATTTATTTTCCTCCAGAAATAAATGCATCTCCACATAAATATTTTATTTCTTCTTCTGTCGGATATCTGTCTATTCGTGAGTGACGAATCTTGTATATTTCAACGGAGATACATTTACTTTCCTCCAGAAATAAATGCATCTCCGCATAAATATTTAATTTCTTCTTCTGTCGGATATCTGTTTTTTCTTGAGTGACGATTCTTGTATATTTCAACGGAGATGCATTTACTTTCCTCCAGAAATAAATGCATCTCTGCATAAATATTTAATTTCTTCTTCTGTTAGATATCTGTCTATTCTTGAGTGACGAATCTTGTATATTTCAACGGAGATACATTTACTTTCCCCCACAAATAAATGCATCTCCGCATAAATATTTAATTTCTTCTTCTGTCGGATATCTGTCTATTCGTGAGTGACGAATCTTGTATATTTCAACGGAGATACATTTACTTTCCTCCAGAAATAAATGCATCTCCGCATAAATATTTAATTTCTTCTTCTGTCGGATATCTGTTTTTTCTTGAGTGACGATTCTTGTATATTTCAACGGAGATGCATTTACTTTCCTCCAGAAATAAATGCATCTCTGCATAAATATTTAATTTCTTCTTCTGTTAGATATCTGTCTATTCTTGAGTGACGAATCTTGTATATTTCAACGGAGATACATTTACTTTCCCCCACAAATAAATGCATCTCCGCATAAATATTGAATTTCTTCTTCTGTCGGATATCTGTCTTTTCTTGAGTGACGAATCTTGCATATTTCAAGATACATTTACTTTCCTCCAGAAATAAATGCATCTCCGCATAAATATTTTATTTCTTCTTCTGTCGGATATCTGTCTATTCGTGAGTGACGAATCTTGTATATTTCAACGGAGATACATTTACTTTCCTCCAGAAATAAATGCATCTCCGCATAAATATTTAATTTCTTCTTCTGTCGGATATCTGTTTTTTCTTGAGTGACGATTCTTGTATATTTCAACGGAGATGCATTTACTTTCCTCCAGAAATAAATGCATCTCTGCATAAATATTTAATTTCTTCTTCTGTTAGATATCTGTCTATTCTTGAGTGACGAATCTTGTATATTTCATCGGAGATACATTTATTTTCTCCAGAAATAAATGCATCTCCGCATAAATATTTAATTTCTTCTTCTGTCGGATATCTGTGTATTCTTGAGTGACGAATCTGGTATATTTCAACGGAGATACATGTACTTTCCTCCAGAAATAAATGCATCTCCGCATAAATATTTAATTTCTTCTTCTGTCGGATATCTGTCTATTCTTGAGTGACGAATCTTGTATATTTCAACGGAGATACATTTACATTCCTCCAGAAATAAATGCATTTCCGCATAAATATTTAATTTCTTCTTCTGTCGGGTGCATGTCTATTCTTGAGTGATGAATCTTGTATATTTTATCGGAGATACATTTACTTTCCTCCAGAAATAAATGCATCTCCGCATAAATATTTAATTTCTTCTTCTGTCGGATATCTGTCTATTCTTGAGTGACGAATCTTGTATATTTCAACGGAGATACATTTACTTTCCTCCAGAAATAAATGCATCTCCGCATAAATATTTATTTACTTCATCTGTCAGACGTCTGTCGTATTATGTAGAGTAGAATCTTGTTCATTTCAACGGAGATACATTTACTTTTCTCTAGAAATAAATGCATCTCAGCATATGGCATATTTCAAACATAATCTCCAAAGCTACGCAAGCACTTGTCCTACTGTTTCTCCAAGCGATGAATACCTTGACCATAGAAGTCCTTTGTTTAAAATAGGAACCTGTTTCGAACAATGTCCGTGACTTCACTGTTCAAGTTAAAACGGCGACCCTTCAAGGTCGTTTTCAGCGGACTAAATATGGGAAAGCCATATGCCGAAAGATCCGTGCTATACGGATTCTTTTCGAACCCTGTCCATCAAAACTTCACTAGATTCTCTCAAGGAAGTGCTTTTGTCTGTCCTGCACACGAGTCAATGACAAAGAATGTACCTCGTACACTGCTTTCATTTACCGATGCACTTCGCGAAATCCAACTCGTTCAGTCACTAATAACTAATAACACCTATTCGCTCTTTTTTAATTCGCAACAAGTCCGCAGTCGTTGAGGAATAACAGCAACAACGAATTGCCTTCCGGACGATACTATTGGCCGGCCGCCGGCGCATATCACGTGCTTCTGCGTGACCACCTAGTGTTTGCCCATTTCCGCTGTAGTGATTACCTTTTTTTCTTGTCGCTCTATCTTACCTACGTTCACCACGCTTATACAATATTAAAGCAAATTATAACCGTTATTCCTTTTTTCATTTGTTCTACCCTTATAAAATAACTTTTTATATAATATATGAGACAGTATAACTTAATATTTTTCTAAAACTGTCATCAAAATTAGATAAATTCTAAAGAAATGAATACAGTTGAAGTAATGACTATGTATCTTTTTAAACATTAAAGGGATGTTTTTTGATAAAACTAAATTATTACATTAAAATCGCATCTTTCCAAAGACTCTGTGTTTTATCAGTTTACATATATGAATATACTTTAGTACTTACAAAATTATACTTCTAGAACTGACAGATTTATATTCTTAGCGATTATGTGTGCAGAAGTTCAAGACAAGCTATCCACAAATTCAGTGTCATTACTTCAAAATAAATAATAACACAACTGTTTCACATAATCTTTCATCATTCTTTCAATAACCACTATTGTCAACAATAATAATACAACACATGTTACGGTGAAATTGCAGTTTTTCAAAGATCCTCATGCAATTGTCAATCAATTTAAATATATCAGTATACATTAGTAAGTATAAAATCATACTTCTACAACTAATAGTTGTACATTTTTAACAGTTACGTCTACATAAGTTGAAGAGTTCTTTCTACAAATTCAGTGTCTCTCTTTCAATCTTATTTGCACCCGAAAGTGTAAATAATGGTATTTACCCGTGGCGCAGCGTGATATACGAAAATGTCTAATTTCACATTATCTACGATTTTCATTCCGTGATATGAAGCAATGTATTTCTGAGTGCACTCGTCGGAGCACTTATTGGGATAATGTGTGAATAACTAGAAATAACATGTATGTTAGTCAGTACTAAAATCAGCTTTTTTAAAGTAATTATTTTCAGCATATAATGAATTAGTTGATTGTATATGTCTATATATAAGACTGAATGCATCTCCAAGTGTTTATTTCTTAACAGTAAAACAAGTCTCAAAATACTTTTAAATAGCAAATTCTCATATATATTTTTAAAAGTCGTCTTTAATTGAAAAAGGAGATTAGCTGCTCGAAAATTTTCAAGTGCCTTTTTTCCAAAATTGATCGCAGGAATATATTGCGTTTGTCTTTCACATGATATATCATATCACAAACTCATTTTCAGCAATAAATTTCATGTTACGAGATATTTTTACATTAATATTTCTCAAAAATGGTCTCTGCTATAACAACTCATCTTCACCCGCCATACAGATCTTCATAAAGTAAAGTCCCACTACATGAAACTTTTGAAAAAGATACAGATAAACTAAACAGAGTAAAAGGTTTCAAAATCAAGGAACACAGAACACTCGCTTTGATAATATGATCGAAGTGATCCAGCACTCTAGCCCATCTCCCCACTGAGAATTGAGCCAGGAAGCCGAAAAGCACGTATGCTTGATATTTGAGAAAATAAGCTAACTAATTTATTATTGTGTTCGAACCTGTTATCGTTTTAATATATTACTGGAAATATCTTTGTAAGAGACTGCGCCGTCTCGATCTGTCACTTCGAAAATTCAGTTCAAAACACCAAATTTGACATGATTTTATTAAATATCCTTTGTCGTTATTGAAAACTGTAAAACACTGTTTGATTTCATGATTTCCGAAAAAAAAAGCCTGCAGTTGTTCTTGCCTTTATGAATAAAACTGAATTCAGGAATGTGTAAAGAAAGTGGCGTTGTATTAAAGAACATAATGTTAATGGGATAGTCTAGATAAACATTTTATTGTTTTTGAAAATAAAAGTTTGACGCTCTGACTCAATTTTCCACCGTCAGTCAATATATTCAAAACCAAACGATTTGCGTCTGTGCCATTCTCATCGTTGCATCGAGTAGAATTATCCCTGCCTATCTCATCTATTCAACGTGCTGAGCAAATGTTCTAAGAGGATTTCTAGAGGCCAAAATAATTGTTTAATCTTCGGCGACAGATTCCTGAAATCATTTGGCTACTTTTCGAATAACCAGACTCGTTTAGTTTAAAATACAAATAATGTGCTTTGGAATTCCTTTTTTTGGCAATCCGTTTATGAAAGTGTGGAAGAAATGTATTTTCATGTGTAAATCTTGTGAATAAAACAATGAAATGCGTAGTAAATCATCAAAGAAGAAAATGGTTGGCGGCATAATGATACGCGTTCGCTTTTTGTATGAGCATTGGAGTAAGTTTTCGTTTGCGAGTGAGGGGCTACTTCACTCAGGCGAAAACACCCATACGCTAATGTTAATCCTATGGGAGAATGTTTTTAAAATATCTCATTTACATTTCAATATTTTTAAATGATTTTCATTTTCTTTGCATTGGCTAGTCGAACTTTACGCGAGACGTTTTTTTTACTTTTTAGGTGCGTTCGAAAATACAAATACGTAGCACCTATAGTCGTCGTGTGATCCGTCCATCTGTCTGAACCTCTATCCGTCTGTCCGCATATAACAGCACAAATACTATCCAACCGAATGGTTTGAAATTATATATATATATTAGTTGAAGAATTTTGTTGACTCATTTCAAATTTTATGAAAATCGAATCAAAACTTTAAAAAATATTAATAAAAATATTTATTAAGTGGTTTGAATTTTTCAAAAATTGGCACTTCCTTGTTATAGCAGCTTCCGAGGATGAATCGTCTTGCGACCGAGATGTATCGCCAAGTTATCTGACATGTATGACGTTATAGTGATATATGACTTATATGACCATTTATAATCTCTAATAACCAAGTTATAGTCACATTCTTCATTCCATTAAATCCTATCACAGGTAATTAATACAATGATATCCCCTGATATGTCATGATTCTAGGTTGCCATGGTGATGACATTCTGTTTAAGAGGGAGTCCTATTATTTCCGTAAGACTGAATTTAAAAACTGAAATTGTATACTAAAATTGTTTAATTACAGCAATCCTATAAACTACCGACGTCACCGACTAGATGTCTCCGGAAAAATAGATATTAAATGGACAAAGAGTGTAAATATGGATTTCGAGTTCCGAAATTTTCAAAGTTAAGCTTAAGTTTCCCATTGGAATTTTCAGTAAATGTCAACAAAAGATAAAATGTTGCCAACTTGAAATGTACTTATTTTATGACGGAAATGAGTCCTATCGTAATAAGAGACGACATAATTCATTTCACTGAAACAAGTTATAGTACGAACGCACCTCACGTGTCACGTTTGACGTACAATTTCCAACTTGTTCGATTTTGGTTACAGTTTTTTTTAATGAGATAACTTTCACTTTCGAAACCGGTTCCAAAAGTGAAAATATTTTAATAAAAGAAACTTGTAAAATAAATCGAAAAAGGGGAAAACAACCTTTGTAGAGATCGACCTCAGCTATCCAATGTAAATAAATAAAATATTGAAATGTACATGAGATATTTTAAAACTATTTCCCATACGATTAACATTAGCGAGTGGGTATTTTCGCGCGAGTGAAGTAGCCTCTTATGTGTTTGATTTGGAGAGGATATTTTTTGTTCGAAAGCAAGCCTATAGTTGAGGCTGGCGATAGCTCTTTTTAGGGTTTCGTTCATCTCACGAAACCTTATTACTCCCGCTCTGTTGTCTGTTAGTCACAGAGTCATTCTCAAAAACTATATAACTTATAGAGTTGAAACTTTGTGTATATAGATGAATACTAGCTGTGAAGAGCTCAAAATATTAAAATTTGAAAAATTCGTATTATTTTAATAAATAGAGATAAAAAACCAAAATTATAACAGCCTTTTCCTATTAAATTTAAACATTTTTCGTTATAGCAGATGCCAAAAATTAAAAATCCATGATGAAATTCTTTCTACAATAATTAATTTTCTATCAGACGATTTCCACGTAAAAAATGAAAATGAAATAAAAAGTTTCACCAATTGAAAAAAAAGATTAACATGAAATAAAAATGATTGACGTCATAGTGGTAATAAAACGGAAAATGTCAAAGATTTCTCAACAATACAAGGAGTATGAGTATGTGTATGTACACAAAGCAGATTAATATCACGTCATTAGAGAATTTAAAAGAAAATCTGACGTCCTATTGGAAGTTTAACGAATTTTTCAAATGTTTGAGAATAATACAAAGCGAGTATCAATAGGAGTAATACAGAATATTAAATATATGAGTTTGAGAAACATATTGAATCGTGAAATCCGATTATGGAAATATTCGCATATTTTAACATTTTGAAGGTGTACAATTTGTTTAATTTTGAAATTATTTTTTTAAATATTGCATTTAGTCCGTATGACGGATATTATTATGGCAGAATATAATAGCGGGCTTCGCCCGCTGTCCGGCTGGTGTTGATATTCGAAAAAACGAAAAAATAGACCGGTAAATTTTTACTTTATAAAAAACATGACTTTTTTTTTGTTGTTGTTGCTAAATGATATTTATTTGAATTTATTAAAGAAAGGAAAAAGTGTTTTGAAAGTAATATTAAACGAAACCCTTTGAGCGATCTTCGATCACACTTACCCACTTGTTTTATAGTGCGACGAAGCATGAGTGCGTTTTAAAAGCTAAGGAGAGGGTATTTTTCGCTGACACGTACACATATAGACAGAACGATAACCTATTTGTCTGTTGTTTCTCTATTTATTTATTTATTTATTAAGAATTTTATTTCAATTTATGATTTTATTTATTTATTTATTCTTTTTTTTTTTTACTTTTTGTGATTTTAATTTGTTTTAATGTCAGTCAAAATAAATTTGTAAAATTATTTTACTGGAAAAGATTTGCTGAAAACTTTTTCTCTTTTGTTTTGCGCAGTTATAATATTTTAAGACAATTCTAACTAATAATTAACTTAGCACGAGAAGTTTAATTTTTGAGTTGTTTTTCACCATAAACCATTAAAATGTTAAATGTTTTTGTTAAATTTATAGTGCGTCTATTTTATTTTGTAAAATTTATTTTTGAAGTTCTTTTTGATACGCTGTCAATTATAATTTATATATCCTATTTTGTTTGATAGGGCTTGTTAATGGATATATGTATATAAACTAAGAAAGGTTGTCAAAATTGTATACAATTAAACTTTACCCTCTTTTATGCGTTTTTAAAAATATTCCAAAAGCGGTCCTTAAATCTATTATTACATTGTTCAATTGAAAATTTTCAAACAATAATGAAAATATTTCACAAAAGCTTAGCAATTTTAAAGTAATAAGAATTTACTTAAATAAAAACTGCTGCAGATACATTTAAATATTTCGTTTACTACAGAAAATAAGTGACATGTGTTTGTAACAACAGCTGCAGTTTGCTTTCTCAGTAAACAAAGGTGACTGAAATTATTTAGAAATGTACAAGTACCTGATCATGTAGCGTGCATTGAGTAACATTTTAATTTATAGTCTGAAACATGACACAATATTAAAGAAAAGTACATAGGACTTACCCCAGTACAGTACCCAGTATCATTTTTCAGCTAACAGGCGAATTCAAAGATCGAACAGTCAATTCAGCTGTGGAGTTAATTTCAACGTCATGATGCACAATTACAAAGATGCCCAAATAACCAAGATTTGCAAAGACGCCCTAAACTTTTCAAGATTTGCATAAAACTGGTCTATATTCATCGGGAACGGTGGAGGATAATGGAGATGAGAAACAGTTCCCGGTAATAATATACCTTCCTTAAACTAAAATTTATTATACCTCAAGGTTTTATCCATCTGAAGTACTTTTTACTACTGATACTCGAAGAAAATTTATTGTTAGAAATAACTTGCCCAATTGTTATGCAATTGTTGAATTAAATGCGATTGTTATTTTGCAGTGTTGTAGAAAACAAAAATGGGTTCTTTCGAAAATAACCTACTCATCTGTGCATTTAACACTGAAGCGTGCGAGAAAAATTCATTGTTAGAAAGAGCTTTAAAACGTTTGTCCAATTGTTGAACTAAACGCGATTGTTAATAGAAAGTTTTATTCGTCAGCCTAAAACTTGCGTTTCCCCCGACAGAACTATCATTGCTATTGTTTAATTTCAATTGAAATATCGCCATTGTTGCAGTTCTTATACATTTTACAACTCCAGTGTTGCCTGCATCATTATGACGTCAGCATTGCGCGACGCACAGATTAGTGCTTTACAATATAGATTGATTTTTAGAGGTTTCATTTCTAACATACGTTTTTTGTAACCACTGTTCATAGTCTCATACGCTTAAAACTATGTAATCATATCCGCTAGAGTAAAACATTCTTGCCAAGCTTGGCGACACTTAGCAAAATATCGACAAATTTAGTGCCAAAAATATCGCCACAAGATGAAACTTATCAAAATGGAACACTTGTATATAACGGCATTTATAATACATTTGCATTGTGATCAAATTGCAATTATTGCTATGCATTTGCAAGCAATTGTATAATGGTAACGAATTCTTCGCCAGATTTAAAGCTCCAAAACCACACAACTATGCCTCGCATTTACCACGAGTATTTTGAGATTCCATCCAAAGAGTTTTACTGAGTACTGAGTAATGAGGCTAATCCTATGATCTGATTCCACGCCGATGTAGATTATGTATAGTGTGACCTTATGCAGTGTTTTATGCTTAATGGCGTATAACACTACATAAAATACTTAATATTGCTTTAATATATTATTTAACTTCACCAGTCTTCCGTGTTATAAAGACCTTGCCGGTTTTAGGTAGATTTCGTAAGAAATACTACCTATTAGATTCTCCCTTATGTTGGAATTTTTGAAAAATTTTGGCAGGTGCACGCCGTACATGACCTTTAGAACCCAAAACAACCCAGTTCAAAACTTTATATATATATATGTATATGTTGTTTTCTGCTATTTTTTTTATCTCCATCCCACAGTCGACGAAAAAATATGGCAAGGATCTCAAAAATTAATGTAGTCGTATTGTGAAATTTAAGCAGCAGTAGCCGAGTAAAATGTAGGTCGAAGAAAAAAGGAACAAGATTGCACTCTAATTCATTTATTTAAACCTGATCATCTTTAAACCTCGGGAGAGTGCTCTGTCTTAGTAAATCTCTATGTTGAAACATATTAGAACTCTATTAGGTGTCTGATTGCTCACTACAACGCCAGCAACATTTTATTTTCACTCATTTCGACGGCAAAATCCCTTCTCTCTTTCTCTGTCGTTTTAAGCGAGGAGCGCGCAGTAAAAATTTCGTAACACGTGACCTATTTTAACCAATACATGTTCAATTTCGCCACGCACTAACTTTTATCTATGAATTAACATTGGAGAAATAAGTCTCTTCAATGATTTTGTCGGGAAAAGAATTTTCTAGAACATTATAGAAATTAAAAAACGCGGGAAAATAATAGAATTATTTTCGGCTTTTGCATATTGAGAATATAAGTTTCTTGATAACAAAACAATTACAAAAATGATTTTTTAGACTATTTGGAAAAGGAGAGGGATAAATTTACACAGATTAAAAGAATTAAAAGAGATTTAAATACGGGAATAAATAGGAAATATTTAATATAATAAAGAATTTAAGAAAATAGGTTTTTTAAGAAGAAATAATAAATGTGATTTTTACATCTTATTTGTCGTGATATAAAAAGTTAATTTAAATAGATTAGGATAAAAAATATTTTAAATATGGACAGTAATGGAATATTTTTAAGAAAGGAAATATTTTAATAAACAAGGGTTGTAAATGAAATATTAATAAAAGGAATAGTAATAGTATAATAAATTTAATAGGGTATGATATTTTCTATTTAGTAATATATATATATATTATGAACGCGATAACTACCATAATTGTGCATAACTCTCTTCCAAACTGATACATAAAATCAAAGGGCAAAAAATCTCTTTCAAGTTCGTTAATGGGCAAAATTGGACCCAAGGGGTGGAAATAGGGAGGGTTTTTGTGATAACAGAAAAAAAACACAACATCTTAATTATAATACATATTGAATCGGTTTAAAGTTATAACTTCTAGGAAATGTCCAAAAATTTATGTATGACAGATTTTTGATATCATTAAAAATGGAATCAAGCGGCGAAACAAATAGGATTTTAAGAAGAAAAAAAATTAATAACGTCGTCTATTCACAAGTTATCGTTTTTGATAGAAGCAACTCTTACCGAAAAAAAAATTACAAACAAAAAGATCCCCCCCCCCCACCCCATTCCAATAAAAATAGTCTTTCCCAGCGCAACACATCACGTGAAATTTGTACTTAACTTCGAAATCTACCTGTGCCTGTAGGCCGAGCCGGGAAAGATTTTTTTTTTTTTTAAGTCTGGCACATTTTAGATTAGAAAGAGAAAGAGAAATTGACTTAAGAAATTGAGATTTTTTAACTAATGATATAAGCAGATTTAAAAACAAAAACAATGTGCTATTATGCTTGTTTATGTATGAAGATATAAAAAATGGCTTCTGATTACAGGTGTTAGATAAATTTCTTCTAACTTTTTATGATAACAGATAAATATAGCTACTTTATATTTAAAAAAAAAAGAACATTTGATAAATAATGAAAAAAAAATTGCTTGTATGTGCGAAACAGTAAGTTGCCCAGAAAGTATGGTTAAAAGCTATTCCTTTTTTTTTTTCCAAAGACTATTTTCCCTATCTCGCTAAAGCCCCTATAACAGACAAGTACCTAATCATATAGAGCGATTCCATTAAGACCTTAATTCATAGTCGGAAACTTGAAACATGATACAATATAAAACAGTAGATATAGGACTTACCCCAGTACACAAGTAACTTTCTTCATCTAATGAGAAAAAACTAATCAGCTAATAGTCCAGTCAGGCATGGGAGTTAATTTCAAAGGCATGATGCACATTTACAAAGATGTCGTAAACTCTTCAAAATTTGCAGAAACCTGGTTCATATTCATCAGGATCTGTGGAGTGTAACGGATATAAGAAACATTTCAAGGTCCTTAAATTTATACCCTAAATTAAAATTTAGTATTCCTCAAGCTCTTACATATTTGACGATTTTTAATTGAGAACGCAAAGATTAAATGTCTGAGAAAATGAATAGAGAAGTATATAAGGCAAGCGGTAAAGAGATAATTTTAACATGGAAGAAAAAAAGAAAAAGAAACAAAAATAATTGAACAAAATAAAATTAATTATTCTAATTTACGATTAATTTACGATTAATTTTGATAAACGAAAACACTATTTTAACAATATGTGATAATCTTCATCACAATAAAGTTTTGTGAAATTCCTTACATGAGTTTTTGATATATATCTATAGCGGATATCGTGAAAAATGCAACATAGCAACGCCACCTGTTGGACGATTTAGACTAATACCTAATCAGCATCTGTTTGTGTCATGGTCTAACAGAATATGAAATTTGATGAAAATCCGTGCATTACTTCTTCAGATAGATCGATTGCAGAAATCGTGAAAAATGCAACATAGCAACGCCACCTGTTGGGTGATTAACACCAAAGACGAATCAGCACCCATTTATATCTATGTTTAACTGAATCTAAAGTTTTATAAAATTCTAGTTTTATAAAATTCATTCTTTCTTGAGGTAGAGCGCCCACAATTTATTTTGTCACAGATTGACAGACTCATAGACAGATATTTTAGAAAAATAGTCCAATCATGGTCAGGATCTTCTAAAACGTATAAATCAGTCGAAAACCAGAAGTAAAAGTTTTCATGAATCCAGTACTTAAAATAGAAGAAAGTAAAAACGGCGATTGTAGAGATCGACCTCAACTATCCAATGCAAAAAAATAAAATAAAAAATCGTTTAAAAATATTGAAATGCAAAAGAGATGTTTAAACAAAACTATCCGATAGGATTAACATTGGCGAGCGAGCGCTTTCGCGTTAGTGAAACAGCACCTTAACTGAAACAGGGGATTTACTGTCCAATTAAAATGCTAAGTAGCTGCTTTGTATTAACGTGCAAATCCAATAAAACATTCGTTACATGATATTGTGTTCTTTAGTCGAGTCACAAAACAGTCAATAGAATCTTCGTTAACTGAAACATTTGTTAGCCAAGATATCACTATATTCAGTTACGAAATTAATTAGAGATTGTACGAGATTAAAAAAAAAGAATAGTAGAAAATAACTTCTTATTATTATTTTAACAATTTTAAGACTTCAACCTAAATTGTTTAGAAAAAAATTGACATAAAAATACAAAAACGAAGTAATTGGATGAAATTTTTAATTTTTTTTTATTTTACAAATTAAAATGCTTATTTTCATCATGAGGATTATCTAAGTTGCACTCTTGTCTAATTTCATTTCACCCACATTTTAGAAAGCGAGCTATTATAGAAAATTACAAAACTGATACGTTACGAAAAGCTTTCAGTGATAAAAAATGACGTCATTTTAAAAATAAAATTTGTAGTTTTTATTCCTTAATCTCAAAATTTTATTACGATTGTATCAAAATGACGTACTTTACACTTGCTACACTATTTCATCCATTATGATATCAGATCTCTATGATCCTACGCAAAGATTGGAACTACTCGAATTATTAGTAAAATTAATCTATTTTTAGTTAATATAGAGCAAAAAACTATTTATTTTTTGTTTGAAAACTAGGTTTTATTGTTAATTTATGATAATTAATTAAAATTTACCTGAAATAATGTATTATCATGCGAAATTCGAAGCATTTTATATGTGAAAGATTGTGCCACTGAACTAATGGGAATGCATTGCTGAATTAAACAATTGTTTTTATTGTTGAATTTCTCGCCGTGAATGAAAATAATTTTAGAAGCTGATGTAATTGTTGCGACTTTTCGAATAACAATGAAGAGATTCTGATAAGATTAAATTATGTGATTGTTGAAAAAACAATAAGATGTCGTTATCGTTATTCAAATGCATTGTTGCGACAAGTTTCCCTCAAGGAAAAGGAGATTTAAAATCAACAGATAATATGCAGATAATGTAATGCAAACCTTATAAATTTGGGCGTGAAATATCTCAAATCAAGAAATTTTCACCGTAAAGTCAAGTCATACACACAAAAACTAACCAGCACCCATTTATATTAAGGTATAACTGAATATAAAGTTTTATTAAATTCTGTGCATTAGTTCTTGAGATACATTTGGGAGTCAACGTGCACAGTATCATTTCGATTATATTAATAGAATAGGCATAATAATAATAAAAAAAAACATAGGTCTGACATTTGTTATGGAAGAAAAGACAGAATAAAAAAAACTTCTTCGCCAAAATTTAAAATCAGTTAAAAATTTATAACAAAATTCCATGTTTACATACAGATATCAAGTTGAAAAGACTGTAAAAATATTCGTTAAAAAAAGAAAAAGAAAGAAAAGAAAGAAAGAAAAAGAAAAGTAACTACCGATTTTAAAAGAGATTTTTAATTGCCGAAAAGTGTTGCCTTATAAAATATCAATACATTTGAAAGTGGCGTTTACTCTTATTTCTTTTTCTTTCTTTCTTTTTTTTTTTTAATTTTTTTTTAAATTTTTTTTTAATATGGCAAAAGCAAAGAAAAATAAAAACATTATTTAAACTACCTTTTTGAGATTTCTAAATTGATTTCTTCGTTTAATGATAAATCGTTTTAAATATTTAGCCTAATACAGTAAAATTTGTCCTCCGCAACTTTTGATTTTTAATATGGTTTTTATCGTTTTTTCGCATTCCGCGGCGATTTTTGAAGTTTTTTCTATTTTAAATACAATTTTCATTGTGATTTTTAGCATTTTAAACCATTTTTAGCATATTTTTACATTTGTGAAAAAATTTCGGTTGCAATGTTTTAGTCCTTATACTAAATTTTATCATCTGCCTTTTTTTTAATTTTTAATTTTTAAAATTTTTTTTATGCGGGTTTTTATTTTACGTTCGCGTCGATCTTTCCACAGTGGTAAAAATAAATCCGATTTTAATCTTTTAACCACAATATTATAAATTTTGTCCTCTTTTCAATAAATTTTATTCAGAATTCGTACACCAATCTCTGAATTTTTCGCGATTTTTTTTCATAAGATTTTTCGTGTTTCGCGACGATTTTTTGACATTCGTAAAAGAAAATCCTTCTTTAATCTTTTAGCCCAATACAGTAAACTTTGTCCTGTGCGATTTTTGAATGGTTTCTGGAATTTGATTTGAAACTCATTTCGACTTCCGCGATTTTCAATACAATTTTTAGTGTTTTACGCATTTCGTGTCGGTTTTTGAGATCTTGAAAGAATTCCAGTTACGTTTGTTTTAGTCTTCTGTAGTAAATTTTGTCCTGTACTTTTGTATTTTTAGCATTATTTTAATGAGATTTTTAGCCTTTTTTTTTTTTTTTTTTTTTTTTTTTTCCAGTTTTGCGGCGATTTTTCCATATTAGTAAAACGAATCCGCGTTTAATCTTTTTGCCACAATATTATAAATTTTCGTCTCTTTTCAATAAAGTTTATGCGGTATTAATATAGCGGTTTTTGAATTTTTCGGGAATTTTTAGGCGATTTCTAGAGTTTTTTGGTGTAGCTTTGGTGTAGTTTGGCATTCGGCGATTTTTGGGCATTCATAAAAGTACCGTAAAGAAACAATTAATCTATGACCTCGTTTCTTATATACGTTTTATTTCTAATGCAGTAAATTGAATATATACCGGGTGTCTTAAAATGGCACTGACTGATTTAAAAACTCAATAACTTGCAAACAATATAAAAATGTCGTATTATCATCGGAAACACACCTTTGAACATCAGTTTTATAATTCTCTACTATTAGGAAATGAGTTAAAAATCGATAAAAAAAATTCCCTGTTTACGTACAATATTCGTTACTTAAAGTAAAGAAAAATAAATAAAAGGAACTACCAAATTTAAAAGAGTTTTTTAATTACCGAAAAGTGTTACCTTCTTTTAAAATAGCAATACCTTTGAAAGTGGCTTTTAAATCGCAACCATTCGGACAAATCTTTTCACCGTAAACGAGATAGTCAAATTTACAGGCATCGTATTTTGCCTTTTCTTCTGAAAATGCGATAAAACACCAACCCCTTTGTTTTTACGAATAGAGAACTGTTCACATTTTTTTACGAATCTGGGACGTTGGGACAACCGAGGAAGGTAATAACTACAAGTGGCTCGCGACCACAAGATTCCAGCCGAACGTCCCAGAATATTAAACTTGCGGTCAGCTACTGACTGAAAGCCTTGAGCGACGGAGCGAATTTAGCCCTTCTAGGCGTCCGAGTGACAAGAAACCTGGCTCTTTCTTTTCCTCGCCTAAAAAGAAAATTTTTCGTGTAAAAATGCTTAAAATCGGCACGTAACTTTTTTTATATTGAATTTTATAAATGTGTCTATTATTGAATCATTTCTTCCTGTTCCAGACATAATGTCTCTATCATTGAAATTGCGGTTTTCGTTTAGTTTTGTTATGGCATTCAGAATGCGTCGGAGAGTGTTTCTGTCAAAGAAAAAGTCTTAAATGATTAGAAGGAAACGAAAAAATCCTATATTTTATTATTATTATTATTATTATATTATTATTATTATTATTTTCCTCAAATTTTTATTGCAGATTGTTAAATTCAAATAAACCTTCTCCCCTCCCAGCCGGTTGCTGAGTTCGATAATGTTTCAGTGGTTTTATTTGTCTTCCCTCAAAATTCTGCCCTCTTTTTCAAGCTAAGTTGAGTACCAAAGTTTCGGCACTAAATTGTCCAGCCCCATTCCAACTATCATGAGGAGTATGCGGCGTGCGGCAACAGATCTCAGGATACTAAAACCTAGGAGTGATCAACCCAGTAAAATCCGGACTTTATTGGTCAGCCGTCCTGGGTACTTGTCATTGAGGATCATGAGGCGATCAGGCGAATTTCGCCCCACTCTCCAGGCACGCAAACCCGTCAAACTGGGTCGAACCCCGGTAGGTAGGGGCCTGGTCAGCGGTCTCCGAGTTCGATTATGTTATACGAGAGTGAAAGTTTATTTCAGCAATGTATATTTTTGAGTTATTTGATATTTCTCATATATGGATTTTGTTTTACAAGCACGTAAAGTTTTCTATTATTCGAGCCGGTTTATGTAGATAAAAAAGCTTATTTTTTTACATTTCTAGTTGCCTACAATTTCTATCAAGAACAGCATCTGTTACTCACCTTAATCACAATCTTAATTTAAAATTCTCACAAGATGTTTCATTATACATGTTGCAAAGTTCCAAAATATTAAAAAATGAACTTAGAAATTATATTCAAGCAAAAAACATTTGTAACTTTATTTCGAATTTGGTAAAAATAAGTTCATTAAATGCACATTTTAAAATATTACAATCAGAATTATTTGACAGATTTAGACCGGAAAATAGGAAAAAAAGTATTTTCCCTTTTCGGCAACAACTGTTCCCTTTTCTCTATGTCATCGATACCCTGCTCATAACATATAGATTTTTAATTACTCAACTATCCAGACATTTGAAGCATTCGGCTATCAGCATTTGAGGAACATGCCGGTTAATTCAGCCTTTACAGTATTTTTTTTTCAGAGATATATAATTTATTAAGTTTTATTAGGAAACTTGGTTTATACGTGTTAAATGTTACTGTGTTGTTAGTTTATATGTTAGTATGCATGCGCGTAACAGGGGGGGGGGGTGCCCTGGGTGCCCGGGTACCCCCCGCCCATGCAGATACACTCAGGATTTTTAAATCGAATTTAAATAATCAAAATTAATATAAAAAAATGAAAGCAAAGTTGCAAGGGAAAAAAAATAGATATTATTTTTATTTTTCATATATTATCACTCTTGTAAAACACAATCATTTCTCAAGTATCACGATATAATAACTGATAAATAATATTTTTCGCATTACATTTGTGCTCATTCAGCAATCTATACTATTACATAAAGAGGAAACGGTGACTGACTGACTGGCTGATTCATCAACGCCCAGCCGAAACTACTAAAGTCAGCGTCACGAAATTTGGACTCTAGATTGCTGTTATGGTCTTGGTAAGCAATAAGAAGGGATTTTTGAACCCCCCCCCCCCCCCCCGAAGGGGGTTAAAGGTGGATTCTAATGTGTTAGGTCATTTTGCCATATCTCAGTAACAGTAATAGGTAGGAGCGTGAAATTCCAGAAAATAAATTTACTAAAAAAATAATTGAACACGTGTTTCAGCGATTTTAGAAATACCCCCCCTCCTTCCAATGGGAGTTAAAGGGGGGATCGAAACGTTTCGAAAATTTTATAGCACGTGGCCCTATCTCAATAGTCGTTTTAGGTAGGAGTGTGAAATTCCAGAAAATAAATTTACTAAAAAATAATTGAAAAAGTGTTTCAGCGATTTTAGAAATTCCCCCCAGAAGGGGGTTAAAGGGGGGGGGGTCGAATGTTTTCGGTCATTTCGCCATATATCATCAGCAGTTATAGGTAGAGCACGGAAATCAGGAAAACAAAAATTAATAAATGATTAAACACGTATTTCAACGATTTTAGAAATCCCCCCCCCCCCCCGAAGGTGTTAAAGCGGTGTGGTCGAATGTTTTAGGTCATTTCGCCATATCTCAGCGGCAGTTATAGGTAGGAGCACAAAAATCATGAAAACATATCTACTAAAAAATTATTAAACACCTATTTCAGCGATTTTAGAAATTCTCCCCAGAAGGGGTTTAAAGGGGGGTGGTCGAATGTTTTAGGTCATTTCGCCATATCTCAGTAGCAGTTATAGGTAGGAGTGCGAAAATCAGGAAAACAAATTTACTAAAAAATTATTAAACACGTATTTCAACGATTTTAGAAACCTCCCCCCCCTCCCCCCCGAAGGGCTTAAAGGGGTATTCGAAAGTTTTAGGTCATTTCGCTATATCTTAGCAACAGTTTTTGATAGGAGCGCGAAATTCAGGAAAACAAATTTACTAAAAAAATTATATTGTCTACTATTTTATAAAGTAAAATATTTTAGGATGCGAAATATTTCGTACGCAGACGCCAGACACTACTGGCGTGTTCTTTTGGTAACGTTTGCAAGGCGTCAATCGCATTAGATGTTCTCACTGACAATAGACTTTTTTTTTTTTCACTGAGATTATTTGTGGAAAACAGAAGCGTTTCCATTTACAGTGGTGGCCAAAAGTGTGGACATTTTTTGAAAGTTTCATGTTTTTCAACTTTGTGTGCTTGTAGCAACTTTGTGTGCTATATTAATTTTCACTTAAATACAAACGTTTATATATCAAATTGAAGGAAATTTAATGTAGAATTTAAACATAAAAACAGTATTACAATATCTGTATTACAAAAAAAGTTATGCAACTAATAGTAAGATCTATCTTAGATTTGCATTTTTTTAAAGTGATACTTACACAATCAATACTTAGTAGGATAACCCTTATTTTTTAAGGCAGCTTCACAGCGTCTTTTCATCGAGTGAACGTGTGTTTGGAGTTCATCTTTCGTAATCACATGGTGCCAAGAATCAATTATAGCTTCAATAAGTTGTCTTTTATTGGATGGACGTTTTTTTCGTACAAGAATTTTCAAACGTCGCCTCAAATTTTCAATTGGATTGAGATCAGGGCTGTTTCCTGGCCATGGTAATATATCTATGCCTTTATTTTGAAACCATGCTTTGCATACTTTTGCTGTGTGGCATGGAGCTGAATCCTGCTGAAAAATAAATGGTGCGTTGTTGGGGAAGAGATCCCTGATGGAAGGTATCAATTTTGGTTCCAGGACAGTTTCGATGTATTTTTTGGCATTCGGGATGCCATCAATCACTTGAATTCGGCCCACACCATCTGCAGACATACATGCCCAAATCATGACATTTGTTGGGTTTTTTGTAGTTGCTTCAATGCAATCAGGATGAAGTGCTTCTCCTACTCTACGTCTCAAGTATTTTCTACCATCACTACCAAACAGCGATATTTTACTCTCATCGCTCCAGATTACATCGTTGTACATAAATGTAAAACAAGTATGAAAATAGTTTCAAAACGCTTTATACAATTTTTATTTACCTTATTGGGCTAATTTTATACTTTAGGGGAAAACTTTTTCGTTTCTATTATGAATATAAATATAGAGTAAATTACAATAAAAAAATATTTTTAGCTATATCGATGTCTTTTTTATAAGGTAGCTTTCAATACAAAAAAGTATAAAGCTACCTATCGCAGCCGTTCGGAGGAAAGCAATTCCGGAAAATTTCGATATATTTTCACCGATCATGACCCCCAGACCTCAAAACCATCATCCGTTCAAATGTTGATTTATATATATATATATATCTGATCTATGTCATACGATAACGCTCGTATTTATAAATTAATTTTGATGAAACTAATTGTGTGTATTAAGCTCACCAATGCCTCAACCGAGTTCGTTGGCCAGCTTGGTCCGCCATCTTGTTTCAAGATGGCGACTGCGGAAAATTTTAAAACTAAAATAAATATACAGAAAAGTTAAAAATTCAAATTTATTTTTTAATTACGTTTTAGGCCTTGATACAAGGATTCCAGAGCATTTTTTGTTTTACCTCTATCTTAAAAAATGGCTGAGATAGAGCAGTTTGAAATTCTAGGGTGGCTGACATTTTGGAAAAAGACTGCACATTACAAAAAACCAACGATTAATTTATGAGTTTTAGTGAACGCGATTTCTCGCAATTTTTTTCTTTCATTGTTGTAATCATTTTCCCAATCATACGCATAAAACTATATATTCATATCCGTTATCACCAAATTCTCGCCAAACTTGGCGACATTTGGCGAAATATCGCCAAATTTTGTGACCAAAATAAGTTTTCATAAATGAAGCCAACTTGGCTATAGCTCAATAATTTAGCGAATTTCTTATTCAAATTCAGTATTAACGAATCTTTTGTAAACGGTTTCTTTGTATTTTAGCTTGCTGTTTTCGAGTAACATTAGCTAAAATTTTAAAACGAAGATATAGGAAAGCTACCTTTTCCTCTCGGTACAGGACGGAAGGACTTTTTTTTATTGCGATTTTCATAATAAGCATACGAAAATATATTCATATTGTTTACAATTAAATAAAACAAATAACAGTGTTTAAATGTATCATTTTTGGGTATTTCTTTTTATGATTTACTTTTTATAATTAATTACACTAGGATTATTTTATATTTTAGGGGAAAACCTTTTTCTTTATATTATGAATATGTTTATTTTTATAATTTAGACAACAATTATGACAGAAAAAAGTGGTAACATTTTTTTTTTCTTTTACAAGAAATATGTTTTATTCGCTTTTAAATTTTCATGTAAAGATTTTCATAAATGTATTGATAGACATTATTATTAGATTTAATATTGCCTGCAATATTTAATTTAATAAACATATTTTTAAATTTTTGCCTAATTTCTTTTAAAATCATAACTTATCTATTTAAGTTTTAAAATACTATTTAAAAATATTTAAAGAAACTGTGGCAGCGATATGGATACCAGCATAGCCTCTTACGAATGTTAGCTTCTGGAAATTTCTGAATGAATATTTCATCATTGATGTCTGATTTCAGAAAGTATAGAGATCGATGTGGAAGCAGAAAGGAGTTACATACGTTGGAATGTCTGGCCAAGGTACTGGAAATTGGAACGACAAGTTGGAAAAGTTTTACAATGCTCCGTGCTGGTCTCCTAATGTTGGATCTTGTGTATAATGAGTAAGCAGACAATTTAAATTGTCTTACTTTTCTCACTTTACTCTTACTTTTCTTGCAGATATAGGTAAAAGCATGCCACCTTGAACTCTATGTCTTGAAACTTATTATTTAATGAATGGGAAATATTGTGAAGGTTTCGACAGAGGGGGAAAGATGATAACTCTAAGTCAAGTTATCATGTTTTAATAAAATTGTAATTTCATTAATTTACATTCTCACGAGTTCTTGCTTATAACGACACTAATATTTACTATAATATCATCATACCATGAATGTGGCTTACAAATGGAAGCGGCAAAAAGCTAAACTTCAAGCTATTTATGGTTGTCCGTCGGGTATTAAAACAGATGCTCATTGACTTATACTCACTGGTAAATGGCCAAGAAAACAAGCAATATAAAAAAAATTTAACTCAATTCCTACTTTTTAATCAAAAATATATAAAATAAACCCGTGCAGCATGAATGTCGCACGTTATCTTTATTGAACATTATTTTATAATCATCGTTGCGGTTTTTTATTTTTTGTTGGCATCACTCATTTGAGATAAATCTTTCATTTCATTTATGAAAACAATGGGAGAAATATTTTTCTCCCATATAAAAATTAAAATTAATTAATTAAATTTAATGAATGAATTAATATTTGAAAAAAACTGTATTAACATCAATTGTCATCCAGTACAAGTTTAAAAAGTTTATTTGAACTTGAATGGATGAATAGAAAATATTGTATTAACGATTGAAAATTCCAACAAGATATATATAGAGAGAGTGTGAGCTAATAGTAGGAATTTAAAAATTGTACGAGGAAGAAAAGTAAATAATGAAATAATTCTGAAATAAATAACGAAATAAAACTATGGAAAATGGACTCATGCCCCACAGGCTAATTTAAGTTGGCGTCACTACATATACAGTGGAACTTCCCTTTAACGAAGTCCCTATTTAACGAAGTTTTCTACTTAACGAAATTTTCTGCAGAACTTTGACTTTGAACACCATTAGCATGTAAATTAATCTCCACTTTACGAAAAATATATTCTATATAAAGAAGTTTATTCCACTTTTGTACGCGTACAGAATTCAAATTAAGCGATTGCTGTTCGAAGGATATGCAAATTTATTTCAGCGGATTCGATTGTATGAAAATGAACACATTTAAATAATTTACATTCTGCTTGGTGCTAAATAAAACAATTTTTTCCACACTAAGAAAAACACTTGTTATCACTATTCTCTCACTCCGATACTCCAGCGCTGACAGTTGGGGGAAGTCAAAATCCCCTTTTTACATTTAATGATATAGAAGATATGAGGTGTCGCAATGGCGTCAGATGCATTGAAACAAAAAATATCTATTAGAGTCAGACAGGTACCATTCTGACCTGCCATTGCTGATAGACAATTGCTTTGTACATCCAAAAGAACGTGCTTCAAAATACAAATCGAAGAACCTTAAAGTTATTTTTGTTCCTGCCAATAGAGCTAAACTTTAATCATTAGTCTAAGGAATAATAAAAAATCTTGAAGTACATTATCGAAAAAGACAGAAAAAAGCCGATGTAGTGAAAACATTAGTTTGAGATTCTGTCTATCAGAGCTGCTGAAAGCTTGGGCCAAAGCTTGGGAATGCGACGTGATTTCATCGACCGTACACAACTGTTTTGTAAAAGACGGCTTCATAATTAAAACTGAATCAAATGCTTCTGAATCCAATACCTGTTTGTCATATCTGCAGGAAAAATTTCATGAATTTAAGTGAATTTCTATTTAACGAATTTTCTTCATAACGAAGTTTTTAAGTGTAACGATGAGACTTCGTTAAATGGAAGTTCCACTGTATAAGCAATGCATAATTTATTTGAATAATTAAACCAATTTACGCATGCTGAATGTACCATGACTGACAGCTGTAGACGAGTACTGACATTCTTACTCATATCGTTGGAAGAAGGAATCTGTACCTAATATTTCTATTACTATGCCTATGCCTTTTAAGATACTACACTCTTATTTTAATTAAGGGGACAGTACACTTTTAACGCTCTCAGAACATGCGAAATTTCTCACAAGTTTGACAATTTTTTTTTAAAAACGTAAGGACTTTAGAAGCACCAAAATTTCAGAGTATATTTAGATAATGTTGAACTATCTTTATAAATTTTTAATTTGGATATAATATCATTAAAAAAAAGTCCTTCCGGCCTGTACCGGGAGGAAAAGGTAGCTTTCCTACATCTTCGTTTTAAAATTTCAGCTAATGTTACACGAAAACAGCAAGTTAAAATGCAAAGAAACGTTTACAAAAGATTCGTTAATACTGAATTTGAATAAGAAATTCGCCAAATTATTGAGCAATAGCCAAATTGGCTTCATTTATGAAGACTTATTTTGGTCGCCAAATGTGGCAATATTTCGCCCGATGTCGCCAATTTTGGCGCTAACGGATATGAATATATAGTTTTATGCGTATGATTGGGAAAATTATTACAACAATGAAAGAAAATAATATGCGAGTAATCGCGTTAATGTGATGTTTTGTTTCAAAATGTCAGCCACACTAGAATTTCAAACTGCTCTATCTCAGCCAATTTTTAAGATAGAGGTAAATCAAAAAATGCTCTGGAATCCTTGTATCAAGGCCTAACACGTAATTAAAAAATAAATTTTAATTTTTAATTTTTTTGTATATTTATTTTAGATTTAAAATTTGTAAATGGGTGCCATCTTGAATCAAAATGGCGGACCAAGCTGGCCAACGAACTCGGTCGAGACATTGTTGACCTTATTACACACAATTAGTTTCATCAAAATCGATTTATAAATACGAGCGTTATCGTATGACATAGGTCAGATATATATATATATATATATAAATCAACATTTGAGCGGAGGGTGGTTTTGGGGTCTGGGGGTCATGATCGGTGAAAATATATCGAAATTTTCCGGAACTGCTTTCCTCCGAACGGCTGCAATAGGTAGCTTTATACTTTTTAGTATTGAAAGCTACCTAAAAATCAGGGGGTGGGTTTCAAAGTGATAATTAAAATTTTTAATTTGGATAAGGTTTCATTAAGTGCACGATAATTCATGCAAATTTCATGGAATTTGCATAAACGGTATCTTAAATGAAACATAATACTCTGGACTATGATTTGAACTCAAACTTTTGAAAACGGTTAATTAAATAAAAAATAATTAATTTTTAATTAAAAAAATTAAGAAACCCACTAATTTTTACAAGCATTCAACCTCATAATTATTTTTATACTAAACACAACTTCACCATTCTAGTTCATTTTCATGATTATATCAATATTTAGGTAGGGTAAAAATTTTGAAGCTATACTTTAAACGGTTTTGGAGATATCATGCGCGCAAGAGCAAAAAAAAGTCATTTTGAGAAAAAGCCTTTTAAAGTTTTATTTGTATTTTAAAAATATAAAAATCATAATAAAAGTAATAAAACTACTAATTTTATAACTTATTAAATATTAAAAATAAAATAAGATGCTAGTTCAAATTAATAAATATAAAATAGTTTGTAAAATACTGTAGAATATAGGAACATGCGTCAAAAATAAATTAATTTAATTGTAAGAATGTAGGGCTTATTCTTGCAAACAAATTAATTTTAGACATACAAGTTAAAATTTTGTTTCTCATTGATTCCTAAGGGAATTAAATATGCGCTTTTTATGAAATGAAATTATTTAATGCAAAATATAGTTTTTTTTTTTAGATATTCTGATATTTTAATATATGATTCACATACGTTGCAGCACAACAATTCGGATAGTTTACTAAAAACTAGTCGTTGGGGGCCACCGTAATACTTACCTATCATGGTTATGCATAATGTAAAATATTAAAATTAAAAATGTGTAAACTACTTATAAAATGCATTGCAATTCGAATAAAATCGTGGCTTGATGGCGTTATAAACTTTAAATGCTCTATTACTAAATTGCGTTAAAGAAATATCCTTATAACTCAAAAACAATAATCCTATTAACTAGCGGTTTATTGCATCTGATTAAGCGTCTCATTTCCAATTAAAATATATCTTTGAATTGAAATTTGTATGAAATACAGGGTCATGAAAAATCGAAGAGTGTGGAAAAATAGGATTACAAATATCTCGGTAACTCATTATCGGATCGACTTCATGCTTTATGCAAAATTTATGTTTTTTTTATTGTCTTTTATATTCACTCCTTAAAATAAACAATTTCGAAAAATTTTATATACCTTTTATCAGAGCGAATATTTCGAGAGTCCGAAAAAAATAGTTCCGGATAATCGAGGTTGCTGAAATTCAATAGGCTTGTTTCCATTATTACATACTAAGTACATACCAAATTTCAAGTCTCTATCTCAATTTTTTCGGGAGATAGAGCGTTTACAGACACACAGACGGACCGCAATTTTTTTTTTCTAAATATATGTTTTTCGGAATCTCCATGTCTGAAACGTGTAAATCCGTCAAATTTTTTTTTTCGATTTTCAAAACGATTACAAGACTTACCCTATACTACGTATGATGGGTAAGTAATAATATTAATGTCAAAAGTCCGTATCCAAAACTGTAAATTGAAACAAAATAACTGCCAAATTCATTACTTTTTATTTATTATAAGATAAATTAGCACTTTAGTACATAGTTTTATATAATAGGATTTTGTATAGCGAGTACCATTAAACTGACAATTTCTTTCTCGCTATTATTCATTATAAAATGGATAATAAATACTAAGATGTGCATTGATATTGCAAAATTAGGAAAATATTATTTTGAAAAGAACAGTTTTGGGCACAGGTGTCATATACGCACCACATTGGCGCGATTGCAATAAAATGGCAATTTTATGCCTCACATGGTAACCCGGTTATTTTTTTTTTTATATTGCTGTTTATTTACTTTTATTTTTTATTTTAATTCTATAAATTGTTTTTATTATGTATATCAATATTTATTTATATCAAACTATCATTTATTTATTTTTATTTCCTTTTTTTAAAATAATAGAAGCTATTTTATTTATTACGTTATTTTATTTTTATATTGAAATAAAAAATCACGTGCTATTATTGCATGCTATTTGTAACTAATATTAAGTCGTATTTTAAAATGGAGAAAACTACCTTTTCTCATAGATGGCGCTGAATGTTGCCGGGAAATTTGAGAGTGGGTAGTGCTTTTTTTAAAAAAAGGAGGATATTCAGTCTGTCATTCAATTGACATTAGCCAATAATTATGTACTCTTTCATTTCATTCTTTCGCGCAAAATGACCAATAGATGAAACTTATTTTTGCTGGCAATACAATTGTCCTGCTTCAAATGAGGTCAGGGGTTTGTGCGCATGCGGGGGTGGGGGGGGGGATATCGTATTACCGCTTTTTCAATTAGTACCGAAAGATAAGCATTCCGTAAAGTGTCGTTACGGAAAATGAGATATTAATCAATGAATGAATATTTAATGATTGAATGGTTTATTAGATGTTTTAAGAGAATATAAATACATTTCTCAGCCATTCCTCATTAAACTATACTCTTGAATTAAATAATTTTTTTTTTTTCTTTTACATTTTTCATTTGAACTATGGGAAAACAACGAAATAAGAAAAGGAAGAATCGGCTTTGTCATCGAAAGATTTCTAAGGCGTCGACTAGTCAACGGATTCGACGAGAACGAGAAAAAATATATCTGTAGAAAATCGTGAAATTGACAATGAAATGCAAGATTTACTGCATTATGTAAACAATGTTGATATTACATTTTTTTTAAATCGTATACAAGAAAATATATGCATGATTCCTGTAGGGTTATATTGACTTCTAAAATAGTCTTTTGTTTAATTATTGATTCATTATTTAAATTTATGGGGTTTTTTTTCCCTTCAGTATATCTGTCTATAAAATTACATTTCACATAAAAAAGTTTCTTTAACATTTTGTAATTTTATTTTTTAAAAATAAATTTTAATTTTAAATTTATGCAATTTTTTATAGTACTGATGAACCTCTTGCCCGATTTTTTTTTTTTTTTTACTTTCCTCTATCTTTACAAGAAGAAAGTATGGGATTCATGAAAATTTTAGACTTCTGGTTTTTGACGGATTTATACGTTTTAGAATGTCCTGAACACGATTTGACGGTTTTTTGAAAATGTCTGTCTGTCTGTATGTGACAAAAATTTTGTGGGCGCTCTATCTCAAGAACGAATGCACGAAATTTATTAAATCTTTACATTCAGTTAGTCCCTGGCATAATTCGGTGCTGATTAGTTTTTGGTGAAAATCGCCCAATAGGTTGCGTTGCTATGCTGCATTTTTTGCGATTTCCGCAATAGCTCTATCTCAAGAACTTATTTTTTTCAAGAACTTATTTTATTCAAGCACTTATTTCCATTAAACTTCAGATTCAGTAGGATTCAGAGGTTCCTTGTCATTTGGTCTTCAGAATTTATAAAATTTTTACTTAAAAAATTTATAATAAATTTAAAAGTAAAAAAAAAAAAAAAAAAAAAAATGAAAATAAGAAAAAAAGAATTTTTGTCATTGATTTTTACTTCAAAGAATATATTTTTAAAAAATCCTTCAAAATTTTATTTTCTTTATTTATAGGCAAATTTTAGTGATTTTTAACATCTTCCAACCTAGTTGGAAAGTGTTTATGACTTCAGATTTTCTGCCGTTTGTCCGTGCTCTAACTCGCGTAAATATACTCGGATTACCCTGAAATTTTTGTATGTTATTGTCATTTAATATAGCATGTTCCCTATTGCAACTGAAGTATGTAGCACTTATAGTTTTTTTACAGGAACAGTCAAAAGTATTTCGTTACATTACAGTCAATGGGAAATAATCGTTTCAAGTGCATTTTGATGATGCTACGTCATTTAAAACATGATGAAATTGATATGTAATTATGAAGCGCACTAAAACATGCTTTTTGTATGAAGTGCAAAGCATTTAATATTCATTTACAGGGTCAAACAAAATAATTCTGTTACATACTATCCTATGGGGAAAAATCGTTTGCAGTGTAATTTAGTGATATTTCACTATTTCAAACATAATGAAAATTATATGCATTACTGAGGTGCACTATAAATTGCTCTCTTGTGTGCATTGCGTTTATTTACAGGGACACACAAAAAATATCGGTTACAATGCATGTGCGATATCTACAGTCTATATGTGATAAGTGCGTTTTCAAATTTGTTTGCGTTTTTTTAGTTTAACTCGATTTTTTCATAGTACCTATGTGTTTATAAACTCGGTTGATCATATATAGGGCTACACAAGGGAATTAGTTGTATTACAGACTATGGGAGTGAATTGCTTGAGGGTAGTTTTTAATTGTGTTGCGCATTTTTCTGTTGAACTACATTTAGTAAACTAACAGAAGTTTGTGGAATATAAATAAATTCATATACAGGGTTACGCAAAGAAAAAGATACATTGTCGTTTACGTTTGGTAATTACTGCGAGTGAGTTTTAAATTGCCTTTTAGCTTAATATGCTATGTGTACAAAAGTCTCCAGATAATATACAGGGCTGTACAAAAGATTTCGAGTGCATTTCATCGATTGGCAAAAATTGCTCAATGTGAATATTTTAACTGAACTAAATTTTATCGTGTTATATATCCATATCTATTGATCTATACAGGGCTGCACAAAATAATGTGACTACTTTTTTGACACTGGAAGGTAATTTCGAAAACTGTATTTTTCAACGTGGTGTACGTTTTTGTCGGATTCCACTTCTCTGTCCACACAACTTCGAAGTATAATCCGGTCTTTTGATATGCTGCCACCACCGATATGAATACGTGATATCGGGCACGTTACGTGATGTATATTAAAAAAAACCTAACTCTTTCAATTAAACTTAAATTAACACTTTATTAACAATATTTACACTTAACTCGGATGTAACTTATCAGGTTCAATATTAAATCAAAAAAATACAGAAGACTATCCTCTGTGTACCGTTAGGCTACGGTAATTCACTCAGAACCGAGATCTCTATTAATCTCACACGCTTTATCCGTTCCCTTCGGGAAAAATCGTTTTACACACGTGTCCAGAGCTCCTGTCTGAACAACCAACACGTTTCGCTCCTACGCTCCAACTAACTTCACTCTCTTGTCATCCACCCGAGAACCTTTCTGTCTACGAGGCTCCTGGTCTGTTTCCAAGGGTCTGTCTTCCTAAATAATGGGTGCAATATCTTTCTTATCTATGAAAGACCACATTGCAAAGGAAATACTTCTTTCATTATATTCAACTCTCTCCCCTCTTGATTAAGATTTTTCTTAAGCAAGCCTTTAACGGTACACAATAAATACATATACAATAGGTAATCCCTTAAGAATAGCTTTTAATTCTTGCAGCTACCAGAGAAACCTGACAGTTTTCTAAACTGTTTACTTACATATATTCTTTCAACTTATTTAACGGTGAAGTTTCGTTACAGTTTTCTGGCTGTGTTGGAAAGTGTTTCATAATCTATGCTTGACGCATGATTCTTCATTCTTGTTTTTTTTCCTGAAATATATCTATGTATAAAAATTACTATTCAGATAAAAAGTTCTTTAAAATATTAAAATTTTAAATACAAAGGAAATTTACAGCGTAATTTCAGCTCTGTTGAAAAATTAATTAGGATTAAAATTTTATTTTTAAATTTTAAACTTATATAATTTTTTACTACTCATTAATCACTGGCTATTTCATTACATTTTTCACTATTCACTGCAAGAAAGGCTCCTTGTTATTTTGTCTTCAGAATTTATAAAATTTTTAATAAATTTAAAAGTTAAAAAAGAAAAAAAAGAGGATTTTTCAGTGACTTTCACTTTAAAGAATATATTTTTTAAATTTTTGTCAAAATTTTATTTTCTTTATTTATAGGCCTATTTTAATGATTTTTTTTTACCTGCAATATTTCTTTCTATAAAAATTACATTTATGTTTATATATATAACATTTAAATTGGGAATTCTGGGATATTGAATATCATGCAAAGTAAGACTACAAATCAATGACGTGCAGAAGTGACCTTGAGGCCTCTGATCTGCAGATTTGCTAGTAAAGAATAAAAATACTTTTTAATTTACCTTTGTTGTTATGTAATGCAATAACCTATAATTACTAATTTTCATCAAAATAACTAACTGTTTTTTAAAATACATATTAAAAGACTTAGCACGCGCGCAATGCACTTTGGGAAGGGGGGGGGGGGGGTATAATAAAAAAAATTGGACCATAAAATGGACTAGCAGCATCCAGAATATTGATCTTTGGGCATATCTGAGCTCTTATCAATTGAGAAAATGCGACAGGATATTAAATAGCATGCAAAGTGAGACTAAACACCAATGACATGCAGAGCCGACGTTGAGGTCTCTGATATGCAGATTTACTAGTAAATAATAAAAATATTTTTAACTTTACCTTTGTTGTTATGTAATGTAATAAAATATTGCTAATTTTCATTAAAATAATTAATAACTGTCGTTTATTATAAATATCAAAAGACTCCACAGCACGCGTTCAATAGCTGAGGGGGGGGGGGGGGGGAGAGACATAAAAAATAATTGCACCATACAATGGACTCGCAACATCCAGAATATTAATACAGTAAAACCCCGGTTATCCGAAAAACATGGGACCAAAGGATTTTCGGTTGACCGGGGTTCCATAGGAATTTTCGAATAACCGGGAGGCTTCCTAATTTTATTAGATGACACTACTCACACCTCTCGCTTCCGCACAGTCAGGTAACGCGCTCGTTCTTGCAGGTAAAGCAAGAGTCCGTATTCTGAGTGATTTCCCCCTCCTGTTTACGCGTGTTTTAATTTCCTCCAAACTTTATTTACGATGAGTAATACTTTAAAGCGCAAACTGGTTTTCATAAGCATGAAGAGCTCAGTGCGTTGAAAACAGTGGCCATGAATATTAGAAATAGATAAGGACTGACGAATTAGTATTAATATCGTGTCTCGACGCTCGAACTTAATGGCATCTGCAAGCATGGCTCTGCGCAGCCGGCGAGCATCTCTGCTGAGATAGCGCCACTTACAACAACAAACCGAATCTGTATATCGGATACCCACCAGACGAAGGCTGTCAAGCAGACGAAGGCTGTCAAGCAGACGAAGGCTGTCAAGCAGACGATTTGAAGCAGACGAACTGGTGACGTATAGAGCAACTGTCCTACACAGGTCTGTCCTGAAACATTTTTCGAGGAACGGTTTTCTTCTTTGAAAGGCTATTTCGTTAGAAGTCCTTATCTATTGTTATGTTCATGATACTGGCACTTCAATATATTGAAGTGCAGGAAGATGCAATAGCCTCAGATGAGTTGTTTAAAAGGTGGCGTTATAAGGCAGCGTTGAAGCAATGCGAAGTTGAAAAAAAAAAACGCAACACATTTTGTGAAGAAATGAAGTGTACTATGTGTCTATATACAATAAAATGCCTGCATTTACGCAATGATCCAAATAAGTAAGTTGATGATGTTTATTTATTACATAAACAGCATGCTTGTTTAACCCTCCACTGCGGGTAACGCTCCTATCGCGTTTCACTTATTCTATACAATTCCGCGGGGAACGCTATTTTGGCGTTTCCTACAATTTTTATAGTACTTAAACAACGGGAGACTCTATTTCTTCGTTGAATCTATATTCTTTTATTTAGAAATAGAGAGATTCGTTTACAAATTATAATACCTATATAGTTTCATATACTAGGTCATTCGGAAAGTTCTGTGGTTTTTGAAATATTCTGAATCGATAAATGCCACATTCTCACCGGAGTTTTGAAATAAAACTTTGTTTTTATAATGTACATGAAGAAACTGCTTTACTTATTTAGAAATAAATTTGTTTTTAAATTCCGGTTATACTCAATCCTTATAACTATTATAAGTGGCGAATAAAAATTGTCCGCGGTTTTATATAAGAAAATGGAAACATCGCTCCCGGCTCTAGAGGGTTTAAAATAAAAAATTTCATATTAAAAAAAAAAAAAAAAAAAAAAAAAAAAAAAAGAGTTTTAAGGGGAACCGGGATTTAGATAATCGGGGTTCTACTGTATTTGGGCTCTTCTGAGATTACATCAATTGAGAAAATGCGGTTGTCATATATCGCGCACTCAAGTCCTTCTAGAGCGCTTGGACTATCCTATCAGATAAAATGGAAATTGTTTTTTCTTCAAAAATGTGCGTGCTTCTTCAAACCTGACCAGTAACTGGGTTTCCACGCAAAGAGAGTTCTCATGTGGATTTTAGTTTTTTCCCTGGACTAACAAAGGGAAATTCCCTACATTCTCAAGTGACGTGACACTGGAAAAATGAGGTATTTTGATTGGCTGGCACTGTTTTATAATGACAACAACCATGTAAAAAGAAATAGCAGATGGCTGCAATAAAAGTGGTTTTGTTCACATAAATATTTACAAATTTATTGTTAAAAATACATAAAGAAAAAAAAAGGCAAGATTTATTGGGAGAAAATCGAAATAATGTGTAACTCTGCCCTAAATCCATTATTTTTCGTAATTTAGTATTTTGTATATATTTGTAAATATTTATGTGTGATACCCATCACACAACTTGAAGCTAAATACATATATAATTATGGCATGATCAACCATAAGGAATATTTAATACACACAGATATGCGTAAAAAGGGGAAAACATTGCTTTTACAACAGTATCCAGCGGCGTAGCCAGGGTGTGGGTCCAGATGCTCTGGATACCACTAATAATATAAAGTTTTCTTTGCTTTACCTCGTCAGAGAACTTTAAGCGATAATCCAGAAGAAAACTTTACAATATTACTGGTATCCAGAGCATTTGGACCCACTTCCTGGCTACGCCACTGATAGTATCAGGTATGGGTATCTTTTTGACTTTTTAAGAATATATATAATCGTTTTTTATACAATTTTTCGCTAAAAGATATTGTAAAAAAAACTACCAAATTCTAATTCTTTAGTACCCCTAAAACATACTTTAATTTCATGAAATTCGGTGCGATGATTTTAAGAAAAGAGGTTTTATGCAAAATTCAAAAATTAGATATTTCCTCAATTAATATTAATATAATTTTCATCTGTATTCAAATCGAGCTGGAAACGATGCTCCGCCTACTTTGTATAACTTTTTTTTTTTTTTTTTTTTTTTTTGCCCTTGCGCTACATTGAGACACTGTACTAATGCTTTTATTATTATTGAATACATATCATAATGACGATGGGCGGAGTTTAAATATAAAAAACAGCGAAGGCGGAGTACAAATATAACAAAAGATATATTAATAGGTTTATAGCATATAATCCGTAAATTAATAGTGATAGCTATATATTGTAGCTAACTTGTTCTTCACTAAAGAAACATGATAAAACAAAATCAGTAAATTATGATAAAAGGTATGGATATGCTTTAAACAAATTTTGTACATGCTTATGCAACACCACCATCTATTATTCTCAGATAGACCTTGACTGCTGTAAACCTCCTTTAAAATTATTTGCTATAAGAATCTAACTATAATAATAACAATAAGTCTTTGAATAAGTGGAAATAAAATTGGAATAATAAACCAATTGTGAGAAACGGGAAAAATCTATTGTTGAGAGAAATTTGGAAGAAATATCTATTGTTATGACTAATTCTTAAAATGTGCAGAATAAAATTTCTTTATAGGATCAGGATGTTTACATTTTAGCAGATCTTTCGATATAACATTCTTCTGTTTCACTTATATTATACATAATACTTTACTTCATTACGGGTATAATTATAACGTATTCTCCCTATGCGCGTAATACGGAGTTTTGGGAAAAAGGAGATCAGATGGATGATTTATTTGGTTTTACTTGAAAAGACTCCAGGAAGAAAAAAAACCCAGATCTAATATCCCCAACCCACTTCCTCCACTTTCTCAAAATGAAGCATCTTATGAGGAGTAGTTTCACAAAAAGCTTCAAGTGATTCTAATCCAGATGCTGAAATCTGCAAATGAGTTTTCTATTCTAATTCTGAGAGGCTAAATGACAAAATAAGCAGTGTACGATAAGGTGAATACTACTAACAAACGTTACTATAGAATACTATCTAATTGTAAAATAGAGATTGGAATGAAAGATGATTTTTTCATTCGTGTGAAATTTTGGTTAAATGTTTTGCAGCTGCAAAATCCAAAAGAAAAACGAAAACGAATGCATTAAAAATTGACAAGTAGATAAAAAGACTGGTGATGTCGGGTGTCGGCCCCGGACTCCGCAAGCCACCAATTAACCCATAGCGTTAACCCACACAGTTGAACCACCAGTTAACCCACAAGTTGCGCATCCCTAGTTTATTTACAGGGACGTACAGAATTATTTCGTTACATTATACCTTATGGGGAAAATGTCTTTGCAATGTATTTTAATGGTGTTACACTACTTCAAACATAATGAAATTGATATGTATTATTGTAATGCACTAACGCTTTATATAGAATACGTTAGTGTAACTTCTATAATTTTTTTACAGAGATGCACAAGGGAATTAAATTGCATTACTCTCAGTATACAGTAATTGAGAATCATTGGTAATTGAAGTTGGATTATTATTATTGACAAATTTCATAAAAAGTAACTTGGCAGACTCAAATATGATGTTAAATAAACATGAACTAATTCTGGACGAACATAAAAAGCGTACGTATCCCAAAGAAAGTGTGATATAATAGATAAGAAAGTCATAAAATTAAAACATTTTACACATATAAAAACAAGCTAAAATAATTTGGGCGCCAGTATGATAAATTAAAATTTTAAACGTGTAAAAAAATTATAAATACACTTATGACGCCAGAAATTTTTGGACCCCTTAAATCTGTTTGTTCTGGGAAAGTGCCTGGCGTGTCTTGCCAGTAATATGAATTAATCCTAAAATAGAAAAAAAAATGATAAAAAAAATATTTTCATTTGAAATTTCCAAAGCAGTATTAAGTTATTTTCAAACAAGAATCGTAGCCAGAAGATACTTTATATTATTTACTAGGGGCTCCGGGACAATTTTATACATTTTAAGTTACAATGACTGTCTTTTAAATGGAAGTACTATATGAAGGGACCCATTAGCACTTTTCAACGTATATCGGCAAGGAGGGGAGGGGGACGTTTTGGGATCGGCCTCGTACTCTCCCTCTAGATATCCTCTGGATACGGCCTTATTGTCAAATAGGATTTCTGATTACAACACAATTAAATGCCTTTGGTAAGACTCAGAACGTTATTGAAATTTAAGTCACTACGCCCACGAAATTAAATCCCGGGTACGCCACTGACAATTAGATGTATTAATCTTTCAATTCCGAACAAAAGCTCGTAAGAAAGCCTAAATAATAAAAACACGAAAAAAAGAATTTGTGTTCTGTTACTGCATATTTTATTCAATCAACAGGGCCAAAATAGAGCATGGGCACGTTTTCACTGTTTGAGTGGCAGAAACTATGTTGTTCTTCGTTTGTTAGCACTTAAATCCGTAGCAATTTTCTCAATAAATATTTTTTATCCGACCACGATTATATTCAGCAAAATGCAGTCTTGTTTGACTATGTACGTCTTTATCTGACACGTCCCTCCCCATTTTAACCCCTCCAAAGCATGCAAAAAAATTTTAAATCGTATTTATATATTTTTTAAATAGCATAAAAATTTTGACCTATTTGCTGCTTTCTAGAGATAATAAATTAATTGTCAATCAAGTAAGTTAACCCTCTCCCGCCAAAATTTATGTTTTCTCCTATCGCGCATGATAGCATACAAAATAAATAAATCAATAATAAAGATGGAGATATTAAGTACAATAAATTATACATATACCCCTAAAATACCTTCTTGATACCTTTAAAATACTGTTTAACATTGTTTAGTAAGGTGCCTAAACGATTTCTCTTATGTGTCACTCTCAATTTGTGGGAAAAAACTGCCTTAAAAAACTGTTTCTTTCTCTCCGCCTCCCCCCCCCCCTCCTCCCACAGCACCAAACACAAAATTTCTGGGGTTTTTTTTTTTTTTTCCAAGAATTCCCATTTCTGTACGCATTTCAACATTTTAAAAATGTATTTTGATGCTTAGTAATAGTAACATATGCAGATTTTATTTTATTTCTTTCGGCAATGTACACGCTCGAATTTGTATGATTATTATTTTTTTTTTTTCTACGAAAATCTATCCAAACAAATTATGGGACTTCCGTTTTAATGATTGGCAATTTAATTTATGTCATTTAGACAAATTAAATTTTTAATTCTTACCAAAAGTTCATGAGAAAACCTAAATAATATACCCTCCCCCCATTCTTTGTCCGTCTTTTAAAACACAGTCAACAGGTTCAAGGATACAAACCAGAATGGCTATCAATCAATCAACATACATCAATAACACAGCAAAGAAAAAAAAAGTCAAAAGATTAAACTTTTTTCGCTCATGACTTTATCAGAAAAGTCATTAAAATTATTTCCATGAGAGTCAAAATATTAAATAAAAGTTATCGAAACTTAAATAATATGAAACGCACAAATAGAACTCCGCCTCCCCTTACGTCTTTCAATAAGCTAACAAATATTAGATATTTCGTAAACCTCGCCTATACTGACACACAGTCAATTGAATGTAAGAATTTAACAAATTGACCAATCATGTAACCCTTGGATACAACTCCGCCTTTCCTCAAATAACGTACAAATATATCTGAAATGCTACTGTAGCGCCATCTGTCATCGTACTGAAGAAATGTTCACGTAGCTTTAGGTTTACCATAACAAACATTCTCACAAAATATTTTAATAATTCGCCAAGACAATTTCACTAAAAAACCAAACTTAACAAACTTCAAATTTTCCAATTTTTACTGTGTACTTCCATAAGGTTAATTTGCATATAATACTGCATTTTTTTAATCTTTTTGTGAAAAATGTGCGGAAAAGTTAAGTATAACGTAATTTTCATGAAACACTCAAAAAATCAAACTTAACAAATTTGAAATTTAAAAAAATCTGAGTGGGGATCTCCATAAGGTCAATTTGCATAACATACTCCTTTTTTGAATATTTTTCTGGATAATTTCTGGAGTTATTGTCGGACACATGATTGCCTTGGCGAGAATTCTTCGAAATACACCCTTAAAAAACAAAGTTTTCGCCAAATTGGCGGAGGGGAAAAATCGCGCCAATGTGGTGCGTATATGACATCTGTGCCCAGTTTTGTTTCAAATTAAACGCTAAAGAGGGAATAAAAGTAAACAGCTAAGCAAAAGTGTGATCATGTTTCAAAGTAAAAGTAAGTAATCAAAAGTAAACAAACTTGGCGAAAGTGAAAGTTGAAGTTAATGTTTTGAAGATTTCTTATTATCATGTACGGTATTACACTAAAACCAATTAACGCATTTAAGCATATTTTCAAAGTTGCGATACTGTGAAAACATGATAACAAAATGTTGAAAAGCCGCCATGACAGTTTTCGCATGGCATTCAAATCGGAAATGAAGGAGTGGTAAGTACATTTTCCCTAATATCTCAGTAAATAATAATCGCACAATTAAAAGATTGGTATCACGTTATTCAGAATAACATTATCTTTCTAAATATGTAAAAAATTTAAAATCGATTTTCGGACCATTTTAAAAGTGTACTGGCCCCTTAAAAAAACTAAAAATAATGTTCAATTTAAATTAAAACTGACACCATACGATTTATTGAACAAAATGTTCAAGAAAAAACACATTGAATTTGTTGCTTAATTATGATTTAGTTGACGTTGAAATTCAAGGAGATCGGCTGTTTATGCGGCCGATTGAGTAGGGAATAAAGAAGGGGTTATATTCTGATGTCGAAATCGAAAGTAGTGCTCCCGATCCGATACGTATTTCAGTTATACGTTTGCACGTATAATTCAAGTATACGTATATTTCAAGTATCGTATTTACCTTTAATGCCAATGGATCTCATCAGTGTTACGTCACTGAACGGAGAACAAGTTGGAAATCGGTGGCATAACTTTAGCAATCTGTACAGTATGTTTCATACATTAGAATCTTGTTATTCTTCCTTATAAACGATTATTGTAAATATATAACGAACGTAAAAAACTTTTTGAGCAAATAAGGAGAATGTACACGTTTCAGATTTATTGTTAATCCTTATTAAGTATATTCTTTCTTTTTTAATTCTTAAAAAAATATTTATTTTGTGTGTATATACTCAAAATGCGCCCGGGGGTTCAAATGTTGTTCTTTCCACGGTTTTCTACTGTGTGTTAATGTATAACGCAATTTCATTTTTTTAACCATGACACTTGTGGTATTTTTTATACAAAGTGTCTGTGCATTACAAGATATTATGTTTTAGGAATTGTTGTTAGTTTTGACAAATTTCATTTTTTGTGTTAGTACCTATAAATTTCGATTACTTATAGCCTGAGAAATAATCGTCACTGCAGGTTTCAGGGCGCAATCACACAAGTTTAAAATGACTTGCCTTCTCTTTTCTTTTTTGCTGTAAAACTTATTTTCAAAATAATTTTAATATAGAAAAAAGTATTCTTAAATAAAATAAAAGTATGTTTAGCTAGTTATTTGTTACGGCTGATTAGATTTGAGGTAGGTGGGGGGGGGGGGGGGGGGGAAACAAAATCTAAACTAAGAAAAATATTCTGATTTTTTTTTTTTTTTTTTTTTTTTGCAAGTACCGACTGCACAGGACACAGTGGGTGTTTCTCAAAGTCTCTGATCCACAGACCAGCAGGAGAAAGGCATAATATTTTAAGCAATGAACGAAAACCGTTTAAACGTTTATACATTTAACCGCTGGTGTAAATTCCGTATATACGATGTACCGTATATGCTGTTTCGTATAATACGTATGACCGCCTCCTTCGTCGTATCATATGTTTCCAAAATCTGCACCCCGTATAATACGTACACTCGTATAAACGTTTAATAGGGAGCACTAATCGAAAGATCTGTAAGTTATATGACTAGCTGTTAGCAGAAATGCACCGCGAAATTCCGCATGCAGATTCATATGATATCATTATTATTTACTTTCACCTATAGAGCAGAGTGTTGCATATCCTTTTTCAATTTTTTTACAAATAAAAAATAAGAAAACGGCTTACAAATATCATTCATGTACAAGTTAAATGAGCTTGATTTAAAACCGGATTTAAATTGGTTAATATCATCATTTTTTTATTTAAAATCGTTGAATAAAATAAGTTTTTTCTTTTTGGATTTATTTTTGCTGTCGTCGGGTTTTTTTTATTTAAACTTTTATTTAAAGTAGGGATTTTTTTTTTAAAACTATATTACCAATAATTTAAACTTAATGAAATCATAATGATATGAAATTTATAAAAGTAAATATGAGACTACATTAAAAAGGAAACAAATCTTTCTTTTAAGTATTTATACAATATCTAAAAAATAAAACTATTGATAAATATTCTTATATTAAAACTGCTTATTTTTTCTGTTTTTTTTTTTTTTTTTTTTTTTTAACTACTATTGCGTTTAAAGGATTTGCTACAAAAAAATATTCAAAAGACGTAGTTCCATTCAAATATTCCATTTTGCACAAAAACATCAAACTACAAAAATAAATAAATAAAAGCAAATAAATAAAAGTAAATAAATAAAAATAATAATAACAAATTACTTAAATAACAATACAATAGAATAAAATCACATAATTAAAATAATAAGAAACTATAACAAACTACCGTTCGATCACGTGTACCCAAAATAGTGAATAGGGGAAACCAACTGAACAAGTAACCAAATGTTCCCTTTAAATAGGGAATTTCTCGGGTGCATTGGTGATAAGAGCCTTTGTGAGGGGTGGGGTGTAGACGCTAGTAGTTATATTACTTCCCATTCTTCTGCAAAGAGTCTATCGTTATCAACAAAAGAAAATACATTGTCCTAGCTGCAACGAGTTTCCCTACTTGACCCCTGAATTTTAGACATGCTAAGAAAGTCATAAAATATCAGAGTCCGAAATACCAAAAGAAACAAGCCGCAAGTAAGTCTGGTAATGTGGGCGGACCTTTACGGATTGAGCATAATCAGTTGCCGGATATCTCGACTCGCTTCCCGAGCTGAGACTAGTTAGCAGTATGTCTAAAATACTTTCGCAGCTGGTCCGATGGTTAAATTCTGCAATTCTTTCCGCTCACAATCTTCAAAAATTTCTAACACCATCATAATTCTTGCGACATGTTTTTGCATTCCACCTCCAACCTCTCTGTTTTAGAGAAATGAGGGGAGGGGTATACATTACGAAAATTAACAAGAAATATATTTTTTAAAAAATCGATCCCTCATACTGTTTCAAACTTATATGTATAAAACATCAATTTTAAAGTTATCTAATTTTAAAACAATTACATGTATGCAAGTCAACTAACAAGCATCAACTTTTATCTAAAAGGCATCGATTATAATTTCAGTAAAAAAGAATACGAGTTTTTAATACCCTATTATTGCGATGAAATTTTATTTCTCTATCTTCTAAATTATTTCTATATTACAGGAAACGAAAGGAGTTGAAAGCAGTCCACTACACAACCCTATTTCGTTTTTCTAGATTAATCCGAGGATAACAATATTCTAAATAGCCTGTCCTGTTTCCAGCATACCGCATATTCAATTAATCAATGCAAAAAAGAAAGTGTATTTTATTAACAAATAGCAGAAAAATATTTAAATTGTAGATATTTCTTTACAAACATTAAAATTTTATGTATTTTAAAAAGTCGTTATTTTTTTATTAGGTAAGTATCTGGAAAACTTATTTTTAATGATAATTTATATATTAAAATACAATAATATATTATATAAATGTGTTTTATATTTAATTCTGATGTAATTTGAGAAACTGACTTGGTTATGATTGTTGTCTTTAAAAAAATAATAATGGGAATAATATATTTTTGTGTGCAGATCATTTATTCTGAAGCTTAACAGTATTAGAAGTACTAAACATCGTAATTTTTTAAATAAGTACTGAGCAGATTGAGTGTTTTAAAGGCGCTTCTGTCTAAGTTCCACTTATGCAAGATTTAGTAAAGGCTGGTTGGTTGGTTATTTGTTACGGCCAGTTATCTGCGCTTATTTAGTAGAGGAAATCTCTGAAAGAAAAAGGAAATCCGGAATATTATGATCAGTAATCACCTAATTTTTATGCATCCATATGTAAATTTCAAATTTTCATAACTTTTCAGTTTTTTTTTCTTTTTTTTTATAATACTGTAATTTCTAAAAATTCCGTTTCCTACCTCTTATAGCTGTTCCTTATTTTACTTAAATGTGATCTTATGCGTAGAATGTTTCAGATGTAACTTTATCCTTTTTTTTTTAATTCTAGGTGGAGTTTTAAAATCCTACATCGAAAATATATTAAAACGCCTTTATTACTCTACTACATTTACATTACTCACTCCTTTTTTCTTTTTAAACTCTGCCCATTGCCAATGGGATATAGTTTCATTTGTTATGTAATAAATGGAGATATCTAGCGATATATAGTTTGCAAGGCTCTGTCTCCAGTTCTTAAAAAGTTCAGTCATTGAAAAGTATTTCAAACAATAAATACCCATATAAGGTAGAATTTCAATTCACATTATATTGGGGGACACTGTATATGTATAAGGATAATAGCAAATGTGCGCACCACATTAGATACTAAAATTTAATTTAGCTAAAAAACTCACAGTATTATAGAAAACGCTCATGACAGTAATTCATCTAAATGCTTCTATTTGACGCTGCAAGTCTATGCACTTCAACACCATAAACTCCGTCCATTGCCAGTATAGTATACTTTCATTTGCAGTGTTGAATTCGGTCGGTAGCCCGAGGGGGACATTACTCTCGGAGTTTTGAACCCCCCCCCCCCCCCCCCCCCCCGCCGGAAGATTTGAGATTTTATGTTTTCAATTATCAAAAAGTAGAATTTTCCTCCCGGAACTTTATAATGTCCCCCCCCCCCCTCGGAGCCATAGAAATCCCGCCCGGAAAAAAAGTGTCTGCATTCAACACTGTTCATTCGTTATGTAAACAATTCAGGTATTTAGTATTATAGAGTTTGTTAGGCTCTGTATCAAGTTCCTATTAAATAACAGTGTAAAATGTGTTAAATTCAGTCACTGAAAAGTATTTCACGTAATAAAAACTCATGCGTGGTAGAATTGGCGATTCTTATTATTTTGGTGGAACCTAAATAGGAATGCACCTACTACATTAGATACTGGAAATTAAAACTTCTGCAAAACTAATAATATCATAGAAAACGCATTTTAAACAAACGCCCATGATAATAATTCTTCTAGATGCTCCTATTTGACATTTCAAGTCTACGCACTTCCACATACATATAATTATCGATGATTTGAAATTGTATCAAGCATTGTTATAAAAATCAACTCCAGAAAATTCCTTATCGTATACGTAGACTATAACCATTCCTCTACTCGGACAATCGAAATTTGCATTAAAAAAATTCAAATAATGTTCAAGTTATCTTCAGCAATATCTAATTAGGAGGATCACTATACATCTTTAAAAATTGATTCATTTGGTTAAGCTAGGAATTTAATTTGAAATTTGTCTTAGGCTATTATTCGGAAATACTGGTAATTGCTTTTTAGAAATAGACCTTGAAGCAATGAATGCTGATTTTTACGATAATTTAGTAAAAATGGAACTAAATGGAGAAGTTCGGAACATTATTACTGAGATATTACTGAGAAACTGATATTTAAATTAGCGGATGGTGTGTTATGAAAAAAATTCTATGTTAAAAAAAATAGATGAAAGTTTAATAATGAAATATAACTAATGTTTATACCTATAGTTTAATAATGTTAAAATAATGAAAGTGTTTATAAGAAAGATAACCAAAAGAAAGGTCTCGATAATTTTTTTGCTTATAAGAAACAATGTATAGTACCCCTATTTTCATGAAAATTAAATTTTTCAAATCATTATACACTACCTTTGTTTTATTACGCCACAATTTAACAAACAATTATTGTTTTCTGACTTTTTATTTAAAAATAAATAAATAAATAAAACTAATCATTTCTGGTCAATTGACATCAACGTCAAAGATTCAATTGAAATTAATTGTATTTATTTTAAAACGTTACTTTAACGTTACTTTTTTTAAAATAATATTTTTACTGGTCTGCTTAATAATGTTTTAAAAATTATTTTTGATTATTATTTTTGTTCTTTTTATTAATGATGAATTGAAATTAAAAGTGAATTATTTTTAAGTTTGTGTCTTTTTATATTAAAAGTAACCATGTCACCTTTAACAATGCTCTTTTAAACCATTATGTAAAATTGGAATGCGTAGTGATTATTTAAGTATCGCGGCAAACCTTTTACGTTTTTAATATGCATATAAATATTGAGTAAACTACAACATAAAATTATATTTATGTACATCGATGACTTATTATTGTTATTTTTATTTTTACGTCTTCCGTAATGAGTATATGAAAATATATCCAAATTGTTTACAGTTCAAAAAAGCAAACAATAGTAATGATAATGCCGCAGTATTTGGATGTATATTTTTTAATACATTAAATATCTTAATTTTGATATGTATGACAAAAGAGATACGGCTTTTAAATTTCAGAAAAATATTTATATTAACATATTGATAAACAAGATTAATCGATTTTACAGCGTCTGCAATAATGATCTTAATTTTAATAAACAGGTTTTTACATTTTTGTTAGTTCATTTTATAACAATAACATATCAAATGAGTTTAAAAAAAAAAAAAAAAAACTATTTAAAAATATTTAAAGAAGGGGTGGTAACGATATGGACTCAGAGCATGGCTTTTTATATATGTTAGTATCTGGAAGTTTCTGTATCAATATTTCATTACTAAAGTCTGATTGCAGAACGTTTAGAGATGGGGGTGGAAACAAATAGATGCTACAGACATTGGAATGATTGATCAAGATACTGGATATTCGAACGACAAGTTGAAAATTTTTTCCAACGCTCCCCATTCGTCGACTGCTGTATGCGAATATTCTGCATTTAGCAGACATTTTGATTCTTATATCTTACTTTCTTGCATTATATGTGGGAATGGGACATCTTACATTTTAAGTTTTAAACTGTATTATTTACATTTTAATGAGTGTAAAATATTGTATATGTATTATCCAATTACTGAAGATAACATAAAATATTGTAAATATTTCATTCACTTAACATTTTAATGACTTATTTCTTTGGAAGTATTTAATTATGTATCAAACAAGTTCTTTTTAAAGTTGAATGCAAGTGTGACGCCTTTCGAAACGTGGAGAAAATATTATTTTTAAAATGGGGGTGGAGTTATTCATAATTTTCACCAAATGACCAGAATGAGGCTATTCGATCATCTTGAATGGTTAAATTTATTGCTCTCGCAATTTAAAATAATTTGAATCTGCTTCGATATTTTAATAAAATTGTTTAAAATTTATTATCAATAATTTTGATCATTTAATTAAATGTGCTTTATGAATTCTGATTAACTATGCCTCCACTTTATGTTTTATAATATCGCTAATCGAAAATTATACAGATTGAAAAACTAAATCAATTACAAAAGTATAGAGCCTCCTCGAATTAGTATGAAATGATGTTTTACATGTAAAAATAACTTCAATAGAAGCCTTGAAATGTAAGTATTTTTTTTTATCCGATAACCGAATGAAATACGCCACAAATCGTGTACCGAAGTTTGGCATTATAAGGCAATTAACTAATAAAACTAATGTATGTAAGTAAGGTACAATTTATTTCAATTATCAAAGCAGGTTAAGTTTGCCTAATGTTAACCAGCACTTTCTTTTATACTCATGCCATTAAATATGTATCTAATACAATATAATTATTAAAATGAATGACAAAAACATTACATATACTTTAAGTTTAATATTTAAACCAGAGACATTAAATATCGTTCTGCTTGACAGACATCATGACGTGAAATTCAAGTATACCGGCAGCCGACATGTTCAAGCAGCCGGTTTATCTGTCAATAACAGACTAAACGTATTGCTTGTCCTACTCATAGGTTTTTTAATGTGATAATGTTTCCTACTCCCTAGTGGGAAAAGTAAGTAGTTAGCAGCATCTGGTTAAAACATTTTTTGTACCTGGTCTTGCAGGTTATACTATTTGCACACCATCTTAGAGCTTGAGATACGTTTTGCGTCGCACCCCAACATTTCTGTTTCAGGAAGGAGGGGCTAGAAATTCAGGCAATACTTGGTTTCAAATAAGAAACATACAAAGATCGATTCGTAACACTGTTTCAAGATATATATACAGGACATGAATTTTAATGGTGAATCTGTCTGCGAACATTTATATATATAAAAATGAGTTACAATAACTGTAAGTATCAAGAGTAAACAGCATCCAGTTTTATCTAATAAACACACCGATAAATATATAAATCACACAGATTCTAAAATCAGTGTATTATCATATTTTCAATACGGTGTTATTGAAATAGAATTTCATTTCTCTATCTTGCTATATTACTTCTATATTCTAAATTGGCCTTTACATGCACAGAACAACAACAATATAAAAAACTAAAACGGTTTATAACAATTAAATTAATTTCTGGCATATTTTGTTATTTTGATTATTTAAAAACTGATGGATCATGAAAGAGATGTTTGTAATTTGAGTAGCTTTATAAAAATGTTAGGGAATAAAATACAGAGGAACTTACTGCCCGTTATGTTGCATGTTTAAATTTGGTTTTGAAGCATAATAATATTTATTTTTTCTATATGTTTAACGTTGATATAATTGAAAGTTATACGTTAAATGTGCATAAACTTTACTCAGATATAGTTGATGCCGTTTAATGTACTCACATCGTAAATACGGTTTTTTGATATTCTACCGACAAGAAATAGATATGTAGGAATATACTTAATGATGAGATCTAGCATTATACTAGTAAAACAAAATGATGACTACCCTTGATAAAATGAGGATTTTTATATTCAACAAAAAAGATAAGGAGCATTTATTGAAAGAATTCAGTAAATTTCCTTTGTTGACAATTCTCCTTTAAAAGGAATCGTTCGTGCTCCTGTTGCTTTTGAAAATTCTGCGAGAAATGTTGTGCACTTTGTTTCAAAATTTTCAACGAGCTCTTCATTTCCCCAATAGTAAGTGGTATTTTTTTTTCGCAATAAATTTGTTTTCGATGACTTCCTGATCATAATATTTATTTTGTATTTCTTCTTTGTCTGAAACTCCTCGGAAAATATGAGTTTCGGTTAATTTTGTAGCTGCAAAAACATCGTTTCCTGAAACATCTCGAGGAGGTTTTGCAACATTGTTTTGATAGTTCTTTCTGTCATTTCTAAAATTATCTGTTGGTAACTTTTTTTCACGAGTCCTGCACTAACAAAGGAATTTTTAATTGTAGTGTTTGTTTTGAAAGGGCTTTATAATAGAACTTTGCAATCAATTGCCCACTTTTCAGGGACTGGTCTGCTGAAAAAGAGATAACTTTAAACGAGTAATTGATCCTACACAACGTCTCAGTGTCATTCACAAAGTATTCAGATTATGCATATATATATTAAGCAGTATATACATTAAAAAAAATAATAAAATAAATAAAAAAAAATCTTAAATAAAAAAACCTTTGTGTTAATAAAGTTTATGATCAAAAGCATAATTTTCTGGGTTTATTACTTCTTTAATTTTAGCAACATATTAGTAGTTATTTTCGTGTATTGATGCACCATTGTTACTAAAAAATATTGGATACTTTGATTATAGAAGATTCCTATATTTAAAATAACCCTTCAATTTAATGAATATTTCGCGTACTCTGGCGCTTAAATTAAATCTGTAAAAAAGGCAGTATTCCTCTTCGTCCACATATTTATTTATTTGTTATTAATGTTATTGTCCCTGCGCACTTTTTGAGAAATAATTAAATTAATTTAAATAAACGTACAAATTTCTTTTTTTCTTATATTAATTCGTATTTGTTACAATTTAATGTTAACAAGATAGAAAGAATTTTTTTACACGATAAACAATTAATTTAGAATATTTTTCAAAATGAGAAACATATAAAGTACACAATGAATTCTTTTGTGATAAATAATTATCATTTCTAAGTTTTGTAGTTGAAATTTCATCTTTCGGATACATCCGAAATATTCTTTAAAAAATTACGGTAAGGATATAGTTTCTTTTTTAGATGCTTAAAGTCTATTTTATAGTGTATTTATCTAGTTATAGAGTTAAAGTTTACATCAGATTACATTACAAATAAGTAAACTTGTCACAAACAAGTAAGTATTTTGAATTTATATTTGATGTAATATATATTTAAAGAAAAAAAAACTATTTTATTTTGTTAAATATTTTTAATACTACTATTAAAATTGAGTTTTATTAATATCGTGATGAAAAGGTGTTTGGAAATAAAAATAAAATATTTTACCGATTGGGAAAATGTCTGCGAATGGAGCCCAAATAATCAATTATTTAAAACCACTCAATTATCAAAATAACTTGAATGTAAATCATTCAATTATCACAATCACTGGATTATAACCCTACTATTTTATGGTATTCATTCATTAGTTTATTAAAAACATTAACTAATTTTGAATAAAATAATTCTTTGAGTGAAGCACTCAAACAACACGAATTTTCTGTTTTTTCTTCCTCTTTTTTACTTACTTTCTTTCTTTTTTTCCGCATTACTGTAATTTTTGTCTAACAAATCAGCTTTTTTTGTTTGGTATAAATATAAAATTAAATAGCAGGTTTACAGAATGCCTTGTGATACTTGTGTGATAGGTTACGTCACATTGTTTAAAGTTTTCATTGAAGGGAAGAGTTGAAATGATAGAAATATACTATCAAAGAAGTCTTTCAGTTAAGTAACTTTTATATTAAAAGCATAAAACTTCTAAATATATATATTGCGACTCTTCTTTGCAAAATACTCCTGGAAAATGTTTTTCCCTGCGGACATTAATTTTACTTGACTGTAAAATACCTCGTCGCAAGCAATTCGTTTCTTTATGTATTGCTTAAGCTATTTAAATAAATTATTTTATCTTTGTGCATATGGATAATTTTTGCAATCTGCAAATTTTTGAAACTGGTTTATATATAACATGTTTACTATAATAGGCAAAATTAACTCTTACAGTTTAGATTATTTTATAATATAATGATGACTTCTTTTCATATTAAACTGTATTTACAAGTAACTAATAGCACAGACTATAGATATAAAATTTTATAAGATATATATATATTATTTTGAAATATACTTGCTGTATAAAACTTCAAGGGGGACCCGCTTCTCTTCCTCTTTTATTCAGAAATTCTTAATTCACACCTCAATTTGTGAAAGAAGAAATTTTACTTTATGTAATCACGAAATGTTTGTCTTCAAGTAAACTATAAATTGCGATTCAGAATTTCTGGATAAAGGGGGGGGGGGCTGAAGCTGTCAGTTTTCATTTGTGGTGTACAACAGAGCTGAAGCTCTCTTGCAACGAATTTATTAAAAATAATTGCAATTAAAATATTAAGTATAATTTGTGTCGTGAGTTTAATTTATAAGAAAGTAACTTTAATTAGCAATCTAAAGTTAATGTACTTTTTTATTATTTTTAGTTTACAGGCAATCTCAAATTTGTGGCATAACATCAATTTTAATAACAAATATCTGTACAAAAATATATGCTCATATTTATTTTTATTCATTTTTTTATTTATTTCCTTTTTCACAATAATGTTATTTAAAACAAATCATTCCATATAGTCACGTATCAAACTACTTTTTACAAATTTACATTTAAGGAATCGGGATAGATTATTGTGTATTAAAAATGCTTTTCATACAAATTGAAATTGTTTCAGCAGTCACAAAATTTATTCTTATACAGAATATATTTGACAATTCCCACTGAATAAATATCGCAGAATTTGCAAGCCGCATATCATTCAAACGAAAATAATTTATGAAATTTTGAATTATAAGCAAGATATCAAATAAATAAATAAGTAAATAAAATCCTATTAAAAATTTATTTTTACAATACGCTCGTTTCATAATTAAACACTCTACTTACACTTACCATGTAATTTTTATGGTCACGTTTATTTATTTTTTCATTAATTCGTACGCATGTCGAATAATTAAAAAATATATATATATATATATATATAAATGTACACATTTTGTACACATTTTGAATAATTAAAAAAAAAAAAAAAAAAAAAGAAAGAAAGAAAACATAAAAGGAAATACTTTATTTAAAACATTTCTTTCCAACATGTAAAGAAATATCAATAAATTTTTACCCGCCGACAAAATATTCATTTACAAATTTTTTCTCCAAAAATATTTGAAGAAAGTTTGTTAATGTTTATTCTCAAGTTCGGTACAGATGTTATTCATTATTTTCTGAAATGTGTTTTATTTAATCATTTAAATTAAATTGAAATTGAGCAAATACCACATTAGTTGTTGGAAGTTTAATTAATCTAGATAACGATCACTTAAAATGTTATATATTAATCAGTTTTATATAATATAAAATAAAAGCCCAGGCTCTGACCACTAATCTACACAAATTGGGAAAGCAAAAGTAATTTAAAAATGAAATTAAACAATTTTTTCTTCCAGCAACTAGTTTACTAAATTCTTACTTTTAACTTTATTAACTTTATTTGTTAGTTAATTTATTGATTTTTCCACCTATAATACTTAAACGGCAGCACAAATTTTTGAAAAAGGATGCATTATTATTTTGTGAAAGTGGGTCTAGTGCTGCCATCTATTGAATAGACATGAAAACTATATTGGGGTGGTATAAACAATTTTCAATAGATTAAGTTAGTATATGACACATAGTAGCCAATTATCTACACTTGGGATATAGGCCCGGGGGGAGTGCCCTTCGTGGGGGTCTTTCTAAGGGAACCTAACCCGTATTTACGCATGGATAAATCCACGGCTCGAAGAAAACCACGAAAACTCCGAACGATTAGGCCGACGGGCGCGATTGGGATCGAACCCAGCACCTCCCGTCTACCAGCTTCGAGAGCACAACCTCTCAGCCACTCTACCAGCTTTGAGAGCAGAACTTCTCAGCCACTGGTGGAGCGAAGTGATTTTAGGCATAAGAGAGATCAAGACTCCCTTATCATAGATCAGACTTCACAATCCGGAGAAAGTCTATGGGAGAAAATGTCCGCGGTAATTGACAACTTATTAATTGACTTTCTCCTGAAAGTATCGCCGCCTGGTGGATACTACCGATACTAGTTCATAAGTAAATTGCGTAGGACAAATGGAGCTGTGAAAAAATTTCGTGTCGTAAATACTCCTATTACTGACGATTGATGGCGCTAGTAACAGGACAACCATGTGGTTTTTAAACCACGTTTATAGCGGGTTGGTTGGATTGATTTATGACGGCCAATTATCAACACGAGGGATATAGGCCCTGGGGGGAGTGCCCTCCGTGGGAGTCTTTTTAAGGGATCCTAAGCCGTATTTACGGCAAGGTTCAAAGAAAACCACAGAAAACTCCGAACGGTTAGGTCGACGAGCGCGACAGGGGTTTGAACCCAGCACCTCCCGTCTACCAGTTTCGAGAGCAGAACCTCTCAGCCACTGGTGGGGCCGTGTATAGCGGTCAAAGGAAACTTGCTGATTGTGAGGTCTGATACTATGATAAGGAGGTCTTGATAGAGTTATTAGCATGCATTAATGTATTAAACTATGCATTTACTAAAAGATAACATATGAAGTACAAAAAAAAAAAAAAAAAAGAAGAAGAAAAGAAAAATTTGCAAGATATTGCATGTTTAGCGTTTAGGCACATGAGAGTGTCTTTAAGCTCCGATGTACACAGAAGAACGTGTTCCTCACTCTACACATGCAACTGGGTGGATCACATAAGTTAGACGTTAAGTTATAGTCTACAGAACAAGGGCAAGGCTTTATATGTGTTAGAAGATTATAGTAAAATGGCAATTTTATATGAATCAATATTCTCTCTTAAAAAAAAAAACTGATAAATAAACTTATTTAAATAATAAATTTATTTTCTTGAAAAAAAAAAAAAAAAAAAAAAAAAAAAAAAAAAGAGGGTTTAAGTTTGTTTTACATATATAAGTTTTTAATAATTGTATAATTTTCAAATTGTCAGATAAGCTCGTTAGCTTTTTGATCTGTAGCAGTGTGCAAGAAAGAGGAAGAATTTATGTTTGAAAAATAGACAGTTTTTGGACCATTCATTAAATTAGTTATTATATTAAAATCATTCCTTACAACTTTTCCAAAAATTAGTCTCTGCACAATGTCTTATTATTTGTTTATCCAAGTCTTCTTTCCCAAATAATTAAGATAAAAATATTGTTTTTAGTTGTAACTGTATTAATTGCATATGCATAGATATCAAAAGTTACAAATTATTCAAAAGTTATCAATATGTACGCGGGATTAAAATTTACTCCAGAAGTTTTGAATATTACTTTTAATTAAAAAAAATTATACGTCTTTCCATATTTCTTCGTGGTACAATATTCCGTGATATTCAAGGTTTTTAAATGGCTTTCCTTTTGCTTTTGGGCAGATTCATCTCTTATTTTAAAATGTCTTAAAAATAAATGGAAACGTCGAGTATCTTAAATAATGTACGCATGTTGTGGAGAAAACTGTATATAATGAAATTTTTACTTGTTCGACTTACTTAAAGTTCAAATTTTGCATTAAAAAAAATATAAGACATAAATGTGCATTATTGTAAAATGGAGGCGGAAGTATTTAGGTTTTCCATCTGCTGATGAAGTGCGGTGTGTTTGTCAAGTGGGGTCACAAACATGCTTATTCTCAAGTTTTAGAAAAAAAAAATTAATACGCTTTTATATTTTATTAAAAATATTTAAATTTTATTTTTAATTATTTTGATAATTTGTATAAAAATGCTGTATGAATTTTAAATAATTTTGTATTCATATATTTATCGAAGAATATTATGTGTTGCATTTTTTGTGAGGTGTTTGAAACTCCTATGAATTCAACAATTTTTCGTATAGTTTTGAATGAATTTTATCTATACAAATACGTTTGCAAAATGCAGAATGATTTTTTTTTAATCCTACAAAATACTTGTGAAAGGAATGTGTTAACGTTAACTAAAGTGATTGCGCCGGATCTAATGCAATAGATAGCAAAGACCTTAGTGGCCAAATTTGGAAATTGTCAAACGTATTTCAAAAACTATGAGAGATACCGACAAAACAGTCAGTTACAAAACTCTGAAGCATGCTCGATTTAGTAAGAAATGATGTCTTCCATGTAAATATAACTTTAATGGAAGCTCTGAAAGCATTTTGGCATCCAATTCCCGGCGTAAATAGCCAACAGTCGTGTACGAATATGTGGCATTATAAGACAGATGCACATTAACATTTTCATTACCAATATTTAAAACATGAAATAAAAATTATGAAGTTTTCACACATTGTAAATAATGTTCACAATAAGATTAAAACCATGTAATAAGAAATTCTTGGCAATTATTTATTTATTTATTTATTATTTATTATCATTTTTTGTAGTTAAAGAATAAACAAATATCACGAACACGCGTTTAAAAAATATCCTGTTACAAAATTAAAGTTACATAGAACTGTCACGATAAGTTTAAATAAAAGTTTTTAAGGTTTATTAGTAAAAAGAAACAAATATATTTAGCTGCTTTTAATATTAAATTATAACAACATTATACATGATTGTAAAAAGACGTACGTGGACGTTTCAATCCAGCTGGATTAAAAAATTTCTCTGTGAAATTTCTCTTCAAAAATTCTCTCTCACATATTGGTTTCATTTCTAAATATTTGTGCTTTGATAGGGAAATGATTAAAAATGCAAACAAAATTTCTAAAATTCTTATAAATTAAATTAAATGTCTTAACAAAAATTCTAAATAGAAAATTCCTTAAATTAGGACGTCCATAGCTAAAGTGCTAAGTAAAGTGTTAAGTTATAAAACTAACATGCGTTAGTAATATTAACTCTCTTCAGTAATTAAACCAAGTTAAATATGTTCAAAGTGTGCATGACTCCCAGCAGTAAAAGCGCATTTACCTACACAGTGCAGTTCTTGAAAATACACTAAATAAACAGAAAAATAATGTACATTTAAATTATAACTCACACCAGAATGTTTATGTAGAACAAAATTAATAAAAAAAAAAAACAAGACTCCAGTCGTACCTCAATCAGTTAAAATATATTCTTTTTAAAAATATCGGCGGCCGACAAGTTCAGGCAGCTGATTTATTACTCCTCTACAGTGGTGAACATAATTATAAGACACCGACCTAATTTTATGTAAAGGGAAAGAAAAGATTCAGAGCTTAAAAATGCTTTATCAAATACGACAAAAGCATAAATTTATTCTGTTATCACACGTAATTGTTTTACAGAAATGATATTTTTATAGAGTTTATTAAAAAAAATTAAAAAGACCATGGACAAAATTATAAGACACCCTAACATTTTAATTAAAACACCTGCATTTTTTCGAAATATGCGAATTTTTCTGCACGCTGTTATGACGTCAGCAGTTAACTAAAGCAGACGATAACCGACTTCACGCATTTACAAACATGCCACGAGGTACAGAATTAAAAGAATGTGAAATTCGCGAAATTTGGAGATTAAATGGAACTGGTGCTTCAGTTAATAATATTTCAAAAGTTATTAAACGCTCTAGATGTGCAATTTCAAATGTTTTGAAAAGAGGAAGTAATGGATCGGTGATTAAAAGATCTGGACGAACTCCTTGCTTGTCCTCGAGAGACAGACGTCATGTGCATTCGCTCGCTACACAGAATAAGATGACCAAATCAAGCATTAAAAATGCTTTGAAACTGAATTGTTCAAGGAGAACCATTCGCAGGGTGTTGCATAATGCTTCCTATGTGAAATTAAAAAATTGAAGAAAAAACCACCGCTTCTAAGGCGGCACAAAATGGACCGTTTAAACTTCGCTAAACAAACTATGGCCTGGACCTCCAAATGGTACTCTGTGTTATTTTCTGATGAAAAAAAGTTTAACCTGGATGGTCCTGACGGGTTTCACTATTATTGGCATGATTTACGGAAGTCTCCTGATGTACAAATGAGCCGCCAAATGGGTAGAGGCTCAGTATTGGTTTGGGCTGGTTTTTCGGATGAAGGGGATACCGATACCGTTTTTGTGCATTCAAGAATGAATTCCGAAAAGTATAAGAATCTTCTTAAAGATCAACTAGCCATATATGGTAAACTTCTTTGCGACGAAAACTACACTTTCCAGCACGATAGCGCGTCAATTCATACATCACACGTAAAAAAAAGTGGCTTTCAGAGCAAACTATCAATGTTCTTCCATGCCCTTCTCGCTCCCCAGACTTAAATCCCATCGAAAATTAGTGGGGGATCATAGCTCGTGAGGTTTACCGAAATAGCAGGCAGTTTACATGTATCGAAGACTTACAGAATGCTATAAATGTGCTGGGGCATTCTGTACCTCGTGGCATGTTTGTAAATGCGTGAAGTCGGTTATCGTCTGCTTTAGTTAACTGCTGACGTCATAACAGCGTGCAGAACATTTGCATATTTCGGAAAAAATCAGGTGTTTTAATTAAAATGTTAGGGTGTCTTATAATTTTGTCCATGGTCTTTTTAATTTTTTTTAATAAACTCTATAAAAATATCATTTCTCTAAAACAATTACGTGTGATAACAGAATAAATTTATGTTCTTGTCGTATTTGATAAAGCATTTTTAAGCTCTGAATCTTTTCTTTCACTGTATGTCAAATTAGGTAGGTGTCTTATAATTATGTCCACCACTGTAATAAACACCGTCCACTCTTCGTATGACCACGTAATACCGCTAGGGTTATGGCCAAGTGGTTTGAAAGTCGGTCCTGAAATTTACTTAAATAACAAGTCGGTAGTAGACATGGCGATTAGGATGGATTTCAGATTTGAATTTAATGTATAGGAGATGTTACAATTTTTATTAATCTTAATTAATTTAAACTCATCAACGCGGCTAGTAATTTCTTTAGCCACAGTTGTTATGAAGGCTTTCGGATAACCATTCGAAAGAATCCACGCTAGTTTTTATTCGGAAATTCGTAATTTATTCAAAAATAAAGTTTTATTTTATTTCATTTTCTAATTACATTAGGTTTTTTTAAAAACTAATCGGTCATCTATATGTTTTACATATTATAAGGCAACATAACGATGATACGTAATCATATAATTTTTTAATTGATATATTATATACGTATTAAATAATTATGAATTATAAAATAATAATTATTATTAGTATTCTTTATTAATCATATTAATTATTAATGTAATAATAATTATTATTAAATTTATTATTATTATACGATTATTTTATTGAAAATAAATAATAATGAATATTTATACTATTTAACAAATTATTTTTTATCAATTATATTCATTGCTGTTATTAAATTATTTTTATTATTTTGTGCATTTTAAAAGATTTCACATGTTTTCGTAATTTTTAAAATTTTCTTTCCCTGAGCTAGACACCCTTCCCAGCTTTTACGACCGCGCATTCACATGATATTGTCAAAAAGTTTAAATTGTTGAAATTTTATATTAGTGCACCAAAGAGAAGAGGTGGGGGGTGGTTATTAAGAAATTTAAATCTCTTTCAAGACACTAAATGAACAAACAAAAGAACCCTTTTTCTATGCTGTGTACATGACGTATAAAAATTCCTATAAAAAAGACACGAACATCAGAAATTTTCAGCTTACAGCTATTTTATACTTTACTAGAAAAAAAAAGAAAAAAGAAGAAAAAAGAATGAAAGGGAAAAACAATAAAAAAACATATTAAAATAAAAAAAATCTTACTTCCTTAAATGCAGGTGAGAGCTGTAAAAGTTGTGTATGTTAAATTATTACTAAGCGTTTAGGAATTTACTTACATTGGTTTTTGTTTGTAACGCATTCAGTAGAAAATATTTTTACACACAATAAACTACGATTTTTTTTCACTTTTTATGATTAACAAAGGTTCGTAATTCTCTAATCTGCCCCTGCTAAACTGTGCTGCTATATTTCAAATGAAAATCAATATATATATATATATATATATATATATATATATATATATATCCGTTAAATATCGAAATCCGTTTGTTCTCGCGGAAACAGATTTTCCCTCCGAAGAAATGTAGGTGGCGTTTTTAACCCATCATAGCTAAAGGAGAATTTCTTTATCTTTGCATTGCGCTCTCGTGTTTTTTTTAGGTATAACTTAAATGAAACTCTATTTTGTACAATTTTTATTTCGTGGAAAATATTTCATTGCTGTGTTCCATATGGCATTTCTGATTAACTTTTTTAAAAATCTTAGAGTTTCTTTTAACGAATTTCATTAAAAATTGTATTTTAGGAATAAATTATGCAGGGATAATTTCTAGATTGTCTTATCACAAACCACAATTTGTCAATCTGATTTCGGTAATTTTAGACTTTGTAAAGTAGACTGTACGAATCCTAAATTCAAATGGAATCGTCAAAAGTATTTATAAATTGATATATACGAAAATAAGAAAAGCCAATTATAAGAAGGTAACATAAACGTGCATAAAATAAATATATGCTAATTAATATGTGCAAAATTCTTGTTCATCATTTAAAAGTATATATGAGCAATACCTGAAATTACCGAAATTCGTCCGTAATGTACAGATGTCTATATTTTTTAAATAATTAAGACTGCAGTTCCGGTTCACACAAAAAATTACTGGAGTTTTTGTTCATGAATTTCTTTGCTAATTGGACTTAAGGAATAACTGGTTGAAATTTATATCCAGGAAAATTTCTGTGTTAATGACAAATCATCTTCGTCAGTTATCTGCATTTTCGAAAAACTTAAAAACTCCAGAACGAATATATATATTGCAAGATAATTTTACAAAAGAAACCAATTCATCTGCATATAAGAACTCTTTATTAAAATTTTTTTTAAAGTTTACTTAATTTTAATTTTATAATATTTACTGTTTATTTCAATGCAAAAAAGCTCAATGTTTAAAGTATAATCAAGAAATTGAATCTGCATATACCTACAGATATATTTATTTATATCAATAGGTTTATGGATTAATATTCTAAAGCTTTAAAAAACTATTCTGTAATTTTTGTAGCCAATATTCTAAAATTTCTGAATAATAATAAATACTATTCTGGGATGATTGGAATACCTGATAAAAAAAAAAAAAAAAAAAAAAAAAAAAAAAAAAAAAAATGCTGAAAATGTTTACAATGTACATATATATATATATATGTGTGGGGTTTAATTTCTCTGACACCAACTTAATAAATAATTCACTCGATTTGCTTCAAAGAAACTAGGAAACATCACATTAAAATCAAACTCCATATTAACGAAACTAATTACAAAGAAAGTTAAAAATACATGTAACACAATATGAATAATTAATGAGACATCTGGATTATATGCATTACATCTTATTTAATCTAAAAACTCTCAGTGTCTACGTCCTCATCCTCAGTATATTTCAAAACAACCGTTTTTACTCAAATCGCAGCCGTCCAAAACTCCAAAAGTTCAGTTTTTTCAAACCATGGCTTCCTGCGATCTCTATAGAGATCGCAGGAAGCCATGCTCAAACACAGCGTAAATTAAATGTGGTGGCGCCATCTAGCGAGCATTCGTCATGTTTAAGCTGATATTTTTCTACAGTTAATAGCTTTTTTAATTAAAACTGCTTTGAAACAAAAAGGGAAGGGGGGGGGATGATACTTTATATATAGGGTTAATATATATATTTTTTTTCTTGAATAATAAAATTTTGGAATTAAAGACAATTTAAATTAAGAATTTATTAATAATAGATTTTTAAGAGTCTATTGCTAACATTTTCCTTCCTGTGAGCAGTTTAATGTTTAGAAATTCATTATTTATAAAATATACATGTCAAATCTTAACAAGATAAGTTTATGATGAGTTTAATTTCATGGAATTGAATTTTGTATAAAGGATTGTTTTGTGAAATAGAATTTTTTGAAGGGTCCCTTTTGATTAAAATAAATTTTGTGAATGGCCCTTTTTAGTAAATAGAATGTTGTAAAGAAGCCCCAATTTTTCCATATATTAACCTTAGATATAAGCTGTATTTATCGTTATAGATAAATATAAATTATATTTTCCAGCTTTTATTGGTAATATTTATAATTATTCATAAAATATTTCTAATGAGATATTTTAAATCCAAAATCTTGTTAAACATTTAAACTGTAGTTATGTTGATTTTATGTTTAATTAGTACAATCTTTTTGGGCCTTATTTTTTTTCTTGTAAAAATACTGCTATTGTATCGAAATTGAGATTTTACTTTAAGAAAATATTCGAATGTTGTAATGTCTTCAGTATTGCAGCCAGTATGAATGACTTTATGAATGGCATACTGCTTTCATAAAGCTGCGGACGTTACAATATTACATAAGTTGTAATATTATAACTTTTGTATCAAATTTATGAATGACTTTTCCGTTTGGGAGCGGTTTTGAATCATTGTTATTGAACCAGGTGTTGATCCAGGCAAAACTTGGGGCATATTTAGGGCCACGTCACAAAATTCCATTTAATACAATAGAACTCTTCTCAAAAATTTCTCTTAATAAAACGACTTATTTATAAAATTCCTTTTATTTAAAGCACACTTCTTTGCAAAATTTTTCTTCATAAAATAGATCCCCTTCACAAAATTTCGGTTCATAAAAAACATACTCTTCATTAATTATTTTTATTTTGTTAGGTTTTATAAATATGTAATTTGCAAATAATATGAGTTCACCAGAAAGGTAAATTTTAGCAGAAGTACTTAACAAAGTTATTAATAAATGCTTGTATCGAATTTGAGTAATTGGATTTCATTTTTCTTTACTTAATGTTAATAGTCACAAAAATATAATAAATTTCATAAAAATAACTTTTACTTTTCTCAAAATGCCCTCCCCCCCGCCAAAAAAACTTCCATTGGGGGGGGGGGGTTCATTATTTTTTACATAAAGAAAATCAAGTGATTTCTGAACTGTGAGCACACTAGATATAAACCCATATAAATAGAAATAAATTATTTTTAAATGTTAGGGATTTCTATGCAATTTAAGATAAAAAATATTACCTAATCATAAGGGAGGAAGCTAATTTGAATTTATAAAGACTTGTAAAAAAATCAAAATTTTTTATACCTGGAATAACCCTCCTTAAGTAAACCTTTAAAAAATGACTTAAATTTTGTACAAACACAAATTCATTTATTTGGTACATTCTCTTTTTCCTGCATCAAAACAGGTATTTTTAAAGAATAAGAGTGATCAACAGATTCAAATTCAGTAGAATCATTTAAAATTTCTTCTTGTAGATCAATTATTTTTTCTTTGTACATAATTTTTGTATTATTATTATTATTTTTTTCTGGATTCGTTGAATAAAACTAACATTGCTTTTCTACATTTTTATTTCGTGGAACTTTCCTGAAATTTAATTTCACGTTTCGTACGTCCACAACGACCTAACATTAGCAAAACACAATCGAAACAAACCACAAACAAATCCCAACTCCATTCTCATGCGCGGAACAGTGCTTGAGAAAAAAGAACTTTTGGACTTTTGGACGGCTGCGATTTATCGCCTCGTAACTTCATAGACTCTGCAAAAGCTTCCCTTCAATCCAAAACACCTCTTTTGACTTGATCTTTTGAAGTGTTGCCTGGAGCTTGCATGCTTCAACATAGAATATATCACGGAGTAAGATAGTGGAATATATGACGCAATGCCAAGATGAAGTCGCTGATTGGCTTTGCATCTGTCGTTTTAGTTCAAGTAGGAAAACAGATTCAATTCCCACATATATATATTTTAATAATTAAGAATCGTGTAGAAATAATTCATGTTTTGATAAAAGAATTCTACATAAATTTGTTGCCGGATATTGGAGAAATATAGGTTTGCTTATTATATTGATACCAGAGGGCCCGTGCGAGGATTTCGCACTGAAATCTAATATTTTTTAGGTACTTCTCTACTATCCCGTCCACAACTTTTCATAACAAAAAACTATCGCCAAACTGTAAGATTAAACGCCAAAAATGCAGTCCCATTTACTTGATGTCAGAAACATTATAAGTTTTTGTTACGTCATCAAGTGGTTTTTAATTCGACATTTGCTTGTATTTTTCATTATGTTTTACTGATTTATTAGTTATTTTATTAATTAAAATAACAATTGTGTCTTTCAATTCTTATATTTTATTTATTTATTTATTTTGATATTCCAATGGCAACGTTCTCCCGTTTATTTGGCGATAGTTTTTTGTTATGAAAACTGGTCGACGGGATAATAGAGAAGTACCATTTTTTATCAATATGTAATATTTATTAGTTGCAGGTTTAAACTTCTAAAGAGAAAGTAAGGATAAAAATATCTGCAAACAACATTTAGTTTTTAGTCAAGCCAGAATATCATCTAATTTATTCCATCAAAGTTAGAGTAAAAACTGATCCAAAATTGCAAAAGGCACGCTAGAAGGGGAAAAAAATTAACAATCGTATTTTGACTGCATTAGAGGATGACGTCATCCGCTTCGGGAAAAACATGGGGCATAGAAATATAAATCTAAACATTTCAATTTCAATTTCGTTTTTTAATCATAAATATTAAAAAAACCCGGGCGATGTTTTTTATAATAATTGCTGAGCATCATATAATGTGGTATTTTATTATTGTGGCAACAATAAATTGACGAAAACCTTTCATTTCTTTTATGAAAACAATGCCGATTTAATTTTTAATTTTCAGCAAATTTTAATAAAAAATATGTTTTAACGAAATGTTAAGTGTGCTATGTCAGAAGCCTGTTCAAAATCCTTTCATATGCTATCTCATTCGTCGTTCTGCGTTTCGTATTTTCTTAGAAAAAGGGATGTTGACAGGAGAAATAATATATATGATGATTATGAAACATGTAAAAATATATATATTTTTTTTTATTACATACTTTTTTATCATGACTTTCCACAATTAGAATATTTAATTTTATGTAATATTTAGTTATATTTCTATATGCTTATATATTTCAGATCAGTACCTAAAATGGTTAAATTTATTGAAATTTGCTTTCAATGTGCATATATGTATCTATTTTAAATAATTAAGAATCGTGTAAAAATAATGCATATTTTGAAAAAAAAAAAAATCGATATGAGTAGTCGAATATTGGCGAACTTGTTTATTCTCTTAATATTGTGAAACATGCAAATATATTTTTTAGTTATTATTATATTTTTTATGTTATGACTCTGTCCAGAATTCGAATATTTGATTTTATATTTTTCCTGCTTTCTATATTCTCTAAACATAATGGATATCTGTAATTATTGTAATATACTTTTAATAACCCCATCTACCTCATCTGCAGTACATGTGATATTTAAAGATATCGAAAGTTGTCTGCAATCAACTTTATGTAGGGAGACCGGGGCAAGATGAAGAGTGGGACAAGATGACGAATGTCTTAATTTTTCCGTTTTCCGCTAGGTGGCAGCATCAACCGGACACTACTGGCTCTCCTATCGGCCGTTCGTTAAAAAATACTATAGAGACGCTGAAATCGCCATTTTTGTGTCAGTTGTGAAGCTTTGATTGTTTTCCGCTGCCACGTTATAACTTTTATGCATGTGTAAATAAGCTCTGCTACAGATACAGGTAAGAAGATATATCGTTTCTCTTTAATATTTATGAGTAACTTAGTTTAAATACTACCTATTACCATGAATAAATGTCAATTAATCGCCTTCCTTCATGGCAATGAAAACGAATATTTTTAAACAGGCAGTCCGGGGCAAGATGACGAGCTCGTCATCTGGCCCTGTGTTTCGGAATTTATTAAACTAACTATGTTGTCCATTCTATTTAAATCCTGTAAACGCTTGTTTGTCTGTGTGTTTGTTCGCACGACCTTGCGCTTCTATCTCCTCTGGGGCTATGGGGCGCATGGGATCGGGGGAGGTGTCATTCGAAAGGGGGCGACCAGAGGAAGACATTTTTGCCATCCGCTAAGCCCCCCCTAGCCTTCCGAAAGAAAAACCCTATTGGGGTCCGTATCTCCACTTCCAAGCGTCCGATCGGTACGAGGAGAGTACCGTTCGACGGGGTCAAGACCTCCCCCCTCCCCCGCTGGTCCCCCTCCTCCCAAAAAATTAAAAAAGCGTTTAAGGCCAACTTCCGGCATTGTGACCCACCAACAGAAGAATGGATCCAGTGCTGTAAATGCCAATAGTGGTGACATGAGGAATGTTCCAATTATGAAAATGGCATTTTTACTTGTGACTATTGTTAGCTGCACAACTAAACACTTCAAAATTACGTTACAATCAATGCATTATGCTTAGTTTGATACTTTGTAAAAACACAGTTATCATTTGTTAAACCATGTAACACATTCAAAAGATAAAATATGTTCAATCTTTTTCAGTGTTGTCATCTTGCCCCAGTACTGGGGCAAGATGACGATTTGTTAATGTTATGAAAAAATAAAATTATCCTTTATTTTTTTTATTTGAAAAATTAAATGGTAATGTATTTAATACTACAAAGGTATACTCTATCAGTTCATGTAAAATTAATTTTACTATTAGTTCAAAATAAATTAATAAACAGCAAAAATTGTTAACATAGTCATCTTGCCCCGGTCTCCCCTACCTATAATTTTTATCAAAAGTATAGCGAAAACTAATTAATGTTCTGAAAAGCTAGCATTAGTTGAGTAGAGTAGGGAAAGGATGGGAATGTTTGTAACAAAATGCTCGCCCTCTGGCGGTCTATAAGAGTATTACAATATCACTGCTTTTTTCATCGCGTTAGCATTGCTTACTGTGTGTCAAACATCATTTGAGATTTGTAAATTTTAATTAAAATGAATAAATCTGCGAAAAACGATAATATGTATATTGTTGTTTGCTGCAGTGAAATTCTAGAGACACCAATAACCCGATTTAAGTTTTCATTTATTCCCAAATGAAAATACCAATAACGTGTGGTGACTGTAATCAGGGTTCTATGCACGTTTTCCGCTTGGGATCCATTTTGTGAACGTTATTTTGTGAAAATTATTATATTTTTATGAAAAATAACACTTTTTGACGAAATGTGAAATCCGTTTACTCACATTCAAACTAAGCATTTATTAATTCTTAAAGTCCTTCTTCAAAAGTTTTCCTTTCTAGTTTTCAAATTACATATTTGAAAACCTAACAAAATAAAAATATATTAAATAATTAACGAAGATTTTTATAAAATGGAATTTTGTTAAGGAGCATATTTTATTAAGCAGAATTTTGTGAAGGACCCCTTTTTTATTAAGAGGAATTTTGCAAATGGGACTATTTTATTAAAAGGATTTTCGAGAAGGGATCCTGTTTTATTGTTTGAATTTTTGTGAAGGGTCTCTATATAGCCTCTCAAATTTTGCCTGGATCGACCCCTGGTAAAAATGTTATTTAATATTTTGGGTAGTTAATGTGGATAGCAAGTATGACTGACCATTAATATAATTACATTTAGTCTCCGTGTATGTATAAATTAAAAGAATTTATTTTCTTTTGTAATACACCTATACCTGCATAATCTTAGAATTATGAAATTGCAAATAATTTTACAAAGAACAAGTACAAGAAGAACTGGCACGGTATTTGTTTTATTTGTTATATATGCTCTTAATTAAGAAAATTATTTATTTGCAGTTTTTATTATTTCTCCAATTACTAATGGTAATTTTATTAAGCATAAAAATACTCCTTAATACCACATAATTAAAGGTTTTCGTTGTTTTACACCCTACTTCTTTCCTATTTCTTTTACACCCTACATTATAAACTTAAAAGTTCTCAATGTTGCAGAATTAGATAGATGAAATTGCATATGTAATGTATGTTATAGTCAAGAATGTGATTTTTTTTTTTTTTTTTTTTTTTTTTTTTTTTTTTTTTTTTTTTTTTGTAATTTCTTTAGAACAGCTTGAGAGTACTAAACGATTATTCGTATAGTTTTCTTAATTTCCTTCAGATGGTAAATTTTAGACATCTTAAAAAAACAAGTGTAAATCCCCTTAAAAGCTACATCCTGGTACTCAGCTTTTCAGTTAAATCGAAAGGTTTTATGTTTACAAATGAAAAGACTTTATGTTAAATAGATAATGGCACACTTACAACAGAAAAAATATAAAACTAAATTTGAAACTGAATCCTATTGGTTAGAGGTATTTGTAAGGAGCTAAATATCGATAATTTTATTTATTTATTTTTGTACATGGAAAGGGAGGAGGTGGTCCTAAAAATTCCATCTTAATCAAAGAATGGATGCTTAAAATATGCTCCCAAGTTTTATTAAACTGTGTTTAAAAAATTAAAACTAAAAATAAATAAATAAATGATTGAGGGTCTGGACAAGTTTGGGCTTCGAGACCTCAGAATCATTATTTTACCCATGAATTTAATTGTTTGTAGATTCAATCAAAAATGCAAGTGTAAGAACTTATTTAAAAAAAAAAAAAAAAAAATTGGCCCTTCCACGCTCCTATAAGTGCAATTTAAAAATTTAATTTGATTATTTATATTTTCAGTTAAATGAAAAGATTTTATAAACTATGAACATTACTGTTGTTACACTTTTAGTAATGTCAACAGGGTGGCAGAAGGGGAGGGGGATAAGTGGAAATTTCTAAGGGAGGTGTGAATAATTTAGACGACAGATTCTTTATTGTTACTGCACAGTCACAAATAAAAGATAGAACCAAAGCTATTAAAAGCAAGGCTTAAAGATTTTAAAATGTGTATTCTGGAGGTAGGAGAGGTGAGTGGTAGATGGCTGTAATTTAGATTATTATCAGAAATTAACAAATAAGATTTATTTTTTGATTTTTTTTCTTTAAGTTTTACATCATTTCAATATCAATACCTTTTAAATTATGAAAATAATAGGAAAAGGAAAACTTATTTAAATAAGAAATTTATTTTCTAAAAAAAAAAAAAAAAAAAAAAAAAAAAGATTTAAGTACATATATAAGTTTTTAATAATTGCATAATTTTCAAATTGTCAGGTAAACTCTTTACCTTTTTTAATTTGTAGCAGAGTGCATGAAACAGGAAGCATTTATGTTTGAAAAATGGACAGTTTTTGGACCATTCATTAAATTATTTATTATATTAAAGTCATTCCTTACGACTTTTCAAAAAATTAGTCCCTGGACAATGTCTTATTATTTATTTATCCGAGTCTTCTATCCCAAATAATTAAGATACAAATTTGTTTTTAATTGTAACTGTATTAATTGCTTATGAATAGATATCAAAAGTTACAAATTATTCAAAAGTTATCAATATATATGCGCGATTAAAATTTACTCCAGAAGTTCTGAATATTACTTTTAATTAAAAAAAGTTATACGCCCATTCCCAATTTCTTCGTGGTACAATATTGTGTGATATTCAAGGTTTTTAAATGGCTTTCCTTTTGCTTTTGGTCAGATTGATCTCTTATTTTAAAAAGTCTTAAAAAGAAATGGAAACCCCGAATTTCTTAAATAATGTGTGCATGTTGTGGAGAAAAGTATATAATGAAATTTTTACTTGTTCGACTTACTTAAAGTTCAAATTTTGCATAAAAAAATATAAGACATAAATGTGCATTATTGTAAAATGGAGGCGGAGTTATTTAGCTTTTCCATCTGCTGATGAAGTGCGGTGTGTTTGTCAAGTGGGGTCACAAACATGCTTATTCTCAAGTTTTAGAAAAAAAAAAATAATACGCTTTTATATTTTATTAAAAATATTTAAATTTTATTTTTAATGATTTTGATAATTTGTATAAAAATGTTGTATGAATTTTAAATAATTTTATATTCCTATATTTATCGAAGAATATTATATGTTGCAATTTTTGTGAGGTGTTCGAAACTCCTATGAATGCAATAATTTTTCATATAGTTTTGAATGAATTTTTCTATATAAATAATTTTTACAAAATGCAGTAGGATTTTTTTTTTTTTTTTTTTTTTTTTTTTTTTTAATTCTACAAAATACTTGTGAAAGTAATGGGAACTGATGCTTTACACTCACGCAAACCTGTAAACAAATTTTGGCGACTTTTTGGTTGGCGCGATTTTCAAGACTGCGTCAAACGAATAACTTAATACAATGGCTAGGTTGCCATTAAAGGAAAAAATACCCTAAATTTGGCGACTTTTTTCCTTTTTTTTAACCGATTATTATTTTTTGTTTTCTGCGTTAGTGTAAAGCATCTTAGCCAAGTAATGTGTTCACGTTAACTGTATACTAAAGTGATTGCGCCGGATCTAATGCAACAGAGAGCAAAGACCGTAGTGACCAATTTTGGAAATATTCAAACGTATTTCAAAACCTATGAGAGATACCGACAAAACAACCAGTTACAAAACTGTGAAGCATGCTCGATTTAGTACGAAATGATGTCTTCCATGTAAATATAACTTTAATGGAAGCTCTGAAAGCATTCTGGCATCCAATTCCCTGCGTAAATAGTCAACATTCGTGTACGAATATGTGGCATTATAAGACAGATGCACATTAAACTTTTCATTACAACATTTAAAACATGAAATAAAAATTATGAAGTTTTCACACCTTCTAAATAATGGTCACAATAAGCTTAAAACCCTCTAATTAAAAATTCTTGGCGATTATTTATTTATTTATTTATTTATTGTAGTTAAAGAATAAACAAATATCATGAACATGCGTTTAAAAATTATCCTGTAACAAAATCAAAGTTACTTAGAACTGTCAAGTTTAATACAAATTTAATAGTAAAAAGAAACAAATATATTTAGCTACTTCTAATATTAAATTATATCAAAATTATACAGGATTTTAAAAAGACGTACGTGGACGTTTCAATCCAGCTTGATTAAAAAATTTCTCTGTGAAATTTCTCTTCAAAAATTCTCTCTCACATATTGGTTTCATTTCTACATGTTTGTGCTTTTGGTACGGAAATGATTTAAAATGTAGACAAAATTTCTAAAATTCTTTTAAATTAAATTAAATGTCTGAAAAAAAAAATTCTAAAAAGAAAATTCCTTAAATAAGGATGCCCGTAGCGAAAGTGCTAACTAAAGGGGTAATTTATAAAACTAACATGCTTTAGTAATATTAAATCTTTTCAGTAATTAAACCAAGTTAAATATGTTCAATGGTGTCCATGACTCGCAGCAATAAAAGTGCATATACCTCCACACTGCAGTTCTTGAAAATACACTAAACAATTACATTAAATAAACAAAAAAATAATATGCGTTTTAAATTATAACTCACACCAGAATTGTTATATGAAGTAAAAGTAATGGAAAAAAAAAAGAAAATTCCTTAGTGATAGAATTTTATTGAAAAAGAATTACAAAAATCGGCAGCTGACAAGTTCATGCAGCCGATTTATTACTCCTTGAGGAACTCCGCCAGACCCACTGTCATATTCATATCCCTGTGCACTACCGCTAGGGTTGGTTGGTTGATTGTTTACGGCCAATTATCAACTAGGTCAATTATCAACATTTCGACTCACTTTAAGGATTGGACATAGTTCACGGACCGCAACCTAGGTTACGCAGAGTTTCCCATGTGTATCAGGGACCGATATCACGTGACTTTTTGCGAGTTACCCGTAGCGTTCAGAGCCGGAAATTACCCAGACTTCGGGAAACCCACATTACCTGCAGAATTTTGTTGGGTAAAGGGATTAAAGTTACTTAGAACTGTCTCGATAAGTTTAAATGAATTTTTTTAGGTTTGTTAGTAAAAAAAAAAAAAAAAAAAAAAAAACATATTTAGCGACTTCTAATATTAAATTATATCAGAACTAGGGGGCTCAGCCCCCTACTCGCTAACGCTCGCCAAACCCCCGTGAATTGCGAAGCAATTCACATTGAGACCGCTACGCGGTCACAGCTCGCTTCGCTCGCTCGCCCCTTTTTTTCAGCAATTCTAGCCGGAATAAGTTTCACCTTAAAACATTTCAACATATGAAATTGACATTTTTTTTTTAATGTAAAAAAAGTAATTATCCGTTGAAAACACAACTGAAAATGCATTTAGTTGGAAAATTCGTTACCAATGGGCATATAAATAATTTAAATACTATGAAAAAAGTATCTTTTGTACAGCGCGACATAAATTCATTAGAAAAAAAAACTACGTGATAGGAAGATAGTTTATATATACCATCAATCATTGTTTAAATTTCGTTCGACATTTTATTGTTCTAATTTACAAAAGAAATCATTTTTTACTTCATCAATACAGCAACAGATGGCGGCAGGTGCAACCTAGACAGTTGATTTTTTTTTTCTCCGATTTTTGAGTGAGTGAAATTCGTAAATGAATTCTAAATAAGAGTTGAGAATTCATTTGAAATTAACGATATTGCTCATAAGTAAAATGAAGAATTATCTCAGACGCTTTGGATTATGTACACGTTATTTTATTTTTAATAATGTGTTTCATTCTATTCATTTCAGTTTCATTCAATGGTTTCACTGCTCTCACACTGACCGCCATATTGGAGGTGGAGCTAATCTGATCTAACACAATCTAGTCTGTTCATTGGTCTGAGCTCTGGAAACTACGGTTGTTGCCAAACCATAAGTTACAAATTCAGCCCTATTTTAGACAGATAAGACAAATATATATATAGATAATATGATTGTAAAAAGACGTTTCCGTCCAGCTTGATTAAACAAAAATTCAGGGAAATTTCTCTTCAAAAATTCTCTCTCACATATTGCTTTCATTTCTAAATATTTGTGTTTTTGGTAATCAAAATGATTAAAATTGCAGACAAAATTTCTAAAATTCTTTTAAGTTAAGTTAAATGTCTTAACAAAAATTCTAAATAGAAAATTCCTTAAACAAGGATGCTTGTACCGAAAGTGCTAAGTAAAGGGTTAAGTTATAAAAATAACATACGTTAGTAAAATTAACTCTCTTCAGTAATTAAACCAAGTTAAATATGTTCAATGTGTTCCTGACTCGCCGCAACAAAAGTGTATTTACTTGTACACTCCTGTTCTTTATAAAACAAGAACAGCTGTTGTTATATTGGATTATATTAATTGCTATTTTAAAAAATCGGCTGCGGACAAGTTCAGGCAGCCGATTGATTACACATCTGACAAACTACGCCCAATATTCATTGATCCATGTACTGAGGGCTGTAGCTAGAAGTAAACAGTAGGGGGTGCTCAAGAAATCGTAGGGGGGGGGGGGGCTCATACTATTTCTCTCTCTCTGACACATGCACACACAAACACAGATATATATTATCAAAGTATTATATAGAAAGGTAAATTAGTGCATATTCATAGTGTAGGCACTATGTTTCTTATTAAATTCTTTATAATGACTTTATTTGATGCTAAGAAAAGTAAAGGCTGCAGACAGGGATGTAAGGGAAGATATACGATGGATACCCCGTATACTTTCTGGATTATTTTATGGAATACCGTATACCTTCTTCTCAAAAACACTGTAGCATATACTTTTTAGGGTACCCACTGCCTAAAGCGTTTGCCCTCTGTTTCTTTTTTTTTTTACTACTACATCACTGACTGGAGAATGAAAATTTTCAGTGTATAATTATACTACTGAAATAAAAAGTGATGATGTCAATAAGTAAATAAAAAGCTGACAGTTCACCTGTTTCAAAAGAGTTGTAACTTTAATTTTTTTTTCTGAATATTCCCTGCCCTTAAGAATTTTAAAGTTATGTTTTTATAGGATAACAAACATTAGAAAAACCAAGGATGTATTTTGCATTTTAAAATTATTTTTGTGTCTAGTCAAAAGTTAAAACCACTTGTATTTAAATTGGCTATAACTCATTAGAATAACTTTGTTTTATGCTAATAATGGAAAACGCTGCAAAATGAAAAATTTCAATATATAACTAATGCAAAAGTCAATGTTTGCATCAGCAAAAGGCTGCTTATTCTGAGTATGCGCAGATAGGATGCGCACCTATTGAAACACTTATTTGCAGTTTTTAAACAAATACTACAAGTTAGTATTTATGAAAAACTGTAAAAAGCTCAAAAGTTCAATTTTTGAACAGAGTTTCATTTGGATTTTTTCAACAGAATTTCATTTGATGGCCTTGGCAACTTTCCCAGGGGGAGGGGGGCTGAAAATTTTTCAGGGGGTGCTGAGCCCCCCTGGCACCCCCCCCCCCACCCCTAGCTACGGCCCTGCATGTACTACCGCTAGAAATGTGGGCATCGGGTAAGTCGTTTAAAAATCGATCCTGAAATTTACTTTAATATCAAGTCGCTAGCAGACATAGCGATTAGGATGGCTGCCAGATTTGCATTTAATGTATAGAAGATGTTACAATTTTAATTAATTTAAACTATTTAAAGTGGCTAGTAATTTTTTTAGCCATAGTTGTTATACAGGCTTTCGGACAACCATTAGTAGAAACAAGCATTACGAAAGAATCCAAGCTAGTTTTTATTCACAAATTCGTGATTTATTCAAAATTAAAGTTTTATTTTATTTCATTTTCTAATTATGTTAGTTCTTTTTTAATTAATCGGTCATCTATGTGTTTTACATATTATAAGGCAACATAACGATGATGCGCAATATATTATTTTTTAATTGAAATTATATAATTATTAAAAAATTATGAATTATAAAATAATAATAATAATTAATATTATTATTCTTTATTAATCATATTAATTCTTAATGTAATAATAATAATTATTAAATTTATTATTATTATTATTATACGATTATTTTATTGAAAATAATTAATAATGAATATTTATACTATTTAACAAATTATTTTTTATCAATAATATTCATTGCTGTTACTAATTATTTTTATTTTTTTGGTGCATTTTAAAAAATTTCGCATATTTTCGTTTTTTTTTTTTTTAATTTTTTTTTTTTTTAAAATAATTTCCTCGAGCTAGACACCTTTCCAGCTTTTATAACCGCGCATTCACATGATATTATAAAGAAAAGTTTAAAATATTGAAATTTCATATTAGCGCACCTAAGAGAAAAGGTGGGGGCTAAGAAATTTAAATATTTTTAAAGACACTAATTTAAACAAACAAAAGAACCCTTTTGCTATGATGTGTACATGATGTAATGAATGAAAGGAAAAATAATAAAAAAGGTTATTAAAATTAAAAAAACTTCCTTCCTTAAATGGAGGTGAGAGCTGTAAAAGTTGTATACTAAATTATTACTAATTATTACACCTCTCCCCTGAATGCCCCCACCAAAGCAAAATTATCCCTAAATGTGCTAACTGTAGCGGTGCGCAACCTGCTTCGTACAGGAACTGCCTGAAAAATCACCAAAACATCAAAAAATCTGCTAAAATTCCTACCCCTAAAGTGAAACCAACCAGTGAAAATTACGTCACTATAACATATCGCGAACTGTACGGGAGTTTCCTGCAGACATGTTATTCTCTGCTGTTGTAAATGCTGTGCACAGAATGCAATATGTGGTCCACAGAAACGGCGGCCACATCGAACCTGAGTTGGATGTGCTAAATAAACGGTAATTTTATTTCAGTATTGATTCTTCTTTTTTGAAACTCTCTTTTTCGAATGCACAGCGCCACATATTCCTATGGCGGTGACTTTTGAAACCAATTTTTTTTCGCGGAATCCTTCGTCCCACGTCTTGTTTAATCTTCCTACAAAATTTGGCGCCATTCTCGCAATTAGATCGCGCTACAGAACACTCTGAGTACCGTCAGTTTAATTGTGGCCACCTTGTACATCCTTGGGGTACTTTCCCAGTTAACGATCTCACTAACCTTATTTCACAACATACACATTGCATCTTTGCTGGAGACTTTAACGCCAAAAGCAGACGTTGGAACTGCCATGGTGACTCCCGAAGAGGTACCTCACAGCATAATCTCATTCGACACCTTAATCTTATCCTTCATGCTCCAGCCACACCAACACACATAAGTACTTGGCCTAATACTCCCAACTCCATAATTGACTTTGCTATTACTAAAAACCTTCCTTATCCTATTACTACTACTGTACTTAACGAATTTAGCTCTGACCATCTTCCTGTCTCTTTCAAAATTGATCTCATAAATCCAGTCTCCCCACCTCCTTCCGTAGCCATTGACTGGACAAAATTTATTAATTTTCTCAATAACAATAACTTAAATCTTCCAGAAATTAATAATACTGCTGATACCGATATTGCTGTTGACAACTTTAATTTTCACATAACTAATGCTCTAAACCACTCCACCATCAAATACTTCAAAAACAACAATTCCTTCCCTCCTCCTCCTTATATTTATAACCTCTGTAATCAACGCAATCGTCTTCGGCGTCTTTTTCAAAACTCTAGAGACCCCACCCTTAAACCCCTCATCAATAGACTTAATAATAGAATCAAAAATAGCAACTTCAAAGAAAAACAAAAAAATTGGTATAATGTTTTCAATAATATTAGCTAGCGAGGATAATTCTCTCTGGCTTCTTAAACGTAAAATCAATAACAACCATACCCACATCCCCCTTTCTCGACCAATAACAGCACTGCTTACACTGACGAGGATAAAGCCGTATTCCTCGCCAGAGCTTACTCTAACCAATTCTTTCCAAATTCCACCCTCGCTATCCAAAATCATATCACCCACGTCAGCGATATTGTTCACAGATTCCTGGCACAATACCCTGATGAACTTATTTCTAAACTCAAAAAACATAAAGCCCCTGGGTACGACAAAATTTCTAATATGGCTCTTAAACACCTACCTCCTAACTATATCATCTACATTACGAAACTTACTAACTCCATTTTCAAATTTAACTATTTTCCGAAACCTTGGAAAATTTCTATAATCTCTCCTATCCCCAAACCTGGTGCTAACCGCTCTGAACCAATCAACTATAGACCTATCTCCTTTCTTCCTTCACTCAGCAAAGTTGTCGAACGCGTCATTTGGTCGCAACTCCAGAGCCACATTCAACTTAACAACACTCTTATGTTTGAACAATTTGGCTTTCACCCAAAACATTCAACAACACACCAGTTATTTCGAGTAGTCGAATTTCTCAGCGAAAAACTAAACTCGAAGATTCCTGCTGCTGCCATTTTTCTTGACATCGCTAAGGCATTTGATAAAGTCTGGCATGTGGGCCTCATATACAAACTAATTAGGCTTAAATTCCCTGCTAGACCTGTACACCTTATTTTCTCTTACCTTAGCGATCGCATTTTTCATGTCCGCATTAACAACATTCTTTCTAGAATTTTCCGTATCTTAGCAGGCATCCTCCAAGGGAGCGTCATCGAACCCTTGTTATTTAACATATACTTTAACGACATTCCTCGTTCACTTAACACCAACGTTGCACATTATGCGGACGAGACTACAATCTATGCTTACGCTCATCACCCATACACACTCTACAGGTATCTGCAGACTCACATTGATGCCTTCGTAGACTAGTGCGACCTATGGCGCATTAAAATCAATGAAAATAAAACTGCTGCTGTTTATTTCTCTAGAAAACTAACATATCCCAATAGAATAACCATTGATAATACCATAATACCTCAGACTAATGAAGCAAAATACCTGGGGGCTCCCTTGACCAAAAACATTCTTTCAGAAAACATATCCTCACCATCAGGAGAAAATTGCTTATAGCTATGACTGCACTAAAACCTCTTATTAATAGTAAAACACTGACTATCCATAACAAGCTTCGCCTTTATAATTCCTGTATTTTAACAATTATCACCTACGCCTGTCCGGTCTGCGGCTTTATCTGCAAATTTTCCATGAAAAACCTCAGCCAACTTTATAACAAAAATCTGCGTACTGTCAGAAATGCCTCTCGCTATCTCCGTAATAGCACTATGCGCAGAGACCTCAAAACTACCACATTAAATAGAAGAATCAACCACCTTGCCAAAAAATTTTATGAAAAATTATATGACTTCCTTAATGATATAATCGAAGAATTGCCGGATTATGACGCATTCGAACCACATCACCTCAAGCGTCCAAAATATTCTTGCATTATTGACTATGAGCATTAGTGCTCACCATTCTGTAAATTTCTCTCTCTCACTTTTATATAAATTTGTAATTTCTTAATTAAACTTATTCCTATGCTAAACCAAAAAAAAAAAAAAAAAAAAAAAAAAAAATGTATGGCCTAATTTCTTAAATAAAATTATTCCTAAGCTATACCACGAAAGAAAAAAAAATGTTTGTCCTTTTTAAGTGCCTTTTTTGTTAAAGCTAAGCTTTGCCTGCCTTTTCCACCTGCCATTTATGTGCTGTTTTTGAACATGTTCCGAACCCTATTTTACACTTTTCAACTTTTTTTCAGTAGTTAATTTTAACTACAGCTATACCATTTTACTTTTTTCCATTTATTAGACACTATCCTTAATCTCTTTTGTTTTACTTTTTTATTCTCATTGTTTAATTTTTCTTCTATTTTTAATTGTTCTTTCTTATGTAGTTAATACTACATTTAACTTTTCCCAACGGCTCAATATTTACAAGACACTTTACTCACAATTAGACTGGGCGTAAAGTTGATCGCAACTCGGAAGCCCCTTAACCGACATCAACTGTTCGGCAACTGTTTATAAGATTTTAAATAAACAAGAATCAAGATTTAAATACGCCGGCAGTATCCAAACAGCCGGTTGATTCCTCAATAAGAGATGAAGTGTATTGCTTGTCTTACTCGCAAGTTTGACATCATGGACCCTGAGAATTAGTCTTCACCATCACCATCATGTTCTTTCCATTTTTGTTTTAATTTTCTCTTATATTGGAAAAAAAAGTTATATGGCTCTGTAGTGTGTCTTTTATTTTGGTTAAACCTGCTACATTAATTGCTAGATATTTACAATTGTTAGGTACGAACATGTTCCGAATTTTCTTTTATTATTTTTTCTCCACAGTAGTTTCTACAACTACAGCTATACCATGTTTTTTATTATTAACTTAATTATCATGCTAGTTTCTAGCCATTAACTTTTTTAACTTTACTATTTATATTCCAAATTTCTCGACCTTCTCCATTTTTAAATTTTAACCAATCTTTTATCCCTTCCTTATAGTTTTAAAGCTGCAGTTCATCTTTTTCCCACTGGCTCAATTTTATAAGCAAAACCTTTTATCACTAGACTGGGCGTTAAACTGATTGCAACTAGGAAGCCCCTCAACCGATGCTCTACTGTTCGGACTGTTCGAGCATTATAGGAATATAAATGCTACAATCTCGCATGTACTTTTGAATCAATTTTCTGTATAACTAGTAAATCTGCAGACCAGGAGCTTCAACGTCAGCTCTGAAAATCATTGTTTTTTAATTTCCCTTTTCATATTATTTAGCATCTTACAATTCGCAATTTGATTTTTTTATGTTACATACATATTTATAGGCATATAAAATACTTCGAATGTTTAAGAAATTAGAAGCGTTAAATTAAACAAAATTTATGCAATTATATTTTGAAATATTCTTTTGAACTTCTTATTCTTGTAATTTTTTTAGATAAAAAAATGCATTTCTTATTTTGATATTCTTTGAAATAGGGTTGTTAAGCAACTAATAATATAAAGAGGAATGAAAAAGAAATGCATTTTAAAATTTGTAAAAAATAGGAAAATAAAATGTTTTAAATTTCCCGAACAGTTGCAAAAAATTTTCCAAAAATTTAAACAATTAATTTCTAAATTCTAGTAGATGTATCGGCTAATTTTCAAAGCTATTGCATATATTTATGACCTCCATATAGAAAATTTGGTGTCCGTAATTTCACGTTTAAATCCATTATTCAAATATGCGATTTTCATTTCAGTTAAAAATGAAATTGGAAAATCGTCTGCATTCCCATAAGAAAGCCTTATGGCCTAAAAAGAAATGTTCTATATTTTTCAAACGAATGAACCAAATGTAACTAAAACTATACTGCTAATTCCGGGTACCTCACCAAAATATCCACCAAAAATCTACTTAATCGGACGATTTTTACGGCAGTTATCGCGGAACAGACAGACAGGTTCATGCCGTGCAGAGTGGCCTACCATATGGCTTAAGGGAACAGACAGACAGACAGACGGAAACTAAAAATTTTTCGCGTCTCCACAGTGAGCCACCGCCCCCTGAATACTAGCCCTGGGCGCTGACAAAAATAGCGGCCGTCGAAGGCGGATTTTATTTTCAGCGTTTGTACGGTCCCTCGAACTTTAACACCAATAATATTTAAAAGTTTTCTTTGACTTAGTTGATCTCTGAAAAACGAGGCGAAGAAAACTTAAAACAATTATTGGTGTTGAAGTTCGAGGGATCGTTCAAACGCAAAAAAAAATCAGTGTTTTCAGCGCGCAGGACTAGTATTCAGGGGGCGGCCTTCACTAACGTTTCGGCAAATATATGTATCTAACTTGAAAATGCCCAATGAAATTCCTTTAGCCTAAAAAATGCTCGTGCACACAAAGTGATAACGGAATAGTATACGCCTGACTTAATACAACGGATAACAAAGCCTCGTTGAAGCGAAGTTTGGAGATTGTCAAACTTATCTCGAAAAATATTAGCGATAGCGATAAAAAAATAAATCCAATTATAAAAGTGTTGAACACCCTCGATTCAGTATGAAATTATGTTTTCCATGTAAAAATAACTGTAATAGCAGCTCTGAATGTATTTCGGTAACCAATCCCCCCTGAAATAGTCAGCAATCGTGCACCGAGCTGTGGCATTATCAGGCAGATGCACATTAACCCGTTCACATCCAGCATTTAAAAAAATCAATACAAATTATGAAGCTTTAACTCATTGTTAATAATGTTCACAATAAACTTAAAACCATCTAATAAAAGTTTTTAAACATATATATGATATATATACAGTTTGCCCACTAAAGTCCCATGCCACCCTCTTAACTTCGGAACGGCTGCTGCTATATCCATAAAAGTAGTGTCTATGTATAGTAAAATAGTCATGCGCTATTCAATGAAACCGCCTACGGCGCCACCTGATGGAATGTTGCGGAGTTAGCATTCCTATCTCGAAAACGGAAAGAGATAGAGAAATAAAGTAATTTACAAAGTTGTAGAGCATCATCGATTTAGTACGAAAAGACACATTGTGGACATTAATGCGAAGAATAGAACGGTTAAAACACGCATTTGTCTTTTCGTGATTTCCTACACTGTGACGTAACAAAACGATCATAGAAAGAAAAAAGCAACTAGTTATAATAATATACCTTTATTTTAGATTTTCAAACTTCTCACCGTCAGCTGTAATATTTGGATGCTTGTTTGAATTTCACGTTGCACACGTTGGAGCATAGATGGTAACACGTTGGCACAAGCGTCCGTAATAGCGTCGTTTAATGTCTTGCAATGTTTGTGGAGGGGGTCGCACAGACCTGCTGTTTCATAACTGGTTGTTTCTTTCTTTCTAAGATCGTTTTGTTACGTCACAGTGTAGGAAATCACAAAAAAAAAAAAAAAAAAAAAAAAAAAAAAAAAAAAAAAATGCGCGTTTTAACCTTTCTGTTCTTCGCATTAATGTCCACAAGGTGTCTTTTCGTACTAAATCCATGATACTCTGCAACTTTGTAAATCACTTTTTTTTTCTCTATCTCTTTCTGTTTTCGAGATAGGAATGCTAACTCCGCAGCATTCCACCAGGCGGCGCTGTAGGCGGTTTCATTGTGTAGCACATGGCAACTTTACTATACCTAGATACCACTTTTATGAATATAGCAGCAGCCGTTCCGAAGTTACGAGTGTGGCAAGGGACTTTATTGGGCATACTGTATATATATATCTACAAAAACAACTTTTCAAAAGTAAAAAAAAAGCCAAGCGTAAAAAAAAAAAGTTGTGGCTAAAAAATGGTGTGATATCAAATTTCCAAGCTTTTATATTACTTTTTTAACTTTTTTCCATTAAATAAGTTATCATATATATAAGTCGAGTGCCTACGTATATGTTAATAGAAATCGTTTTCTCCTGTACTAAATACATCCTAACGAGTTTCTGAAAATTCAATTTTTTTCAAATTATGCATGATGGGCTTGGCGGCCATCTTTGCATATTATTCACAAAATTCTAAGCATCCAAATCCGTAGTTAAAATCCGAAGTTCAAAATTGTTATTTAAGCAAATATTTTAAGCGTTTCATTTATAGATTTGTATGATCTGAAAATTGTGTCTTAAGATAATGATGATTTATCTTAAAGATTCATCTTATGATTTATTTTTTACTGTAATTAATAATTTCAAACTAGTAAAAATCAATTTCTCAAAATATCAGTCTTATCTAATTTATCTGTCCGTAGTTAAAATCTGAAGTTCGAAATTGTTATAAACATATTACATTGCAAACATATTACGCTTTTACTTTAGAAATTTGGGTGCTTAGAAATATGAAAAGATGGCCGCCAAGCCCCTCATGCATAATTTGAAAAAAATTGAATTTTCAGAAACTCGTTAGGATGTATTTAGTACAGGAGAAAACGATTTCTATTAACATATACGTAGGCACTCGACTTATATATATGATAACTTATTTAATGGGAAAAAGTTAAAAAAGTAATATAATAGCTTGGAAATTTGATATCACACCATTTTTTAGCCACAACTTTTTTTTTTACGCTTGGCTTTTTTTTTACTTTTGAAAAGTTGTTTTTGTAGATATCATTTCTTTTTTTTAAAACAGAATAAACATAATTTAAATAATCTAAACATGAGAAATAATTTAAAATTACATTTACTTTCAGTCATTGTTTAAAAGGTTAACTAGAAATACCAGTAGATTTTTAAATTAAACTAATAACAACATACTAAATGTGGCTTGTTATAATACTTGTTATCCCCCGTTAAAAAATATCACTGACTTATCGATGAAATGAATAAAAATGCAATACGTACATAGCCTGTCAGCGCTGCATTTGAAATCAAACATGATATCACGCTCTTTTATTATTAACACTAGCTGGCTTCGCCCGCTAGCGGACCCCTAATTTATATCGGGGCCTCGAATCTTGTAAAACCTCGAATAAGATAAACCTCGAACCGAACGAACCTCCGACCTGGTTCTCCGCTGCCTTCGGCACCGGATAATCCCTTAATTTGCACATCGAATAGTATAAACCTCTAACCAAACTAACTTCCGACACGGGTCCCCGCTGCCTTCGGCACCGTATAGCAGTCGTGCTGCGCACGCTCAAGTTCCATCTTCCACCACCAGGTAGCGCAATCTGTTCTGTATGAACCTCGGGCACTGAAATCGTTAAGGCTATAGATGTCGAGTCGAATGAGCTATACCCCGTCGTGATCTAGCCCATAGAACCAGAGATAGAAAAGTGCCCCCTGGTGGTGAAAAAACGAACTAAAATCGGAAAGCTCTATTAATGTCGAGTCGAATGAGCCATACCCCGTCGTGATCCGACTCGTAGGAACAGATATAGGAAAGCGTCCCCTGGTGGTGAAAGCTAATCGCGCTTGGGGGGCAAAAGGGGGGATGAACACCGGAGATGCATAATAGGATTAAGCGGTCACAGACCTTTCCAACGATGTATCACATGAGGGATATGTGCAAAATTTAGAAAATACCCCCCCCCCCTTCATATTATGATTAAGCGTTCACAGACTTTTCCAACGATATATCACATGAGAGGTGTCGGCAAAATTTAGAAAAGTGCCCCCTTTGGGTGGGAGGGCTGAAAGTGGGAGGATGGACCCCGAAGTTACATAATATGAATAGCGGAACAATTTTTAGAATTTCTGAAAGCTGATTTTTATTTATTTATTTACTTATTTATCTATTTTTTATTTTTTGTTTATTATTATTTTATTTTTTTGCGTTGCCCTGCGCATGTTTGGAATTTCTTAGCAATTTCTTAGATTTACCTTATTTTATTCAATTAAACATTGTACTGTTACAATAAATTTAAATGGAAACTTCACTTCTAAAACAAAAATAATTTAACAACTGGATTTCATTAATTTATAGGAAAACTAGCAAGCTACGCTCGCTGCGCTGGTCGGTTTCTACAAATGAACCCTGAATCAAACGAAATATATCGTTTAATTTGACCTTGTATTTGAAAGCAATCTGTATATTTACGTGGAATATCCTTCCACATTACTGAAAAATGACGCGATTGCGCTATTATATTTTCTAATGTGCTGTCAAAATTTTAGCTGCTAAGGACCAACTCTTTTATTTGGTCATTTACAGTTAGGGTTTGCTAAAGAATGATAAAACTATATGCAACATACTAAAACCATCACTAAAAATTATCGAAATAACAATGCAAACAAATTAACTAACAAAATCCATTCAGAAGAAGTTTTTATAAAGGCTAATCTTTGATAATCTGATTATTGAACTTTCCCACATAATTTTAAAACAACAAAACGATATAAAATATACTAAAACAATCCTTACAAATTATCTACTTAACAATGCAAGTCGCAAAAAATACGCCCAGTAAAAACTATAAAAAAAGCTAATATTTCGGAATCGGGTTCACTTGACTATATAACCTTCACACATAACTGTTGGACTAAGCAACGTAGGACAATATATAGTACATTAAAACCATTTCTGAAATAGCATCTAACTAACAATACAATTCTCATCAAAATCCGTTCAGTAGAACTTTTTTAGAAGGCTAATCTTTCATAATCGGAATCAAATATTGAAAAGGCTAATATTTGATAAAAAAAATGGTCACCCGATTTTCGAATTTCCCCCTATAATTCTAGAACTAAGCAACGTTATATAATAAAACGTTCCCTAGAAAATTATTTAACAGTATAGGTTCCATCGAAATACATTCGGCAAAATCTTTTAAAAAGGCTAATCTTTCATAATCGGATTGATCTGATTATAGAACTTTCCAGAATAATTATATAACTAAGCTACGTAAGTTTAAGTTCTACGAAAATGCATTCAGCAGAACTCGAGTTATAAGCAGCCGGAACGAAATTTCATATATGTAGAAGTAAATAGAAGTATATTGCCATTAATGTAGTTTGCATTTGAATAAAAAAAGGTACTTTTCGGTTAGCCGGGCGCCAGTGATATATGAACACACACACACACACACATATATATATGTATTCATACATATAAGAGTATATATATATATATATATGTATGTATATACATGTATTTGTGTAGATATATGTGTATATATGTGTGTATATATATACATGTATATATATATATATCACCGGCGCCCGGCTAACCAAAAAGTACCAAAAAAAAAAAATACTGCGAAAATGCAGTCGTACACTTGAAAAAAAAAACACCTTTTTGCCTAAAATCTCTCATCAAAACCGTTTTTCTTTTTTTTCTTTTCTTTCTTTTTAAAAAAAATAAAATTAGTAACAGTTTTTTCTTTTATTTTTCCAGATGTATAGCCATTTCAATTCTTTCTGCAACAAAAAAAGACACTTTTTGGCTTAAAATCAAATTGTTTGGGGTCAAAAGTAAAATCAAAATCGGCAAAAACAAAAGATAAATCGCCAAATTTGTAAATCTATCATTATTTTTTTCTTTCAATCAAATTAAACTACATTAAATAATGGATATTTTATTATTGAAATTTGTAATTTTTATTGTTGTAATGTGTATTTTATTACTTTTTTACTTTTTAAATTTACTAAACGCTTCATTTTTAAATTTGTTGGTGTTTTAATTTTAGTTCTGGACCTATTTAATAGATTTCATTTATATAAGTTAGAGAATAAATACTGATAATAGTTTTTAATCAGATAGGAAAATCTAAAGTGTATTATTTCTTTTAAACAACTTGAAATAATGCATATTATTAAATTTTTAATTATGTAACATTTGTCTTATTTTATTTCACACTTTTTTTGTACTATACTATTTTATAACTAATTAAAATTTAATATTTTACTTTATGTATGATACATATCATATTCAGATCATAAAATATTCATTATTATTTTAACAATCAAACTAAACTTTGAACTCCATTAAAGCTGCATAATATTATTATTGTACTTTATTTATTTATTTTAGAGTCGATCCAAGCAAAATCTGGGGCCTAATTAGGGTCCCTTCACAAAAATCTTTTTAATAAAATGGGTCCCTTCACAAAAATCAATTTTATAAGATGGGTTCCTTCACAAAATTATTTTAATGAAACAGGTCCCTTCACAAAATTCTTTTTAATAAAATTTGTCTTTTCACAAAATTCTGTTCTATAAAAACTTATTATTTATAAATTATTTATTATTTTGTGACATTTTAAAATGTGTAATTTGTAAACAAATGAGTTCACTAGAGAGAAAAAGTTCAGCAAAAGGATTTTAAAAGGTATTTGTCAATAAATGTTCGAATTTGAGTAACTGAATTTGAACTTTTGTTACAAATGTTATTTTTCACAAAAAATATAATAAATTTCACAAAAATATCCTTTACTTTTCACAAAATGGGCCCCAAGAAAAAATACATGCATCGAACCCTGAATATTATCTGGCATATTTATTAATATTTTGAAGATTAAGTGAATGATATAGTTGTTTGGGAATTTTATTTTTGTTATTTTAATTAAATTATAAAATAAATACTAAAAATAGTATATTAGTAAGATAGGTAAATGTAATTTATAATGCAATAAAAAAACAGGGGTCGATGCAGGTTTTTTTTTTTGGGGGGGGGGGGGGTGGGGGGGGGTCATTTTGTGAAAAGTAAAGGTTATTTTTGTGAAATTTATTGTATTTTTTTTTTTTTTTTTTGAAAAATAATATTTTGTAACGAAAGTTGAAATTCAGTTACTAAAATTCGAACCAAGCAATTATTAACAAAATCTTTTTTAATTCCTTTTGCTAAAGTGTTCCTCTCTGGTGAACTTGTTTATTTGCAAATTACTCATTTTAAAACGTCACAAAATAATAAATAAAAAAATAGTAAATTTTTATGGGATGGAATTTTGTGAAAGGGCCTATTTCATTAAAAGGAATTTTGTTAAGGGACCTGTTTTATTATAAAGAATTTTGTGAAGGGTCCCATTTTATCAAATTGATTTTTGTGAAATTAATGTGCTGTTTCATTAAATGGAATTTTGTGAAGGAGCCCTAAATAGGCCTGAAAATTTGCCTGGATCGACCCTTGAAAAATATATATTGTTGAAAGTTTAACAAAAATTAAAAATATAAATAGCAATAATAAAATTGTACAATATTTAATGATATGCCTCGGATTTGCTTATGAATATGCTTAGATACTTTAAAATAAATTATGTTCAATATATCAAAAGCAAGTAAAAATATTTGAAGAAAGTTATGTAAATAAATACACAGAAAATTTAAGAATTATCAAAGTAAAATGCTAATCTTATAAATGAAAAAAAAGTGAAAAAAAAAAAAAAAAAAAAAAAAAAAAGAATGAAATTTTCATTAATAGATTTAAATATTACTTTTCAGATATGAATAAACAATTATATTTATTCATAAATAAACAATCTTATAAAATTAAATAAATAAATTGAACTTTTAACAATTTTGCAAAAGAAAAATAAATGTTGAAAATACAAAGTATTTTCACAAACAGATTTTTTTTTTTTTTTTTTTTTTTTTTTTTTTTCTGTGAGATATATCTGTTTTATAATTATTAATAATAAATTTACAAATTGGCTTAACTACTCTTTTTAATTATTCTTTATGGCATTAATGTTTTATTCTTTTTCTCTTTAAACATTAATTAATGTGATTTAAAACCTGTAAATAAAAAAATCTCCAGAAAAATATTTAAACTTTTATTTACTAATGTGTATTTGGCAAAATTTGAATTTATCAGATTTGAAAAACCGTTAAACAAATTCTTATACATTAAAAAAAAAAAAAAAAAAAAAAAAAAACCATTAATACCCTTTATTTTGTTTACAAAGTAGGAAGAAAATGAGAAATAAATGTTTGATTTAATTGTCTATAAAATAAAATCATGTAGTGGAAAAATTCATAAGATAAATAACAATTCATTATTTTATAACGCACAAGAAGAGCTTGAAGTTCCAGCGGGGACAACGGTCGTCGGTCGTCGAACAGTGACGTCACAAATTCGTCCGTAGGCTTTGTAGAGTCAAGTAAGGGGGCTGGAAGAACGCGCAGAGGGTCGGGAAGTCAGTTGTTGTTTGGAGAGAGAGAGAAAAGGTCTCTCTAAAAAATTCTCATCCTGAGAATTGTCGATAGCTAAGTGAAGCAGCAGAGATGTTTACATCTCTAGTAATTTGTGTGTAAGAGCGGAATAGAAGGAAACCCTTAGTTCCTTAATAGTGTCATTTGAATCGATGAGAACACTTTTTTTTATAAGTCTAAGACTGTTACCTAGTTTTGAGACCCAGAGGAGGTGTTGTGCTGTAACCGTTATAGAGCGGACTAACCAATTAGATTCCTGCTGCCACCTTCTTTTAGTATCTGTCCGTATCAACGAACTCTAACTTACTATAATTCAATTATTATCCTATGCACTAGACTATTTATTCTCACATGTTTATTTGTGAATAAAATATAATTTGCATAGGCTAAAGAATCTGTGCTTGTTTTCGGTAAACTAACCAGTAAGCTACCACATAACATCTACTATCCCGCCGAATTGGCACAGAACGATAAGTGGAAACAATATGCCATTGCCCCCTGTTGGCTGACTTGCTGGATATTGTGCATAATGAATAAGCAGACATTTTGATTCTTATATCTTACTTTCTTGCTGGTATATGGGGAAATGGGACACCTTGCATGTTAAGATTTAATATTTATTATTTAAATCTTAATGAATGTAACATATTGTGAAAGTATTATCCAAATATTGAATATATCATAAATTATTGTAAATATTTCATTCATTTAATTTTTTAGACTTTTATAGTTTGGAAGCATTTAATTATTTATCAAAGAAGTTTCATTTTTGTGTTGAATATAAGAGCGACACGCCTTTCGAAACCTAACGGAAATATTACTTTTAAATTGGCGGTGGAGTTATTCATCATTTTCACCGGCTGTTCGATCACCTGAAATCGTTAAATTTATTGTTCTCAAATTTTATAATAATTTTAATATAGTTCGATATTTTAATAAAATTGTTTAAAGTTCATTATCAATAGATTTGAGCATTTGTTTAAATGTGCTTTATGAATTCTGATTGAATATGCCTCCACCTTATGTTTCAAAATATCACTAATCGAAAAGTATAAAGATTGAAAAATAAATCAATTACAAAAGTATAGAATTAGTATGAAATGATGTCGTACATATAAAAATAACGTCAATAGTACGTCTGAAATGTAAGTATTTCTTTTCCGATAACTGGCAGAAATGCGCCGCAAATCGTGTGCCGAAATGTGGCATTATAAAGCCATGGTCTAATAAAAGTAACATATCGATGTAAGAAAAAATTTATTTCAATTATCAAATTAGCTTAAGTATGCTTAATGTATACATCACTGGCAGTAGTAGACCAGTATTTATATTTATACTCATGCCATTAAATATATATCTATATATTCAAAACGCTAAGCATTTCCTTTCGACAATCCGTGAGAACAAACTACTGCATCAAATTACAGCATTCTTTTTTTTTAATGAAAGATATTTGGACACAGATTTGTTATCGTGCATTCTTTTGTTCGAAAATTTAATTAATTAGCCGTAGTTTTCAATTAAACTTTTACTTCTACTTATGACGTCATAAAGACGGCACACTCCCACTGTTGCGAGGCATAGAGTTTATTCTCTGAACTCTGTGGTTCGCCAATCTTTTGACATTAGCTAATATCAAATAGGTAATAATTTAACATTGTAATATAAAATCTTAAAAAACTTACTTAAAATTACCTAAAATATAATCTTAATAAAATATCTAAACATAAACATATCAATATGAATAACAAATCTCACGTAAAATGTTGCAATTTAAATTATTCCAATTGAAACAAGATTTGGAGAGTTATCCCTGACGCCCAGCTAACACAAACCCACACAGCACATATGTAGATATTTCGTCCATTTTGAGCTTTTTACGTCCAATATACATCCATGAACGTCAAACCGATGTCCATTCTAAACGTAAATTGGATTGTTCAGTACATGGCATCCATAGAACGTTCATATACCAATATAATATAGACGAACATAATATGGAGATAAAGATGACGTCCATTCTACAACGTAAACTGGATCGTTGAGTAATTTACATCCAGAATGCATTTATATCTCAACAATTTATAGACTAACAAAATATGGAGGTAAATTCGATCTAAATATACTATTTGCGATACACTTTTTTTTGTGGCAACATGAACTTGGTTGTTGTTAAAAACGATAGACGCCGACGCCGTTACGCTTCGCAGATATTCATGTGATTGTGAATATTTTATTTTATTTCATCTACGAGCAGGAAAAAACCGAGTTTTGACCGAGCTATGCTCGGTCAAAATTAAATTTGAGTTCAAATATCATGACCCATGACCAAAATGACCCACTAACTGAATTTTCTCGAACATGTGACTTAGCCCAACAGTCTTCTCGTGCCCGAAAACCATAGCATGCAAAATTTAGTGTAAATAGTCTGAGCCGTTTTTAAGATAAAATAGCTTGACCATAATGACCCATGACCAAAATGACCCACTAATCGAAATTTCTCGAATATGTAACCTAGCCTAATAGTCTTCTCGTTCCGTAAACCTGTAGGATGCTAAATTTATTTCAAATCCTCTGAACCGTTTTTAAGATACAATAGCTTGACCCATAATGACACATGACCAAAGTGACCCAGTAATTGAATTTTCTCAAACATGTGACCTAGCCTAACAGTCTTCTCGTGCCCGAAAACCAGAGGATGCAAAATTTAGTGAAAGTAGTCTGAGCTGTTTTTAAGATAAAATAGCTTGACACATAATGACCCATGACCAAAATGACCCACTAACTGAATTTTCTTGAACATGTGACCTAGCCTAACAGTCTTCTCGTGCCCGAAAATCATAGGATTCAAAATTTTGTGTAAATAGTCTGAGCTGTTTTTAAGATAAAATAGCTTGACCCATAATGACCAATGACCAAAATGACCCACTAATTGAATTTTCTCGAACATGTGACCTAGCCCAACAGTCTTCTCGTGCCCGAAAACCACTGGATGCAAAATTTAGTGTAAATTGAGCCGCTTTTTAGATCTTGACCCACAATGACCCAGAAGTGACCCACTAATCGAATTTTCTCGGACATGTGACCTAGCCCAATGATTTTATCGTGCTCGAAACTCGTAGGACACAAAATTTAATCAAAATCGTTAGAGCCGTTTTTTAGATAAAATTAATTTGACCTGCGTTGACCCAAAAATGATCCACTAATCGGAAGTTCTCGAACATGTGACCCAGCCCAATAGTCTTCCCGTGCCCGAAAATGGTCGGATACAAAATTTCGTCAACATCGTTTGAACCATTTTTTAGATACAATTAGCTTGATCATGACCCAAAATGACCCACTAATCGAATTTTCTCGAACATGTGACCTAGCCCAATGGTTTTCTGGTGCTCCACAACGGTAGGATACAAAATTTCGTCAAAATCGTTACAGCCGTTTTTAAGATAAAATGTGCATATATATAAAATTTAATATTTGATTGAACATTATTTATACTTTGTATAGTTGTGATTGTGCGTTGCCGATCACCTCTGTTTAAGGTATTATTGATGTGCAGTTTTCATACATTTATAAATTAACTTATACAATAACAAATTAAATTATACAATGATAACATTGGTGATTATAACTCATATATATATATCTATTTGCAATATATATAAAAATAAATATATATAGTTTTTATTTTTGTCTATGAATAATTAAAAATTAACAAGTATTTTAATTACTGCATTGCATTAATTTGAATGAAAAATAGTAGTAATACTATTAATTATCAACATTATAAATTTTGAGATATTTTGAATTGTTTATGAATTATTTAATTAGATATTTAAATTAATCTATAAATATAAACTATATTTACAATGTAGTATAAATTAAACATTAATTATTTAAAAACAAGTCTAATATATATTTAAGTAGTAGTAAAAATAAAACATTAATTATTTAATAAATGTCTATAATATCAGTGGATTAACACAGCTGGCAGCAAAAATAATTTGAATTAAAATAATATCTCTTTTACATAATATATTCTTGTTAAGAATATCTGAAATGCTGTGCAAGTTGAATTAATTCTGTGTAGATTTATTCATATAGTAGTATTATATTTTATTTGAATTTTAAGTAAAACTACAAGTTAGTATTGTTTTTTAAAGTTTATTTATATAAATAAATCTAATGAAGTGAGTATGTAACTAATAAAGTGGATATTTAACTAAATATTAATTATGAACTATTATAATACCAATAGATGGCGACACTTTACCTTTCAGGTAGTTGTAGATAATATTGTTAATATTATATTTAATTTAACTATAGAGGGAGCTATTGATTGTATATTAATTTTACTTTCAGGAATTAAAATTGGATGGAGTAATATATATTCACGGATATAAATTTGTTATAAGTGTATTAAAACCAGAATTATTTTGAGTGTTTTTGAATCATTTTGTGATTGGGTGTCATTTATGGGGTTGTGTTTTAAAAAAAGTGTGCTCTCAACTTGTCTTACAAATCATTTCTCTCAACTCGACTTAGTTAACATGTATGATGCATTGCCATGTGGATGTGAATATTATGTAGACGTTGTGACATTTTAAGGATTCTGTATAATTATTGTGAGTAAAATATTTTATCTACACTTTACGCGTTCATATTTCCAATTTTATTATTTCAAAACTGTTATCTCGTGGTAATTTAGTGAGGTGTTAATTACAGTTTTTTGGATAATCGATGTGAGTGAAATATATTGTATTTTCTTAATGGTTTTTTATTTCCTATTTAAATATTTCCAAATTTTAATATTTCCAATTGTTGTCTGGTAATAATTCAGTGTACCTGGATGATTCTACTGATCTTAGCATTATGCCAGTAGAATTATGAAACACTGAATTATTATTTAAAACACATGTGGGTGCATCCAGGCTGATGAGTACATGTGCATGTGTTTTTCCATATCCAATTCATATTTAATTCTCATGTGGTCCAATTTTCCATTGTGTATGGTTCATATTTAATTTGTTAATCCATTTGTGTTTACTTAATTGCAACTCCAATTTATAATTTTTTTTTTCCCCTTTCTCTCTATTTCTTTTTTCAATATTCTTTTGGTATGAGTAAAATTTGGCCAATTACCATTGAAGCATCAGCTATGGTAATATTATGTTTGCACATGTTAATTATTAGCTATGTGGTATTCTGTATACACAGTATCATCGATTATCTCTTTGGAGATTTAAGTAGAATATAACTTGATATGTTTTTTGAAATTCATAGATATTATAATTATATATATATATATATATATATATATATATATATATATATATATATATATATATATATATATATAACCACACACAAGATCTGCTCGTATTAGAATATATGATAAAAGATATTTTTAACTGATTGTTAATTTTACAAAATAATATTGTTTTGAAATTACAGTTGAATCAGGATGCAGATATGTTTATTGTAAACAAATTAGGGTTATTGGTTACAAGTTAACAACAACGGCTAAAGTTTACTTTTGATGCATGGTGTTATTATTTTTGAAATTTTCTTTGGGATTATTTATTCGAGCCGGATTGTACGTGAGTAAGTACTGTGATTTCTTTCAGTTATTTATTTAATATTCTATTTCAGTGCATTTTCTAATATTTGCGATTTTTAACTTTATTTTAAAAAACTTGACTGATCATAACGATCTCTGTACTTCCCTGGTTACTCATTACATATTACATGGTTACTCATCGGTTTTAAGTTTAAAAATTTTCGGAGAATCAATTTAAATTTTGCATAATAAAATATTACAAAAATTCTGGATTGTATTTAGTTTCTTTTTCTTCTCCTTCCCCCACACCCCTACATTTTATCTAATACGAATAGTACTACAAAAAAAAAAAAAAAAAAAAAAAAAAAAAAAAGAAGAAGTCTGATTTGCAAAAACCTTTTGGAGTATTTTTTGGTTTGGCAAAAATAAAGTTCATAATTATCAGAGTATATTAGACTTAAAACATTGATAGAATGGTTATTTTAATTTATTGAAAAGTATCGATAATAAAAGTAGGAAATTTTCCATTAGAATTATAGATTTATAAAGTTTTATTCAAATTGTGATTTATACGTGTTTATTTTACAAGTATATAGATTTTAAGTATATAGATTATTTTTTACAGCATAGGTCATCTGTTTAAATGTATTAACTAATAAAATAAAAATTTTGATTTTTTTTTCAAAAGCATTTATTTATTATTATTACTTTTTTTTGAAAAACCTTCATTATAAAAAATGGTACTTTTTGATTAGCCGGGTGCCAGTGATATATGTACTTAATAAATACATATGTGTATACATGTATTATATACAGGGGTGGATCCAGGCAAAATTTGGGGCCTATTTAAAGCCCTTTCACAGAAATCAATTTAATAAAAAGGGTACCCCTTCACAAAAATCAATTTGATAAAATAGACCCCTCACAAAATTCCTTTTACTAAAATAGGTCCTTTTATAAAATTCTGTTCCATAAAAACTTACCATTTATTATTTATTTATTATTTTGTGATGTTTTAAAATGTGTAATTTGTAAACAAACAAGCTCACCAGAGAAGAAAACTTCAGCAAAAGGATTAAAAAAATTTTTTTGTTTATGAATGCTTGGTTCGAATTTGAGTATAACTGGATTTCAACTTTCGTTACAAAATGTTATTTTTCACAAAAATATAATAAATTTCACAAAAATAACCTTTACTTTTCCCAAAATGGGCCCCAAGAAAAAAACCCTGCATCGACCCCTGGTATATATATATATATATATATATATATATATAGTATATGAGTATGTATGTATATGCAAATATATGTGTGTATACATATGTATATTCAAATATATGTGTGTATATATATATGTATGTGTGTATATATACACATATATATATCACTGGCGCCCGGCTAACCAAAAGTACCAAAAAAATTATAGAATGCTCTCTGCGGAAGATTATTCCATTTAATTGTATATTTATAAAGTTTTAGGCAAATACTGATATATATTGTTGCAGTGGTGAAAAGCCGTATATAAAAAGTAGTGAAACTGCAGCAGACCCTAGTTTTCTTATAGTTTGTAGTATAACATGCATTTTTTTTTTTTTTTTAAGAGAAAATATTTAGCGAGTAATGTAATTTAAAAAAAAAAAAAAAAAAAAAAAAAAAAAAAACTAGTTTCTAGGGAGCATCAATTTTATTTTTGACGTTACTTCCAGCAATAAATAAAATCTCAACTTATGAAAAGTATACTAATAGAGAAAGAGATTAGTGTATGGTGGATCTTCTGGTACCTGGAAAGAAGTTTGATTGCTCTCAGTAGATCACAAGTGTGTAGTTTTATTGCATAATAAACAACTACCATGAGTGATCTTCTGCAAGCAGGTGTAATTTGATGCCTTTGGACTACACTCTACTTTTGGAAGGATTGGGGATTCATCTTTGCAACGAATAACTACATTTTTAAAATCCTGCAATACAATAGGAGTCCCAATGCTATGCCGAAAGAGGAGACTGAAGTAAGTTTATTGAAGTAGTGTCAAAAATAATATTGATGCTCCCTACAAACTAGTCTTTTTTTTTTTTATTACATTACTTGCTAAATTAGGTTTACCAAAAAATAGCATGTTACACTACAAACTATGCGAACACAATAAAAAAATATACAAGTACAAAAATTATTTAGCTGAAAGTAATTTTAAATGACCATCATGCAATAATGGACAATATTCTTCCTTTCGGTTCGAGGCTATCAAAAGCCAACATTTTGGGGTAACATTCAAAATCGTACCATTTGAAAGTATTCTGCTGTTGAATAATTCACTTATTTTTTATTCTGTTACTGAAATGATAGCAATGTATGCGATAGATCTGAATAATATAAGGAACATTATTTTAATTGCAGATTATTTTAGTGTTAATTATTGAATGTATTAGAAATATGTTAAAATAAATTATATTAAGCCAATGTCTATAAAAATTAGTAAAATTTCAAATGTTTAAATTGAAGTTTATTTATAAATTATGTAAATTAAACTTATTTACTTAAATATATTTTTATATCGCGATTTCTGTTAGTTATATTTAGAAAATTTATATGAAAAATTTTGCAAATCACACTTTTATCAAATTGTTCATCATTTAATAATTAAATAATGAAAGAATAAGCTTTTGTTTTTATTAATTTGATTTTTGAGCTGATATGCATGACAGTAAAATAATGTGACTAAGAGAAATAGTAAAAAATCCTTTATGAATTCACAGTGTAAACAAACAATCATACCGTCATTTTACCAACTGTGACAACATGAGAATATTGTCGATAGAGTAAAATTGTAAATATAATATGAAATGAATATTTTTATATTTCAGTCTGGGATATAAATAAAATCTGCTGATAAGTTTTAAAAAAAGTGCTTTTGTTTGACTAATTTTTAATATGATAATGCATTTAAGGATTAGATGATATTTACCTTTTCTATGACCTATTTTTATTCCTTCAAGAATGTGACTTCATTATTTATAGTAATAAAAAATTTATAATATATGCTTTATTTAATATATTTTTCTTGAATTGAATGCACTGCTAGTTTTGCTATTGTTTTACCCTCCCCCCCCCCTTCTGATATCTCTATTAATGTATGTATCATGTATTAACTATTTTAAAGATTTTCAATCTTAAATTCTTAAGGTGTGCAAAGACAGAGAAAATTTGTAAAGTGATAATCAAAAGTTCAAGAATAGCTGATTTAGATTACTTGATTGATACCAGTTTTTTGAAATAACAATATTCGCCCTATTTAGGGATCGATTAAATAAAGCAAAAGTAAGGCAAATTATACTATTTCTGAAATTTGGTAACAACATTGCATAATATGGAAAAGGTTCATCTAGAAGGGATTAATAAACATCCATATAAGTCTAATGGACATCTATGTACAACTATTTACATTATATTCCATGTCCATGTACATCTCTATATACATCCATATTACATAGATATGATATATATATATATACATACATAATACATAGATATTATGTCTAGGACATGATGTATATGGACATAGACATCCGTTTAAGTAGATATTATGTCGGATTCGGATGCCCAACGAACGTTATATGGATGTATACCGAGTGACATCTGATGGTAATATCTACGTAGATAATATGTTATATGGAACTCCTCGGATGAATTATGGACAAGGTGTATGGATGTACTTTACGTTATATGGATGTCATATCTACCAGTTTGTGCTGTGTGGGAAAGTACCTATTTTATTTTATTTATTTACACACATATTCAGTTTTATTATAAAACGCCAGGTTGCCATACAAAGCAAAAATCGTCATTTAGGCGCCAAAAATTAACCCCGGTGCGTGTGCGATATCTGCACCGATTTAATCAAAATTGTTTTGGTTGCATCGTATATTGAAAAATTAATTAAATCCATGATTATTGCTTCTTTCTCAGATTAAAAATAAGAAAATTTAATTCTTAACGAAATTCAATTATTTGATCGATCGCAAATTTTGGTACTTTTCCGTTATACGAACACCATGCCATACATGTAAATGTATGTAAATGTATGCTTGGCGACAATGGTGTCGGTATAACGGAAAAGTACCCAAATTTTTCTTAGTTCCGGCTATACCAAAAACAAACATTTTACACGTAATAGAAAAATCGCCCAAGAATGACTGCTTCATCAGCAGTTATGACAGCAAAGCTGGATAAAATCTAGTAACCTCAATTCTTACAACGTTTATGCGAAACACCACAGAGAACACACGCTATTTTTACATAAGTAGGGGATATTTAAAAGAATAAGAGAACTAACAACTTTCAATAATATAATGCATGAAAAAGTAAACAAATAAGTGATTCAGCAAATCTTAAAAATATGTATTTCTTAATATAACTATAAAATGCAGAAAAATATTCTCGTACTTCTTCATTATCCCGTCGAAATTCCTTTCATTATCCCGTCATCCCATTAAGAAAAAAAACTATATCCAAATTAGGTACTTTTTGGTTAGCCGGAGCCAGTAAAAAAAAAAAAAAAAAAAAAATCTATATATTTAAAACGCTAAGCGTTTTCTTTCGACAATCCGTGAGAACAGACTACTGTATCAAATTACATCATTCTTTTTTTTAATGAAAGATATTTGGACACAAATTTGCTATCGTGCATTCGTTTGTTCGAAAATTTAATTAATTAGCCGTAAATTTCAATTAAACTTTTACTTCTGCTAATGACGTCATAAAGTCGGCAACCGGATAACGCCGTGATCTACATTATAACGTAGGTCACGATAACGCCCACTGTTGCGAGGCGCATTTTATTCTCTAAAATCTGTGGTTGCAAGGATAAAAGAGAAATAATAAATATTAAAAGCACGTGGCTTTTAGGCCGAATTGTTTATTTTGTAAGTTAAATTTCGGTAAAAATATTTATCCGCGTGTAATAAAAACAGTGATAAATCATAAGATAAGATTATCTATAAGATAGAGCATTTTGGCGCTAAACGAAAAACTGTCAAAATAAATATAAATAAATAAATAAACTATTTTCAGTTTATGTCGAACATAAAATTGATATGTTGAATTCGTTGATGTATATGTACCATCAGATATCAGAATATGCTAGGAATTGTATTATTTTATTTTTTTAAAGATCCATTTGCCCCCTGTATAAGAGGGAAAATATGCCCGACTGTGATGAAAATAGGATAATCATCCTGATTATGTAAAGGAACCGAAGAAACCATACAAATACATTACACTTGAAAACATTAAAAATCTCCCTCATCTGCAAATTGATTTATTACTATAAAAAAATTCTTCATCTTTACATAAAAATTCATTAGCTTAAAACATCGGATGTGTTTTAGAAGATATGGATTTGAAACGAACAATGATTAAAGAGAACATTTTAAAACTTTTAATTTAAACATTTTAAAACATTTTAACGTCAAATTTCGACGGTGGTTTTGGGCAGATGCAATGCACATGCGCAAAGGAGCTCATTCAGTTGCATTATCACAGGGGGGGGGGGATATGTGCTTTATTTACTATGTTCTTTTATTTACTGAATATGAGATGAACGTAGGAATATACTATTTGTATGATACTTCATAGGTCAAAAATTCTTGCCGTGCGGAATATGGCGGTAATGTCAAACTGATTTGCATTACACAGTTGTTTACGGATTGTTTGTTTGGAGTTTGCATTGGAAATAGTACTGTATTTGACTGGGGGAAAAACTTTTAAAATACAATATTTGAAAGACTGTTTCATACGCACCCCTTCTTAAATAATAAAACAGCTTATTTTACTGATATTGTTATAAGTATTTTTTTCCGTCAAGTTTTGACGGGTTCCATCTAGTTTAATACAAATATTACAATAAGTGACATAAAAATTTTGTACACTTTAAGTTCAAACTCATGCAAGAAATTTTATTACATATAATATTAAAACAAAAGACATGAACTTTTCAAACTTTAAGCCTTTGAAAGATATATTAAAATGTAAATAAACCAGCTGACTTAGAAATAAGTCAAAGATATGTTAGGATTTAAATCAACCGGCTGCATCCAAGCAGCCAGCTGATTTCTCAATGAGAGATGAAGTATGCCACTTGCCTTACTAGCAAGTGGGACAACTTAGTAAAATGTTTAAATGTGTTGCCCAATACATGTCGTCCTGGGCAACCATTCCCTACAACTTAAGATGTAATCCATGTACCAAAAATGGAAAATGCTAGTCGAGCCCAAATAACTTAAATTGTCATGCCTGCTAGTTTCATGCTTCTTCGTTTAAAAATGTGTTCGTGAACGTATCGGAAATTTTCTTGTTTTTGAGGGTGGGTGAGATAATTTCTCAGAAAAGCTTGAGATTACTAAATGGTTATTTGTATAGTTTTCTTGATTTCCTTTATATGGCAGATTTTAGGCATCATAAATTAAGTGTAAATTCCCTTAAAAGTTACAAGGCAAAATTATCCTGGTACTTAGCTTTTCAGTTAAATCAAAAGATTTTATGTTACATAGATAAATTCACAGTTATAATAGGAAAAAATATAAAATTATGTTTAAAGCTGAATTCTATTAGTTAGAGGTATTTGTAAGGAGTTAAATATCTATAATTTTATTTATTTAGATTTGTACATGGAAAGGGAAGGGAGTGGTCCTAAAAATTTCATCATAATCAAAGAAAGGATGCTTAAAATTTGCGCCCAAGTTTTATTAAACTGTGTTTTGAAAAAAATGATGGAGAGTCTTGTTCAATCATCGTGATATCAGAATCATTATTTTATTCATGAATTTATTCATTTCTAGAGTAAAAAATATTTTGGGGGATCAGTCAGGAGTGCAAGTGTAATAACTTATATATTTTTTTAATGTTTTGCCCCCCCCCCCCTCCCAAAGTGTAATTTAAAAATGTAATTTTTTTATTTAGCTTTTCAATTAAATCAAAATAATTTATGCGCTATGAACATTACTGGAGTCACATTTTTGTAATGACAACATGAGGACGCGAAAGGGGTGGGGCAGAATTATCTGAGGGAGGTGGGAATAATTTAGATCACAGATTATTAAGTAAGGCCAGTAAGGGTTAAAGATTTTAAAATCTGCATTTTGGAGGGGGGGGGGGTTGTAATTTAGATTATTACCAGAAAGTAACAAATAAAATATATTATATTATTTTATTTATTATTATTATTATTTTTATTATTATTATTTAAATTTTATATCATTTAAGTATCAATACCATTAAAGTTATGAAAATAACAGAAAAATATACTCATTTAAATAAAAAATTTATTACTCTGAAATTTTTAAAAAATTATGTATAAATCTTATAAGTAAGTCTATACTAATATTATAAAGGAGTAAAGATTGTTTGTTTGTTTGTTTGTAGGGGGTAATCTCTGGAACTACCGAACCGATTTCAAAAGTGATGGTGGCAAATTGATGGTGACAACCCCTGCTCCAACATAGGCTATATTTTATGTCGGTGCCACTAACCCCAGGGGGTACAGGAGCAAAAAACGTTCTAAAATTGCGATTTTTTAGCTATCAAACTGCTATCAAGCCATGAGAGCTTGCCAGCCGGTTCTGTATGTATGTATGTATGTACGTACGTAATGCGATAACTCTTCATAGAAATATCCGTTTTCCTTCAAATTTTGTTTATAGGTTCACTGTGTTAAGGCGCTTCCCTGATAAGTTTTCGGGATTGATTGGTTAAGTATAAAGGGGGGAACAAGGGGCTAATCCCCTCCCCTTAATTTATATAAATGGGTTTTTCATGATTATTATTCCGTTTTCCTTCAAATTTTGTTTATAGGTTCACTGAGTTAAGGCGCCTCCCTGATTAGTTTTCGGGATTGATTAGTTAAGTATAAAGGGGGGGGGGATCGGGGGTTAATCCCCCCCCCCCTTAATTTATATAAATGGGTTTTTCATGCAGAATTATTTCGTTTTCCTTCAAATTTTGTTTATAGGTTCATTGGGTTAAGACGCTTCCCTGATTACTTTTCGGGATTGATTGGTTAAGTATAAAGGGGGGAACGGGGGGCTAATCCCTCCTTAATTTATATAAATGGGTTTTTCAAGCAGAATTATTCGGTTTTCCTTCAAATTTTGTTTATAGGTTCACTGTGTTAAGGCGCTTCCCTGATTAGTTTTTCGGGATTGATTGGTTAAGTATAAAGGGGGGAACGGGGGGGGGCTAATCCTCCCCTTAATTTATATAAATGGGTTTTTCATGCAGATTTATCCCATTTCCTTCAAATTTTGGTTAAAGGTTCACTGTGTTAAGACGCTTCCCTAATTAGTTTTCGGGATTGATTGGTTAAGTATAAAGGGGGGAACGGAGGGATAATCCCCCCTTATTTTATATAAATGGGTTTTTCATGCAGAATTATTCCGTTTTCCTTCAAATTTTGTTTATAGGTTCACTGTGTTAAGGCGCTTCCCTGCTTAGTTTTCGGGATTGATTGGTTAAGTATAAAGGGGGGGAACGGGGGGATAATCCCCCCCCCTTAATTTATATAAATAGGTTTTTCATGCAGAATTATCCCATTTCCTTCAAATTTTGTTTATAGGTTCACTGTGTTAAGGCGTTTCCCTGATTAGTTTTCGGGATTGATTGGTTAAGGGGGGGGGGGGAACGGCGGGATAATCCCCCCTTAATTTATATAAATGGGTTTTTCATGCAGAATTATCCCATTTCCTTCAAATTTTGTTTATAGGTTCACTGTGTTAAGGCGTTTCCCTGATTAGTTTTCGGGATTGATTGGTTAAGTATAAAGGAGGGAACGGGGGGCATATCCCCCCTTATTTTATATAAATGGGTTTTTCATGCAGAATTATTCCGTTTTCCTTCAATTTTTGTTTATAGGTTCACTGTGTTAAGACGCTTCCCTGATTAGTTTTCGGGATTGATTGGTTAAGTATAAAGGGGGGATAATCCCCACTTAATTTATATAAATGGGTTTTTCATGCAGAATTATTCTATTTGCTTCAAAATTTGTTTATAGGTTCATTGGGTTAAGACGTATCCCTGATTAGTTTTCGGGATTGATTTGGTTAAGTATAAAGGGGGGGGGGAACGGAGGGCTAATACACCCTTATTTTATATAAATGGGTTTTTCATGCAGAAAACATGCCCGTTTTCCTTCAAATTTTGTTTATAGGTTCACTGTTCTCTTTTTTGGGAGGGGCCAGTTCATTTCTGATCTCGGCTGTGAGATGTTGCTTAGCACGTATTTGCTACCAGTGTTGAATTCAGGGGGTGGCCGGGGAGGACAGCCCCCCCCCAGAAGATTTGAGATTGTATACTTTTAATGGTAAAAAAGTGCAATGCCCCCCCCCCCCCCCCCGGAGCTACAGAAATCCTATCCGGAGAAAAGTGTCTGAATTCAACACTGTTTGCTACTTTTTGAATAAACGTGGTGCCAGGTTGTATTATTTTATTTTTTTATTCTTTTGATTAGTATTTGATTATTTTTATTTATTGATAATGGCTCCTGTTTCCAGTTTACCGGTTGTGAGAAATGTTGTTTTTAAATATTAGGAAATTTTGAAAGCTAAAAACGGTATGTTTAAAGTTTCGCACAATAGGCGTATTTTTGGGGTACTTACTAGGCACTTTTGCACTGAAATTTTCAGGAATGGAGATTTTTTTTTTTTCTTGTGCATTTTTGACGGAACTTGGATTGATAAAATTTAGTGTTTTATGTCCAAATTGTCATGTGGAAATGAATCTGTGTAAAGAAACAGACTTCTGATGGTTTTTCTTGGGCCTGCAGGAAAATGAATTATAAAGGGGTAAAGGAATTGTCTTTCAGGTATGGATCTTGGTTTAATATTGCTAATTTGACATTAGAGGAGATTTTTTATTACTTTTGAAATTGTCGTCGGGGTGAAAACTTCTGAAATTATGAAGCAGTGGTATTTTGCTAGTCATACCTGTGCTAATTGGAGGCAATTCATGTACGTGGTTAATTGATGTATCGATGTTTGTTTTTTCAAATTATGTATCGAGGTTTGTTTTTTAATTTACGGACAGGAATTTCTGCTTTTTTTAGTCTCAGTTTTAGGGTTCTGCTTATTACGAGTTTTCCGATTGGTTTAATGTGTTTGTTATGTTTTCAATTTTTGAGAAATGTTGGTTGAATTCTCCTGTTGTGTGAAAAAAAAGGTGTTAATTAGTGTTTTTTAAATTTGTATATGTATCAAAAATGATCTTTGCTTTTATATATATATATATCTGCATGTTTACGTTTTTGCCGTTTGCGCAGTAGGAACCCCCCTCCCCCGCCCTTTTTTTGCGCATTTGAATGCCTACTTCTGATTAAAATTTCTTGAATTTGTTTGAATTCCTTTTTTTAATTACGTTTAATCTTTATATATATATATATATATATATATAAAATTGAAATCCTCAAAATGCCCACATGGCGGCAAATACGTGGTGGCGAAAAGCGTTTTTTTTTTACGCCAAGAACGAATCAAGAGGGCTGACTGAGGGCGAATGGTATATATATTCCTTATATTTTATTAAAAATGTGTAACGGTTATTTTTAATGATTTTGATAACTTGTATAAACATACTGTTTGGTTTATAAATAATTTTATGTTCATATATTTGTCGAAAAATATTATACATTGAATTCTTTGTGAGGTGCCTGAAACTCCCATGAATATAATAATTTTTCATATAGTTTTGAATGAATTTATATGTACAAATCCGTTTACAAAATGAAGAAGGATCTTTCTTTATCCTAAAAAATAATTGTGAAAGGAAGGTAGTAACGGTATCAGGGTGGCTAGAGGTCAGGGAAAAATACAGTAAAAAAAATGGTAATTACCAGTATATTCTTATAGAAAAATTCAAATTTATTATTTTATCGAATAATGAACATAATTTTTTCTATAAGAATATACTAGTGTTTATCACTTTTTTTGACTGTATTTTTCCCTGACCACTAGCCACCCTCGGTATACTAAAGTAATTACGTCTGAGACAGCAGACAGCAAAACCTGTAGTGGCCATATTTAGAAAATGCCAAACGTATCTGAGAAATACCGACAAAAGAATCAGTTACAAAAGTGTGAAGCATGCTCGATAAAGTAAGAAATGATGTCTTCCATGTAAACATAACTTTAATGGAAGCTCTGAAAGCATTTTGGTATCGAATTCCCGGTGTAAATAGTCACCAGTTGCGTACTAATATGTAACATTATACAGCAGATGTAAATTAACCTTTTCACTGCAAACATTTAAAAAACGAAATAAAAATTATGAAGTTTTCACACATTGTTAATAATGTTCACATTAAGCTTAAAACTATGTAATAAAAAATCATTGACGATTTATTTATGTATTTATTTATTTATTTATTTATTTTTTGTTAGTTATAGATGGACAAATATCATGAACACGCGTTTAAAAATTATTCTGTAACAAAACTATAATTATTTGGAACTGTCACGACAAAATTAAATCAAGGTTTCTAGGTTTCTTAGCAAAAAGAAACAAATATATTTCACTACTTCTAATATTAAATTATATTAAAATTATATTATTTTAAAAAGACCTAAAGACAAACTGAGACGTTTCCATACAGCTTGATTCAAAAAATTTTGGGCGAAATTTACCTTCAGAAATTTTCTCTCTTGTATTGGTTTCATTTCTAAATACTTGTGCTTTTTGTTGTGAAATGATTAAAAATAAAGACAACATTTCAATTTTTTTTTTTTTTAAATTAAATAAAACGTCTTTACCAAAATCCTAAATTGCATGTCCTTGATCAAAGTCGCCATTAGGGAAAGGGCTATGTAAAGTTTTAAGGTATAAACTAATTTATTTTAGTAATATTAATTTTTTTCAATTATTAAACCAAGTTAAATATGTTCAATGTGTCGACCACTCATTGTAGTAGACGATTTTACATGCATGTCAAAAACCTTTATCCTCTAGCAAAACTTACATAAGAAAATTAAGTGCATTTTACATTAAGTCTTACACCAGAACTTTTCTATGAAAAAAAGTTAATCGAATAAAACTTTAAATTGGATGTTATGGTTATATAATGTAATGCATTAAAAGAGAAATCGTTATCTGACATAGTCAGAGAGCCGATTTTTCTCTAATAGAAACCGAAGTATCGGTTAATTTAGTTTGCAAAGCTCTCCTGACACCTGCTCTTATCATAAAAGACCCGCGAAGCTGCGAAATTCCCTAGCACAGCAAGCAGTCTCATATGATATCATTGCTGTTTACTTTCACATTTAGAACGGAGTGTTGCCAATCCTTTCTTCAAAATTTGTACAAATAAAAAATAAGAAAACGGCTTACAAATATCATTCATGTACAAATTAAATGAGCTTGATTTAAAACCGGGTATATATTGGTTAATATCTTCATTTATTTATTTAAAATCTTTGAATAAAATAGGTTTATTTTATTTTCTTTTGGATTTATTTTTACTGTAGTCGGGATTTTTATTTAAACTTATATTTAAAGTTGCGATTTTTTTATTTTAAATTACATTATCGATAACTTAAACTTGATGAAAACATAATGAAATGAATTTTATGAAAGTAAATATGAGACTACATTAAAAAGAAGAAAAAAATCTTCCTTTTACGTATTTATACAATATCGAAAAAATAAAACTATTGATAAATATTCTTATATTTAAACTGCTTCCTTTTTCTGTTTTTTTAACTACTATTACTTGTAAAGGATTTGCTACAAACAAAACATTCAAAAGACGTAGTTGCATTCGAATATTCAATTTTGCACAAAAACAGCAAAAAACAAAAACAAAAAAATAAAAGTAAATAAATAAAAAAAATAATAAAACTTAAATGAAATAAAAATACAATAAAGACAAATTACATAATTAAAATAATAAGAAACTATAACAAACTACCGTCCGATCACGTGTACCCAAAATATTGAATAGGGGATACCAACTGAACAAGTAACCAAATTTTCCCTTTAAATAGGGAATTTCTCGGGTGCATTTGTGACAAGAGCCTTTGTGAAGGGCGGGGTGTAGACGCTAGTAGTTATATGACTTCCCACTCTTCTGCAAAGAGTCTATCGTTATCAACAAAAGAAAAGACATTGTCCGATCTGTCAACGAGTTTCCCTGCTTGACCCCTGAACTTTAGACATGCTAAGAAAGTCATAAAATATCAGAGTCCGAAATACCAAACGAAACAAGCCGCAGGTAAGTCTGGTAATCTGGGCGGACCTTTACGGATTGAGTGTAATCAGTTGCCGGATATCTCGACTCGCTTCCCGAGCTTAGCAGTATGTCTAAAATACTTTCGCAGCTGGTCCGATGGTTAAATTTTGCAATTCATTCCGTTCACAATCTTCAAAAATTTCTAACACGATCATAATTCCTGCGACATGTTTTTACATTCCACCTCCAACATCTCTGTTTCAGGGAAATGAGGGGGGGGGGGGGGGGCATTCATTACGAAAATAATTTTCGTATATGGTTTCAAACAAGAAATATTTATTTTTTTAAATCGATCCCTCATACTGTTTTAAACTTATATGCATAAAACACCTAGTTTTAAAGTTATCTAATTTTAAAACAATTACATGTATGCAAGTCAACTAAAAATCATTAACTTTTATCTAAAAGGCATCGATTATAATTTCAGTAAAAGAGAATCATCCCTATTATTGCGATGAAATTTTATTTCTCTATCATCTAAATCATTTCTATATTACAGGAAACGAAAGCAGTCCACTACACAACCCTATTTCGTTTTTCTAGATTAATCCAAGTATAACAATATATTGAATCACCTGTTCTGTTGAAAGCATACCATGTTTTCAATTAATCAATGCAAAAAAGAAAGTGTATTTTATTAACAAATAGCAGAAATTTTTTTAAATTGTAGATATTTCTTTACAAACATTAAAATTTTATGTATTTTAAAATATCGATATTTTTTAATTAGGTAAGTATCTGGAAAACTTATTTTTAATGATAATTTATATATTAAAATAATATATTATATAAATGTGTTTTATATTTAATTATCATGTAATTTGAGAAACTCCCTTGGTTATGATTGTTCTCTTTTTAAATAAAATTATTATGGGAATAATGTATTTTGATGTGTAGATGATTTATTCTGAAGCTTAACAGCATTAGAAGTACTAAACATCGTAATTTTTCAAATAAATACTGAGCAGATTGAGTGTAAGGCGCTTCTGTCTAAGTTCCGTTTACGCAAAATTTAGTAAAGGTTGGTTGGTTGGTTGTTTGTTACGGCCAGTCATCTGCGCTTATTCAGTAAAGGAAATCTCTGAAAAAAAAAAAAAGGAAATCCGGAATATCATGATCAGTAATCACCTAATTTGTATGCATCCATATGTAAATTTAAAAGTTGCATAACTTTTCACTTTTTTTTTCTTTTTTTTATAATGCTGTAATTTCAAATTTTCCGTTTCCTACCTCTTTTAGTTGCTCCTTATTTTTCTTAAATGAGATCTTATGCGTATAATGTTTCCGTTGTAACTTTATCCTTTTTTTAAAAATTCTAAGTGGAGTTTTTAAATCCTCCATCGAAAATATATTAAAACGCCTTTATTACTCTATTACATTTACATTACTCACTCCTTTTTTTGTTTTTAAACTCTGCCCGTTGCCAATGTGATATAGTTTCATTTGTTATGTAATAAATGGCGATATCTTGCGATATATGGTTTGCAGGGCATTGTCTCCAGTTATTAAAAAGTTCAGTCATTGCAAAGTATTTCTAACAATAAATATCCATATAAGGTAGAATTTCGATTCACATTATATTGGGGGACAATGTACAATGTACATGAATATAATTTTATGTTGTAGTTTACTCAATATTTATATGCATATTAAATGTAAAAGGTTTGCCGCGATACTTCAATAATCACTACACATTCCGATTCCACATAATGGTTTAAAAATAGCATTGTTAAAGGTGACATGGTTATTTTAAATATAAAAAGACACAAACTAAAAAAAGAATTCAATTTTAATTTGCAATTCATTATTGATAAAAACAACAAAAATAATAATCAAAAATAATTTTTTTAAACATTATTAAGCAGATCAATAAAAATATTATTTAAAATGTTCTTAAAGTAAAAAAATAACGTTTTCTAAGGATCTTCGAATCTTGCACGTTGATGTCAATTGACCAGCAATGATTAGTTTAATTATTTTTTTATTTTTTTAAATAAAACGTCAGAAAACAATAATTGTTTGTTAAATTTAGGCATAAAAAAAGAAAGATAGTGTATAATGATTTAAAAATTTAATTTTTATGAAAATAGGGGTACTATACATCTTTTTCTTATAAGCAAAAAAATTATGTGGATCTTTCTTTTGGTTATCTTTGTTATAAACACTTTCATTATTTTAATTCTATCTTTCGAACTGCTTCAATTTCCAATAAGTTGATATTGTTATCGATAAAGGTACATTTTATTGTCTCTTATTATTTTTCGAAATTTTTATTCCATGTACAACTACTTAAAAAGTTATTGTGCCTAAAGAAATAATTTAAATTTGCTCAATGTGTCTTTAAATAGTTTATTCGAATTCCATCTGCAAGCATTCCATCAACCAATGTAGATTTCTTTTTATGTTAAGATGTTCTTTAGCTAACAATGAATTACTCCTTAACAATAGTTGTAAATTTTAATGTTACTTATATATCTACATATCTAATATATATATCTAATATTCGAATTTTGCAATTTTTTTTTTTAAAAAGGCCACTTTTCTCAGAACACTGCAGCGAATGCCATGAAAACAAAATATGTTGTAGAAAAGATAAAGATTTGCATTTTTTTTTTCATAATTTATATTCAATAAGAAATATAAAAATTACAATGGCATTTAAAAAATTAAAAACAGATGATACATTTTTACATAATTTATAATCAGATAGCAATCACCATTTTTTGACAAAGATTCAACGCGTGTATGCACATATAACAAAATTGTAGAATCGTTACCTACACAAATTTTTACAAACATGCGTGTAAAAATGAAAGGAAATTTTCAGGACAGAGTTGCGCAATTCCACATTTCAAGCTCGAAGTAACTTCACCTTAAGCATTCCCCTTTCTTTGCTTATGGTTATAGTCTACGCATACGATAAGGAATTTTCTGGAGTAGATTTTTATAACAATGCTTGATACAATTTCAAATCATCGATAATTATATATATATATGGAAGTGCGTAGACTTGAAATGTCAAATAGAAGCGTCTAGAAAAATTATTATCATGGACGTTTGTTTAAAGTGCGTTTTCTATGATATTATTAGTTTTGCAGAAGAGTTAAATTGCAGTAACTAATGTAGTAGGTGCATTCCTATTTAGGTTCCACCAAAATAATAAGAATCGCAAATTCTACCACGCATGGGTTTTTATTACGTGAAATACTTTTCAGTGACTGAATTTAACGCATTTTACACTGTTATTTAATAGGAATTTGATACAGAGCCTAACAAACTCTATAATACTTAATACCTGCATTGTTTACATAACGAATGAACAGTGTTGAATACAGACACTTTTTTCCGGGCAGGGTTTCTGTGGCTCCAAAGGGGGGGGGGGATTATAAAGTTCAGGGAGGAAAATTCTCCTTTTTGACAATTGAAAACATAAAATCTCAAATCTTTCGAGGGGGGGGGGAATTCAAAACTCCGGGGGGGATTTCCCCCTCGGGCTACCCACTGAATTCAACACTGCAAATGAAAGTATACTATACTGGCAATGGACGGAGTTTATGGTATTGAAGTGCATAGACTTGCAGCGTCAAATCGAAGCATTTAAGATGAATTGCTGTCATGGGCGTTTTCTATAATAATGTGAGTTTTTTAGCTAAATTAAATTGTAGTATCTAATGTGGTGCGCGCATTTGCTATTATCCTTATACTTGTACAGTAGGGTGGAACGAAAAAAATTATTTTTTAATTTCAATATGCTATAGTTTTCAAAAGTTGCCTTTGATCAAAATAAAGACGGAAATTAAATATTAGCTTAATTGGATTATGTTTAGAGGTGCCGCAAGAAGGGTAAAGTTTAGGTTTTTATTATAATTTTGACAATTTTTGCACTTATGTTAAATTTTTTTTTTTTCAATATGCTATAGTTTTTAAAAGTTGCTTTTGATCAAAATAAAGACGGAAATTAAATATCAGTGTAATTGGATTATTTTTAGAATTGCCGCAAGAAGGGCAAACTTTAGGTTTTTATTAAAATTTTGACAATTTTCTGAATTATGTTTAATTTTTTTCAATATGCTATAGTTTTCATAACATCAAAATAAAGACGGAAATTAAATATCAGCGTAATTGGATTATGTTTAGAGATGCTGCAAGAAGGGTTTTCATTAAAATATTGACAAATTTCGCATTTATGTTAAAATTTACAACTGAATACTGAATACACTTGTACTAAAAAAGTAAATATATATATATATATACATTTACACATTGTTTTTAATCAGAAAACATGCTAAACTGACTGCATAATACATTTTAATGGAAAAATAATAAAACATAAGTAGTATACAATAAGGTAGAAACATACACAGTATTAGATCCCAATTTTGCTATTGCCTCTACGTCAAGTGTCTCTGAAACCTCAAGTAATAAAAATCATAGTCAAATGCGCATGAAATTGCGATGTATGGCTTCTATTTCAGATCGAACTTGAGTATCAGATAAAATTGCTGCAACAATTGCAACTACCGCTCTGCAGGATGTTGGTCTGATTAGTGATGAAGAAAGAAGTATAGTAATTGGCAGAATGAAAATTAGACGAGAACGAATACAGAACCGAAAAAGATATGTAGAAGAAACTGTAAAATTAGTTACAGAAAGTAATTGTTTTGTGATGTAAGAAAAGACAAGACTACTGTGCAAGAGAAGAAAGAAACTAAGTATTACAAAAGAACTGTTATCGAAGAACATATATCACTTGTTGCAGAGCCTGGATCAAAGTTTTTAGGATTCGTAAAACCGATTTCTGGCACTCGAAAAGGTATAAAAGATAGCATAAAGCCATTTTCAATGGCAACAACAAATACTTAAATATTACTGCAATTGTATACGATGGAACTGCCCCGAACACTGATTGAATAATGGGGCAATTTCTTTATTGGAAAAAGATGCTTGATTTGTCTATTTCATACAAATAAACTTCCCGTACGTCACCTATTTTGTTCCCAGGACAAAGAAATAAAGATCCAAATGAATTTGGAGGTAAAATAAGGAAACAACAAGGAAAGTGTTATGAACATCCAGTGATTGAGTTTTCAGCTATTTTAAATAGCATTCCATTACTAAAAATTAAGGATAATTTTATTATGGATCAAAAATATTTGATAGAAATGTGTAACACACTCTCCGTTGGAAGTTGCTCTTCTGATTTGTCTATGAAGAAACCAGAAAAACTTTGTCATTCACGATGGCTTGCTTTAACAAATAGAATACGTCGCTTGTATGTTGGAACAGAATATCCATCACAAAATCTCCAAATACTGACTGAGTACATTTTGAAAGTGTATGAAGTGTTTTGTTTAACATAAAGCTAAAACCATCTTGTATCTATGGATCGAAACGGTATACACATAGGTGTAAACATAAAAAAGTGAATTTTTAAAGCTGACTATGAATGAAATTAAAATGACGCCATTTTCACTGTCTTTCCATTTTTTAGACCAGTAGCATTCGTGTAACCGTTAATCTGAAAAAAAAAAACCCCAATGATTAACTCTGGTCGAAGAATAAACCTCTAGTTTGTATCCAATAAAATCTTCCTAATCTTCCATAATCTTGCCGATATCCAAGTTTGACGTCAAACGTTAGAAGTGCTTGAAACGATATGGTTACTAATGTACCAGAAACAGTTACAAAACGAAGTTATTTACGTGCCAAGCTATGTTCCATTAAATAATGTCAAATTACTGTTAATTCAATTATAGATCTTTCATTAACAAAATTCCATACATTAACCCATTTTCGGTCAAAGGTGCGTAAACGCACCATTTAAATAAATATTTTTTATTAACACTGTGACGTATATATTTCGCTAATTTTATTTTTCTGCTATTTTTAAGGGTTCTGGAGACATCTATAAAATATTAGTAATTCAATTGAAGTAATCACTTTCTGTTGAGAAAATTTCAAAATACGCTGGTTTTTTACTTGAAACGGTTATTGACAAATTTGACTTTTTGAAAATGTATAATTATTCCACTTGAGATTAATCATATGTTTTTATAATGGAGTAAAGTTGCAAGTTCTGTAAATAAAATAAAAATAAAACAAATGCCATAAGAAAACTTAAATATTTTTATTTAAATTTAATAATAAATTATCAATAATAAATTAATAATGGTAACGTCAAATTAAATAAAATATTATTTTTCATGCACGAAACTTTTTTGACGTCTTAATGAATGTAATTTAAGCAAATTTCAATGCAAATAATACCACATTTTATAAAATTTCTATGCTTGGTCGAAAATGGGTTAAATAAAACTGACAATGATAAAGTTAGTTATGCAAAATGTTTAGTAATATTATTTTTGGTGAATACTTAAACCGAAGATTTTTGTTGCATTTCTCTAAAGAGCACAATAACACGCAGAAATAAATTCATTTCTGACTATGTTTAGCTGCTAGGGATGTGTGTAGGTCGAAAAGGCTTTATAATGATCGAAAAATTATCTAATCAGAATTTCAGGTACTCGTTTTTTCTTATCCAGCCTGAAAAGATAAATCGACAAATATTATTTATTCCATTCGCCACCATTGACATTACAAAGTTTTTCCGTACATTAAAAGGGCCAACACAGTGGCTGAGATGTTCTGCTCTCAAAGCTGGCATACGGAAAGTGCTGGGTTCAAACCCTTGTCACACTCGTTGACCTAACCGTTCGGAGTTTTCCGTGGTTTTCTTCGAACCCTGCCGTAAATACGGGTTAGGATCCCTTAGAAAGACCCCCACGGAGGGCACTCCCCCTAGAGTCTATATCCATCGGCCGTCATAAAATCAACCAACCGTACATTGGAAGCATTGTTTTTTTGGTAAAACTTTGCTTCATAATGAAAAAACCTCCATAAATTTAGCAATCTCTAATTTCAAAAGTCTTCTAATCTTCTGTAATCTGAATCGTCGTCCAGAGTAACCTTCAAACATAAACGAAACATCCAACAATATAGTAAAAATGCCAACTGGCAGGTGACCGGAATACGGACAATTAGTCCAATGTCTTTTAAAAACCTTGGTGAAAGAAGGGAAGATATGCAGAAAAAACAAAAAAGAAATGACGAATCAAAAAGAGCATTGAAAATTTACTTCAGCAAACAATTTTTATTGCAAAATGTAGCCTTTTGCGATAGTAATAACGCATAAATGCACACATCTCCTTAAGAATATTCTTTGGTTCCTAACTTTTGAAACAGCGAATATTTCTATAAGTGAAATTGGCGATATATTAAAAAAATAATAAAATAAAAATAAAAGAATAGACACTATTCGCTGGTCTGAGTTCGAGGCTATAAAAATAATATGTTTGGTGAAAACAAACCGGCATGTTTCCGTAGTAAATTTTTAAATGTCTAAAATTTAATTATTTTACAATGTGTGTTTGAGTGGCAGACATTCACTAAAATTTAAATATTTGATCCCATATTCATAACAATAACTGCTATTTATATAATTTGCATTTGAATATAAAAATTTACTCCAAAAAGGATCTTGTATACAAGAAAAAACACTATTATTGCTAATACCGCTCAAGCTGATGTCACGCTTATGCATTTTTGGCTTAAAATCAAATTGCTTGGCGACAAAAGTAAAATCAAAACCGTAAATATACAAATAACATGTAACTCATAAATGCAGTCGTTTTTACAATTACATCTGCTATTTCCTCCTGTAAGACACATGATAGGGAAGTTATATATAAAAAAATTAACAGAAAGAAAAAAAAGGAAAAAAAAATTACTCATATTTTATTAAATCAAATTATCAGATGCATCTTTGTTAACCTGACGCAAACGATAAATCGCCGAATATTGACTTTATCTGAATTGCAATCTCATGCATTGCAAATATTTTTAAGCATTACAAATATTCCTTTGGGGTTTAAATTAAATATTATGCCTCATTAAAATAGTTTTTTTTTCTTTCTTTTTCTTTTTTTGCGGGGAGGGGGGGGGGGATTTTAAATAAAATTAATAACGGAATTTTTCTTTTATTTTTCTATGTGTTTGCATCATTTTCTGATATAGCCGTTTCAATTCTTTCGCCAACGATAATGGTCGCCAAAAAAATGACCTATGGTAACCTTATTGTCCAAAATAACAGAACTTTCCATCATAATTCTGTAACTAATATACGTAGAACTATGTGTTGTACACTAAAACCTTCCCTGAAAAATTATCTATCCAACAGTGCAAGTTCCATCAAATTCCATTCAGCAGAACTCGAGTTATAAAGGAACGGAACGAAATTTCCGTTTGTGTTTTATATATATTGTTTTATATATATAGTAGAAGATACACCTTAATCCATCTCTCTTCAAATCAATAAGAAATGAAATAGAAAAATATGAAGAAATACAAACAGCAGGAATATATAAAATAAATTGTCTAAACAGCAGAAATGAAAAAGTTACTTACATAGGAATGACGAAGAGGAAAATAGAAGAAAGAAAGAAAGAACATATTCGAGATATAAAACTAAATAAACAGTCAACAGCTCTTGCAAGATTAAACCTTAAAACCCCAATAAAACTTGATACCCTACAAATAAAGAAAATAGCTAACTACGAAAACTTACATAACGCGTTATTACGAGAATCAATTGAAATAAATGCATCCAAAGTCACGTGCAATGACATGGTACACTCAGTACTCGATTGTCCCTGGAGAAAAATGTTGGAAGAGAGGGAGAGAGAGAGTGAGAAAATATTGAAATCCGATAGGGGGAGCTCTTCAGCCACCAGTCATCTATATAATGGAGAGGAAGTTGGTTAGAGATCACAACTGATGATGCCCTGGCGGGGGTGTAAGCGCTTTTGTTAGGTGGTGGAAGTTTTTATTGGAGACTGTTTTTAATTTTTTTAAATGAAGGACGTTTTAAATGGAAATTTTTGACCATGCTTCTTTATAAGTAATGTCTAAAAAAATAGGTAAAATGTATACATAATGTATTTATTTCAATAAACTGATTTATGTTTTGTGCCACGTTATCCCAAATCATAAGTAAAATTTATGTAAATGATTATTTTGCGTCATAGTATCCAAACAAAGGGAAATGTATGCAAGTAGATAATATGACGCAAAATAATCATTTACATAAATTTTACTTATGATTTTGGATAGTGTGGCACAAAACATAAATCAGTTTATTGAAATAAATACATTTCAATACAAAATATAGGCTCAGTGAAAGTAATATATTTAACAGTGTATTGAAAAATTAAAAGTATTGTTTGTATGTGTAAATATACTTTAGAAGACAAACGAAAAATAATTTAAATTGAATTTTAAAAGAGTCCTATTAAATTCACGTCAAGGTGTCACTCAAATTTTGATATCATTTCTTTTAAAACCCATATTTTGAATTCCTGGGAGATCTGAATGAAAAAGCATCAGCGATTAAATTTTATATATTTTTTTATGTTAAGATAATAATTGCACCTGTGAATATAAATAAAAGTAAAAAGAAAATGATGATTTTGATAAATATTATTCACATAGTGTCACTCAAATTTGATATCATTGCTTTTAAGACCCATGTTTAAAATTCTTAGAGCCAAAAGAAAGTGCTGCGTCACAACTTTTAACTGGTTAAGGGTTTTTATGCTGATAGAAACTACAGATATAGGAAAGTTTGGATAAGGTACCGGATACTGGTACGATAATGTGGAAATTTTTTCCAACGCTCTCCGTTTGCCGACTATTGCCTAATCGTGTGTATAATAAATAAAGAGGCATTTTAAATCTTATCTTTCTTACTTTCCTTGCAGGTATGAATGGAAACGTGCAGCCTTACATTTCATGTTCTGCAGTTTGCTATTTAATATTTTAAAGAATAGAAAACATTGTGAAGGATTTATATAATTATTGAAGATGTCCTAAAATATTGTGACGATTTTGTTCATTTATTATTTTAATGACCTTTTTAGTTTGGAAGCATTTAATTATCATAGCTGCCAACTTTTACGCCTTTTTGCTACCACTAAAAATTAATAAAAAATTTTGTACTATTGAATCACATGATTTCGGCTATGTAATAAATAAAAATTTACTGTAAAATTTTAGTGGTAGGATGAAAGCGTAAAAGTTGGCAGCTATGAATTATATATCAATGAAGTTTTATTTTAATGTTGAAAGCAAGTGTGGCACGTCTTTCGAAATCAGATGGAAATATTGCTCTTAAAATGGGGGTAGTATCGAGATTGTACCAATCTAGATTGTATCATTTGGAAATATGTTTACTAGCATTAAGTGCACAGAACCGTTAGTTAACTGCCATAATTTTTTTAAAGTAATGAAACGAGTGTATTTTAAATCTCGCGATAAAACTTGCAAACAAATGTGGATAGCCATTGATATTTTTATTCAAGTGTGCGTTTTATGAATACTTTTCTGGTTTTCGTCAAAACTTTTATTTTTTAGATATTTGAGTTGTTTTTTGTTATTGTAATACAAAATATAATAAAAAATAATTAATATTTGTTTTTAATTATATAGTAACTTTAAATTAATATATATATATATATATATATATATATATATATATATATATATATATATATATAATGTAAGTAAATGATATATAAATAGGCACTTTACTGAACCAATATGACAAATAATCGATGAACAACAAAATATGCACTTTAATTTCAACTAATAACACTTTTGGTCGAAACTATACAACAAATTTACATTACGATAATCCAACCAGACCTAACGGCTATATCCATTTTACATCTCGCTTCATAATAAAAATTAGAACACTGGCTCTTAGCCAAATCTTGCGATTCAAACCATTTATAACTCGTGCATAGTTAGTTCATTTGATGAAGTGAAGTTTCTAACCATGGGTAATAACACTAGAGAGAGAGAGTCAGTTCATATCGTTTACATGAAGTGCTCAAACTGGAATCCTACAAATCGGTCATCCTGACGTGATGGCGTCTCGACATCAGCATCTTGATTTGTTAGATTTTCTTTTCTTTCTGGATATTTCTCTCTGTCTTTAGAACCTGCATATCTAATATCTCTGTAATTTCTTTCCGGATATTGCTCTCTATTTTCAGAAGCTATATACCTATTGCTTCTAGAATGATAAGAATTTGAATAATCATCTCGTCCACTATCGGCTCCTTTAAATCCGTGATGAGAATTATTCTTACGTGATGGTTGTGAATATCTTTGTTCATTATAACTAGCTTTGCACGATCGTCGGCCACCATAATTATAATTATTTCGACCATGATAGTAGCCTCTATTCATGTATCTAGGGGAAAATTTTGGATTATATCTTGCTTTTGAATAAGGTGAAGCATCTTCTGTTATGTCTTGAGGTATCAAAGAATTTTCAGTCTCAAAGTTTTCAGGAATCTCAGACTTATTTTGGTAAGAATTCTCGGAACTCTGTTTCCCATATCCATATTTATTGTAATTTCTATGGTTAAATGATTGTTTAAAATATCTCTGGCCATATCTATTATTGCTTCTGTTGTCAAATGGTCTATTAAAATTTCTGTTCTTTCCTTTATAATCAAAATTCCTATTGCGATCTTTCACATAGTCTTTTCTACCATGTGCAGGACTACTACTTTCACAATTTTCTTCTGGAGATGCATTCCATTCATCAGATAATCCTGTATCTTTTGTTCTATTCGGCTTATATAGTTTTATTAATTTCCTTATTTTCTTTCTGTTCACTAAATTCGTAATCCGAGTCAAATTCACCCCGTCATTTACGCAGTCGATTTTAACCATATCTTCACAACCTTGATTATCGTTGTTTATACTTGCTTCATTAATTTTTGTCGGTACTTCGTTAATTTTAATGTATCCTACTCGAACTTTGTTGCCGCTTGTTATTCTAACACTATCTTCCGTTACTTTTAACGTCATGCCTTCTACTGCTTTCCTACCTATTATTAAATCGCAGTCCGCCTCTTGTACCACGTAAAATTTATCCTGGATTTCTGTTTCATCCACGTAGACTTTATGCCAGAAAAAACCTGTTGGCTTAATTTCTTCTCCACCTATGCCTGATATGTATATATTGTCTCTGGTTAGTTTTGGCGCGTTTATAGCAGTATGATATCTTGAACTGGCGATTGAAATATCGCTTCCTGTATCAATTATTACGCTTGTTTTTATTCCGCTAATATCTAAGATTCTTTCTTTTTTACCATTTAACATGGCCATATTAACTATTTTTCTTTGCGCGTTTTGGGTCTCATTTTGATATTTTGTTTCTCGCCAATCTTGATTACGCTGCGGGTAAAAATTTGAATATTCTTGTTCTGTATTATTCGCCATGGCACATTTCGCACTCACGTGACCAGGGTTGCCACACGCAAAACAGATTATATGCGACTCTTTGCTTCCATAATTCATACTGTGTCTATTGTCAATTTGGCGTCTTTTCAAATTGGCGTAATCAGCCACTCGCGATCTTCTGTCATCAAAATCGCTACTTGTATCCTTAACTGATTGTTTATTGTAAACCCTTTGTGCTGTTTCGTAATTATCTAATTTATTAACTAAGTCATCAATTTTCTTTATTACTAATAATTCCTCTATGAAATGTGTTTTTGTTTCCGTAGGTAAATTATGCTTGATTTGATTAACAACAATTAATTCCGCCAAATCTTCAAAGTTATTTACGTGAAGGCCTTCAATCCATTGTTGAAAATACACCTTTATCTCATAAGCGAAATCTCGCCAATTGGCTGATGGCTCCTTTTTAGATGAGAAAAATTTCAGCCTAAATTCCTCTGGTGATAGCTTGTAGCGTTTTAGTAGTATATTTTTTATGTAATCGTAATCGTGAATTTCAGGTTCGTTTTCCCTTGTTATTATATTTATCACATCTAACGGCATTAGATTAATTAAATAATTTACCCATTCTTTTTTATCAATGCCTGTTTGCGCCATTTGCCTTTCGTACATAGATAAATATAAACTAATATCATTCGAGCTATCATATTTAGTTAATAATCTAAGCAATTCGAATTGCTTACCTGTATTTGTCCTTGGGTTATCCTCAATGTGTTCTCTTGAATTTTCTTGTATCTGCATCTTCTTGATTTCAAAATCTCTTTCGCTTTCGCGGTCTTTTTGCTCCATTTCTACTTTCCATTTTCTCTCTTCCATTTCCATTTCCATTTTCAGTTTATTTTCTTCAATCTCTGCTTGTAATTTCTTCTCTTCTCTTTCTCTTTCTGCTTGTAATTTCTTCTCTTCCAGCTCTGCTTGTAATTTCTTCTCTTTCTCTTCTCTTTCTTCTTTCTCTTTTCTACTTGCTATCACTACTTCCAATCGATCTCTTATAAAATCTTCTTCGTAACTCTCCCAACTCTTGATCAGCTTTATTAGGACAGGAATTGTCGGTTTTTCTGGTGCTTCAATTCCGCATTCCTCGCAGAGGTTTATTAGATCAATTCTCTTGGCTTTATTTAGAGTTCCCATCTTTCAAAAATTGTACTTGAAGTGATACGATTACGGTTTCACCTTGCTAATTCGTAACCTAACTTTTGATACTGGCGTTTTACAATACTTTACGTTTGGTTTCCATTTCACTACTAGTGGCTCTTACTTTTAATAATCCCGGCATCCGAGCCCCCCAAAATGTAAGTAAATGATATATAAATAGGCACTTTACTGAACCAATATGACAAATAATCGATGAACAACAAAATATGCACTTTAATTTCAACTAATAACACTTTTGGTCGAAACTACACAACAAATTTACATTACGATAATCCAACCAGGCCTAACGGTAACGGCTATATCCATTTTACATCTCGCTTCATAATAAAAATTAGAACACTGGCTCTTAGCCAAATCTCGCGATTCAAACCATTTATAACTCGTGCATAGTTAGTTCATTTGATGAAGTGAAGTTTCTAACCATGGGTAATAACACTTGAGAGAGAGAGTCAGTTCATATCGTTTACATGAAGTGCTCAAACTGGAATCCTACATATATATATCCATTCTTAAGTTTTATCCGTCATAGAAATATGTTATCGGTATATTTTTGGTTTTTAAAAATACCTTGTTGTTATTATTTAACGCTTACTTTAAGCTAAAATACTTGTTATGATCCTTAATCTAACATTTATTTTTATCAATGTAACTTGTACAGACATCAGTAAAATAAATTATAGATGTAATTGTACTCATTTATAATTGCGAAGTAATATTTAACAGTCCAACGACATCTTATGTACTTAAAATAATAACAAATAATGTGTATTTTTATTATTGTTTCAAAATAAAATAATCAAGAACAATTTAGATAAATATTTTGTTTTAGTTGTGTGACAGTAACTTACATTAAAATAACTCTTACACACATATATATCATATTAATATTTAATTAATAATACAATTAATATTTAATTAATTACACACTTTAGTGATATGAAAGTTATCATTCAAAAGCTTAAAGCATTTATTATTAAATACATTGTAATAGTTTGTAATGGAGAACTTTGGAAAAAGACAAATTTTATTAATTGAACTATTGTTTGAATGTTATATTAGTGATTTTTAAGTAAGCTACATTGATACAATTAAAATGACATGTTCAGCTAAAATGTTCTCCATTATCTTTATTTCAAATATAAAAATAATACTCAGTATCTATTATTATTTTAAATCACTAACATTGTGTTGGATTATTATTACTTTAAGCAAATCTATTTACATCTATGAGTTATTTTACTGATCCCCGTACAAATTAGATTGATGAAAATAAATATATTAAATTAGATATAGCATCCCTATGATTTTTACTTAAAATGTAATAATAAAAATAAAATCCCTTTAAAAGAAATAAATAAACAGTTTTTGTTTTTAACCAAACACTGAAACGCATTCACAAAGCTTAATAATAAGACTGAAAATTAAATTAAATAAGCTAATAAAATAAAGAGCAAAATCAGTGGAAAAAATATATATATACAGTTTGTTTGCGCCAATCCCCTGTTTAGTTGTCTATTGCTCACTACAGGTTGAGGGAATGAACCTATATTAAGTTAGATCTTTGGCTGAAGTCTCAACTTGATTCAACGTATTACAATCATTCCCATGGGAGCTAACCTTCTTAACGGACGTTCTTTGCTAGAACACTTCCTTCATCTGTCGGATATTTCAAATAGGTAATCACTAAATCACTTACTATTCTAAAAGAACGTTAGTGATATTTTGTAAATGATATGCAGTTTTTACTAATCAACTGACAAATTATATAACATCTACTATATTATTAATGTTCGAAAACGACGCCTCTCTGTCTGCCTATTGTTTTTGTCTGTAACTCTAAAAATTTTTCTCACAGACGGAGTAGAAAGGCACTAAAGTTATCAAAATACGCAGGAAAATTCGAGAATTCCATTCTTTCAGGTTTCGAAAAAATCCGCCGGTAATTAGAAAAGATATTAATTAAAAACATTAAAAACTCATTAAAAATTGCGCGAAAAGAACAATTTTTATCCAATTTTCAGTTGCGTTTGATAAAAATTATTTCCAAGCAAGAAAGAGACAAAGTGTCTGCGGCTAAAGATACTGAAGTAGGGTTTTAAAATGGGCATGCAAATTATAAGATCTAATTCACCTACAGTTTTGAAAATAACACCACGTGAATCACCTCTCTCTCCAGATTAAAAGATTGTAAAAATTAAGGAAATCCATCCATGAGAACCAAAGATATTAATTATTATTTCTTTAATTTGATTGCATAAAAATTATTCCTTTTAACTTGATTCTTTCAGAGCCAGACATTGGGACGTCTAGCTGTCTAGAAGGATGAAAGATATGAAACCAGTTTAAGTGGGGTTATTATAGGCTATATAAAATTATTAAAAATATTGAATTTAAGGACTTGAAAATTATGTATCCCTTCGTAATATGAAATTCCCAGTCCAAAAAATTAATTTTCGTAAAAATCGGATAATAATTCCTGAAGATATCAATTAAAAAAGTTTTAATTTTGTGTGGAAAAAAGACGAGTTTTAATTTCGATACTGGGGATGTTTTTCTCGGAGACAGATCGTCTGGCAAATATTTTATTTCCGAAAGACAGGATAAACGCGCTAGGGCTTTTAGGCATCGTTATTATAATCTTTTTTAATTATTGCATTTATTGATTTGAAATGTATGCATCCACGTGTATTTTTGAACAAGGATTCTAAATATGTAATTTTGGTTTTTCACCGATAATTAGGAAGGGAAATATCAATTAAAAACCCTTTAACAAAGCAATTCATTTCTAAAAAATTGACATGTGATCTGATATTTCAGAGAATGAAACATTTTGATAAAAAACCGCATTTTCTTTATACTAAGAGATTTTGGGCCCTGTTATTTTTTTAAATTATTATTATTGGATTTATCGATTTTAAATTTATGCATCCATGTTTAGATTTTTACGAGAATTCTAAATATGTAAATTTGGTTTTCCTCCGATAATTAGGAAGGAATTTACAAATAATTTTTTTATTTAATTATCAGACAGCTTAAAATTAAATGCCAGATATTAAGGCCGCTCTATCCCCAGATTAAAAGAAACATAATAAGGTGATATGTTTGAAACTTGAAGATATTTTATAACACATAATATATGGGAAGAAGGAAGTGCCTTGCCCCCCCACCCCTCCCCCCTGAAGGAAGGTACTTTTCTAAATTTTGAACACACCCTCATGTGATATATCGTTGGAAATGTCTGTGACCGCTTAATCATATTATGTTACGGAATAAACTATGTTACGGATTTCCACCAAACTGATTCCAAACATTATAATTAAAGTAATAAGGACCCTCTATAACATTTTTTTCAAGTTTCTGAGTTTATACCACTTTTTTCGAACAATATCAGATTTTATATTTTGATTTCATAATATCTCGAGTTCTAAGAGTCCAATCGCAACGCGGTTTGACTCATTCGACTCGATATCGATAGCGCTTACCTATTTTAGTTCCAAATTTCACCACCAGGGGACACTTCCGGAAATCGGGTTCTATGGTCCCGATTACGACGGGGTTTGGCTCTTTCGACTGGATTTCGATAGCTTTACAGATTTCGGTCATGTTCGTATAGAACACATTGCGCCCCCTGGTGGTGGAAGGTGTAATTAAAGGATTTTTCAGCCAACTCGTGTTCTATGGGACACATCACGACGCGGTTTGGCTCAATCGACTCGACATCGATAGAGAATATTAGAGCTTAACTATTTTAGGTCGTTTTTTCACCACCAGAGGGCGTTTTCTCATCTCTGTTTCTATGGTCCGGATCACGACGGTGTATGACTCATTCGACTCAACATCGATAGAGGATACTAGAGCTTATCGATTTTTGTTCTGAGTTTCACCACCAGGGAGCGCTTTCCTATCTCTGTTTCTATGGGAAGGATCACGTCGGGGTATGGCTCATTCGACTCGGACCCGCGGGACCGACCATTCGCGGGGACCCGGTTCGGAGGTTCGTTCGTTTCGAGGGATATGCGAACCGGAGAATACAAAAGTTTCGAGGCACCGATGTAAATTAGGGGCCCGCTGGCGGGCGAAGCCAGCTAGTATTATATATACGTATTTATTTTTAAGTTTTTCTGACTTCAGAAGACTTAATTACTAATTATTTAAGATAAGTAAAATGAGTACTTTGCCTGAAATACGTTTTTGTGCCCCGCCCATACCCCTCTATTTCAGGAAAAAGAAGGGAGGGGCTTGAAAATCAGAAAATAACTTCGGTTGTTTCAAATAAGTATCATAAAAAAATCGATTCGTTGGACAGTTTCAAAATTATATATAGAAAACATCAATTTTAATGTTATGCTGGGTATATGTACTGAAATGAAATAAAATAACAATATACTATATGAAAATCAAATAAAGTATATTCACTTTTATCTAAAATACGTCGTCTATACATTCTGAAAAAGAGCATATTTTTAATACCTTGTTATTGAAATAAAGTTTTATTTCTCTCTCTTCCAAAATTATTCTATTCAAAATTGATCTTTAAATGCACACACACACAAACACACACACACACACACACACACACACAAAAAAAAAAAAAAAAAAAAAAAAAAAAAAAAAAAAAAAAAACTGATTATAACAATTAAATTAAAATAAAATTTATTTATTTTAGTTGTTTTAAAAAAGATGGAGAATACGTGTGTACATCGTGAAAAGCTAGTAATTTGAGTAAGTTTGTAAAATTGACGGGAAATACAAAAACAGGCGAGTTTGTTGCACGTTATGTAGCATATTTAGATTTCTCTGTGAAACAATTTTTTAAATATTGTTTTTTTTCATATTATATAGTTAAAGTTAATATATTTCCAAGTTAAATGCCAAAAATTCATAAACTTTACTCAGAAGCAATTTATGCCGCTTAAAGTGATCACTTCGTAAATACGATATTTAGATATTCTGCTGACAACAAAGAGCACAAAGCTTAATAGCTTTCAGGAAAATATTTAATGGTGACATCTAGTATTATAAATAAAAGAAAAGAATGATAATAAAATTATGGCTTTTATATTTAAAAAGATAAGAAGCATTTATTGAAAAAATTCAGTATTTTTTTTTTTTTTTTTTTTTTTTTTTTTTACATTTCCCCCTTGAAAGATCACTTATGAATTGTTCATACTTTTATTGTTGTTGAAAATTCTTCGAGCGATGTTCTACAGATCGTCTCAAATTCTTCAACGGGTTCATAATTTGGCATTTATAAGTGTTTTCTCAATAAGCCTGCTGACGTCGTCTTCCTGATCATAACCTTTATTTTGTATTTCTTCGGAAGCCCCTTGGAAAATATCATATTGTGAGAGGTACAGGAACATCGTTCATAATCGTCATTTTAAATTTCAAAATGTCCCTGAATCCAGTACTAATAAATGAATTTTTATACGTAATTTGTATATTGAATGGACTTACATCAGAACTTTTCTTTTGTTGATCACTTTTAAGGAACTAGTCAGCTGAGAAAGCGGTTACATTGAACAACGAACTTACGACATGAAGTGTTCAGAGTAGGCTGATATTTTAAGCAAAATTAAGAAAAAGGAAACTTCTCTTTAAAAAAAATACAGCTGTGTATTAATAAGTTTTATGATCGAAACTTTGTTTTCTAAGGTTTGTTAATTCTTTAATTTTAGTAACAGGCCAGCTGTTATTTTCATTTATTGAAAAAAATTTGTTACTTAAAATTATTGAACACTTCGATTATGAAAGATTCCTCAATTTAAACGTATATTTGATGTACTTTTTCTTGTTAACGTTGCTGTTCTTGTTTACTTTTTGCGAAATATTTAAATTTACTAAAATAAAAGTACAAATTCCTATTTTCTTATAAATATTTTTTATTTTTTTACAATTAAATGCTAACAAGATAGAAAAAATTACTTTACACAATAAAGAATTAATTTAGAAAGTTTTTCAATGTTAGAAAAATTGAGAATATACAATGAACTATTTTTTTTGACAAATAATACGCTGTAATAATGTATATTTAATGTAATATTCTTAAAAGAAAAAAAAATATTTTTTTTTCCCAAAAAAATTAAATTAATGCAATTATTAAAATAGAGATTTATTAATATTAAACGAAAAGCTGATTGGAAATTTAAAAATTATTTCATTACTCAAATCTATTAAAATTCCCAAAGAAGAATTTTTATTTTATGTAATCAAGAAATGTTTGTAATTAAACCAAAAATTACGATTTAGAATTTCTTGATTAAAAAAAGAAGCCATACTCGCAACTCTGATTTGTGCACGCACAACAGCTGTCGTTAAGTGATTAAAAATAAAAATAAAATCATTTACCTTCTTTGTGACGCGAGTACAATTTATAAAAATAAAATAACTTTAATTAACAATCTAAAATTATTTATTTAGTCTACTGACAATTGTGAAAATATAAAATTACATCAATCTGAATAACAAATATCTATGAAAAAATGTGTACACATAGTTATTTTTCTTTACTTATTTATTTTTCGACGGTAATAGTTTTTAGAGCATTTGATTCTATATATTAGCATATCAAATTACGTTTTAGAAATTTACATTTAAGAAACTGGAATATATTATTGTATATAAAATAGTTTTATAACAAATTAAAATTTATTTTTTATAAATAAATATTTGACATCCCCCATTGATATATATATCGCAAGATTTTTCAGCTTCATATCATGAAAATGAAAATAATTTACGAAATTTTGACTTCTAAGCACGATTTCAAATAGATAAATAAAAATAACCCTATTAAAAATGCCTTTTTAGAATATTTTTTGTTTTATAAACTCTCATCAAACACTTCACAATTAATTTTTACGTTTAATTTTTTTCTTTTAATTAAAACATACACATGTTGATGAATTTAAGAAGAACAAAACATAAATGAAAGAAAGAAAGAAAACATAAAAGAAGGTTATTTCCTAAATCAGTCCTTTCCAACAAGTAAGTAAATATAAATGAATTTTCGTGTGTAGACAAAATATTCATTTAAAAAGATTTTCCTCGAAAATATTTGAAAAAAAAAAAATCTTGTTAATGTTTGTTCTGAAGTTTATTCATACCTTTAAATATATATATTTTTCCTTTAAAAAAGTTTTTTTTAGAGCTGTGTCTGAAATGTGTGATGATTTAATTCAAATGTAAATTGAAGAAACACCTCAGGTGAAGGTTTTAATTAATCATGATTAAGGTGATAGTTGGTTGATTTTATGAGGGCCGATTATCTACACGAAGGATATAGGCCCTAGGGGGGGTGCCCTCCGCGGTGGCCTTTCTAAGTGATCCTAACCCGTATTTACGGCAAGGTTCTAAGAAAATCACAGAAAACTCTGAACGGAGATGGGTTTGAACACTGCACCTCCCGTCTATCACCTTTTTGAGCAAAACCTCTCAACCACTGGTGGGGCCGATTAAGGTGGTAGATTAAAACATTTAATTCATCAGTTTCGTGAGATGTAAAATATAAGCCCAGTTTGTGCTTGAACTCTTGTCTTCAAAAACTGAGAAAGTGAAAGTAATTTAAATATAAAATTGAACATTTCTTTTCCTTCATGAACTAGTTCATTAATTACGAAAAAGCTAAAAACAACGTTGAAGCACAAAAATTAAAAAACTTTAAAACACATACGGCCGTTTCAAAGATGCATAGATCCCCTTCATCAATGTAAGGTGTGAGAAAAAAAAAAAAAAAAAGTTAAAAGGGTTCAAAAGACCGTGAAAGGTTTCACTATTTATGGCAACCTTTATCATTTTTTTTTTTTTTTAGTGTTTAAGTGCGAAGTTCGATTTCATATATGTTGAATTGGTGTTTCACTTAATTATATACATATTTATCCGTAAAGTTTTAATTTCATTTTGAAATTAAGTTATGGAAGTTTACACGGAAACACTCTAATTCCTTATTATTTACATTGTTTTAAGCACAAACGTTTAATCTTTCGTAATCGGGCTGCACGTTGTTTTTGAAATAGATTTTTAAAAATTCATGCGTAAAAGTACATTAAATATACTAAAAAATCAGTAAATTGCGATACAGTTTTCAAACAAGCTGCAATTTGAAAAACATTTTTATATCTGTTCGTCGATGCTAAATTTAAAATTGTGTTATCAGACTAGGGCTTCACGGATAAAATAATATACTGCCGGGTGTACAGAGCACAGATGATTGTTTTTATAAGTTGAAAACTGTAATAGATTTTTTACATTAATTATACATTTTAGATGTCCCTCCAACAACACATAAAATCATTTTTAAAATTAAAATATCAAATATGTATAGAAATAAAGTTTTGAAATATGTTATAAGTGGTACTTTTATATTAGTCAGAAGCTAGGGGTTAATAGCCTAAGAAATAGCTTCTTATATTAGCGTTTATTATTATGGTTATTAAAGTGTTTAAACACGTAGTTCGATTATATGTCTCTTAAAATTTTAGTTTTATTTGTTAATTTATTTATGATGAAGTTTTAATTTATTTCTTAAATATTAGCCGGAAACAAATGTTGAATTATTTACATTGTTCTATGAGCAAACCGATTACAGGAATCTGTTTAGAAGTAAACTGGGAAAATTAACTTCCTTATAGGACTTTTCACAAAATTTCTCATCTCATAACAAGACTTTTCTCAAAAAAATATTTTTATCTTAAAACAGGGCCTTTCTCCAAATTCTTTGTTTTAAAAATAGACCTTTCACAAAACGTTTTCAATATTTAAACTGAACTTTCACGAAGCTAATCATTTAAAGGTAAAGTTTGGAACTCGCCAAAGATCACATTATTTAACTTTTGCATATATGAAGCAACTTGTTGGAAAGGCATAAACAAAAACAAGAATATAACGATAATTTTAAACTCACAAAATTCTAACCATATTTTTCACTAATAATAAAAATCTGTTCACATTTTCACAGAAACAGGACACTGTGAAAAAAGTTTGGACAGAATTCTGGATTAATATTCCGTAATCGGTCTTCACAAGATAGATATGGTAAAACAATCATTCTTTAAAATTAATTAAAAATCCACCACGAGTCAGTAGATTCAGATACAATTTTCAGACAAATTTGCGTATTTTTTCCCTTGTTCGAGAGTTTAAAAATTGAAATTGTACGATGTTTTGAAATTAATAAATTTACCATAAAAGGAAAAATTATTGCACAAGTAATTACCACCGTTGATATGACGTCAGCCTTATTAACGGGAATTTTCTGCTTTATATTATAGATTAGTATTTAATACATTCTGTTTGGCAATTTCAAAACTAAACTTTGATTATCTGCTGAGGTTTAATTCTTTGAGTAATTGAGGTTTTATACTCATAACTATATTTATAATTATACTAAGAAACTATCGTCCCCCGATTTCATTTCGTCATTTTCCATCTCTTTTATTTTATGGTGCAGTGACAATATACGGAAAGAGACATTATTATTATTAGTGTGTACAAGGCATTTTGCTGCAGCTGTTAAAAATATCATTTAAATTAAAAACATTTTGTTACATTTTACAATTGACAAACAAATAGCACATTTTATTTTATTTATTTATTTTTTTTATGGTGAGGGGGAGGGGGGGGGATATCGTTCGACATGGGAATACAATATAAGTACCATAATCCGCTTTGTCAATGAGAATTTAAAACGCTATTGTTTGGTTAGTATTTCAATACCTATTACATCTTTTACTTTCACCTTCTTGTCAGAAGATGGCAGCACCACCGAATGAAACATTAATAATATTTTCTACTAGTTGATCCGCCCGGCAGCATATAAACTACCTTTACATTCATAGAGCCCATGGAGAAATTTCCTCCCTCCTGATTGGTTGATTCCTTTTATGTGATTTGTGTTATCTCCATTATTCAAAACGCAAGACACTGAGGTTGAAAAAACGGGATTATGACAATTTCACGTATATTATCAATCAGTGGTGTGAAAGGGTGCGTCAACTACCTCTTTAACCACAAGGCTGCCAGTAACTCTTAAGCGGACTGAACTATTTGCATTTACGCAAATTTCTTGGTTGAGATAGTCCCTTCAGAGTCTCAGAGCAATGATAATAAATACCACATGTTCTTCATCTTTAGAAACTAAAAATGAATATTTTAACTTCCGTAAAAGGCACTTGCACACCTGCACTCTTTCTCTGTTTTGTTAAAATATTTCCTTTTTTAGAAAGCTTCTATAACGTTATCTTTTAAACATGAGTACTGAAATAGGAACAAATTCTATTTGAGACGAAATTGTTAAATTTTAAACTATTATATTAAGACTATTTTTTAAACATTATTATTAAAAGTGAATGTACTTAGGATTTATTATTAAGCTTGAATATTGGATATTGTTTCTTGAAAACACTTACGCCCGAAATAGCTGATAAAATTTCAACTAAAGCGTAAATGCCTTTAAAATTTAACACCGTTTTCACACATCTAATTAATGCCTAGTTTTTTTTTTAACTTTTATTTTATTTGCTCTTATATCTTATGTTTTTAAATAATGTAGAATGTGATTCTCACACCATCATTGAAGATTTATTAGGTTAATAATAAAAACATTTTCTTTTATTATTAATTAAAGGACATGTTTTGTGCTAATACTAACCTAGAATGGATTTATGAAGACTGAATATCATTGCATCAATGAATCATTACGGATTGCATCAAAGTTCTTTTTGTAAAAAAATTTCAATTTTTTTTTTTTTTTTTTTTTTTTTTTAGTCTGGTGTTCAAGTAATTCCACATGTTTTAACATTCAGAGAATTTTTCAAGAAAATAAGAAAAATAGACTTTAGGTGTTGATTTACATTATTTAGACTTTTATTTCAAACATGTATTTCATTTTATAAACAGGCACTTTTACCTTAAAACATTTGTTTGAGGGAGAAGAGACAAGGGATAATATACTACACATGAATCTGGAAATGTGTGAATCAATTTAAACCTATTATGCTAATAAATGGAACATTGACATAGGAATATTGTACAAAGTCACTTCTAATATACTCGTATGATTTCATTAAGTATATTTTGGACACTTTTAATGATATATTACTTTTAAATGCTAAAGGTGTAAAATTAACAACTATAATATAAATTAAAATAACTTTTATTAGTTGTTTTACATGTTTCGACTCTTTCTGAGTCATTTTCAAAAAAAAAAATGCGAATATTCTAAAGATGCACGACTTTGAAGTTATTATTTTCATATACTTTTTTAAAAAATTACGCACGTTATCAATTATTTTTATCTGATTGTTTATTTTCATATCTTTGACCATGGAGTAATTCTATCCACAGTTTCGGTAAATTAAAAGATGTCGCATCGTTACATATTGTATTTTTGCGCGTGAGTATCTCTATGGTTTCTCTTATTATGGATGGATAGTATAGACTAAAGGGAAATATTATTTTACTTTCATTGAAATTTATTTGGATGGTTTCTTCTTGATATAATCTTGCCAGGGCTGTAGTTTTTCTATTGTATTTAATATCAGCTATATGCTCTTTTTTTCTGCAATTAAATTTCCTGCTTGTCATGCCTATGTAGTAATTTTTGGATCCGTCTTCTTTAATAAAAGGTATTTCATATACTCCTGAATAATTCTCAAAATTAATTGGGTCAATTTTACTGCAAATGATATTCTTTAATTTCTTAGGTGGTTTGGCTATTAAGCAGATATTGAAACGTTTAAGGCTGTGTTTTAATTTTTCAAAAACGCTTGGATAATATTGCAGAGTATGAAGTTTGTATTTTTGCGAATCATATTTCTTTTCTGGTTTCTTATTATTGGTGATATCCATGATTAATTTATTAATATGGTGTACTTGAAATCCATTATTATAAGCAATTTTACGAATATTATCTAATTCATTATTCAATTTATTTTCAGTACATATTATAAAGGCTCGTCTTATGAGAAATCTGTAGGCTGAAATTTTGTATGTAAATTTCAGCCTACAGATTTCTCATAAGACGAGCCTTTACAATATGTACTGAAAATAAATTGAATAATGAATTAGATAATATTCGTAAAATTGCTTATAATAATGGATTTCAAGTACACCATATTAATAAATTAATCATGGATATCACCAATAATAAGAAACCAGAAAAGAAAGATGATTCGCAAAAATACAAACTTCATACTCTGCAATATTATCCAAGCTTTTTTGAAAAATTAAAACACAGCCTTAAACGTTTCAATATCTGCTTAATAGCCAAACCACCTAAGAAATTAAAGAATATCATTTGCAGTAAAATTGACCCAATTAATTTTGAGAATTATTCAGGAGTATATGAAATACCTTTTATTAAAGAAGACGGATCCAAAAATTACTACATAGGCATGACAAGCAGGAAATTTAATTGCAGAAAAAAAGAGCAGATAGCTGATATTAAATACAATAGAAAAACTACAGCCCTGGCAAGATTATATCAAGAAGAAACCATCCAAATAAATTTCAATGAAAGTAAAATAATATTTCCCTCCAGTCTATACTATCCATCCATAATAAGAGAAACCATAGAGATACTCACGCGCAAAAATACAATATGTAACGATGCTGCATCTTTTAATTTACCGAAACTGTGGCTAGAATTACTCCATGGTCAAAGATATGAAAATAAACAATCAGGTAAAAATAATAGATAACGTGCGTATTTTTTTTAAAAAGTATATGAAAATAATAACTTCAAAGCCCGTGCATCTTTAGAATATTCGCATTTTGTTTTTGAAAATGACTCAGAAAGAGTCGAAACATGTAAAACAACTAATAAAAGTTATTTTAATTTATATTATAGTTGTTAATTTTACACCTTTAGCATTTAAAAGTAATATACTATTACAAGGTGTTATAATTTATTATATTGTTACTTTTAATGATTTAAAGAAAAAAAATACAGACTCTGCGGTATATTTCAGACATGCAAGATATTTGGTAAAAAATAAAAATATCATAATAATTAAAAACTAAAACTTAGAAAGCATTAAACTGTATAAACATGCGTAGTTACTTTATCAAGTTGTGAAATTTTAAGTTGAATAAAAAAAAGGTAAAGATAAAATAATTTATGATACTATGAAAATTGATTGTTGAAACTGAAATAAATTCAGTTGACTACATAGATATTCTTCAAAAATTCTCTCAACGAAGTCATCGTTAAAATTTTTCTCAGATTTTCTGTAAATTAGAGTAATATAATTATTGTAAGTTATAGTAATGTTTTTATATGACAAGCAATTTCACCTCGAAGTACCAGAAAAATACCACTATTTACCACTTCGAATTATAATGAAAAATTGTTTCACTTCTGTTTGTCAGATTTATGTTCATTCGCACTCTGAATGTCTGAATTTCGGTAAAAATACTTGTGTAATAATGAAATTTGATTGTGTTGTAATGCTCAGATGAGCCGACATATATATGAATCCATTTTTGCTCGCAAACGCATGAGATTGGCAGATGCTGTTATTCAGAAACCATGTTGTTCGGGAACTGAATAGCTTTTCCATTCTTCGTTAAAAATAGAAGACCTGTCAGAAAAACTTGGTGAAAAATTTCGTTTTTAACAGAATTTCTGGATGCGACAGCCCGATAAAGGTCGTTGTGAGACAACAATTGCTTATAACTCAAGATATTCCCTTCTCGAAAAATGAAAAAATATATATTCGATTTTAAATCACTGAAATGTGCTAGAGTTTTGCATTATTGAATCGGGATTGTTTTTTTTTTCCTTCAGAAGCGCCTTAAAAGCAAGGTTCGTGATTTTTTTATTTAAAAAAAAAAATAAATCGAATTTTTTTAATTCGGATTTTTGTTTTATTTAATTCAGATTATTATTATTATTATTATTTAATAATACATTTTAAAGTAAAATAACCTCAGAGTAAACATACCTGTATGCTTACTCTGAGAAAATAACCTTTACAAAATCATTAAAATTAAAACTAAAATAGCTCTTTTAAATTTTAATTGAAAAAAAATACTCATTCACTTGGTTGATTTGAAATATTTTAATCATATGAATAATTAAATATTACAGTTACAAAAAATGGAGCAATAGAAACAGATTTAATTTGAAAAGGTGAATTATCTTTTACTTTTGAAAACATGAAATAAATAAAACGAATTATTTTGTGTTATATGATCACTTGCTTAAACTGAAATTTAACAAATATAATATTCACTTAATGAATTTTGAGAATGTATTATACATACATAAAAATGATCTCCGATGATGATTATATGTTACAAATTTCAATGGATCTGAAAAAAAAAATGTATTCTTTGTTATTAAAATATTTGAAAAGAAACCAATTTTCCAGCTGAGTTCCTGAGCAATTACTGAGTTTAGACTGAATCAAAGTTGGATTTATTTAATTTAAATTTAAAAAAATTAAATCAGGTTTTTATAAGACTATAAAAACTTTAGTTGTTAATTAGCTTACATTTATAAGTAACTAAAATTTAAATTATTTTTAACAGGAACAAAAAATCATGCGTTAAGCATAGATTATGAAACGCCTTCCAACACAATCAGAATACTGTAACAAAATTTCATAGATTCATAAGGTGAAATGTGATATCAAAGTAAACAATTCTCGAAAACGTATGTCATATTCGAAAACCCAGTTTCAGTAATTTTAAATTAATAATTGAAAAATATCTGATTTTTTTTTTTGTACATGATCAATAGATTTGTATATATGCCACACAATATGCTAAAATTTAGTTCAGTTAGGAAACGCACAGCAAAGCTCAAAAATTCCATTCTTCAATTTCGGTCAATGAAAGATAATGTACTCGACATCTTTTGCGCAGCCCTGTATATGATCTATAGAATTTATATACACCAAGCAATATGTAGAAAATTAGTTACATTTAAAAAAGCGTGCCACAACGGAAAAAACTCTTCTAGAAATTAATGTTCACAGACAGTACTGTACCGAATTATTTTGTATGTCCCTGTAAATGAACGATAAACGCTATGCTCTCTATAACCTATGATAAGCACTAGGACTTCCCTCAAAGGGATTAGTCTGAGTGATATTGCTGAGAACATATGGTTTACAATTACAATATAAAGAAAGAGAGCAAATTAAATGATAGAATTGCAAAATATCATATATAAATTCATATACACTGTTAAAAAAATAGAAAAGAAGTACCGTTCATCAGATGTGTTGTCATAATTTTTTTAACATGTGGCAAAGAATCTCATTTTCTTAAGCGCGTATTGAGCAAAACTTTATTAAAAAAAAAAAAAAAAAAAAAAAAACGCCGGATCTTTTAAAACGCCAAGCTTTTTAAAGTTACGTAATTGGATTTGCAGCCAATAGATTATTCTATCACGTGTGGCTTAACGCAAATTTAATTTCATTGTTGCACCTTTTTTTACTTTCTTCTATCTATAATAGAAGAAAGTATTGTAATCGAAATTTTTTTCGACTTCCGGTTTCCGACGGATTTACACGTTTTAGAGGTCAGAGATTCCGAAAAACATGTTTTTACAAAATGTCTGTCTGTCCGTCCGTCCGTCTGTCCGTCTGTGTGTCTTCATTGTACCATCTAAAAGTGTATGATGGTATGCTTCAAATTTAACCAAATTTTTTTTCTGTGTTTTTGGCTATGGGAAGCAGGTTCTGTCAGAATTTGGGGATATTTCGACGAAAGGGGGCGCTTTGATCGATATTTTTGTTCCATTTTCACTATTGTACCATCTAAAAGTGTATGATGTTATGCTTCAAATTGAACCAAATTTTTGTTATATGTTTTTGGCTATGGCAAGCAGGTTCTATCAGAATTTGGGGATATTTCGACGAAAGGGGGCGCTGTGATCGATATTTTTGTTCCATTTTCACTATTGTACCATCGAAAAGTGTATGAAGTTATACTTCAAATTGAACCATATTTTTTTTCTCTGTTTTTGAATATGGCAAGCAGGTTCTATTACAATTTGGGGATATTTCGACGAAAGGGGGCGCTGTGGTAGCCATTTAAAGATTTAAAATTAAAAAAGATGTGCAAATTTAAAAAAAATATAGAAATCCTAAAAAAAATTTTTTTTTAATGTTCGGCTTTGATCCGGAGAATCCGGAGCAATTTTTGTTTTGCTTCTATCTAAAAAAATGGCTGAAATAAAGCGGTTTGAAATTTTAGGGTGGCTGACATTTTCAAACAAGACAGCAGAATTCATCCATAAACGGGTTTAATTTATGAGTTTTAGTTAACATGGTTTCGGCAAATTTTCTTTCATTGTTGTAACTATTAATCCTATTATATGCTTATCATTATATATTTATATTCGCCAACGTCAAATTCTCGCCAAACTTGGCGACAGTTGGCGGAATATTGCCAAATTTGGCGACCAAAATAAGTTACCATAAATGAAACCAACTTGGCTGTAGAGAACTAATTTGGCGATATTCTCATTCAAATTCAATGTTGACGAGAATTGGGATTGAATCTTCTTTATTTAGGTTCCACGCATTTGAGCTTCGTGTTTTCCAGTAAAATTAGCTAAAATCATAAAACCAAGGAATAGGGAGGCTATCTGTTCCTGTCCAGAAGGACTTTTCGTAGTTTAGTATACATCGATTGTTCACATCCCTGTATCCCGACGATTCGCAAGCAGCTGACGTACAACAGAATGACGAAAAATATTGATTTTATTGGCGATGTGATAGCGAATTTTGAAGTATTAACATGACTGAGATAGAAAAAAGTTTTGGGATTGGCACATCCGACTAGTTGTGTGTGAATTTAAAATTTTTCTTCCTTGATTATATATCTATTATTTGTATAACTGTTTATAGAAACTGTTACACTTCAAACCACATTGCTAGCATGCTTTGCTACAAACCAGATTGCAAAACTGTAGTCTGAATTACTATTAAAGTATACAAAAAATCTTTCGATGACTTCTGTAAAATAACTTTTACATTAAATCTCCATATCGGCAAAATTGAAAAGTTATATATATTTCAAAGTTAAGCTTAACAGATACTTCTTGATTATTCTTTAGGATGCTCTGCCCATTGCGCCTTTACTGCGCCAATCCACAGACTTTTCTTTTGCCTGTCTGTCTGTCTCTCCACAATCTGTCTGTTTCCCTATCCGTTCTTCTGCCCGTCTCTCTAACCGATTGTCTATCTCTCTACACGTCTCGCTACCTGTCTCTATATTTCCCTACCGGTCTCGCTACCCGCCAATCTATTTCTCTAACCGTCTGTCTATCCGTCTAACTACTTGTATGTCTAGCTGCGTCTCTATCCACTTCGCTATCCATTTGTCTATCTGTCTCACAACTTGCTATCTGTCTCTCTACCCGTCTGGCTATACCTCTCTACCCATCTTCTTACCCATCTACTGTCTCTCTACTGTATACCCGTCTGTTTTTGTACCCGACTCGCTACCAATCTCATTACCCGCCAGTCAACTCGTCTCTGTACTCATCTCTCTACTTGTCTCTTTATCTACCACGCTACGCGTCTCGCAACCTTTCTCGCTATACATTCCTGTCTACCGGTGTCGCTACCCGTCTCGTGACCCATCTCGCTACCCCTCTGTCAACCCTCTTTTTACCTTTCTCTCTAGCCGTCTGTCTATTCGTTTTGCTACCCGTCAGCCTACCTATGTCACTGCTCGTCTCTCTACCCGTCTGTCTACCCGTTTGTTTACTCGTCTTTCTACCTCTCGCCACCTCTTCCCAATATTTAAACAATTCATTTAATATACAGAAGCCGTTTATCAGTTATTAAATGCAAACAGAAGTAATTTATCTAATAAGTGTAATCAGATGCAATTTTTTTTTTTAAATACATACATAACCTGAATAATAATTCATCAGTTTTGTGTTCATAGTTGTTTATATCAATTGACAGTAAATATCAACTTCTTAAACCTCAATTGTCTCAAGCTTTTTAAAAAAACCACAAGGTCTGTATAACTGCAAAGTACCCTGAGGGCTATATTAGCAACATGTTATTAAGTTAAGTGAAAGTTTCGTTATCGCGTTTGCAGCCAATTGCTTATGTCAGAAAGCGTGGCTTAACGCCATTTTAAATTCATTACTGTAACTTTCTTTTCTTTTCTTTTTTTTAAAGGGAAGGGGGGGGGGTAGGGGGGAGGATTTCAAATATATACATTTAAATTAAAACTTTTGTCTCCATGCCATTAGTGTTGTTTGTATTATTAACTAATACCTTGTAAACCGACCTTCATTTGAAACAAATGTAAAAGACTTCTTCTATAGTTTTTTTTGAAGAAACTTTCGTAATTGGGCCCAAAGCCAATCGGAGCATTTAATATCATTATTGTAACTCTTATAGAGTTAAAACAATATTGTTGCTAGCTTTACTCTTGTTTGAGACCAGCCTTGCCTGTGGATCTGAATGGGGAAATGTTTCGTATCCTATGTCGGTTGGCGAAAAAAAAATTAAATGCTGCCAAAAGGTAGTTTTAGCATCTTACAAAATTTTTCAAGAGAGCGGAAGCATGTTTTTCAAATACTATTTACAAACATACCTTTATTAAAGTTTGTTTTTGCACCATCTTAAAAATTTAAGCACGATGCTAAAATAAAATTTTATCGCCATATTCGATATTTTAATAAGTAATGAAAATACATAAACAAACTTATTTAACAAACCTAAAAGGCATTTTTGTGATAAATAATTGTTATTGTCAGGGGGGGGGGGGGGTAAATTGTAAACAATTAATAAACGGCTAGTAAATAATAAATAGCATTTAAAATCTAAAAATGGAGAAGTGGTCCGTATAAAAATGCAAAACATAACATTATACGCTTGATATATGTAAATCTTTTTTTATTTTTTAATATTTCCGAAGGCACAGATAAAAAGGTAAAAATCTCTTTTCCAAAAAGAAAATAGACCGAATAGAAAAGAATGCCAAATAGAAAATATACAAAATAGAATGCCAAATATACAAAATAGAAAAATATCTGCAAAAAAATATATTTACATAATACTACATCTGCAAAAAATGAGATTTAGAAAAAGTAAGCCAAATCCTGCAGATCCCAACAATCACATCGAAAACCTTATCACCAAAAAAGAACTCGCCAAATCTTACGGCATAGGAGATGGATTTTTCCCTCTGAATTAGTTTTTTTCTTGTACGATGGGTGATTATAATATAATTGTTTCATTTCACATACTACATACCGTTTGATATATTGGAACTTTTATGTTATCCTGGCGCAGTTGATAAATCGCCAAATATTGTTCCTATAACATTTTCATATTGAATTCATTTATTTAAATATAAACCTTTCACTCATTTAATTAAAACTACATGCCTTTCATTAATCCCATTTAAAATTTTAAAAAGAGAAAAAAAAAAGAAATATTGCCATAAATCAAAACCTTTTATTTAAACACCAAAGATTTTTTTTTTTTATTTACACACGCGAAATAAAAAAAGCTGGTATTGCTGAGATTTGTGCCAAATCTCTAATTCCAAGTCTACCAAGTTATTGCGGGGTTTTTCTTTCAAACAGGAAAAAATCCAGATTAATTTTCGATTTCTACTAAATTGAAATATATTTTATTGTGCTGAATATTAGTGCGTGCATATTTTTTTGCTCCATGTACTCCATGAACTTTTCAATTCCGATTGTCTACGAAAATCTCCAATCGGTGAAAATGACGTACGCACAAAATTTCGTGACGTATGTACTTTAATTGTGATTTTTTATCTATTTTTTAATATAATTTCCAAACGGTTTGACATTTATTCTTGGTAATAAATAGACGTCGTTGTCACCTTTATAGGTACCTGCTGTAAAAATTTGAACGAAATCCGTTAAATATTTTTTGAGTTATGCTTGACGAAAGGTTTTAATATCCATCGTAGCTATATATGGGGCAAAGTAATACTGCGCTGTGTATGAGTCTTCGTTGCACTCAGACAATAAAAATTGTAATACAACTCAGTGATATATATCAATTTCAATATGTGTGAGATACATTAACATCATTAAAATACACCGCAAACGATTTTGCCTCATTCGACCCCATGCGATTTCGACCGTAATGTAAAAGAATTCTTTTGAGTGTGCCTGTAAATGAACTATAAGTGCTACATACTTCATTTTCAATACCGAACATGCCATAGTTGACCTCAATGACATATATCAGTTGCGGGGAAATCCGAGTATATTTACGAAAGTTGGAGCTCGGACGGACAGACAAACCGAATGAATAAACACTTTTCAACTTTGTTGGAAAATGTTAAAAATATACATAAAAACATTTCAGACTGTTACAAGCCATGAAATCCTTTTATTTTCCAAACCTTTGCATAAATAAACTTACATCAGGATATTGAACCACTTGTTATTTACATGTGGAAGTAATGAGATATCTACATAAATTTAATAAAAAAAAACTTTTGAATGCCCTATATTTATTTATTCTAATGTTTCCCATATCCTCACAGAATGTCTCCATGTTTTTGTATTAAAAAAATTACATAAGATTTAGATGTTTTTTAATAGATAAATATTCATTAATCTTTTAACGTTTTTCATATAAGATTCTTTATTTTTAAATTGGGATTTTTATTTTAAAGAGTGATATTTGATTTAAATAAAATTAAAAATCATGGATTTTGAATTCTCAGTCTCTCCGTTTCCTTAAATTTACAAACTTTTTATTACTATTATTTTTTCAAAACATAATATTTATTACAAAATATCTTGATCTAAATTTGAAATAAAATTTTTACTAAAGTTATTTTACATCAATGATTAAGAAAAAAAAAAAAAAAAAATTCATCTTAATCTTAATCTTAATCTTAATCATCTTAATCTTAAAATCAATCTGATTTAAATCAACAAACCCCGCTTAAAAGTGGTGTGAATTTGTTTCCCAGATTCAATTTAAAAAATCGAATACATTATTTTTTTATGAATTGTTATATTTTACGTGCATTTTGAAGAGGTTATGCTTTTTATAATTAAATTAAGTAAGCTAGATTAAATACTAAAACCAGTGAAACAGAACGTATGTAAAGCGGAAAACTTTTTTAAACGGAAAATTTCATGGTCTCGGGGAAAATAATATAAACTATAAGGAATAGTGTACCTGCTAAGATGAAAACCTGTCTATAGTGGAATTTTATTCGGTATCTTGTGAGTTCGTCTTAAAAGATTTTATTGTTTAAGAGTTTTAAAATTATAAATATGCCTGAAAGAAGAGAAAAAAAACACATTTTAACATAGCTAAAAACTTTTTACTTCAGTTTGTCTGTCTGCCTGTGCTTCAATTTTCGTAAATATGATTGGATATTCACAAAATTCATGCTCTGATAATGAGGTTTACTATACCATTCTTCGCTATTGAAAATGAAATGTATTTTAAAACATTTATTATTATTTTAAACGGGACATATGAAAGAATACCAATACATTATCGTTTATTGATGGTTTTACCATTTTTTCCAGAAAAAGACAGAAAACAGAACAAAAACAGAAAACAGATATGCAATGTACTGTGTGCAGTATTTATACGTCCTAGAAAATACCTCATAATTTTTTTTAAATAATACAGTGAGCAAAGCCTTTGTCTTATATGTTACATCATATATACACAGATTTTTTTTGTTGTTGTTTAATTTTGGCAATGTTAATTTTGTATTTCTATATTTCCTATTAGGATAAAGTATATTAACATTACATTCATCTTTTTTACTGATTTGTTTTAATAATTATTATTTTTTAATGATTTATATGAAAGATTACAGCTGTTTTTGCTTATGATATATATATATAGTACATTAATTAATTTTATTATCTAAAATCCCCACAACCGCATTTTTTTTTTTTTTTTTTTTTTTTTTTTTTGCAGAACTGAAAATGAAACAATTTTCAGCAATTTAAAAGCAAAAAATTTTTTTAATGATTATTTATTATTATTGTTTTAAATCAGTTTCGCGCATTGTTTTGTTATTATTACATAGTTAAATCGATTGACATAATATATATAGAGTAAATTCTGGCTTATTTGGAAGTGAAAAATTCGAACAAAATAAAATAAAGAGAGAGTAAAACAAAACATTGAACATAAATGACTACATTTTGCAAACTTAAACTTTCGAAATTTTACCTATAGTTTTTTCACTAATTTGACCATGTTTCAAAAAATATATATTCTCAACAAATTATGCACTTAACTTAAAAAAAAAAAATCCTTAACGACAGCTATTTAATTAACACATTAAAAATAATCAAAATGTAAACACATAAATAGTATTAAAATAGCCATAAATATCAGACCACAATAGATTTCACCGAAGATAGTGAATACAGTCCATTTTAAACGTTTGTTGAAATGAAATTCATAGTTGCTAATGTTTTTATCAGAATTTATCTTGAAGTGTTATATTACGCTTTTAACACATAAAATATTAAATTAAGCAGATATTTCAGAAATATTTTGGCAACTAAGGCGGAAAAAAACATCTTTTAAGAAGAGTACGAAAAAAAAAAAAATTTAATTTTATGAGGAGATTTTTTAAATGTACGGTGCATTCTTCTACTCCCATATCTTTAATATTGGCGAGGAGAATTAGAGAGCTGACTGAGAAACCCCCTTAAGAATATTTTCAAATCCAAACTAGCTACTTTACGAAATATTTTTTAATTTACTTTTGTTCGGAAACTTGTGAAATTGGCAAGTGTTCTTAATTCAGAAACTTTGTAATCAAAAGGCGTTTTCCATTTTTTGGTAAAGGCCAAAGATCTTTCAGAAAATACAGCCAAAGTCAGCGTTTTGAATCGAATTTCCGACGCCGCAGCACAAGAAAGGAGAAAAACGTGTTGTCACGTGGCAAGAATCGCTTATAACTCGATAAATAATTTATTTATCAAAAAATGGATGACTATGATAAAATGGATGACATAAAAGGGATGACAAAAAATGGATTCCAAATTGTTTCAATACCCTGCTAATTTTATGCCTTTACGTTTAAAAATGAGTCACAAAATGCGTCAGAAAGTTTCGTGCTGTTAAGCATATTATTTGAGAACCATTTTAACGGAATCTTGGGATATCATTGATGAGGAAATAAATAAACAAATGTTCTAAAAAATGTTTGTTCAATTATATTTTTTACATAATATATTTCTTGTTATTTTTTAGGCCACACGAAATTTATTATGGTTTTTGCTCATGATACAAAAAGCTGAATTGTTTTTAGTTATAATTTTTATAAAACTTTTATATGCAGAATGATTTTTTTTTTCTGTGATTTGCACTTTGAAAACAGTAGAGGCTGTGGAGTTTATCTATAAGAGGAACTGACATTGAAGAATGAATAATAATGGATGGGAGGGGGGTTGTGATACAGATGTCTTTTAATGAGCAAAAATATTTCTTCGCTTTATCTCCATTCGAGGGGCCCGTATATCAAGGATTGTTTGTAAAGAAAGACGAGTAAGGATTGAATCTGGCTACCTTTCTTATTTACAAGTCGCCAGGCTGTTAATTGCTTTTTTGCCTCCCTCATTTCCCCCTACCCCGTGAAACTGTCAGTAAGTCGAAAAAACTGCTCAAGAAGTTTTTTTTCCCTTTTTCCTGAAATGGCTGCCTTTCCGGATTAATCATATTGACCGTAACATATATATATATATATATATATATATATATATATCATTATATATATATGTATATATATCATATATATATATATATATCATATATATATATATCATTCTATCCCCGACGTTGTCGGCAAAAATAAACGAATTGAAACTCCCTGCTCATTTACGCTTACTGTAAGATTTAAATTTAAAAAAAATCAATTTGTCTGTTAAACATCAATTTAAAGAATCCTTTATCTAAATATGAACAGAAAAAATTAACAACCTTAACTCTTTTACCGCTTTTTTACAAAACTAATATTTTACAAATTATAAAGATATTATGGTTACATTTACATCTTATATAAGCATAAGCATAGATTAAATCTCTTTCCCCGCTCTTTCTTAGATTAAATTGAAAAATATACACCCCCACTCCCACATACTCTAATTTTTTAAAAAAGTTTTTGAACAATTACAAAGTAAAAATCAGAAAAAAGCGATTAATGAAAAAAATACAATCATAATATCGTGCGTTTATGTACCAAGATAAATTTTTATAGTTTTCAAATAAGATTTAAAAAAGGGGGGATAGGAAAAGAAAACCCACTTTTCCTTCTAAAAATGCTGAATATTTTGTTAAAATTGTCAAAAAGGAAATTTGGTTAAAAATATTTTTTTTTATAAATAAATCTAAAAAACTAGAATTTTAAATATTTTATATGTATGAATGTATAAATTTCTTACGCAACACATTTTTGAAACTGATTTAAAAAAACAGATATAATCATAAAAATAAAAATAAAAAGTCACAAAAAACGAATGTTGACAAAAAAAAAAAAAAAAAAAAAAAAAGCAAGCGACAGTTTAATATTAAAACACCAGATGGCGCCACTACATATTTTATCACCTGGTGTTCCGTTTAATTATTGTTTTATAACACAGTTACATTTTGTGGAAATCTGTTTTAATTACACATTGGATAAAAACTGAGTTAGATTAAAAGTTTGCATGTTAAATTAGGATTCACTTAAATACAAAAATAAAAATCAAGAAAATAATAATTATATAATAGCGCATAAATTCACTATTGGCGTCAATAGAACTTTCAAAGACCTTAGACACCACAAAGACGAAATAGAAACCCACCAATCAGGAAGGAGGAAATTTCTCTGTGGGTTCTATGAATGTAAAGGTAGTTTATATGCCGCCCGGCATTGCCCAGTCCCGTGAAAAAAACCAAAAAAAACCCCGAAAACACTCTAAAAACCGTTGCAAGAAACGTTTCTTTGCTAACCTTTCGTAGTGAAATATATGAATAAATAAATAAATAAGTTAACTATCCGAAAATGTCCAACAGTGACATTCGGAAAAAAGTTAAAAAATTTACACCACCTGAGTTCTTAAACAGTTAAAAATAAAATGCATCCGGCAAAATATAAAAGAAACAAAAAAAATAAGATTTTTGTTAAAAAAAAAAAAAAAAAAAAAAAAAAAAAAAAAAAAAAAAAAAAAAAAAATTTTTTTTTTTTTAAATAAACTTTAAAAGGGATTTCTTTAAACCGTGAATAAAGAGCTTCTTATCTAAAATACAGAGATTTATGTATAGAGCATAATGAACTAAATTAATATTATTATCATCATTATTGTAATTTGAAGAGTAGCGGAGAGGACGCCATTATCTCTTTCAGATAAAGAAATAATGGAGAATTTTTCTTTATATTTATTGCTAATTATTTTTTTTCTTGAAAATATATATATATATATATATATATGTGGTAACAAACTTCGAAATGAGTAAAAGTGATTTCTTTCGTTTTTGTTAATAAGCTAATAAAGCGTTGTGCGTCGAGTGGTCATATTAGAAATTAAAATACTCCATTAAAACTAAAGTAAGCTTTTCAACTGAATAAGTTACCACTCATCTAAGCGGAACTTTGTGTTTTTTAGAATTTATAGAACACAGTAATAAATGATAGTGGATCACTGAGCTCCAAATATAACAGATCTGTCTTCCTAATGCCCAACATGATTTCCAGTGGTCAGCGCGGAAGGATACAGTGACGATAATTTTAGCTCGCATTCATGTCAAAACATGCTGTCTATCGTATTCCCTTACATTTTACATTATTAGTAAATTATTCATGAATTAGATAAGCATGGCTTAGTTATAAAAGCATAAATTAGGATAATAGTAAATGAGAATACTAATATCTGACATTGACAACACGGACTATTTTTAACACTTTCCAACCTAGTTGAAAAGTGTTTATGACTTCGGTTTGTCTGGCCGTCTGCCGTCTGTCCGTGCTCTAACTCCCGTAAATATGCTCGGATTGCTTTGCAATTTTTATATGTTATTGTCGTTATATATAGCACGTTCCCTATTTCAACGGAAGTGTGTAGCACTTATAGTTTTTTTACAGGGACGCAAAAGAATTCCGTTACATTACGGTATATGGGGAAAAATCAATTGCGGTTTATTTTAATGATGTTACACAATTGCAAACACACTGTAATTGATATATATCACTAAGGTGCATTACAAGAAGCTTAGTATGGAATAGGGTGTGCATAGCACTTATAGTTACTTTACAGGGACAGTCAAAAGAATTCCGTTACATTACGTCTATGGAGAAAAATCGTCTGCGGTTTATTTAAATAATGTTTCACTATTTTAAACGCATTGAAATTTATATACATCACTAAGGTGCATTACAAGAGGTTTACTATGTGGTAACAAGAGTGCATTACAAGAGGTTTACTACAGAATAGTGCGTGTATAGCAGTCATCGTTCATTTACAGGGACACACAAAAGAATTCTCTACTGTCTGTTAACAATAATTCCTGGAAGTGCGTTTTAAGTTACTCAACGCGATTTTAAATTTAACTCACTTTTCGTTTATTACGTGATGTGTATAAATTCTGTAGATCCTATACAGGGAAATACAAAAGTTCGCGAACACATTTCCGTTTATTGACAGAAACTCCAGAAGGAGAATTTTAAACTGTGCTACGCGTTTCTTAACTGAACTAAAATTTAGCATCCTATGTAGTATATATACAAATCTATAGATCATATACAGGGCTGAATAAAAGTATTCGGATATTTTTCCGAATATTGTATACGTTGGAAATTCCTGAAATTATGTTTTTAAATAGGTTATGCGTTTTTCAAATTGTTTACTTAGATGTTATCTCTCAGCTTATTAAACGGTAATGATTTGTAAAATTATTTTGGAAGCGTTGGAAAGTGTTACATAATCTATGCTTGACGCATGATTTTTCGTTCTTGTTTACTTTTGCCTTGCAAGCTTCATTTGCCTTTCATGCTTCTGACTGCTGATTCTGAACTTATGTTATATATAGAGCTCAGTTACAGTGTCTAGAATAATAGTTCTAGACACTGTAGCTCAGTGTAGTGGATCAGCTAGTAGAAAATATTATGAATGTTTTATTCGGTGCTGCTGCCATCTTCTGACAAGAAGTTTGGTTAAATATATGAAGACCTACCTATATGTTCAATTCATGCATATGCTTATTTCAATGAAGCAGTTTGTTCATATTATTCCTATTATGCGATACTCTCTTTGCACTTGCATGTTGTCATAGTCCTGTGTAGGAAAATATGTTAAGGCTGTTCTCAAATTCAAATTGACTCATTCCTGAATTTCTGTTTCTTTTAAATGTCAACGTATAGAATTTGCATGTGTTCTTATTCGGAAAATATCAAATTTAACAGTATTCTCTAGTTTTTGATAAAGACAAGGGAACTTTCAGAAATTGTAGCAAATATGGCATTTTGAACTAAACATCCAGACGCAACAAGCACTGAACGGTATGGTAATCACGTGACAGCAATCGATAACAGTTCAAAATATGACGCATTTATCGAAAAATAAAAGTCGTCATTCGGTTTAAATTTGTTCAACAGTTATACCTTCCAGTTTCTGCCCACCAGTGACAAGGAGGTTCTGCTCTCAAAACTGGTAGACGAGAGGTGTTGAGTTCAAACTGAATAGCGCACGTCAGCCTAATCGTTCAGAGTTTTCCGTGGTTTGCTTCGAACCTTGGATAGCCATGCATAAATACGTGTTAGGTTCCCTTAGAAAGACCTCAACGGATGGCACTCCCCTTTAGGGCATATATCCCTCCTGAAAATCGGCCGTCAAACATCAACCAACCAACCTCCAGTTTCTTACGTTTACGTGTAAAATGAGTCCGCGATGCGTCAGAGAGATTCTCTTCGTTTGTCGGGGAAAATATTTTTTTGAAAACTGCCTTCATATGTATCATTCTGAATGCGTATTTTAATCGATTTACATCAGTAATAGAGCATATATATCACGATAATTGATTTGAAAATATTCACTTTCTCATCCACCGTTCAAAATCTCCAGTAAACTGTCCAGTCATCCAACAGTTTTTATAGATAACGGTTACTTGATCATAATTCAAAACATTCTCATTGGTCTGAATAGTGATAGATTACGATCATCTAAACGTTTGCTATAAAAACGTTTGATTGACTGGAGATTAGCTGCATATTTTCAACGGTGTTGCTTAGAATAGAGCTAAATTAAAAAAAGTTTAATAATAAAAAGTTAAATTATGTTTATATAGTTTAACAATATAAAATAACGGTAGATTTTTCTTATCAAAGTTAACTAAAACAAAGATTCTTTTATTGACACACACACACACACACACACACACACACACACACACACATACTTATATATATATATATATTTGCATGTAAGAAACAAGGTATATCCTTACTTTCATATAAATTCAATTTCTCAAATCATTATAAACTACCTTTAATATTTTTATGCATAAATTTAATAAATTTCCTACAAAATTCTGAGTTATTTGCTATAAATCCAAAAGTTTCAACAGGTAATTTTTATGACATTGCAATTTATATATATAATTTTTAACCTATTGCTATCTGAAGTTTTATTTTAAAATATAATATTACTTGATCATAATTTAAAACATTCTCATTGGTCAGATTAGTGATAGATTACGACCATCTAAACGTTTGCTATAAAAACGTTTGACTGACTGGAGATTAGCTGCATATTTTCAACGGTGTTGCTTAGAATAGAGCTAAATTTAAAAAAGTTTAATAATAAAAAGTTAAATTATGTTTATATAGTTTAACAATATAAAATAACGGTAGATTTTTTTTTATCAAAGTTAACTAAAACAAAGATTATTTTATTGATACACACACACGCACATACACACACACATACATATAGATATATTTGCATGTAAGAAACAAGGTATATCCTTATTTTCATATAAATTCAATTTCTTAAATCATTATAAACTACCTTTAATATTTTTATGCAAAAATTTAAAAATTCCTACAACATTCTGAATTATTGCTGTAAATCCAAAAGTTTCAACAGGTAATTTTTATGACACTGCAATATACAGTAGGTGCCGCTTAATGTGATCTCTTTGGGACCGATGCTATTTGATAACAATAACCGACTGATAACAATAAACGAAAAGTAACAAGAAACACAAAATTTTAATTTTACTACTAACATTTTTTTTTTTTTTTTTTTTTTTTTTTTGCAGCTACAAATTAAAAAGACAACGACGATTTATCCAAACACAACAAATCGTTAAAATAGGTCAATTAAAAAAGTCATCCAAAGTTGCCTGCCTTGTTTTTTGTCTCAACAAATTATTGATAAAACTTTCATACCTGTACTGTTCACGAAAATTCTCAGCAGTACCTCTGTGTTGCACCCCGAGTGCCAAAACACGGAGAGCTTCTCTCATTTCAGTAGCAGTTGGAGGATTCTCAACAAGGTTTCCAGCTTTGGCTTCATCTTCATCATTTTCTTCGATAGAACAAGATACAGCACGGCATACATCTTCATCGGTTATTGTTGTAGCCACTTCGGCGTTCTCATCTATATATAGACATCCATTCCGCAAAGTCATTTTCAGTCATATCGTATGGTACGAGTACTGTTTCCTCGAATTCCGGTACGTCCATACCTTCGTCCGTTTTAACGAACACACCGTGCGAGAAACAGTTCTTAACTATTTTTTCGGACACTGGATCTCATGACATTGTCAAAAGATGCTGGGCTTGAAGGAGATTTGTCTTCTTTGCTAAAGCGTTTACACTCAGTTTTTCCGTACCTTCCATATTTTCCAAAACCCTCATGCGCATTTCTCTACGGTAATATGCTTTCATCGTACGAATTATTCCTTGGTCACATGGTTGTATAAGTGCTGTTGTATTGGCAGGTAAGAAAGTGATTTTTATATGGTTTAATGTGACATTTACATCGTGGGCTTGGCAGTTATCGATGAGTTCGACGATATTGTGATCTAATTCTTTGTCCCACTTTAGAAGCCATTTGCTAAATAGAGCACTTGTCATCCATGCTGTTTTATTTGCAGCATAATCAACAGGCAATTTCTTGACATCCTTAAAGCATCTTGGTTTTTGGCTTTTTCCTATAACAAAAAGTTTCTTCTTCTTTCCAGACATGCTCGCACAACACAGAACAGTTATACGTTCTTTTGAAACCTTACATCCCTTAGAGCTCTCGTTTTTAGGTGCGTTCATAATTATATAAATACGTAGCACCTATTGTCGCCGCTTGGTCCGTCCGTCCGTCCGCATATAACAACGCAAAAACTACCCAACCGAATGGTTTGAAATTTTATATATATTATCTTTGCAAAAATTTGTCGTGACATTTCAAATTTTATGAAAATCGAATCAAAACTTTAGGAAATATTAATAAAAATATTTATTAAGAAATGTGAATTATTTAAAAAAAAATCGGTGCTTTTTTGTTATAGGAGCTTCCGAGGTTTAATCGTCAAGCGACCGAGATATTTTTTTTATGACAGAAATTAATCTGCAGACGATATAATTCATTTCACAGAATTAAAAATCAAAAAGATCTGAATATTTATATAACTAGCTATAGCACGAACGCACCTCATTTGTCACGTTTGACGTTCAATTTCCAACTTGTTGAATAGATACATGTGTTCTGGCAAGGCGCGAAAATAAAGTCCAGTCTCATCAGCATTGTAGATGTTTTATGGTGAGTAATCAGCGATTATTTTCGGCCATTCCTCGGAAATCCATTTCATTACGGCTGGAAAATCAGCATCATTTTCTTGGGGACGCTGATTAACATCCCCATGATATATGCCCCCATACGTCATTTTTACGTCACGAGAAAAGGGGATATAAATCCAGTGCTTGAGCATTTCACTTTTCACAAAATCCTGATTAATGTCCCCCTGATATATGCCCCCATATCTGAAAGGAACACAAATGTAAAGCTAGAGAAATTTCGTTTCGTTGAGAGCCTGATTAACGTCCCCAGGATTTATGCCCCCATACGTCATTTTGGCGTCCCAAAAAATGGGGGTGCAAATCCGGTGTTCGATCATTTCACTTTTCAAGAAATCCTGATTAATGCCCCCATGATATATATCCCCATATCAGAAGGGGGCACATATCCAGTGATAGAGAATTTTCCTTTCATTGAGAGCCTGATTAATGTCCCCCTGATTTAAGCCCCCGTACGTCATTTTGACGTCACAAAAAATGGGGGCACAAATCCAGTGCTGGAGCATTTTACTTTGGACGAAATCCTGATTAACACCCCCATGATATGCATCCCCATACGTCATTTTGATGACGTCACAGAAGATATCACGTCACAGAAGACGGGGACTTAAATCAGGGGGCACAAATCCAGTACTAGAACATTTTATTTCGTCGAGAATTCCTGATTTACGACCCCATGATATAAGCCCCCATACGTCCTTTTTATGTCGCAGCAAAGGGGATTCAGATTTCATGTAGGATAGGCAACTAGAGTTTTGCACGGGCAGGAATTTCCAATCCGATCCCGGGGCAAAAATTTAATGTTCGACCCCAAAAATTTTTGTGTTAAAAAGAAATAATCTTGCGTAATCACGTGTTCAACGTTTTCTGGCGTTTCCATTACCTGCGATTTTATTTTGTTAAGCTGATCATAATTATCAGACCAGAATTATAATTAGTAAGGTTAACTGGGTGAATTAGTCCTTCCAGCTTCTCCAGGATGGCATAATTGCAAGATCATTGGCGGCTTCAGCCAGGATATCCTTGGTTCGAATCCTAGCCTGGACATTTTTCGCCCAGTTCGAAAAATTAAATCTCATATGATTTATTTACCTATTCTAATAATTGTATTTTAAAAAAAAAAAAAATGATTCTTGTATAATTACGTGTCCAGCGTTTTCTGACGTTTCCATTACCTGCGATTTTATTCTTTTGAGCTAATTCATAAATATCAAACCAGATTTATAATCAAGAAAGTTAACTGAGTGAATTAGTTCTTCCAGCTTCATTCAGGATGGCTCAGTTGGTAGAGCACTGGCGGCTTCAGCCAGAATATTCCTGGTTCGAATCTTGGCCTGGACATTTTTCGCCCATTTAGAAAAATTAAATCTCATATGATATATCAATTATTCTAGGGAAAATCGGGGAAATGTTTTGCAATAAAGAAAGTAAACATTGTTTACGCAGACGGCATAAAGCTGTTTCTATCCCACTTGCTACAAATTAGAGTATAGATATAGAATTAGATATTGTTTGTGAGGCATGATTGTGAATAGATTTTTTTCCGTAAATTGTTTTAATAGTTCCATATTCAAAATTAGCAAATTTTGAATTTTGATTATGTTTTTGTCATTAAAATGTTAAATGTAGCATTATTATTATTTTCCTTCACACTAACACACTAAATAAATTAAGTATGTAATTTCATATATTGGACTGGACAATAATCAAATGCTTATATATATTACAATTCTTAAAAAAAAAAAAAAAAACTGTGAATTTTGTAGCACTTTGTAAAATAATTAATCAAACAAAACTTAGGGTTTTTTTTATTTATTGTATAGTAAAAGAAAAAAAAATGTTAAAGAATATTTACTGCTGTTTTCAAGTCCAAAGAAGCAACTTTCTGCTAGGTGACTGCCTGGGACAAGAAAAACAAAGCGGGTGGAAAATACACAAAATAAAATACTTAATGATAACTTGATATATATCTATATATATATATATATATATATATATATATTAAGAACATATCAATTGCTGAGGTGTAGAAATATCTCACTCAGGGTGAAATGGCTAGTAAAACCGCCCCTGCTCTTACACCCCTCCCCCTTTCCCACAAATTATTTTTCCTCGTCATTTTGCCATTTCTAAACCAAACAAGTTGGAAATTGTACGTCAAACGTGACAAATGAGGTGCGTTCGTACAATAGCTAGTTACATAAATATTCAGATCTTTTCTGATTTTAAATTCTGTGAAATGAGTTATATCGTCTGCAGATTAATTTCTGTAATAAAATAAGTATCTCGGTCGCTGGACGATTCAACTTCGGAAGCTCCTATAACAAAAAAGCACCGATTTAAAAAAAAAAAATCAAATTTCTTAATAAATATTTTTATTAATATCTCCTAAAGTTTTGATTCGATTTTAATAAAATTTGAAATGTCTCGACAAAATTCTGCAAAGATAATATGTTTTAAATTGCAAACCATTCGGTTGGGTATAGTTTTTGCGTTGTTATATGCGGACAGACAGACAGACGGACGGACAGACAGACGGACAGACAGACAGACGGACAGCCAGACAGACGGACGGACAGACGGACGGACCAAGCGACGACTATAGGTGCTACGTATTTATATAATTACGAACGCACCTAAAAAAGCCATTTTTTTTTCTTTTTAACACTTTCCAACCTAGTTGAAAAGTGTTTATGACTTCGGTTTGTCTGCCGTATGGCCGTCTGTCCGTGCTCTAACTACCGTAAATATGCTCTGATTTCTCTGCAATTTTTATATGTCATTGTCGTTATCTATAGCATGTTTCCTATTTAAACGGAACTGTGCAGTACTTATAGTTTTTTGACAGGGACACTCAAAAGAATTCCGTTACATTACGATCTATGGGGAAAAATCATGTCCTGTTTATTTTAATGATGTTACGCAATTTCAAACACATTGTAATTGATATATATCACTAAGGTGCATTACAAGAAGCTTAATATGGAATAGGGTGTGCATAGCACTTGTAGTTACTTTACAGGGACAGTCAAAAGAGTTCCGTTGCATTACGTCTATGGAGAAAAATCGTCTGCGGTTTATTTAAATAATGTTGCACTATTTTAAACGCATTGAAATTTATATATATTACTAAGGTGCATTACAAGAATCTTACTACAGAATAGTGTGTGTATAGCAGTCATCGTTCATTTACAGGGATACACAAAAGAATTCTCTACTGTCTGTTAACAATAATTCCTGGAAGTGCGTTTTAAGTTACCGAACACGATTTTAAATTGAACTCACTTTTTGTCTATTACATGGTGTGTATAAATTCTGTAAGTCCTATACAGGGAAGTACAAAAGTTCGCGAACACATTTCCGTTTATTGACAGAAACTACAGAAGGAGAATTTTAAACTGTGCTAAGCGTTTTCTAACTGAACTAAAATTTAGCATCCTATGTAGTATGTATACAAATGTATAGATCATATACAGGGCTGAATAAAAGTATTCGGATATTTTTCCGAATATTGTATAGGTTGAAAACTTCTGAAATTATGGTTTTAAATATGTTGTGCGTTTACCAAATTGTTTACTTAGATGTTATCTTTCAGCTTATTAAACAGTATGATTTGTAAAATTATTTTGGAAGCTTTGGAAAGTGTTACATAATCTATGCTCGACGCATGATTTTTCGTTCTTGTTTTTTTACATTTAGATTACGGGCATAGAAACTGCGTGGTCGTGTGACTGCACGGAAACCTAAAAAATAAGGTGTGGAAAATTCACAAACTAAAAAGTAATATCTTAAGGTGATTCTTAAATTCCTTGCTGAAGAACATGAAACTTTCTGACTCATTTTTAAACGTAAAAAAAATAAAATTGGCATGTCTGACTATGGAGGTGAATGGAAATTGTAAATAAATTACTTATTGAGTTAAAACGATTGTTGTCACTCGACGAACATTTTTCCCCTTTTCCGCTTTGCCGCAACAAGAAATTCTATTTAAACCGCCAACTTTGACAGTATTTTCTCAAAGAAATTCCTGTCTTTACCAAAAATAGAAAATGCCATTCGATTATATAATTTCTGAATAAGAGCATCTCTCAATTATTTGATTTACACTCAATTACTATTAAACGTAATCTCCGGAATTTAATTACATTTACTTCACCGAGAAAAGATAATTCACAGCGCTGTATTTTTAAAATAAGATTAAGATTTCCATACAAATTTAGTTACTGAAAATTATCTATTTATTATTATCATGAGAGACGACAGTATCTCGAGTGACGCAGCAAAAACCGAAAACCGAATGCCCAAAACCGAAGATTTCCGTCACTCTATATATACGCCTAGAAGGACATCAAAGAGAAATCAAAACGCCGACATTTAATATCTCAGCAAATATGAGGCATACCGTTTTGATTTTTTCACATTAGTCTTATATCTATGGTCTAATTCAATCCTGAAATGCAGTAGATTTTAAGAAATGGAAGTCCATTTTTAACTAAATTTGGGTAAATGTAAGACCCCTGAAAATTATCTCGAAAATGGCTCGGGCAATTTTATTTTATTAAATATTAGTTCAGAATCTTATTATGAAAAATAGGACCTTTCAATATATTCTTTACATTAAATAACTTAAAGATATTATATATTTATAATTTAATTACATTATTATTTATTATATTATATTATTATATAATATTATTATATTATATTACATTATTATTTATTATATTATATTATTATATAATATTATTATATTATATTACATTATTATTTATTATATTATATTATTATATAATATTATTATATTATTTTACATTATTATTTATTATATTATATTATATTGTACTATTATTATATTATATTATTTTTATATTAACCATTATTTTAAAGATATTATTCAAAGATAATTATTTTTTTTTAATTATACTTTTCTTGTTTGTTAACAAGATGAAAAAATAATGAATTAAAAAAATTCTTAAAAAATAATAAATATTTATAATGTTTCTTCGGTGAGTACCCTTAAACCTTTCCATTTATTATATGACATCATAAGCATTTTATGACAATCACATTTATATAGCTTATTGCTTCTTAATGCTGGAGCCAAAAGGTTCATTTTTTCCGGGTGTTTGTTTCTGACGTGTCGCTTTAAAGACTCGTATAAACAATCACTCTCTCGCTGCACAACTTTAAAGTTGAGTCTTGGACTGCTCTCCCTGGGCCACCACCCTCATATTTTTATTGGGGCCCTAGGGTTCTTTTTTAGCATTTCTTTAAAATTTTATTCTAATGATTAATTTATACCGTATGCTTGGTTTCGACTAATTGACATTTTCATCAATAACCACGAAAAAGTAATGATATCAGTACAAAAAACCTTAACGGGTTAAAAGTTGTGACGCAGCAGTTTATTTTGGCTCTAAGAATTTTAAATATGGGTCTTAAAAGCAATGATATCAAATTTGAGTGACGCTATGTTAATAATTAAAAAAATATATCATCATTTTCTTTTTTGTTTTATTTACATTCACAGATGCAATTATTATTTTTTGACATGAAAATATATATAAAATTTATTCGCTGATGCTTTTTCATTCACATCTCTCATGAATTCAAAATATGGGTCTTAAAAGCAATGATATCAAATTTGAGTGACGCTATGTTAATAATTAAAAAAATATATCATCATTTTCTTTTTTGTTTTATTTACATTCACAGATGCAATTATTATTTTTTGACATGAAAATATATATAAAATTTATTCGCTGATGCTTTTTCATTCACATCTCTCATGAATTCAAAATATGGGTCTTAAAAGCAATGATATCAAATTTGAGTGACGCTATGTTAATAATTAAAAAAATATATCATCATTTTCTTTTTTGTTTTATTTACATTCACAGATGCAATTATTATTTTTTGACATGAAAATATATATAAAATTTATTCGCTGATGCTTTTTCATTCACATCTCTCATGAATTCAAAATATGGGTCTTAAAAGCAATGATATCAAATTTGAGTGACGCTATGTTAATAATTAAAAAAATATATCATCATTTTCTTTTTTGTTTTATTTACATTCACAGATGCAATTATTATTTTTTGACATGAAAATATATATAAAATTTATTCGCTGATGCTTTTTCATTCACATCTCTCATGAATTCAAAATATGGGTCTTAAAAGCAATGATATCAAATTTGAGTGACGCTATGTTAATAATTAAAAAAATATATCATCATTTTCTTTTTTGTTTTATTTACATTCACAGATGCAATTATTATTTTTTGACATGAAAATATATATAAAATTTATTCGCTGATGCTTTTTCATTCACATCTCTCATGAATTCAAAATATGGGTCTTAAAAGCAATGATATCAAATTTGAGTGACGCTATGTTAATAATTAAAAAAATATATCATCATTTTCTTTTTTGTTTTATTTACATTCACAGATGCAATTATTATTTTTTGACATGAAAATATATATAAAATTTATTCGCTGATGCTTTTTCATTCACATCTCTCATGAATTCAAAATATGGGTCTTAAAAGCAATGATATCAAATTTGAGTGACGCTATGTTAATAATTAAAAAAATATATCATCATTTTCTTTTTTGTTTTATTTACATTCACAGATGCAATTATTATTTTTTGACATGAAAATATATATAAAATTTATTCGCTGATGCTTTTTCATTCACATCTCTCATGAATTCAAAATATGGGTCTTAAAAGCAATGATATCAAATTTGAGTGACGCTATGTTAATAATTAAAAAAATATATCATCATTTTCTTTTTTGTTTTATTTACATTCACAGATGCAATTATTATTTTTTGACATGAAAATATATATAAAATTTATTCGCTGATGCTTTTTCATTCACATCTCTCATGAATTCAAAATATGGGTTTTAAAAGAAATGATATCAAATTTGAGTGACGCTATGTTAATAATTAAAAAAATATATCATCATTTTCTTTTTTGTTTTATTTACATTCACAGATGCAATTATTATTTTTTGACATGAAAATATATATAAAATTTATTCGCTGATGCTTTTTCATTCACATCTCTCATGAATTCAAAATATGGGTCTTAAAAGCAATGATATCAAATTTGAGTGACGCTATGTTAATAATTAAAAAAATATATCATCATTTTCTTTTTTGTTTTATTTACATTCACAGATGCAATTATTATTTTTTGACATGAAAATATATATAAAATTTATTCGCTGATGCTTTTTCATTCACATCTCTCATGAATTCAAAATATGGGTCTTAAAAGCAATGATATCAAATTTGAGTGACGCTATGTTAATAATTAAAAAAATATATCATCATTTTCTTTTTTGTTTTATTTACATTCACAGATGCAATTATTATTTTTTGACATGAAAATATATATAAAATTTATTCGCTGATGCTTTTTCATTCACATCTCTCATGAATTCAAAATATGGGTCTTAAAAGCAATGATATCAAATTTGAGTGACGCTATGTTAATAATTAAAAAAATATATCATCATTTTCTTTTTTGTTTTATTTACATTCACAGATGCAATTATTATTTTTTGACATGAAAAAATATATAAAATTTATTCGCTGATGCTTTTTCATTCACATCTCTCATGAATTCAAAATATGGGTCTTAAAAGCAATGATATCAAATTTGAGTGACGCTATGTTAATAATTAAAAAAATATATCATCATTTTCTTTTTTGTTTTATTTACATTCACAGATGCAATTATTATTTTTTGACATGAAAATATATATAAAATTTATTCGCTGATGCTTTTTCATTCACATCTCTCATGAATTCAAAATATGGGTCTTAAAAGCAATGATATCAAATTTGAGTGACGCTATGTTAATAATTAAAAAAATATATCATCATTTTCTTTTTTGTTTTATTTACATTCACAGATGCAATTATTATTTTTTGACATGAAAATATATATAAAATTTATTCGCTGATGCTTTTTCATTCACATCTCTCATGAATTCAAAATATGGGTCTTAAAAGCAATGATATCAAATTTGAGTGACGCTATGTTAATAATTAAAAAAATATATCATCATTTTCTTTTTTGTTTTATTTACATTCACAGATGCAATTATTATTTTTTGACATGAAAATATATATAAAATTTATTCGCTGATGCTTTTTCATTCACATCTCTCATGAATTCAAAATATGGGTCTTAAAAGCAATGATATCAAATTTGAGTGACGCTATGTTAATAATTAAAAAAATATATCATCATTTTCTTTTTTGTTTTATTTACATTCACAGATGCAATTATTATTTTTTGACATGAAAATATATATAAAATTTATTCGCTGATGCTTTTTCATTCACATCTCTCATGAATTCAAAATATGGGTTTTAAAAGAAATGATATCAAAATTCGAGTGACGCCTTCACATGAATGTAATAGTATTGTTTTAAAATTAAATTTAAATTATTTTTGGTTTGTCTTCTAAAGTATATTTACACATACAAAAAATGCTTATAATTTTCCAATACACTGTTAAATATATTACTTTCACTGAGCGTATCTTATGCATTGAAATGTATTTATTTCAATAAATTGATTTATCTTTTGTGCCACGCTATGCAAAATCATAAGTAAAATTTATGTAAATGATTATTTTGCGTCATATTATCCACTTAAATACATCACCCTTTGTTTGGATACTATGACGCAAAATAATCATTTACATAAATTTTACTTATGATTTTTCATAGCGTGGCACAAAAGATAAATCAATTTATTGAAATAAATACATTTCAATGCATAAGATTAGTGAGCAAGTGACCGAAATCACCCACTCGTGGACAGCCACCCGTGAGGTATAGGAACAATAAGTCCACGAGGGGAAAAATAAACGCTGCCCGACACCGATAGCACCCATCCGATTTAACTCCCACCGCAGGAGGCGCCTGTTTATTAGATTTGAAACAATAAATATAATTACATAACAATAATAACATATAAAAGGTTATAAATAATGTAAAAAGTGACATTTTTTTGTAAATTGAAAGTTAAATATAAAATATTTTTGAAGTACTATAAGTTCATGATGTCCTAAATTTATGGTATTTTAGTTCAGAAAGTCAATGGTCAGTTCAGTCAATTTTTTTTAAAATTCTTTCGTAATGAAAGAGAAATTTTTATTGAGAATATTATAATTCTCTTTTAACTTTTGAGAGTTTGAAAGATTGAAAATGATATTACGAAGGTTATATCTGAGAGTTTCGTTCTTATCAAAAGGGAAGTGATGGATCATAAGAGGGCAGCATCCGAATATGTAGTGAGCTGCATCTCCTTCTGCTTTATCGCATGGACATCTAGGTGAGGCTCTTTTTCTTATTTTATGTAAGTATTGTGGGAAACTGCCATGGTTACTCAGATAATACGGCAGTGTTGGCTGTTTGCAGAGATAATTTGGATCGACTTTATTTATAATTTTATAGGTATCTCTGCCCTTATTACATGAGTCCCAAATGGCTTGCCAGTCAGAGATGGTTTTCTTTTTAAAATACAATTTTGCTATTAAAATGGGGAAAAACAGATCTTTTCTTGATTGCTATTGGTCTTGTCAGATGGCTTGCTTTGCTAGGAGATCAGCTCTCTCGTTGCCAGTGTCACCCACATGAGATTTAGTCCATGTTATTATAATGGATTTATCAGGAATTTGAAAGGGTCGGAAGTTCGTTCGGTTAGAGGTTTGTACTATTCAATGTGCAAATTAAGGGATTATCCGGTGGGTGTGTAGCACGACCGGTATACGGTTCCGAAGGCAGCGAGGACCCGGGTCGGAGGGCCGTCCGGTTCGAGGTTTTACAAGATTCGAGATTTTCTACAATTCGAGGCACCGATGTAAATTAGGGGCCCGCTAGCGGGCGAAGCCAGCTAGTACGTTAATAATGTCTAGAGATGACTCAAACTCAATGCAAATGTTTAGGTAAAAACGTCAACGGTAAAAACGTCAACGGTAAAAACGTCAACGGTAAAAACGTCAACAGGTAAAAACATCAACAGGTAAAAAGGTCAACGGTAAAAACGTCAACAGGTAAAAAGGTCAACGGTAAAAAGGGCAATGGTCAAAATAAAGATAATACATTACTTTATTGAACATAAAATTGAGATACGTTATTTATCGGTTTCGGATTGGATTTTGACTCTTGCGTGTCGGATTTGGGGAGCATGGGTATAGGAGGGGAATCCCGGAAAAAATCACTCCGGTAAAAATCACCCCGTAAAAAATCACCCCCGGAAAAAAGCACCATTGGTAAAAATCACCCCCGGAAAAAATCACCACGGTAAATATCAGTAAAAAGGTCAACGGTAAGAATAAAGATAATTGTCTGAGTGCAACGAAGACTCATACACAGCGAAGTATTACTTTGCCCCATATATAGCTACGATGGATATTAAAACTTTTCGTCAAGCATAACTCAAAAAATATTTAACGGATTTCGTTCAAATTTTTACAGCAGGTACCTATAAAAGTGACAACGACGTCTATTTATTACCAAGAATAAATGCTAAACCGTTTGGAAATTATATTAAAAAAATAGATAAAAAAGCACAATTAAAGTACATACGTCACGAAATTTTGTGGTACGTCATTTTCACCGGCGCGAGATTTTCGTAGACAATCGGAATTGAAAAGTTCATGGAGTACAAGGAGCAAAAAAATATGCACGCACTAATATTCAGCACAATAAAATATATTTCAATTGAGTAGAAATCGAAAATTAATCTGGATTTTTTTCTCTTTGAAAGAAAAACCCCGCAATAACTTAGTAGACTTGGTATTAGAGATTTGGCGCAAATCTCAGCAATAGCAGCTTTTTTTATTTCTCATGTGTAAATAACAAAAAAAAATTCTTTGGTGTTTAAATAAAAGGTTTCGATTTATGGCATTATTTCTTTTTTTTTTTCTCTTTTTAGCATTTTAAATAGGATTAATGAAAGGCATGTATTTTAAATTAAATGAGTGAAAGGTTTATATTTAAATGAAATGAATTCAATATGAAAATGTTATAGGAACAATATTTGGCGATTTATCAACTGCGCCAGGATAACATAAAAGTACCAATATATCAAACGGTATGTAGTATGTGAAATGAAACAGTTATAATCACCCATCGTACAAGAAAAAAACTAATATTCTGCATTCAGAGGGAAAAATCCATCTCCTGTGCCATAAGATTTGGCGAGTTCTTTTTTGGTGATAAGTTTTTCGATGTGATTGTTGGGATCTGAAGGATTTGGCTTACTTTTTCTAAATCTTATTTTTTTGCAGATGTAGTATTATGTAAATATATTTTTTAGCAGATATTTTTCTATTTTGTATATTTGGCATTCTATTTTGTATATTTTCTATTTGGCATTTGGAAAAGAGATTTTTACCTTTTTATCTGTGCATTCGGAAATATTAAAAAATAAAAAAAGATTTACATATATCAAGCGCTTAATTTTTATACGGACCACTTCTCCATTTTTAGATTTGGTACTTTTCGGTTAGCCGGGCGCCAGTGAAATTTATATATCTATGTATACATATATATACATATATCTATACATACACACATTTATATATGCATGTATGTATATATACATATATATATACACATACATATATGTGTGTATGTATACATATATATATATGTATATATAGATATATACATTTCACTGGCGCTCGGCTAACCGAAAAGTACCTTAGATTTTAAATGCTATTTATTATTTACTAGCCGTTTATTAATTGTTTACAATTTAACCCCCTGACAATAACAATTATTTATCACAAAAATGCCTCTTAGGTTTGTTATATAAGTTTGTTTATGTGTTTTCATTACTTATTAAAATATCGAATATGGCGATAAAATTTCATTTTAGCATCGTGCTTAAATTGTTAAGATGGCGCAAAAACATGCTTTAATAAACGTATGTTTGTAAATATTTGAAAAACATGTTTTACCACTCTCTTGAAAAATTTTGTAAGTTGCTAAAACTACCTTTTGGCACCATTTAAAATTTTTTTCGCCAACCGACATAGGATACGAAACTTTTCCCCATTCAGATACACATGCAAGGTTGGTCTCAAACAAGAGTAAAGCTAGCAACAATATTGTTTTAACTCTATAAGAGTTACAATAATGATATTAAATACTCCGATTGGCTTTGGGCCCAATTACGAAAGTTTCTCCTACAAAAAAACTGTAGAAGAAGTCTTTTACATTTGTTTCAAATGAAGCTCGGTCTACAAGGTATTAGTTAATAATACAAACAACACTAATGGCATGGAGGCAAAAGTTTTAATTTAAATGTATGTATTTGAAACACTTCCCCCCTACCCCCCCCCCCCCAAAAAAAAAAAAAGAAAAGAAAAGAAAAGAAAGTTACAGTAATGAATTTAAAATGGCGTTAAGCCACGCTTTCTGACATAAGCAATTGGTTGCAAACGCGATAACGAAACTTAATAACATGTAGCTAATATAGCCCTCAGGGTACTTTGCAGTTATACAGACCTTGTGGTTTTTTTAAAAAGCTTGAGACAATTCAGGTTTAAGAAGTTGAGATTTACTGTCAAATGATATAAACAACTATGAACACAAAACTGATGAATTATTATTCAGGTTTATGTATGTATTTTTAAAAAATGCATCTGATTACACTTATTAGATAAATTACTTCTGTTTGCATTTAATAACTGATAAACGGCTTCTGTATAATAAATGAACTGTTTAAATATTGGGAAGAGGTGGCGAGAGGTAGAAAGACGAGTAAACAAACGGGTAGACAGACGGGTAGTGAGATGGGTAGAGAGACGAGTAGCGACATAGGTAGACTGACGGGTAGCGAAACGAATAGACAGACGGCTAGAGAGAAAGGTAAAAAGAGGGTTGACAGACGGGTAGCGAGATGGGTCTCGAGACGGGTAGCGACACCGGTATACTGGAATGTAGCGAGAAAGGTTGTGAGACGCGTAGCGTGGTAGATAAAGAGACGAGTAGAGAGATGAGTACAGAGACAAGTTGACTGACGGGTAATGAGATTGATAGCGAGACTGGTGAAGAGTCGGGTACAAAAGCAGACGGATAGTGAGACGGGTATACAGACGAGTATAGAGACAGTAGATGGGTACGGAGATGGGTAAGAAGATGGGTAGAGAGGCGTATAGCCAGAGGGGTAGAGAGACAGACAAATGGGTAGCGAAGTGGATAGAGACACGGCTAGACATACAAGTAGTTAGACGGATAGACAGATGGTTAGAGAAATAGATTGGCGGGTAGCGAGACTGGTAGAGGAATATAGAGACGGGTAGCGAGACCGGTAGAGAAATATAGAGACAGGTAGCGAGACGTGTAGAGAGATAGACAATCAGTTAGAGAGACGGGCAGAAAAACGGATAGGGAAACAGACAGATTGTGGAGAGACAGACAGTCAGGCAAAAGAAAAGTCTGCGGATTGGCGCTGTAAAGGCGCAGGGGGCAGAGCCTCCTATAGAATAATCAAGAAGTATCTGTTAAGCTTAACTTTGTAATATATATAATTTTCAATTTTGCCGATATGGAGATTTAATGTAAAAGTTATTTTACAGAAGTCATCGAAAGATTTTTTTTTTTAATAGTAATTTAGACTATAATTTTGCAATCTGGTTTGTAGCAAAACATGCTATCAATGTGGTTTGAAGTGTAAGAGTTTTTATAAACAGTTATACAAATAATAGATATATAATCAAGGAAGAAAAATTTTAAATTCACACACAAAAAAGGTGCAACAATGAAATTAAACTTGCGTTAAGCCACGCTTGATAGAATAATCTATTGGCTGCAAATCCAATTACGTAACTTTAAAAAGCTTGGCGTTTTAAAAGATCCGGCGTTTTTTTTTTTTTTTTTTTTTTTTTTCAAGTTTTGCGCAATACGCGCTTAAGAAAATGAGATCCTTTGCCACATGTTAAAAAAAATTATGACAACACATCTGACGAACGGTACTTCTTTTTTATTTTTTTAACAGTGTATATGAATTTATATATGATATTTTGTAATTCTATCATTTAATTTGCTCTTTTTCTTTATATTGTAATTGTTAACCCTATGTTCTCAGCAATATCACTCAGACTAATCCCTTTGAGGGAAGTCCTAGTACATTTATACATTACTTCATTTAACATAAAATTGAGCTTATATTATTTATTGAGATATATATATGTTCAGCTATAGAAAACCGATTCTATATTTTTTCAAGTAAAGCACTTGTATCTGTGAATATGTCTAACATTAAAAGCATTATATTATACATATCTTTATACTAAAGCATACAAATAAATAGGAGTTGTGTACTGCATAAATATTCGCTGACCGGAGACGTCGGCTATTCATTATGGGATCCCTGGAAGGGGGGAGGGTTAAATAAAAAATACAATCTATATAGTTTCTATCAAAACACTACATACAGCAACTTTTTTATATTTATGGGAACTTTGACCGAGGGTATTCTTTGTGGGGGGGGGGGGGGCGTTGAACATTAAATTAAAGACAAATAAATGACATTTTTTAATTCTTTTTTTTTCACCTTTACAAAGGAGGATGTGGCAGAGTTAAAGGGGAGCAACAGAAAATATAATGAGTCAAAATTTGGAGATTTGGTCAAAAAAAAAAAAAAAAAAATGCAACGTACGAAATAAAAATGTTTTTCCAAAAGGTGATTTGAAAGAAAATTTAGGATCTAAATTAAATGGTTATGGTAACTGTAAAAAAAAAAAAAAAAAAAAAAAAAAAAAAAAAAAAAAAAAAATTTTCGGCTGACAACTAGAGACTTTAAAAGCATGAAATTTTCATTTTTTTTTTTTCATTTTTTGACAAATGAAGTCTGAGTTATAAGTGAGTTTTTCCCCATGATGACATTTATCGGGCTGTCGCGTGCAGAAAGTCTGAAAAAGAGAACTTTCACAACATTTTCTAAAAGACCTTTTTCGAAAAATGGAAAAAACTGTTCGACTTTATAGTTTCTAAATAAGAGCATCTGCCAGTGCCATCTGTTCCATGGGTTTATGAACGAAACTGAATTCAGATATCTATCAGAAAATAATTAATTTGTATTCCAATATAGTTGAAAAGATTATACGATTTCTCTATGGGCAAGTGTGGCATTTGTCCAGAATCCTTCATAATTTAGTGTTCAAAAATTAGAAGTAGTTGCAATTTTATTAGTATACTTTTCTTTTCTACTTCATTCGAAAAACACAAAAGACATTTTAATATATTTTATGTGATATCTAAGTATCGTCTAATAAAAGTATTGTTTTAACTATATTTGTCATACAGTATTCACAAATGTACTAATTTACTAAGTATACTAATTCTAATCATATGTCCATGTGACATGCCTATGTGAGATAGGGGGGGTAAAAAATTGGATTTTCAAGATTTAATTTGTCATTTGAGCAGCATGATTGTGAAAAGCAAAGTAATAATAATAATAATAATAATAATAATAATAATATAATAATAATAATAATATAATAATAATAATAATAATTTTATGATATATAATGCTTTCGTATGTGTTATTGCTAGAATCTGTATGATAGCGACCCTGTTTTTACTTATATTAAAAAAAAAAGAAAAAAGAAGATATATTTACACTTATTCATATCTGTAATTTTAATTGCATTTAATCTACTGATATTTGTGAATAATTTCATACTTGTACTGAGCATTAGCATCTTTATTCATATATAGTTGCAGCTTTACAAAGAATTTTTGTGTCTAATTGTGAGGGATTTCAAAGAAACTTTTGCTCGCATCTTAGAAGTTCTTTGTTTTCAGAAAAAAATATGTTAGGTAAATACGTACTAAAACCAAAAACACTGGCATAACAAAACAATAAAAAAAAAAAAAAAAAAAAAAAAAAAAAAAAAAAAAAAAACGTAAATAGTTTTATTATTCAAATAACAAGAAATCGAACAATGTTTCTCTCTCTCCTATAAGGACATCGTGTCTTTTGAAAGTATATTATCAAGTTGATATCTTATAAGCCAATTTTTGGCACACAATTTTCAGAAAAAGATCGGTATCGGGTAGCAAATCAATTATAAATTTGGGGGATCAATTATAATATGTATAAGAAAAGAAATATATTTTCAAATCTTTTGCAACTAAATATTAATACTATCTGAAATTTCCATGTAATTTAGTAACAACATCAGTTTTGAATTTTTCCTATTAAGTCTATGTGCATTAGAACAATATTTCATAAAAGTTTTTATAAACACGTGTAAACTGTTTCACCTAGTTGATGAAATCCTGAAATGCATTTAATAAAGTTCTGTTTTCCTTCTTTGTGTGTGTCTGTTATTTTTATCTTCAAAATGTTACTGCTTCGTCATATATTTATTTAAAAAGGATTTCTAGTTGAATATTATACCACATGTAAAAGATTTAAAAATCGGATTTTTAATAACATTTTATTTATTTATTTTCTTTCTCCCGCTTTTAAAATTTAAATATATTATCATTCATGATTTTTTTTCTCCTGGGGTTGCTTTTTTTTTCTCTTAAACTCTCTATTAGACGAAAACTATCCCTTCAGGCTCTTCTCAAATCTAAAAAAAGCCACTCTCTGACACATTTCTAAATTCATTTTTGTTCAGAAACGCATAAAACTGGAAAGTGTTATTATTCAAAAACTTTGTAATTGAAAGAATATTTCCATTTTTTGGTAAAAGTAGAAGATCTTTCAGAAAATACTGTCAAAGCTGGCGTTTTGAACCAAATTTCCAACGCCACAGCACGAGAAAGGGGAAAAACGTGTCGTCACGCGACACAAATAACTTTTAACTCGATAAGTAATTTGTTTATCAAAAAAGAAAATCTCATTTTAATTCCAAATCGCTTCAACAGTCAGGCCTTCCAATTTTATGCCAATGCATTTAAAAAATGGGTCAGAAAATTTGTCAGACAGTTTCTCGTTGTTGAGCAGGTCATTAGAGAAATCACCTTAAAAACAGGGTTCTGTTCCGATCCCCCTTTTCTTTTCTTCAATGCTTTTCAATATATAGGGGAGATGGGGGATGAATGGACATTTTCACAAAAATGTTTATTTTAAATATTTTATTTAAGTTATTATCAATATTATATATCACATTTCATACATTGAGTGTTTGACTACATCTTATGCACAATATTTATTCAAGATTATTATTATACAGAAATGTATTATGAAATTAAAAAACAATTCCTCTATGTCCCAATCATCCACACAGCAGGGATGAATGGGACATAAATATTTCCCTCCCTTTATTCAATGTTAAAGACTAAAAGCTGAAAAAAATGCCTTCTTGGCAAAAGCTGAGAGATTGTAAATTGTAATATGATCTCCAGGATTATTTGTTATCCAATCATATTGGACTCATCTCAGCTTTCCCTTAAAAGGCCCATAAACGGAAGCATTCAATGGCTGAAGACGATGGCTACAATGAGGATGAAATGTTAAAAGAATAAACCATAAATTATTAATTTATCAAACTTTTTATAAAAGCTTTTTATTTATCAAAGCTTTTGGTTCTGAAGCACACTATGGTAGTGAAATCTATAAGGATAGGAAGCAACTAAAAAAAAAGTTTATTGCGTATAATTTTAGAATTAAAAATTCTGTTGAAAGTAACAATTCACAGAAATTTGAATGAGGTTATGTGAAGTAATGAGCTTCAATAAAATAACGTTAAAGGGTAGAATAAAACGAGTCTTTAAAACAAATTGATATATAGAATATAAAATTGGTTACCTCAAAAAAAAAAAAAAAAAAAAAAAACTGAAAGTTTTCGTCAGTATCAATAGGTTTTTGTGCATTGTATCCCTACGAAAAAATTTATTTTTTTATTAAATTTTTGGCGATTTAAATGGTAATAATTTTTAAATCTGGCATTGCTGTATTTTTTAGTTGCGGTAAATTGCCCGAAACTTTTTCGATCATCCATGTAATTACTATCCTAAAATAATTTATTTTTTTATTCAAGATATACTAATAAGCACGCATCCATTTCAGAATCATAATCGGATTCTGATTCTGAAAGGGCTGCGTGCTTATTGGTACATCTTGGATCAAAAAATAAATCATTTAAGAGAGTAATTACATGGAAGATCGAAAAAGTTTCGGGCAATTTACCGCAACTAAAAAATACAGCAATGCCAGATTTAAAAATTATTACCATTTAAATCGCCAACAATTTAATAAAAAAATAATTTTTTTCGTAGGGATACAATGCACAAAAACCCATTGATACTGGCGAAAAACTTGCAGTTTTTTTTGAGGCAACTAATTAGGTAGATTTCGTAAGAAATACTACCTATTACATTCTCCCCTAAGTTGGAATTTTTGAAAATTTTTTGCAGATCTACGGCAATCATGACTCCCAGAACCCCCCCCCCCCCAGTTCAAAACTTTATCTATCTATCTATGTCACTTTTTTATGGACACGATAGCTGCAATAATTCTGCACAAATCTCTTCCAAACTGGTACATAAAATCAAGGGGCATAAAATCTCGGTCAAGTCCGTTAATGGGCAAAATCGAACCAGGAAGGGGAAATGGGTGGCTTTTTGTGAAAACAGAAAAAAACCCATAATTTCTTAGTTATGATACGTATCGAATCTGTTTAAAGTTACTATTACTTCTAGGAAAAGGGCCGAAAATGTATGTATGACAGATTTTTGATAGCATTAAAAATGGCCCCAAGGGGGGTTTAAGAAGAAAAAAAAATTCATAACTTCGTCAATTCACAACATATCAAATCCGCTTGAATTTATTATAAATCCTCTTAATATTATCTAAAACTTTTATATTGACAAGTTTTTTATAGGACCAACCCTTATAGCAAATAAATAAATAAATAAATAAATAAATAAAAAATAAAATAAAATAAAAGACATCTAAACTTAATATTCCTTCTTCGGCGTAAAAGAAACAACATACATACATGTTTTTTTTCTTTGTTCTTTCTTTCTTTTCTTTTCATTTTTTTACATGTTTTTAGTGTGATAATTCATATTTAATAATAATCTCATTAAGGCATAAGAGGCGCAGACGGCCCAACCTATTTTGAGATAACCTCACACCAACAGCTTTAGGTATGTTTTGGCGTCAAAATTAGCAACCCCCCCCCCCCTTCCCACAAATGCACACATAAACTGACGTCTTAATTCAAATGAGCTGGGTATTCCACAATTCCTTAATGATAATGCAAGTTATAATACCAAGACTCTAATTTTTTACAAGATATTGCTATGTAAACTTGGTGTAAATTTTACCTTTGAAAGAAAATTTTAAAAGTAGATAATTTCTTAGCATCCGAAATTGCGAATATCTAAAAACTCTTTATAAACGGTATCTCTTTCAGCGTTTTAAACAACTTCTGATTTACAAGTTGAAAATACTTATGTGTCATGTAATTAAAATATATAGATAACTGATAAATCCCTGAAAATTCTACAGGTCGTATCACAAAAAGAACTGGTGGAAATAAGAAGTAATGAGAAGCTCAGATGTGTTTGTGTTCAATTTTTCAGTACTGCTATAGTCAATAGTTTAGGCGTTTCTAAGAAAACAAATTACTATTTCGGAGTGGTTTCAAGTTATTTATATGGGTTCGTTAGTTTCCTATGACTGGTTTCTTTGGTGATACCAGATGCGAAACTTTTTATTGATTGTACCGTATTCTGAAGTCTTCTTCTGAAGTGATCTATGCTTTCTTCAGGACGAAATAGAAATCGGATGTGAAAGAATTTTTCATGATATGCCAATTAATATACACTCGGTTTCAGCGTACGGGCGTCTATCAAGCAAAAATTGTTAAAAACAATTGTTATAGCAGATAAGTGTTAACGAAGGAAAAGTGCGAAAACAATTCACTGCACTTAAAATAACTTTTCGTTTAACTGTTGTTCTTTCCATATTGAAAGATGCGAAAAAAATACTTTTATTTTATTCCAAGATGCAGAATATAACTAGTTTCAATTTAAATTTCGTCAGAGAAAATATCAATTAAAGAAAATTTTGGAATAGTAATCCTTTGTGTAATTACACGAGTCATGCATTACACAAAATTATTCCTCACTCGGTTATTCTTAATTGTTTTACTTATGTTTAATGAAATAATACGATACATAGCAACATATTACATATCTTCAAATTTTCAGATCAAGTAAAAAGAAAAATAACTTTGCCAATAAATTTGATCTTTTTTTTTTTCAAGATTTCGTGTAAGAAAGAATGCCTATACGCACAAGGCGCATGTGGGAAAAAAAAAAAAAAGAATTATACTAAAAAATTAGTATATGTATTTTTTCCTGTTCACATCCTGTTCATCAGCAGTTAACTACTATTTGTGTTTTCTTTGACTTTCATTTTTATTAGGGTTTCTTTCATTTTACGAAACCCTATTACTCCCGCTCCATTGTCTGTCCGTCACAGAGCCATTCTCAAAAACTATATAACTTACAGAGTTGAAACTTTGTGTATACATAACTGAATATCTGCTATGAATCTCAAAATATTAAAATTTGAAAAAATCGTATTATTTTAATAAATAGAGATAAAAAAAACCAAAATTCTAACAGCCTTTTCCTATTAAATTTAAACACTTTTCGTTATAACAGTTGCCAACAATTAAAAATCCACAATAAAATTCTTTCTACAATAATTAATTCTCTATTGAAAGATTTCCACGTGAAAAATGAAAATGAAATAAAAAGTTTCCATAATAGAAAAAAAAAGAAAGATTATGGCGTCATATGGGTAATAAAATCGAAATTTTCAAAGATTTCTCAATAATACAATGAGTATAAGTATGTGTATATACAGAAAGCAGATTAATATCACGTCATTAGAAAATTAAAAAGAAAATTAATCTGAGGTCATATTTGAAGTTAAACGGATTTCTCAAATGTTTGAGAATAATACAAAGCGAGTATCAATATGAGTAATAGAGAATAGTAAATATATGACATTATAAATAGGTGTTCATTTGTTAATGTCTGTAAATTTACTATGTATTGTCTATTTTACCAATTTTCATTCAGACATTATTTAATAAACATGGTCAAAATTTTTCACTAAAAACGTCTCCCATTTAAAAAAATTCCTTGACGGCTCGGCCTACAGGCACAGGTAGATTTCGAAGACGCAGACCGTGGGGCGCCTGTTTGTCGGGAATTGCGGAAGAAATAACCTTTTTGCGATGATGCGACAGTTGGAACCACCTACTTCGAAACCTAATTTGTTTGTTTGCAGGCGGAGCCAGCAGGGATTTTTTTTTTTTGCTATAAGAGTTGGTCCTATAAAAAACTTCTCAATATAAAAGTTTTAGATAATATTAAGAGGATGTATAATAAATTTAAGCGGATTTGAAATCTTGGGAATTGACGAAGTTATGAATTTTTTCTTCTAAAACCCCCCTTCCCCCCCCCCTTAAGGCAATTTTTAATTATATCAAAAATCTGTCATACATAAATTTTCGGCCCTTCTCCTAGAAGTAATAATAACTTCAAACGGATTTGATACGTATCATAGTTAAGAAATTATGGAGTTTTTTTCTGTTTTCACAACACCCTTCCCTATCCCCCCCCCCCCTTGGTTCGATTTTGCCCATTAACGAACTTGACCGAGATTTTATGCTTCTTGATTTTATGTATCAGTTTCGAAAAGATGTGGGAGTTGGAACCGCCTACTTCGAAAAATAACTTGTTTGCAGGCGGAGCCGGCAGTGATTTTTTTTTTTTATTATTATTTTTTTTTATTTATTTATTTATTTATTTATTTTTTTTTTGCTTTAACGATTTGTCCTATAAAAAACTTGTCAATATAACAGTTTTAGATAATATTAAGAGGATTTATAATAAATTTAAGCGGATTTGAAATCTTGGGAATTGCCGAAGTTATGAATTTTTTTCTTCTAACCCCCCCCCCCCCCCTTAAGGCCATTTTTAATTATATCAAAAATCTGTCATACATAATTTTTCGGCTCTTCTCCTAGAAGTAATAATAACTTCAAACGGATTCGATACGTATCATAATTAAGAAATTATGGGTTTTTTTCTGTTTTCACAAAAAGCCCCCCCATCCCCCCCCCCCTTGGTTCGATTTTGCCCATTAACGAACTTGGCCGAGATTTTATGCCCCTTGAAATTAGCAAAATGTTAATAACGTTATATATGTACAGCCCCCAAAATTGGCCCCTTCTGGCTATTGCTCAATTGATTTGCAATCTTAAACTGAAATATCTTCAGGTATTGCCATTCACAAACTAAAATCGAATAGTGGTTTCCAGTTTTTGATAAAAGTAAAGTAAGTTTCATAAAATCTGTGAAACTTGGCTATTAGGATTAAATTTCTGGATAATACTGATCAACAGAAGTCAGTGTGTATGATCACTTATAACTTAAAATGTAATACATTTATGGAAAAATGAAAAATTCCCTTCGATTTTTAATCCTTTTTAGCCTTAATTGCATATTTTCCACTTTTCCGCAATCGTTTAATAGTTTTTTACTCAAAAATAAGAAATTTAGATACATTACTGTACGAGTAATTTGAAGTCGATCGATAATTCTGAAAGCGCAACTTTTTAAAACAATGTCCGCAATATCGAAAAGAAAAAAAAAGAAAAAAAAATTAAAACAAGGGCTTTCAAATATTGTTTGAGTGCAGCACTAACTGAAACTCCAAAATTTTAATTGATATTTTTTATTGCTAATAATAATAGTAATAATAAAAATTTTTTTACTGAAATAAATTTTCTGCACCATCAAACATTAGGATAAAATTATTTTCGATTTTTGAGGATGATGTTTTAAGCTCAACTAATTTTTAGTATATTACGTAGTTTAAATAGCCATCTATAGACGTGAATGTCTTAAAAGTGCATTTCGAACTGTGTTATTTATTTTCCAGCTGAAATATATTGATTATATTCTAAGGAATGATATAATAAATTCATATAGAAGCCTTCTCCCAGAGAAATGAGGCACATTGCCGTTTATGAATGATGATTGGCAGAGCTTAACAAATGCGGTCGCCAGGTCGCCACTGGCTACCAATTTTTTTGATCTGGTGATCAAAATGATTGGATCTTTCGGGGTGATTTCTGTAAACAAAATTGACATGCACAGATGGCATTTTTTCTCTCCCCTACTCCTACTCGTGCGCGACAAGCAGTGATCTTCCTCTTCTCTCGTACTTTTAATGGAAGAACTAAATTTAAAAGACATTTTCCAATTCGTGCACAGAAAACACAATTCTTTTCAGCTATAGCCAACTAGTATGTGTCACGTGATTGGAATGTGAGGGAGAGAAGATATTTCAATAAAACACTAAGCAATAGTGTCAATTCAATCTCTGAGGCATCTAAAATTGGATAATATGCTAAAAAATGCTCGAGTTTTTTTTTTTTTTTTACGTTTCAAATCTGATTTATGTTGTTATATAAATTGTCAACATAATATAAGTGATTAAAAGTTTTATAAGTTTCATTAGAAAACATAGTTTATGTTTTCTTTCTAAATTATGTACTATTCTAAACTACGTAACTAATAATTGTAAACTATGCTTGTTATTATTTTTTCTCAATTAATTCATAAAAAAACTCTCATGTTTTTTTGTTTTTAAATCGATGAAAGGGAAGCGGAGGGGGGGGGGGGGGTAAATTTTTTTTACTGGCGACTATTTTTTTTTTCTGGCTACCAGATTTTATCAAGTTTGTAAAGCCCAGGTGATTTGTGTAAGTACAAATTTAGTTATGCTATCAGTGTTACTGTTGAAATAAATGTTATCATATTCTGTGAAATACATTAATATCTAAAGATCATATGCAGGACTGCACAAAACAATTCGAATGCATTACAGTCGAAAATTGTTGGAAGTCAATTTTAAACTGTGTTATGTACTTTTAATTTTATCGTTGAGTTAAGTTTTAGCATACCATGGAGTTCTACATAAAAACATAATGGCTGCATAAATAAATTCGAATACCATACTGCCTATGGGTGGTAATAGTTAAAATATATTTTTCAACTGAATTAAAAATCTTCCCTGGACTGGCCGCATGATTTTTCTTTGGCCTTTGGTTACAGCATTCTGCGGAGTCTGAAAAAAAAAAATAAATAAATAAATAACAAGAACGAAAAATCATGCGTCAAGCATAGATTATGTAACACTTTCCAACGCTTCCAAAATAATTTTACAAATCATACCGTTTAATAAGCTGAAAGATAACATCTAAGTAAAGAATTTGGAAAACGTATACCATACTTTTTTTAAAAAAAATTCAGAAATTTTCAACCTATACAATATTCGGAAAAATATCCGAATACTTTTATTCAGCCCTGTATATGATCTATACATTTGTATACATACTACATAGGATGCTAAATTTTAGTTCAGTTAGAAAACGCTTAGCACAGTTTAAAATTCTCCTTCTGGAGTTTCTGTCAATAAACGGAAATGTGTTCGCGAACTTTTGTGCTGCCTTGTATATGATCTACAGAATTTATACACACCACGTAATAGACAAAAAGTGCGTTAAATTTAAAATCGCGTTCAGTAAATTAAAATGCACGTCCAGGAATTATTGTTAACAGACAGTAGAGAATTCTTTTGTGTGTCCCTGTAAATGAACGATGACTGCTATACAATATTCTGTAGTAAGCCTCTTGTAATGCACCTTAGTGATATATATAAATTTCAATGTGTTTAAAATAGTGAAACATTATTTAAATAAACCGCAGACGATTTTTCTCCATAGACGTAATGTAACGGAATTATTTTGAGTGTCCCTGTAAAAAAAACTATAAGTGCTACACACTTCCGTTGAAATAGGGAACATGTTATAGATAACGACAATAACATATAAAAATTGCAGAGCAATCCGAGCATATTTACGGGAGTTAGAGCACGGACAGGCGGCCATCCGGCCAGACGGCAGACGGCAGATAAACCGAAGTCATAAACACTTTTCAACTAGGTTGGAAAGTGTTAAAAATAAAGCGTTCAATCTGTTATTTAAATATATTTATTCATATACTATATATTTATTATTTATAAATAAATATTTATCTAAAAATCAATTTTATTCTATTAAGTGGCTAATTTTACTAGAAAGCAAAAATGACGTAATTTTTTCCATTTGACTTGTCTGATGTATAAATGCTTTTTTCTTTTAAACAGTAATTTGTAATGTATAAATAGTTACAGGGATAATTAACTTCTGCGTAATCAGTGGAAATATGTTTTAAATCTTTTTCAAATTCCCAGCTCAACAATATGAAATTGTCTGAAATATTTTCGTCTTATTTTTAACTGTAAAAGCATGACATTAGCAGGTTTGACATTTGAAGAGATTTGGAATCGAGTAGTGTTTTCCATTTTTTGTTAAATAAATTGTTTATCGAGATATAAGTGATTATTGTCACATGATGACAGATTTTTCTCCTTCCTTTACCGTGCTATCGTGTCCGGAAATTTGATTCAAAACGCCAATTTCGACAATATTTTCTGAAAGATCTTTTTTATTTTTCAAAAAGGGAAAACGCTATTCAATTACACAGATTCTGAATAAGAACACCTGCTAATTTTATGCTTTTCTGAAAAAACTTGAATTCATTAATTAGCTCTTTTCGATTTGAGAAGAGCTTTAATAAATTACTGAGAAATATTTTCAAAAATCTTCATTTTATTATACACAGGCTTCGATCATGACTAATGGGGGCCCTGGACAAAGATAAATTAAGGGGCCCCATTCGAATCGTTGCAACATTATTCAAATCGAACTGATATGTGTAATGCATAAACAATATTATCATACCTTGGATTTTAAATAGAAGAAAATTCTTAGCCCCGTCAATTCTAAATTAAGTACTCCAATTAATAAAAATACTCTTTTTTTTTTCCTTAGTACTGAACAAAACTCGTTTATATAACTTTATAAAATTGTTATATTACTTTAAGATGAATTTAATAATTTCAACTTATGGAAGAGTATCAAATATGTACATGTAGATATGAGTTAATCAAGCTACTTTTTTTTTTACACATTTTAAAGTTGTACTACACACAACACAATATCAAATCAAATACATTCTACTTCACAAGTAGAAAGTGTTTATTTCCATAAATCTAGAAAGATAGTAATTGGGTTGAGATTAGATAAGATGGTTGAGATTAGTCTACTAACATCAAAATATAACATTTTACTCAGGGATATCCTCATGGTTTTGTCCTGTACTTATTTATTTTCTCTAGGCGTGGAGTGGGTATAGACAACAGGTGCAAACTAGAGCCCTTTAGGTTTGAGTAACAAAAGGGCTTAGGTTTGAGTAAGTAAAATATAAACTTGTATTGTGATTTTGACAGACTATGCCAGATAAATAGAAAGACCTTTAGGATAGAAATATGAATTTCATTCATATCTCTTTGTATTTAAAGAGAGGAAAATGGTTTGTAAACTGTATCAAAATCCAGTAATGTGTTTCAACCGGTTTCAACAAAACTTATTGCAACTAAGGAATGCAATTAATATTGAAATACCCTGAAAATCTCCCGATTTCTAACATTATTTCTACATTCTAACATATTCTAAAATTTTTGAATCATAATATATATCTATTTATTTATATATTCATATATATATATATATATATATATATATATATATATATATATATATATATATTGAAAAGCATTGAAGAAAAGAAAAGGGGGATCGCAACAGAAACATGTTTTTAAGATGATTTCTCTAATGACCTGCTCAACAACAAGAAACTGTCTGACAAATTTTCTGACCCATTTTTAAACGCATTGGCATAAAATTGGAAGGCCTGACTGTTGAAGTGATTTGGAATTAAAATGAGATTTTCATTTTTGATAAACAAATTACTTATCGAGTTAAAAGTGATTTGTGTCGCGTGGCGACACGTTTTTCCCCTTTCTCGTGCTGTGGCGTCGGAAATTTGGTTCAAAACGCCAGCTTTGACAGTATTTTCTGAAAGATCTTCTACTTTTACCAAAAAATAGAAATATTCTTTCAATTACAAAGTTTTTGAATAATAACACTTTCCAGTTTTATGCGTTTCTGAACAAAAATGAATTTAGAAATGTGTCAGAGAGTGGCTTTTTTTAGATTTGAGAAGAGCCTGAAGGGATAGTTTTCGTCTAATAGAGAGTTTAAGAGAAAAAAAAAAGCAACCCCAGGAGAAAAAAAATCATGAATGATAATATATTTAAATTTTAAAAGCGGGAGAAAGAAAATAAATAAATAAAATGTTATTAAAAATCCGATTTTTAAATCTTTTACATGTGGTATAATATTCAACTAGAAATCCTTTTTAAATAAATATATGACGAAGCATTAACATTTTAAAGATAAAAATAACAAACACACACAAAGAAGGAAAACAGAACTTTATTAAATGCATTTCAGGATTTCATCAACTAGGTGAAACAGTTTACAAGTGTTTGTAAATACTTTTAAGAAATATTGTTCTAATGCACATAGACCATTTTAATAGCAAAAATTCAAAAACTGATATTGTTACTAAATTACGAGTTGTTTTGGACACTGGGTTTATTTCTTTACGGGTGTTCACGAATTTCTTATTTTATTACACAATGCGACATATTAAAATATAACTCATTTTTATATGTAGGCATAGCCGGATTAAGGGGGGGGGCTACGGGGGCTGCAGCCCCGGGGCCCAACCTGCCAGGGGGCCCTCAGCAGTGGCTTAAGTTGTATCAAAGTTTCGTTTTTAAAATGACTTAATTTACAAAAAAAAAAAAAAAAAAAAAGGTAATAGTACATAGAAATGGCGAGAAAAAAATTCACTTAGTCCTCCAAGTCTTTTTCCTTTTTCTAATTCTAAAGCTTTGAAAATCCGATATAACTGTTGCTATCCTTTTCGTATTTTAACCCTCTTTCCCCGAGACAAACGAAGAAAAACAACTTTATTTTATTTCCCTCTTCTACTTCGCAATCTCAAAAACACATGTGCTTAGCATAAGTTTTCCAAGAAATTACTAACGAGCACAGGACCGATTCCCTACTGTGTGACATCTACACTTACAAAGGACATTGGCCAGTAAGTACCTTTCAACAGTGCGCAAGTGACCATGGTGAAATCGCCTTTATATCGTTTCCTCTCCTGCACAAAATCCATGAAAAAAAAAAAAAAAAAAAAAAACATAGAATAGAAGGGTATGTTTTTCGTAAGCTTTTATTTGAGTACTAGCTGATCTGTCTGGGACCCGTTATCAGAGCCGTGCAAAACGGGGGACGAAGGGTGTGGTTGTCCCAGGCGCGGAAATTGAGGGGGCGCCAAATTTATACAATCAACCACGTTTCTTCCTTCTGTTTTATAAAAAAAAAAAATATGTATACACATATTGAAAATTTTTGTGACGAAAAAATACATTCTCAAATTAGCACGTGGCTTGTGTTTTGGAATCAAAAAGCGGTTGTAAGCTATTATATTGTACTATTAGATACATTTTTTTTCCACACCCGTTTTCCAGACCTCCTTTGGCAAAATATAAATACAACATTCTCGATATATAATATTATTTTTTTGGGGATTATATATATCTCTACATATAATATTTAGTTGTTAAAATTAAACCTTTCAAAATTATAAAAGTAATGCGAAATATGTATTCAATAAAATATATTTGTGCAAAAAGTCGAAGGACTTAAGAAGTTGTTAGGAAAAAAAAAGTGAATTGGGCCATTTTTAAGAGAGCTATAATATGGGGCCCAAAAAGGTCCAACAGATAGTTGAGAGCAGGGCCCTAACATGAAAGCATGTTAAAAGGTCTTGGTATTTAGTGCTTTAAAATTTCAATTAGTCGGAATTAAGCATAGGGTGAGAATTAATCATTAGAATTAATTTTTTTTAATTAGAAAAAAAGGGGGGATGCTTAAAAAAGGGTGCTACGGTACCAATAAAAATATGAGGGTGTTGATACAGGGAGAGGAGTCCTAGGCTCAACTTTTTAAAAGTTAAGCAGTGAGAGGACACATAATTAGGGGCTGAAAATGCATGGCGTCCAAAATGTCCAAGGGACGCCGGACCGGACCCCGGGGCGCCAGTGTATTAAATGAAATGCAGAAAGTTTGAAATAATAAATTGGAGAATGGGTCACGAAAACAAAGAAAATCGGATTAAAAGGGGAAAAGTTATTACCAATTTAGGGCATAGAAACTTAAAAGGGCCCAGGGAAATCGGACCTTAAAAAATTAAAAATCTGAGCCCCAGGTACACCAAGACCTGTCTTGGACTATTCTCGCCCGAATTTTCAGACTTCTACGTGTGATAGATTTCGCTAGCCATCGCACACAGAGACACACATAAACGCACACATAGACAGAGCGAAACTTTCTTTTTTAGTATAGATCATAAGAAGATTTTAGAAAATGCAATTGTTTTATTTTTCCTTTATCTTTAACCCCTTTTTGACGAGCGTCCTTTACAGAATTTTTAATCTTTTGCCATCTGTTTATCAAAACAGAATTTTTCACCTAATTGAATCGCAGAAATGCTAAGATTAAATGAGGTAAAGTATACAATTAAAAATAACTGGTGGGAATAATCGAGGATTCTCAGCACATTCAGCAGCATGTATACGTGACCCAAAGTGTTAACAAATGCTTTTATTTCAGCTTGTGCTTGAGAATGAGAAAATTTGACTTGAAGAAAACCATTTTTTAACTGTATATTTTTAAATGGATTGGGAAAAAAAAATGTGTTCGATTGTTTGTGAATTATTCATCGTCATCTTGTTACCTTATTAATTTATTTTAGTTGATTTCTTATGAATTTCATTACTTAAACAGCTTTACACACTATTCTTTTTTTTTTTTTCTTATTTATGCATTTTTCTTTTGTACCTTTTACTAAAACTCTATGCGTATGGGTTAAATTGTTTAAAAAATGCTCACATTAATTTATTTAAAATGGTTCTCAAATTCCCAGTTCAACAACGCGAAACTTTTTGATGCATTTTCTGACAAATTTTCGAACGAGCTTAACAATGACAGTCCTGACTGTTGAAGCGATTTGGAATCGAATAAAGTTTTCATTTTTGAAAATAATACTTATTGAGTAATAAGCTATTATTGTCAAGTTATGACAAGTTTTACCCCTTTCTTGCTGCCGCATCCTGAAATTTGGTTCAAAACACTTACTTTGACAATATTTTCTGAAAGATTTTCTGCTTTACCCAAAAGTGAAAAACGTCATTCGATTAAATAGTTTCCGAATAAGAACAACTGGCTATTTTAAACAAAATTGAATTAAAAAAATTGTCAGAAAGTAGTTCCTTTGTATTTAAGAACAGTTTTAATTAGATTTATCATATTTTGCACAAAATTAACTTATTTCATTAAAAACGAAAAATTCTAGCATATATATTTAGAACTTTTATTTCACTGTCAAGATACGGATTGAACTAGGAAAGCAAATTTTGTAAAAAGTTTGAAATGTTAAATATTTTTAAATCAGAAAAAAATGTTTTTTCGTAATAAAAATTTTATCTCGCAATTGCATTTTGTAACAAAATTTGGCGGCCTGCACAATTACAAGTTACGCTCGCTAACTTCCGTGCAGACTCCGCTCGATGATGCTGCCATTACGAATGAGTAAAAGCACCTATTTAAATTATGACAATATTTTGTGTGGTTTAGAACGTACAAGTCGTATAAGTACGAACTGTGAAGAGAAACTTGATAATAGAAGAGAGGAAAAATCCCTATTAAAGAAGTTTTCCAAATTTGAATGTGTATTAATGTGTACACTTTGATACGATATTTTAGAGCGATTCGACAAAGTAGATGCATCCTTTAAAAAAATAATGCTTTATCTCCTTAATGGTTGCAACTATTTAGAATCGCTCTTAACCCTTTATGCCCTGACGGTACTTTAATGTACCATTAAAAAAGCTTGTTATAAAATTCTTTTAATACATCGATTAGCAGTAATACAATTTACAATGAGTTACAGATACTTTACTTTATATTTTTCCAAAAGATGATGCATAAAACAAAAGTGTTTTTAAAAGGATGGTTTATCTTTCATTGCATCTGTTTAGTTTTTTTATGTCTGAAGGTTGGAAGTGGATGGTTTCAGTTCTTAAATATTTTCGTATTTTTATTGTAAGGGAATTATATTTGTACATGCCCTAGTTCTATAAAATACTTTTAAAAAATTTTATATAAAAAAATTGAGTAGAGTTATAAATATTCTTCAAAATCCCTATAAATAAATATTTCGTTCTTTAATTTTAATTGACAATATCCTTTTAAAATTTATTGATCTTCAAAAAGTCAGCAAAAATACTTTAGAAGATGAAATTTTTATTATTTCATAATTTGGGACATAAATGGGTATTTAAATATACGTATTTAAATAAAATAATTAAAAGCACGATTAAATATACAAAAAGGAAAGTGTGAGTAACATAATCAATTTTAAAAATTTGTGTTTAAGGATTAAAAAAAAAATTGTGTGTGTGTGGTGGGGGGGGTTCCAGTAGAAAGGGGGGAGGGGCCCAAAATTTTCAGTAGCCCCGGGCCCCAGAAATACTTAATCCGACTCTGTATGTAGGTGCATGAAAATTTCAGATAGTATTAATATTTAGTTGCAAAAGACTTGAAAATATATTTCTTTTCTTATACATATTATAATTGATCCCCCAGAATTATAACTGATTGCTACCCGATACCGATCTTTTTCTGAAAGTTGTGTGCCAAAAATTGGCTTATAAGATATCAACTTGATAATGTACTTTCAAAAGACCATATGCCCTTATAGAAGAGAGAGAAATATTGTTCGATTTCTTGTTATTTGAATAATAAAACTATTTACGTTTTTTTTTTTTTTTTTAATTATTGTTTTGTTATGCCAGTGTGTTTGGTTTTAGTACGTATTTACCTAAAATATTTTTTTCTGAAAACAAAGAACTTCTAAGATGCGAGCAAAAGTTTCTTTGAAATCCCTCACAATTAGACCCAAAAATTCTTTGTAAAGCTGTAACTATATATGAATAAAGATGCTAATGCTCAGTACAAGTATCAAATTATTCACAAATATCAGTAGATTAAATGCAATTAAAATAACAGACATGAATAAGTGTAAATATACCTTCTTTTTTCTTTCTTTCTTTTTTTTTTATATAAGTAAAAGCAGTGTTGCTATCATACAGATTCTAGCAATAACACATACGAAAGCATTATATATCATAAAATTATTATTATTATTATTATTATTATTATTATTATTATTATTATTATTACTTTACTTTCCACAATCATGCTGCTCAAATGACAAATTAAATCTTGAAAATTCTATTTTTTACCCCCCTATCTCACATAGGCATCTCACATGGACATATGATTAGAATTAGTACATTTAGTACATTAGTGCATTTGTGAATATACTGTATGACAAATATAGTTAAAACAATACTTTTATTAGAGGATACTTAGATATCACATAAAATATATTAAAATGTCTTTTGTGTTTTCCGAATAAAGTAGAAAAGAAAAGTATACTAATAAAATTGCAACTACTTCTAATTTTTGAACACTAAATTATGAAGGATTGTGGACAAATGCCACACTTGCCCATAGAGAAATCGTATAATCTTTTCAACTATATTGGAATACAAATTAATTATCTTCTGATAGATTTCTGAATTCAGTTTCGTTCATAAACCCATGGAACAGATGGAACTGGCAGATGTTCTTATTTAGAAACTATAAAGTCGAACAGTTTTTTCCATTTTTCAAAAAAGGCAGGAGGTCTTTTAGAAAATGTTGTGAAAGTTCTCTTTTTGAACAGATTTTCTACACGCGATAGCCCGATAAATGTCATCATGGGAAAAAACTCACTTATAACTCAGACTTCATTTGTCAAAAAATGAAAAAAAAATGAAAAACTCATGTTTTAAAGTCTCCGTTTTTTTTTTTTTTTTTTTTTTTTTTTTTACAATTATCATAACCATTTAATTTAGATCCTAAATTTTCTTTCAAATCACCTTCTGGAGAAACATTTTTATTTCGTACGTTGCATAATTTGGTTTTTTTTGGACCAAATCTCAAATTTTGACTCATTATATTTTCTGTTGCTCCCCTTAACTCTGCCCCCTCCTCCTTTGTATAGGTAAAAAAAAAAGAATTAAAATATTTCATATCTTTGTCTTTAATTTAATGTTCACCCCCCCCCCCCTACCCTCGGTCAAAGTTCCCATAAATATATAAAAGTTGCTGTATGTAGTGTATTGATAGAAACTATAGATTGTATTTTTTATTTAACCCTCCCCACTTCCAGGGATCCCTTAATGAATAGCCGACGTCTCCGGTCAGCGAATACTTTTGCAATACACAACTCATATTTATTTGTATGCTTTAGTATAAAGATATGTATAATATAATGCTTTTAATGTTAGACATATTCGCAGATACACGTGCTTTACTTGAAAAAACATAGAGTCGGTTTTCTATAACTGAACATATATTATGTATCTCACATATTATGTATCTGAACATATATTATGTATCTCAATAAATAATATAAGCTCACTTTTATGTTCAATGAAGAAATGTATAAATGTATTATCTTTATTCTTACCGTTGACCTTTTTACTGATATTTACCGTGGTGATTTTTACCGATGGTGCTTTTTCCCGGGGGTAATTTTTTTCCGGGTAATTTTTTTCCGGGATTCCCCTCCTACACCCATGCTGCCCAAATCCGACCCGCAAGAGTCAAAACCCAATCCCAAAACCTAAATAACATATCTCAATTTTATGTTCAATGAAGTAATGTATTATCTTTATTTTGACCATTGACCTTTTTACCGTTGACCTTTTTACCTGTTGACGTTTTTACCGTTGACCTTTTTACCTGTTGACGTTTTTACCGTTGACCTTCTTACCGTTGACGTTTTTACCGTTGACGTTTTTACCTAAATTCACGAAATACACGGAGCACAACTCACCGAATTAACCACACATGGTTGCGAAACACACAGGGTCCATTATTTTGATCACTAAATTCACAAATTATGGGCGCGAAACCCCCATTTACAAAACTCGCCATGTATCTTGGGTTATGCCGTTTTTGTTTATTTCAACCGAAAGTTTTCTCTTTTCCCAAGATTAACACCGGCAGCGCTAAGCGGGTTTTTTTCAACAGGCTTATGAATAAAATTTAATTTTTATGTCGTGAAATTTTTATTTACATGCTATTTGATATTTTTATAGTTACTTTCGTAATAATTAAAATAAAGTATTTTAATTATTTACTATCTGTTCGCCTGTAAAATGCATTTTGTGAGCCATGGCCAATGCCCGGTCTAAAGTCATCTGGGCCCATCAAGCGACCGTCTAAACGGGCGAAGACTAGCTAGTTTATATATATTGAGTGATACCAAATTCATTGTGCAAACTTTAAAGGTTGGCATAGGACACTGTAACAATCATTTATTGTATAGGAATATATGGGCGCAAGTGACGCGTTGAGGCGGAAACACCAGGGTGGCTAGTTTGGCCCTTTTTTTTTAATTTCAAAATTTCGCATGCATACCAGAAAATTTCTAAGATTATTTAAGACTCAAATTTCGCGATTATATAAAGTAAAAATTCTTCTTCTTTGAAAATTTCCTTGTGAGTTCGAGTGTGCGAGTTCGAAATTTTCGTATTTAAAAAAAGGCCAAACTGGTAACTTTGACAAATACAGGAAATGTTTGCCAGAGTTGCCAGTTTGACCTTTTTCGAATGTAAAAATTTCTAATTGATACTGGAAATTTTCAAAGAAGAATTTCTGTTTTATAAATTTACGAAATGTCTATCTTAAATAAACATAATAGTATTACAGATATTTTCTTGTAGGAATGCGAAATTTTTAAATAAAAAAAAGCGCTGAACTGGCAACACTGGTGTTTCCGCCTCAACGCGTCACTTGCGCCCATACATTCCTATACAATAAATGATTGTTACCGTTTCCTGTACCAACCCTTAAAGTTTATACCATGAATTCGAGATCACCCTGTATAAATATTTTATTTATATAGATATATTATTGATTTTTATATAAAAAAAAAATTGCTTGTGAAAGAGTAAATAAGTTGCCAGAAAAATATGCTGCCAAATTTTCTTCTCTTGCCAAGGACCCTATACTGAAAAAGTTACCAAATAAATTATTTAAATAAAAAAAATAACATGAAAATATGTATGATGGTTCAATAAAATATAAAAAAGATTTTATGCATGAGCTATACCTTTTCCTGAAAATATCTGAAACTCGATCAAAAGATAAAATATAAGTGTAAAATTTTAAAACACTATGTTTTCAATACCGTAGTTCTGAATGTTATTCCTAAGCAGTCGGAGTTTTTTAACACCGGACACAAAAGATGAATATTGTCTATACTCTATACCAGGCCTGTCCAACCTTTCAGTAAGCCAGGGCGCACCTTAGCTTGTGGCACACAATCAAGGGCGCCATTATTCATATGATTAGAAAAATGCAAGAATATTATTTCCCTTTAGCAGTGATAGCGATACCCACATGTCTACAGGATACACAGACAAAGTGGTATGCGTTATTAAAATGGTATGTATAGTGGTTAATCATTGGCGTCCTAAGTTGGAGGTGGCTCATCTAAAAAATTTAACAAAAAACATATCATAGTAAATTTAACGTTACATTTTTCTGAGGTTTGGGGATGAAAAAGAGGGGGGGGGGAGGAATTTTAAAGACTTTAACATGTAAAGGAGGCAAAAACCTTAATAACACCTGTAATAAAATAAAAAGTAAGCAAATATTAATTATTTTAAAGCAAATTAACTTTGGAGATGGAATTTTGTTTAAAGAAATCCAGAAAAATTAAACATTTGAAGGGGCGCCAAAAAAATCTTCAAAGGGCGTCATGGCGCCCGCGGGAGCCAGGTTCACAGTCCTGCTCTATAGCATCGATATAAAAGTGCGAGAGGCAGTAGCAATTTCAACCTTGCCCTTTTGTGCAAGCTGATTTTAAAATGTGTAATTGATATTAATTATCAATCCCAAAAATAGCCGTCAACTGTCGCGATAGCGATGGATGAGGCCATGGTAAAAGAAAATTACACAATTAAAACAGAAAAGTATGGCGACCCGATTGCAAAAAATAATCGCCATTCGTAATAATATCATTCAATTTTCCGTAACTTGCTAATATTTGTAAACCAGGGCACATTACCATGTTTTTAAAAGCCGCGAAGTCTGAACGGGGGTTGACGAGCATAGCTCACAGGTAGATTAGCCCCTTAGTATTGCAAAATTTCCCCAAAAATATATATCCAGTATTCTTTAAAAGAATCGTTAATTGTGTGTTTGGCAAAATTAGATTTTCTGTAGAAACTCAGTAGGCCGGATCGGACTTGATTTAATTAATTTTGTCACGGGCCGCGCCGGGTCCGAGTCGAACTTTTAATTTTACACTGCTCCCGGATCAGACTGGAAATTCCTGCCCGTGCAAAACTCTAGTGGCCTATCCTACATGAAATCTGAATCCCCTTTGTTGCGACATAAAAAGGACGTATGGGGGCTTATATCATGGGGTCGTAAATCAGGAATTCTCGACGAAATAAAATGTTCTAGTACTGGATTTGTGCCCCCTGATTTAAGTCCCCGTCTTCTGTGACGTGATATCTTCTGTGACGTCATCAAAATGACGTATGGGGATGCATATCATGGGGGTGTTAATCAGGATTTCGTCCAAAGTAAAATGCTCCAGCACTGGATTTGTGCCCCCATTTTTTGTGACGTCAAAATGACGTACGGGGGCTTAAATCAGGGGGACATTAATCAGGCTCTCAATGAAAGGAAAATTCTCTATCACTGGATAGGTGCCCCCTTCTGATATGGGGATATATATCATGGGGGCATTAATCAGGATTTCTTGAAAAGTGAAATGATCGAACACCGGATTTGCACCCCCATTTTTTGGACGCCAAAATGACGTATGGGGGCATAAATCCTGGGGACGTTAATCAGGCTCTCAACGAAACGAAATTTCTCTAGCTTTACATTTGTGTTCCTTTCAGATATGGGGGCATATATCAGGGGGACATTAATCAGGATTTTGTGAAAAGTGAAATGCTCAAGTACTGGATTTATATCCCCTTTTCTCGTGACGTAAAAATGACGTGTGGGGGCATATATCATGGGGATGTTAATCAGGCGCCTCCATTTTCTTCCCCATGGGTACGTTTGAACACAATGTTCTCTCTCTTTCTCCATCGATTAAACCATCCGTCAATTGCGACGAAATCTTCTTTGCCCATTTTAGAAGCAAGATCTTCAGCTTTCTGCCGCATTACAGGACCGTTTATGCGTGCATCCTTTTCCCTAACATTGGCAAACGTCTTCACTTACAGTTCAAATTTTCATTCAACTTCGCTTTGTTTTCAATCTCGTCGCGATTCTTTATAATTTTACAGAGTAATGGCTGAGAGATTTTTAGTTCAGCCGCAGCATTTCTTTGACTCATCTTGGGTAAATTATCAAAGCGTTTTAAGATGTCAATTTTGTCTTTAATAGACAAATCATTGCGTTTTTTTTTCCATTGCTGAAATATCTGCGTTAAAGTTTTAAGTAAAACTGAACAGAAAAAAATTCCTACAGCTTACAGCAGTCCAGGCGCCTTGCTGACTGATAAGGAGAGAATTGTACGCTTTTCTAGCTGCCTACCCCCCTCCCACCCCTTTCAAAGGGGAGGGAAATCAACACCTACGACATAATGCACGTGCCAATGAAAGAGGCCCGCTTTTGGGAATTCCCCGTTTGCTTTTATAGTTTTTTTTTTTTTTTTTTACTTGAATGAGGAAAAGAAACAAAATTTGAAATGGTACATGGAAATGATAACAATAAACGAAGGCGCTGATTACAAAATCCGACTTTTTTAACATGTGTTTAATATACAAGCGTTCGGGACTTCGCGATTCGATAACATTAAATGAATGATAACATTATCCGCGATCACATTAAGCGGCGCCTACTGTATATATATATATATATATATATATTAACCTATGGCTATCTGAAATTTTATTTTAAAATAACTCTTATAGACATTCGACAACAGCATGGAAGCTTTGGATAAAATGAATTTTATTCCTTAGAAAACGGATTTTTTCGAATTTGAAAACTTTGTTAATAATATCCCAATTTAACTGCTTTATAATATTTTGAAAAATGTTTTTGATTTTTTTTAAAAAATCAATGATGAATTGTAAATTAAGAGGAAATTACTTTGAAGTTTCTGCCTTTATTATTTCAGATGAGTTACGTCACCTTTAACAATGTCACCACCAATTCGAATGTGCATTAATTGCCCAGGTCAACACCCAAATCCTCCCTGTAAAAATAATGATTGATTCTTATTGATTTCATGTTAGTAAAACAAAATATGGCAATGGAATGACTGAATCACGTACGTATTTTCAGGTGGATACAATTTAACACATTTTTGGATATTTCTTTTTAAAATTTAAATAACAACATTTATTTAGATTTATATGATAAATGAAGTAGTTTACATTATTTTTTATTAGATATCGACCACTTTGTCTTTTAAATTTGCATAAAAAGATTTACAAAAATTTATTGATAAAAAAAAAAAAAAAATAGATTTAATAAAATCTCAAATAATTAGTTTATTTTTTATTTACAGGTTTTTAAATTTTTGGATAATTTATTTTATAATAATAACTTATCTATGTAAACTTTAAAATACTACTTAAAAATATTTATAGAAACGTTGGCAGCAGTATGAACTTGCAGCATAACCTCTCATGAAAGTTTCTGAATCATGAATAGTTCATCATTAAAGTCTGATTGCAGAAAGTGTATGCAGATGGGTGTGGAAGCAGACGTTGTAGATATTGGAATGTCTGGCTAAGGTACGTACAGGAACGAAAAGTTGAAAAAAAAAATTAGATGCTACCTGCTGGTCGACTACTGCTGCACGTTGTGTATAATGAGTAAGCAGATATTTTGCATTTTATCTATCTTATTTTCTTGCAAGTATATATGGAAATGGACCTTCTTGCATTTTAACATTGAAAATTTATTATTTAATATTTTAATGTCTTGGATATACTGTGAAGGCTTTATCCAATTATTGACAAAGTCCTAAAGTACTATGACGATTTCATTCAGTTAATATTTTATTACTTTCTTAGTTTGGAAGCATATAATTATTTATCAATGACGTTTAGTTGTAACTTTTAATGTAAGTATGACACGCCTTTTGAAGCCTAATGTAAATATTAATTTTAAAACAGGGTGGAGTTATTCAGTCCTTTTTCCCAAAATCACCAGAATGATGCTGTCGATCGACTGAGATCGTAAAAATTATTGTTCTCAAATTCTATAATATATTAATATGCTTCTACATTGTAATAAAAATGTTTCAATCCATCAAAACGTTATGATTAAAATCGTGACGAATCGTATACCAAAATGTTGCATTAAGTCAGATGCACATTAACTAATAAAACTAACAGAAGTTAGCAAGATACAATTAAGTTTAAGAATTAAATCAAGTAGAGGATGCTCAATGTATCCATTACTGGTAACAGTAGACGAGCACTTAATACATACTAATGTGCATAACGATATGCTAGATATATCTTTTAAAAATGAAATAAAAATATTATGTACACTTTACGTTAAAACTGACACCAGAAATGTTACTTCAAACCATTTATTAGTTGAAAAGTTATGTTTTTGATCAAGTGTATTATTACTTGCCAGATAATTCAATAGCACCGATAGCTGGCATGCCCAAGCACTCGGTTGCGTATTAGGAATGAAATGAAACCGCTCCTTCCCTTGTTATAGAGTTAGTAATCACTGCTTTATCTTTCATGCCTCCTGAAGTAAGTTGATGTTACTACGCAGGAAAACAATCTATTTTCAGGGATGAAACGCAGTGATTCAGTCCGCGCACTTGACTGGAAAACAGAAAGAAAAAGGTATATTTTGACTTTCAGCTTCAGCTGTTTTTCTGATCTGAGTTGTAAAGACAAAATTCCAGGACAATTTAATTTATTTTTTCTTCAATAACGGTTTTTTTTATTTATTTTTTAAATTTTTAATTATATGTATTATACATTTAATTATATGTATTATACAAGTCCAACATTGTATATATATACAATGTTGGACTTGTTTTTAATTTTCGAGTTTGAATTATTATTTTATTTTAATTTCTATGAAAGAGAAATATATGTATATGAAAAAGTTTGGCTTGCATTATCTCTTAAAAGAAATAAACAAAAATGTTAAGCAACTAACTGAAAAAATATTTTTTTGTTTTAAGACGTCGTTTTAACTCTTTAGCACATGGAATAAAATAAAATCTTTTTGTTTTATTCTGCTAAAAATTTTATTAGCTTTACAGGATTCGTACGGATCAGGGAATTTTCCAAAAGTCTCACAAGTATTTTCTTTTATAGAAGAAGAAGTTTAGGTTAAACTCGTGAAACTTCTCCTTCTTTTAACGCTTTCAGGAGCAAGCAATTGTGTTCCTGTAACATCGAATTCACACCGGTATTTACGAAAGAATTTAGTTCAAAACAAGGTACAGCAATTTTTCAACTTTTTTCCGTCAAAGTTAAGAAAATAAAAGTCTATTAAAAGTTTCTGGTTTAAATCGGATAAAAATTAGGTGGTATATGCCCCTCAAAGGGTTAAAATAATGTCTTTATTTGAGTGGGGAGGAATTGAACTCCATGAACCCCTCCTTTTTCTATGTCCTTGAACATTATTTTCACTCCCTGATTAGTTTGGTTAATTCACAGATTATAAAATATAAAAGGCAGAGTTTGAAAAAATAAATCTGGCTTAATATTAAAAAGTATATTAACCACATGAAATTAATTAAAGGTAGCTATTTAGAAAATGTTTGTTATTATTATATTCAGGTAAGTGCAATTAAAAAAATTAACTTGATTACTTAGCTTTTCAATAAAATTGAAGATTGTATGCTTACAAATCAAAAGATTTTATATTACATAGAGAAATGGACAGTTACAAAAGAAAAATTATAAAACTATATTTAAAATTGTATCCTATTAGCTAGAGGTTTTTGTAAGGAGTTATCCATAATTTTATTTATTTTTTATTTTTGTACGTGGAATGGGGTGGGGCGGAGATCCTAAAAATTGCATTCTCATCAAAGAAAGATTTCTTAGAATGTACAAAGTGGTTATAATATAAGTATCTCTATTTGGAGCTGTCTGTAGCTTGAAAGAATAACCTGAATGAAATAAAAATCGGTACACTTACTATTCAAGAAATAAACACCGATAGATGGCACTACTGAGTGTGAGATGTAATGTCTAACACAAGAACAAAGAGTTAAGGCATCAAACCGGATTGCACACCTAATTTATTGGAAAATGTCACAGTAAATGTGGTTACGCTATCGCATAGCGGTGACGATCATGTTCAGGTTCCATATGGCCATTGTGCTGGAGGAGACAATCCAGGCAGTGCATGATGTGCTCAACTGTGGATTGTAACGCATCAGGAGTGATGTTTCATAATGTTGTGATATGTGATAAAGTCACTGAGGTTTGCGACACCTCCAAGGTACACAATATTAAAAACTAGAAAGCACAATCTTTCGACGATTATTGCTATTAATATTCTTTATTGTTCCTTTCCTCTTCCCCCTTCTTGAATAAGTAAGTGTACCGATTTAGGTTTCATTCCGGTTATTCCTTCAAGCTACACACAGCTCCAAATGGAGATACTTATATTATAACCACCCGGTACTATTAGTCCTTAGTTTGATAAAACTGTGCTTTATATATATATATATATAAATATGTGCTTTATATATATATATATATATATATATATATATATATACAGGGTGTTCCGTTAAAGGGGTCCAATATTAATAGGGGTAATAGAGGAGATCACACGGAGCATAAATCAGTATATAATGCCTGGCCGGATCTCAATAATTTTCAAGTTACAGCAAATAGAATGAAAAATCGGAAATTTGTAAAAAAACCCTCATTGCTAAACTATCGATAATGCTACATAAAAACGAAGCACATATTTAGAAAGAGCAGAAAAAATCCTACGAAATGACATAAGTTGTTTTAGAATATTGAGAATTAATGGCGAGTTACAAGCTCTGAAACAGTGAAAAAATACAAAATCAAATATTTAGCAAAATAGTTAATCGTTAATTCCAAAAATGCAACTCTACCTACATCAAGGAAAATGTTATAAAATTTGGTCCATTCCGAAAGCTTTCGAAGAAGCTGACAATAAACCATATCAGTTTAATTGTATGGGAGAAATCAAGCAGTTCCCTAGTTACAACTCTGTACTGTTGCACGCTCGGAAAGAGCGAAACTCCACCCATGACGATTGTAAACACCCCGTTTTAATATCTTTCAATTATACATTTCTGATCAACCTCTATCAATACCCTTTCATTATTCAGTTTGGTCAAGTGAATGACATATTGTGCAGCTCTCGCCTTGTCTTAAAGCAAACTCCGTGACTGCTGCGTTTCTTCCATGAACTTTCAGGATGAGGAAGAAGAAGTACTTTTTATGGAAATTTTCTATGTGTATAGGAAGAAAAGTGTAATAAAACAGCAGTCATCAGTGGGCGTTATGTTAAAGGGAGGCTGTTGTAAGTGGGATTGTAGTAAATTGATGTATAATAATTATGCCGGAATACTCTAACGAAGAATATGCGGACATGCATCTGATGTACGGGCAAGCTCATGGAAATGCATGTCTAGCACAGCGCATGTACCGTGAGCAATTTCCAAGGAGACGTTGCCCAAGTTCGAAACTCTTCATAAAAATCGATCATAGACGATTACGGGAGACTGGATCGTTTAATACAGCAAGCATTGATGCAGGGAAACCTCGACATGTACGAACACCTGCAATGGAAGAAGATGTACTGAATATTTTTAAAGATAACCCCTCCACGAGTACACGAGCTGCTGCGTCTGAAGTCGGTGTTTCTCACCAAAGTGTGTGGCGTGTTCTGCGTGCAGAAAACATGCACCCCTTTCATGTGCAGCGGGTACAACTGTTATCAGTAACAGATTGTGCTCAGCGGACAGAATTCGTACGCTGGTTGCTTAATGTAACAGAAAATAATCCACAATTTCTGGAAAATATTTTATTTACTGATGAAGCAACATTTACGAGAGAGGGCGTGGTAAACACGCACAATATGCACACATGGTCATATACAAATCCGCACACTGTTTTCCCGTCGAACGCACAACAAAAGTTCAGTGTGAACATATGGGCAGGTGTCCTCGGCGATTATCTCATAGGACCATATTTACTCCCAGATGTACTCAATGGCAGTACGTACTTGGTTTTCCTACGGGATATCTTACCGCAGTTACTGCAAAATGTGCCAGCAACATTGCGCCACAATATGTGGTTTATGCACGATGGCGCACCGGCACATTTTTTCATAGGTGTTCGCAATCACCTCAATTCAACATATCCTGGGAAATGGATTGGACGCAGTGGACCTGTTGCTTGGCCTGCACGCTCTCCAGACCTCAATCCGTTAGACTTTTTTGTTTGGGGACACCTTAAATCGCTGGTGTATGAAACGCCTGTGGATACACCGGAGGATTTACTAGCGCGAATCGTTGTCGCTGCAGGAGACATTCCCAACTCCGTCGGAGTTTTTCGGCGTGTTCGCCAATCTTTACGACGTCGCTGTCGGCTGTGCGATTCTGTTAATGGGCGCAACTTCGAACACCTATTATAATAATGTCCGTTCGTCTGCCTTCCGACATTGAACTGTGCAGCGCAGGCCAGAAGACTATGCTTCACATATGTCATAAAGTACGTGGAATGTAATTCTTTATTTGTCATTTTTCTTTTATTTTCAACACTTTTTGGCACAGTATTTTGTAAGTCACAGACTGTGGTGTACTCAAATTGTAAATTACAAAGTTTGTATGAATTAATTTAAAATTTAGTGTCTTTTTTAAATTTATAATTAATAAAATTATTATGCTATTTGTTATTATTATTTCCTATCATAAATTATGATGCACATATACATACAATAATTGTCCATGTAAAACATGTACTGAAACTTCTTGCATAGTTACAAATCGCAATATTTTTAATTATTTCCGAATTTTCACCACCAGTTTAATTTTAAGGAATTTAACTTAAGCTTTATATCAATAAAAGACCACTTTAAAATGTAGACTATTATTGTAAAGTTATTTTGGTTCATTCAACTCTTGAATAATTAAAAATGTTGCATCTCAGAAGAAGCATGATCGAAAATGTATAGTTGAGAGTAATTAAAAAGGCGGTGTTTCCAATCGTGATGGGCGGAGTTTAACCTTTGCTAGTGTCAAAGAAAGCGGAGTTGTAACTAAGAAACTGATTAATTTCTCTCACACAATTAAACCGATATGGTTCATTGTAAGCTTTTTCGAAAGTTTTCGGAATGGACCAAATTTTACTACATTCTCCTTGTTGTAGCTAGAGTTGTCTTTTTGGAATTAACGATTAACTATTTTGATGTATATTGGATTTCGTACTTTTTTCACTGTTTCAGGGCTTGTAACTCGTCAATAAATATTATTTTAATACAATTGATGTCATTTTGTAGGTTTTTTCTGCTCTTTCTAAATATGTGCTTCGTTTTTATGTAGCATTATCGATAGTTTAGCAATGAGGGTTCTTTTACAATTTTCCGAATTTTCATTCTATTTGCTGTAACTTGAAAACTATTGAGATCCGACCAGGCTTTATATACTGATTTATGCTCCATGTGATCTCCTCTATTACCCCTATTAATATTGGACCCCTTTAACGGAACACCCTGTATATATATATATGTATATGTATATTAGGGATCTGGACTAATTTGACCATCAGGATATCAGAATTCTTATTCTATTCATGATTTTAATGCATTTCTGGAGTGAAAAATATTTTGAGCCTTTACTCAGAAGTGCAAGTGTAAGAAAAAAAAATGGAAACCTCCCTTCCTATCTTAACATTTCTAGAATAATTAAGGTGATTATATATTTTAATAGTTAAATTTCCTGAAACTACTTGCACTTTTAGTAATCTCCACTTGATATATTACTTGTAGTAACTAGTAATACAAATAAAAACTAGTCGTTGGGGGCCACCGTAATACGTACCCATCATGGATATGCATAATGTAAAATATTAAAATAAAAATGTGTAAACTACTTATAAAATGCATTGCAATTCAAATAAAATCGTGGCTTGATGACGTCACAAACTTTAAAGGCTCGATTACTGAATTGCTTGAAAGAAACATCCTTATAACTCCAAAAATAATAATCCTATTAACTAGCGGTTTATTGCATCTGATTAAGCGTCAAATTTCCAATTAAAATGTATCTTTGAAGTGAAATTTGGATGAAATACAGGGTCATGAAAAATCGAAGAGTGTGGAAAATATGATTCCAAATATCTCGGCAACTCATTATCCGATCGACTTCATGCTTTATGCAAAATTTATGTTTTTTTTATTGTCGTTTATATTCATTTCTTAAAATAAACAATTTCGAAAATTTTTATATACCTTTCATCAGAACGAAATTTTCGAGAGTCCGAAAAAAATTGTTCCGGTTAATCAAGGTTATTGAAATGAAATAGGCTTCTTCCCATTATTACATACTAAGTACATACCAAATTGCAAGTCTCTATCTCAAATTTTTCGGGAGATAGAGCGTTTACAGACACACACACAGACACACGGCAAATTTTTTTTTCTAAAAATATGTTTTTCGGAATCTCCAGTGTCTGAAACTTGTAAATCCGTCAAAAAAAAATATTCGATTTTCGAAACGATTGCAAGACTTATCCTATACTACGTATGATGGGTAAGTAAAAAGAAATGAAACTGCAGGTTCAAAGTTGTAAGTACTAAATAAAATGATTTGCAGATAAAACTGCAGAATCGACGTTTGAGACTACTGATCTGCAGATTTACTAATTAATTTCTACTATAAATTTAATTCATATTTACAGTATTTTTTTTATATACATACAGAGTTGTTTTGTCAGAGATGAATAATCAAACATTTAAGACTAAAACAATAGATTTTTAACAAATTATGTTCCTTAAAAAATTGTGTTAATTTGAATAGTGACGATTAGAGTCCTATGAGCCCATCATTTCCCTATGTCCTTGAACATTCTTATCTACTTCCTGATTAGTTTGGTTGATTGCCAGATTATAAAATTTGAAAGGAAGAGTTAAAAAAAAAAATCTGGCTTAATAATAAAAAGCTTATTATTAACCATGTGAAATTCATTAAAACCAGCTATATAGTAAATTTTTGTTCGTGTTAGATTCATGTAAGTGCAATTCAAAAATTTTATTTGATTACTTTGCTTTTTCGTTAAATCAGTAAAGTGTATGCCTACAAATCAAAGGATTTTATGTTATTTAGTAAAAGGGACAGTTACAACAGAAAAATTATAAAACTACATTTAAAGTTAATCCTATTAGTTAGAGGTTTTTGAAAGGAATTAAAAACCTAGAATTTTATTTATTTATTTTTGTACATGGAAAGGGATGCGGAGGTCCTAAAAAATTCATCTTAATCGTAGAAAGAATGCTTAAAATGTGCTCCTTTGTTTGATAAAACTGTTTTTTTTCTTTTCTTTTTCTTTTTTTTCTTTTTTTTTTTCTGTTTCTTTTTTTTTTTTTAAAAAAAGAAGAGGAAGAATGATGAAGAGTCTGGAACAGTTTGGGCACTTTGACATCAGAGTCATTACTTTATCCATGAACTTAATTCATTTGTAGAGTAAAAAGTATTTTAAGGCTTAACTCAGAAGTGAAAGTGAATTTTTTTTTTAAATGATTTCCCCTCTTCTCTCTCCCATAAGTGCAATTTAAAAATTTAATTTCATTACTTAGCTTTTCAGTTAAATCAAGGATATTATGCGCTATGAACATTACTGATGTTACACAGAAGATTTTAGAAATGTCCACTTGATAGCGGCATGGGGGAATAAGCAGAAATATCTGATGCCCTACCAGTGTCTGAGAGGTGCTGCTCTCGAAGCTGGTAGACGGGAGGTGCTGGGTTCAAACCCTGTCGCGCTTGTCGACCTAACCGTTCGGAGTTTTCCGTGGTTTTCTTCTAACCTTGCCGTAAATGCGGGTTAGGATCCCTTAGAAAGACACTCACGGAGGGTACTCCCCCTAGGGCCTATATCCCTCGTGCAGATAATCGGCCTTTAAAAATTCAACCAACCAACCAACCAGAAATTTCTGAGGGAGGTGGGAATAATTTAGATGACAGATTTATTTATTGTTACAACGCAGTTACAAATAAATGATAGAACCGAAGCAGTTTAAAAGCAAAGTTTTAAGATTTTAAAATGTGTATTATGGAGGGAGAGAGGCTGTAATTCAGATTATTACAAAAAAGCAACAAATAGGACAGGGGGTAGGGATGTTTAAGTATATATATTAAGTTTTTAATAACTGTATAATTTTCCAATTGTCAGGTAAGCTTGTGAACTTTTTATCTGTAGCAGTGGATATGAAGGGGCACCATTTATGTATGAAAAATGGCTAATTTTTGGACCATTCATAACTGAAATTATATTAAAGTCATTCGCTACGACTTTTGCAAAAAAAAATTCCTTGACTATGACCTATTGTTTATTCAAGTTTTCCTTTCCAAACAATTAAGATAAAAATTTGTTTTTAATTCTACATTTATTAATTGCATAGATATCAAAAGGTCCTTACATTTAAAAGTCTTAAAGAAGAAATCAAAACGCCGAATATCTTTAAAAATATATGCATGCTGCGGAGAAAACTGTATATAATATTTTTGCTTGTTAGACTTTCTTAAAGCTCAAATTTTCCATTAAAAAAAAAAAAAAAAAAAAAAAAAAAAGAACAGAAAAAAAAAGACTGCTGAATTTTAAAATGGGGGCGGAGTTATTCAGTCTTTCCACCTATTGATGACATGAAGTGTGTTTGTCAAAAGAGATCACAAACCTACTGCTTCTCAAGTTTTAGAATTTTTTAATACGCTTTTACATTTTATTGAAAATGTTCAAAGTTTATTTTTAATGATTATGATAATTTGTATAAACATGCTGTATGAATTTTGAATAGTGCTATATTTATCTGTTTATATAAGAATACTAGATGCTGCATTTTTTTGGGAGATGCTTGAAACGGCTATGAATTCAACAATTTTGCTTATAGTTTTGATTGAATTTTATATATAAATATATGTATGAGAAACGCAGAGGGATTTTTTTTTACCCTAAAAAATACTTGTGAATGGGAGGTGGTAACAGTATAGAGAAGTGATTATGCTGAAACTAATACAACAGACAGTATGAATTTTATATATAAATATATGTATGAGAAACGCAGAGGGATTTTTTTTTACCCTAAAAAATACTTGTGAATGGGAGGTGGTAACAGTATAGAGAAGTGATTATGCTGAAACTAATACAACAGACAGTAAAGCCACGTAGTGGCGGGATTTGGAAATTGTAAACATATCTCGAAAACTATTAAAGATACTGACAAAAGTGTGGAGCATACTCAATTTAGTATGAAATAATGTCTTCTGTGTAAAATCAACTTTAATAGAAGCTCTGAAAGTATTTTGTTATCTAATTCCCTGCTTATATAGTCACCAATGTTGTGTGAAAATGTGGCATTATAATGTAGATGCGCATTAAGTAAGGGGTTAAGGTATAAAGAAACATATGTTAGCAATATGTAATTTATTTTTTCAATAATTAAACCAAGTAAAATATACTCAGTGTGTGCATCACTGTCAACAGTAGATTTGTATTTACTCCGGTTCTTGGCGATATAATTTTTATTTTACTAAGTAAACAAAAAAATAACATGCATTTTAACTTAAAACTGACACCGGAACTTTTAAGAAATATCTGTTTAATGAAATAAAACACTTGCTGACATACTATTTCAATATAGCAATTAAGTTCTACAATTGATATAGGCAGTTGACATGCTCAGGCAGTCGATTACTTATTCTACAGTTACAGTCCACACTAATCATGCCTACCTGTATATCGCTAGATGGCCACTCCTATGTTGGATGGGCACATAGACGAGGGAAACAGCTTGAAAGCCGGCCCTTGAAATTTAGTTGATTAACAAGTTACTACAGGCGTAGTAATTAGGATGGACGTCAGATTTCATTTAAAGTATAGGCGATCTCACTAATTTCAATTAATTTTAACTACTCAATGTGGCTAGTAATATTTTTGACCTGAGTTATCATACTGGCTAATGGACAGCCATTGGCAAAAACAAACTTTACGAAAGAGTCCAAGCTAGTTTTTATAAACCATTCGTGATTTATTCAAAAATAAAGTTTTATTTTATTTCATTTTCTAATTAAATTAAAGTTCTTTTTTTTTATTCAATTAATCGGCATCTATCTATTTTACCTATTATAAGGCAACATAACGAGGATGCGCAACCAAATTACTTTTTAATTGATATTATAAAAGTATTAAATAATTATGAATTATTATTGCATGATAATAATTATTAATAGTATTATTACTATCATCATTATTATTATTTATTTAATTACATTAATTATTGTTAATAATTAATTAATTACATTAATTATTATTATTAATTTAATAATTATAAACTGTTATAGTACACAATAATTTTATTTTTAAAACATCATAATAAATATTTACAGAAAATAACAAATTAATTTTATCAATAATATTCAATGCTGTTATCAGTTATATTTATTCTTTTGTTCATTTCAAATAACTATCTATTTAAGATTTCGTAATTTTTAAATTATCTTTCCCTGAGCCGGATCCCCCTCCCAGTTTTTACCAGCATATGTGTAAATAAAGGAATTATTATTATTATTTAAGTTAAAAATGCTGATATTTCACAATAGCGCACCAAAGAGAAGAAGGGGGGGGGGGGGGATTCAGAAATTTAAACTTCTTTCGAGACATTAAACACTGATAAAACAAACAAACAAGCAAAAAGCCTTTACAGTATATGTGTATTTGATGTACAAAAACACATATAAAAAAAACCCATAAACATCCAATTTTCATTTATTTAAAAAATATATCCTTCTATATATATAAAAAAAAAGTAATTTTTTGGAAATGGACCAATGGAAATCTGCGTAGATATTCCGGGTTATTCTCATCGCTTTCATACTAGGGACTTTTTTGAAGATCGATTACTTTTTTTCTAGCCATCCTACGGATTCGAAAATCATACCACCAGACGCGAAATATAACAAGCTTTCAGAAATTCAAAAAATTATCACGGTCGGACAATAAAATCTCAAAAAATCCTTAAAAATCGAGTAAAAATTCTTTTATTGAAAAAGTCATTTTTTTATATTGTTGCCAATTTCTAAATAAGCGCAAAGGATTATGTTTTATCTCAAATAAAAAAATGTATTTGCGCGAGACTATTAAAAACAATAATGAAAGTTTAAAATAATAATTAAATGATCACTTGTTGAAAGCAGGAAATAAAGAAAATTACGTCATAAAAATTGTGTTTACACATGAATATTAAAAACAAGTAATATATATATATATATTTTTAAAGTCAATTCCTACTTTTTAATCATAAATATATAAAATAAACCCGTGCAGCATTCATGTTCCACGATATCTTTATTGAACATTATTTTATACTCATCGTTGCGGTATTTTATTTTTTGTTGGCATCACTCATTTGAGATAAATCTTTCATTTCATTTATGAAAACAATGGGAGAATTTTTTTTCTCCCATATAAAAATTAAAATTAATTAATGAAATTTAATTAATGAATTATATTTGAAAAAACTGTATTAACATCAATTGTCATCCAGTACAAGTTAAAAAAAACTATTTGAACTTGAATGGATAAATAGAAAATATTTTATTAACGATTGAAAATTCCAACAAGATGTATATAGAGAGAGAGTGTGAGCTAATAGTAGGAATTTAATAAAAAAGATGAATTAAATGAAAAAGCATTATAACCAGTTAAATGAAAAAGCATTATAACCTGATTACAGAAGATAGTCGCCGTTCGTGATATCATCATCATCATCTTTTTAAAACAGGATACATTACCAGGTTTTAAGAGGCTGTGAAATCAGAACGGGGGTTGGTGAGCGTAGCGAGCAGGGGACAGAGCCCCCTAGTTAAATAAAAATTAAAATCTTCCTTCCTTATATGGTGGTGAAAACTTAAGTAAAGCTGTAAAAGTTGCAATCTAAATTATTACTAAGCGTTTGGGATTTTCCTTTATTATTTTTTTAATGTGATTCATTCACTACAAAATATGTTTACTCACAATAAACAACCATTTTTTTTCTTTAGTTTTTCACTTTTTATGAATAAAAAATATTCATAACTCCTTCCTGAAGAAAGATCTAAACTGTGCTGCTATATTTCAAAAGAAAATCAGAAAAAGAAAAAAAAATTGCTATTGTGAAACTGATTTATTTTCATCAGAAAATTAACGTTACATACTGAAGTTTAATATTTCAGCTAAAGGATACTTAAGGACCAAAGACAAAGGTAAATAAATAAATAAAAAAATAAACACGAAAGTAATTTTTTCTTTCATTTTTTCTTTTTAGCTCGGAATGGGCAATTTTTAAATATGTTTCATGAAGATTAGAGTATTTAGTTAAAAATTTCGGAAATGAGTTAGAGGAATTCCCTCCCCCTCCTCCCTTGGAAACATTTCCGATTTTGTTTTTTATATGGTTCGCAATGCAAATTTCACCTGGCTAACTACAGCGTGAAATATATATATCTCATCAAAAACGTCACATGTAAAAAATGCAGTCAAGTCTAGTGACTCTTTTACAGTAAAAAGTTCTGAGATCATGTAAATCCAAGTTTAGCTATCTCATTAACTCTGTTATTTTCATTCACAAATCATTCCTAGTCTCTACATTTTTAGTTAATGATTATTTTGTGACTTGACAATTACGCAGCGCGAGAATGTGACAGCTGTATATATTTAGTCTTAATCAAATAATACCACCACATCCCATAACATAGCAAGGTGTAACAACGTAAATCGTGATTTTTTTTTAAATGGAAAAAGAAATAAATAGCTATTTGACAATGGACGAAATCAATATAGAAAAATTTTATTAAACATAATTTTATATTTGCGGCGATGGAGGGGGGGGGGGGTTGTCGGGAAAAGGAACGACTTTTTATTAAATATCGCATTTATTGCACAACTTGTATTAGTGCAGCGATATTTAGAGTGTTTTCGTGTTTCGTACAAATTTTTTGACAGGACCGGTCAACCCCGGACGGATCAGCTATTTTAATATAAAACACAAGCAATCTGTTCTACTGGATTGCCAGACGAAGCAAAATCTCGTGAAAATCACCGTATTGCCCATTTATAAAATCTTCATTTTGGCGTCAAAAAGATACCTTGTTGGGTCTGCGACATCTGTACCATTAATTAATATTAAACTTGTAGCTGATAAAAGAGTATTTTTTAATATCACATTCTTAATTTTTATTTATAATGAATTTTCTATATTTTAGCCGTTAAGATATTTCATTGTTGCAGTTTATGGCAGCACTTTGGTATTTTTTGGCGATCGTTTGGTGAAGCATAAATAAATCCATTGTTCCCATAATATAGTAAGGTGTTATAATTTCCCTGTACGGTAATTGCCAAATCACAAAACAATCAATAACTAAAGATGTAGAGACTAGGACTGATTTGTGAATGAAAATTTCAGAGTTAAAATAGCAAAACTTGGCTTTACACGATCTCAGAACTTTTTATAGTAAAAGAGTCACTAGGTTTGGCTGCATTTTTTAAATGTGACGTTTTGATGAGATTTCACTTCTTTTTGTAAGTAATCCTTATTATTATTTTTTTTTTACTTTGGGCTCTTCTTGGACATCATCCAAAGTTTTCGCTAAGACCACACTCAGTCCGTATTATTTGTAGGTACCAAAAATTCGGAGCTTTAGTTCCGCTTGCAAAGTCCTGTTGATAAAAAGAAGTCCAGGTTCCTAGGCAAGCACTAAGTTATCGGGATGGGGGAGTCTGAGGTATTTCTTGCAGCCCTATATACTGGGTATTCGGCAAAAATGTACTGTTTAGGATACAAATAAAAACAAAATTAAAAATTCCGGGAGATTCCAACAAATCAAACTATTTTCGGTTTTACGACTTTTTTTTTCGAATTTTGCGAATTTTTTTTCTGATTTATCGGTATTTTTTTAATTTATCCTTTCTTTGTATCCTAAACCCTACCTTTATGCCAAATCTCAACTTTCTTCGAGTACAAAATCGAACTGTTTTTGAATGTTAGATTTTGTACAAATATTTCAATTTTCCGATTTTATTTTCGAATTAAAGATATGGGGAGGGGGGTTCATAAGTGCCTTGAGTTGCTTCCAGAAAATGTGCTTAGGACTGTGCTTTCTCGTCTTGCGGAGGCACTGTCCTGCCTCCAGATAACTAAAAATTTTTGTTTGTCTTTGTTTAATTATACAACATTTAATAACCACATATCTAAATGCTTAGATTAAACACATAAGAAGATCTTATCTGAGAAATTTAGAGTGTTTGTCCTTTGCTAAGTATATTTATTTTGTGTATATGTATACGTTTTGCTGACGCGTGTAAATTGACTGATACATCTGATTAATCTAAATTCATATAGTATATGAACTAGAAAATGGTTAAGGTTTCTGAACGACTCCAGCAGAAAGTTATGGAGGGGAGGGGGAGGAGGATCAAACGTATCCTGGGAATCTATTCTGGTGTTATCGGAACGCTGAAACCGGTCGGAAAACGCCTTCTTAGCGACAATTTGCTATTCTGGTGTAGTAGAGTAATATAAATTTACGGTTTAACTAATCTGACATTATTGCAATAACAGTCAATCCTTAAAAGATGAAATCTATTCATGCAATTTAAATGGTTAGTTGGTTGATTTATGACGGCCGATTATCTACTCGAGGGATATAGGTCCTAAGGGGGAGTGCCTTCCGTGGGGGGTCTTTCTAAGGGATCCCAACCCGTATTTACGGCGAGGTTCGAAGAAAACCACGGAAAACTCTGAACGGTTAGGACGACGAGCGCGACAGGGGTTTGAACCCAGCACCTTCCGTCCACCAGCTTTGAGAGCAGAACCTCTCAGCCACTGGTGGGGCTGCAATTTAAATGTATTTTATTAAATGACAAATTACAGTTTTCGCTTTTTGCGCGAAAAACGAATAATGATGACATCAGTGTCAATCTTATTATAATGAACATTCATAAGAGCTAATCCAGTGATCCGCTTCATCCACAGATGAACGAAATGTTTCCCAATTAGCAGTGTTCTACTGTACAGTAATTTAGAACATAAAATATTTCAAAATGTACTTACCATTCATTTTTTACTCCGTTGGAAACTTTAGAAGTAAACGAGCAAAGTAAGAAATTAAAAAGTTTTATGTAGCTTTACTAAATAAGCTGACATCTACTGAATGTTTCTTCACAAATGTATTGCAACCTAATTTCTTTTAAATTCATATTGCCATTTATCTTTATGTTACAACAGAGCATAACATATTGAAACTACGAGAACAGTTTGCAAATTTGTATATAGCTTTTTAATACTGGCAATTTCATATTAGACCTTGAGACGGCAGCACAGATAATCACCTCATCGAGTTCACGGCTGAAATTCCAGAATTAATTAAAACTCGATTGGCATATTAAAACGCAATCGGTCTGCCAAGTCATATCGTGGTGGAAAACACCTTAAAACCTGATTTTAGCGCTTGACTCGTAGGTTTACCATTGTGTTTTCCTGCACCCAAAGGTATAAAAACATGGAGGACTGGGAGCAGGAACATACAATGGTAAACCTACGAGCCAACTACTAAAATCGGGTTTTCGGGTGCTTTCCACCAAGATATGACTTGGCAGACTGATTGCGTTTTAATATGCGAATCAAGTTTTAACTAATTCTGGAATTTCAGCCGTGAACTCGATGAGGTGATTGTCTGTGCTGCCGCCTCCCGGTCTATATGTATAGTGTAAAATAGCCAGGATATTAGAAAAAATATCCTATTTTTATATACTAAATACCAGGTGATCTAACCAAAGCTACCCGGGTCAAAGATGCCCGATATGCTATTTGGTGTACAGAATATAGTTGAAAATTGTTTTTAATTGAAAATTTTAATATATATTTTATATTTAGTATATTTTTTTAAGATTGGTCACTAATTACACCAAAAAGCATTTTTGGTACTTTCGTATTAGCTACATGTCATCGGTTAATCGCGAATAATTTCACTGTTTATAGTAACCTTTTTGATTCAGTTTGTTTTAGTGTTTAAGCGCAAAGTTCGTTTACATATCTCTTAAACTCGAATTTTAATCGATTCATATCATTAACATACCATAAAATTAAGAGATGCACTAATGCCTTTCGGAAGAATTTTGTATTTCTTCATCAGACGAGAAAAGAGCAAGATCGAATGATTTTCTTTTTTGTCTTACTCTTGCCTTACAAGTGGCAGCGCGTCTTTTTTCGCATCTGATCAACAAAGTCAAACTTCTTTCGAAAGGCTCAGCGCCTCTCTTAATTTTATGGTGTTATTAAGGAGTTTTTTTCTTTTTATCACAGCAGTGTGTTAATTATTTTAATTTAGAATATTACCAAAACATTTTGTTTCTTGCTTATTCTGAAGTGCATTCACTCGTCGGAATTTTTTCAGAAACTTTTAACTTGTTTTAAAGTTTTAAATGAACTAATCAAAATGGCATTAAAGAAAAAAGTCATTACTTACGACTTCTGTAAAAGATGATACCTCGACTATGACTTTTTATTTATTCCTGTTTTCTTTCCCAAACAATTAAGACAAAAATTTGTTTTTAACTGTACATATATTGATTGTATAGATATCAAAAGTTATGAATTATTCAAATGTTGTCAATATATACGCGATATTAAAATTTACTCTGGAAAATTAGAATAATACTTTTAATTTATAAAAGTTATACATCCATTTCGTATTTCTACGTGGTACTACGGGGATAGTAGATGTTTTTAAGTGGCTTTTCTTCTTGTTTTGGTCGGAATGATTTTTTATTTTAAAACGTCTTAAGGAGAAATCGGAAAGCCGAATATCTTAAAAAATAATATACATGTTGTGAAGAAAACTGTACATAATGGAATTTTTGTTTGTTCGACTTTCTTAAAGTTCAAATTTTCCATCAAAAAAAAAATAATAAATGAATGTGTAGAAATTTTAAAATGGGGGCGGAGTTATTTAACCTTTCCACCCACTGATAAGATTAGACGTGTTTGTCATCTGGGATCACAAACATTTTTCTTCTCAAATTTTAGAAATTTTTAATATGCTGGGATTTTTGATTAAAAATTTTATTAAAAATGTTTAAAAATTTATTGTTAATGATTTCGATAATTTGTATATACATGCTGTATGAATTTTGAATAGTGTTATGTTTATCTATTTATAAAAGAATACTAGATGTTGCTTTTTTATTTTATTTTTTATTTTGTTTTTAGGTCTTGAAACGGCTATGAATGCAACAATTTTACTTATAGTTATGAAAGAATTTTATATATACATATATACAGTAAAACCTCCATAACGGACACTCCCGAATAGCGGACACCTCTATTTAAAGGACACTTTTCAAATCCCCACTCCCAAAATCTAAATTTTTGTATGTTTAAGCTCTGAATAGCGGACATTCCGAATAGCGGACAGTAGTTTTGGCGAACAAGGATGAAAAATGATTTTTTACCGAGAAAGAAAATGGAAAAAAAGTAAAAAGCCTCGAAATTTATCAAGGCAATGTGTCACAAATTTTTTGACCACAGATAAATGTAGGGGGTGGTGTTTGGAAAATCCCCAATGGCCTGGGGAATCCCCCAATATCGTATGTATTTTGTATTGATTACTGTTTGATTCTTCAGATTTAATTGACATACAAAAGCTTCAAAATATGTTAAAACCATTTTATCGTTTCCTGAATATATTGAGTTCTGCGTATTCTGAATTTAGTGTCTTGGTTGTGATTAATGTTTCGAGAATGACCTCCAAACGGAAGCGATTAAGTTTAAAAGAAAAAAATTGAAATTGTAAATGTAAGTGAATCTGAAAAACAGAAATAGAGTTTACGGATATTTGCCGACTGTTTTAAAATAGGTAAAACACAAGTGGGAAAGATTTTACGAAATAAAGAACTTGTGGATTATTAACTCTGATGAGAACACCAAAAATGTGAAATTGAGGTATACTGATTCCGTTGAAATTAATTCTATATTTCTGAATTGGTTTACTTCACTTCGTTCAAAAAAATTCCTATCAGTGGGCCTTTGATTCAAGAAAAGGCTTTAAAAGTCGCCAAAGAACTCGGATTACATTATTTTAAGGGTTTGGGTAGATGGCTGGAAAAGTTCCTGTCTCGGCATACAACATCTTTTTCAAAACAATATGTGGAAAAGCAAAATCTGTAGCTCTGAAAAATGTGGAGGATTGGCATGAATAACTGCAATCAATTTGTGAAGGTTATGAGGAGAGAAACATTTTTAATGCCGAGGAAAGCGGACTGTTTTTCAGAATTTTTTCGAATAAGACTTTGTGCTTTAAAAAGGATGGCTGTATCGGTGAAAAAAATGACAAAAGAGCGAATCACTATTTTATTATGTTGCAATGTATCAGGGGAATTTTAAATTCCTCTTATAGGTCAAAAATCTTTGAAACCCATGTGTTTCTCAAAGAACATCCAATTTAAAAAAATGGTGTTATAGAGCGAATAAAAAAGCATGGATAACCAGTTTTTTAGTGATTAAATGGTTAACTTCCTTTGATAATAGGATGAAAAAACAAAGAAAAGTTCTCTTGTTCTTCGACAGTGCAACTTCTTATCCAAAACATTTTAAATTGGACAATGTTAAAACCGTGCACCCTCCCCTTCAAAGACTTCCGTATGCCAGCCCCTTGATCAAGGCGTTACACACAATTGTAAAGCCTGGTAGAGAAAGCTTTTATTAAGCCACATTCTTTCGAAGTTTTATTCTATGATTACAGTTGAGAACAGCCTAAAATTAATTAATGTTCCCGATGCTTTCAAATTCGGATTTCTTCAGCTATAAAAACATATAGCTAGAATGCGTATGACAATGTTTCAGAAAAGCAGGCTTTATATTAAAAGAAAATGAAACACTTATTTCCGATAGAAATGAAGAACTATCGCAATAAGTGAGTTAATGAAATGGATCAGGAGTGAAGAAATGCCGAAACCGAAATGTCCATCAACAATGATGATGACCTACTGAAAAAAGAATCACTTGACGTAGGCGATTATATTCCTGCAGGATCTTCGACAAAAGCTGACTCTATCAGTGATATAAATCAGATACTGAAACCAGGGGATGTTCCCTGCAATATCGAGAATTTCCAAGAAGCGGCAAAACACAGTGAGCAGTTACACATATTTTTTTCGTTTTCCAAAAAAATATGATTCAGAAGGATTAAAACTGCTGATAGCATTAAAACGTCACATAGAAAAACTAACTACATGTAATCGCAAGCAAAAGCAAACTTTTGTAATAGATTTTTTTCCTTAAGAATGTAATAAACAGTAGAAAAATGTATGTACAATTTCATTTGTTTTATTGCGTAAAAAAGTAATTTTAATTTCTGATTAATCATATAATAGAAATACTCGGACATATAAAAGCAATGAAACGTTAAGCATTTCTTAGCGATTTTGGGAGTCTCTGAAGTTTTCCCAATAGCGGACACCTCCGAATAGCAGACAATTTCTGCGCTCCCGAGGTGTCCGTTATTTAGAGGTTTTACTGTATATATATGCAAAACGCTGAGAAACCTATTTTACGAAAAATGTTTAATTTCTATTGTTAATGATTTTGATAGTTTGTATAAATATGCTGTATGAATATTGAATAATGTTTTGTTCATATATTTATCGAAGGATATTATATGAATGTCGCCTTTTTGTGAGGTGCTTGAAACGCCTATGGATGCAAGAATTTTTCCTATTGTTTTACATGAATTTTATCTATACAAAACGTTTACAAAATGCAGAGGGATTTTCCTTTATCCTAAAAAATACTTGAGAACAGAAGATGGTAACGGTATAGTAAAGGGATTACGCCGAACCTAATGCAACAGACAACAAAGCCCCGTAATGACGAAATTTGGAAACTGCCAAACGTACTTCGAAAATAATTAGAGATACTGATAAAAGAATAAATTACAAAAGTGTGGAGCATCCTCAATTTAGTATGAAATGATATTCTCCATGTAAAATTAACTTTAATAGAAACTCTGAAAGTATTTTGCTATGTAATCCCCCGCGTAAATCCAGTCTTTGAAAATACTCTTTTTGTTTAATTACACAAAATAAACAAGAAAATAATATGCATTTTAAGTTAAACCAGACACCGGAAATTTTAAGATAAATCCAATTACAGAAATAAAACACTTAAAATTATCATTATCTACTAATTATTTATCGCCATTTCTTGTAGAATATCGGCAATTGACATGTTCACGCAGCCGATTGTATCTGTAAGTTACTAGAAGTTACAAGAGCGTTTTGGGCCAGGGCTGCAGAAAGAAAAGGGCTGGTTCATGGGTGCTTCGAGAAAATAAAACAGGAAGTCAGGAGTGATGACGTAGTTAATAACACGCGGGCTGAGAGAAGCCATCGCAGATAAACCGGATTTAAGCGTATTGAGTTTGTTTCGCTTAAAAAATATTAAAATAACATTTAAATAAAATCTTTATATTTATCGCTATTTCGGACATTCGGTTATTATGATACTATTGACTTTCATGTTTAATATAAATGTTGATTTAAAGGAAAAAATAATTTAAATAAAGAATAATTCTATGTTTAAATAGTAATAACGCTTTTGTATTTCATACATTTTAAAATTACAAATATATTCAGTTGCTTGCATTTCATACGTTTTACCTATCGATTAAATTATTGATTAGCTCAATAAAAGGGGTATTTTTGAATTTATTTAACATTAGCAAGAAATTTCAAATAAGAAAAATATGCAAATATCTTATAACGAAATTTTCAAATTTGTTTTATTTTACAAAATATACTTAAATTCGCTTTTTAATTACGTTAAAAAAATTATAAATGATAATAAAATGTAAAACGAATATTAATAAGTTAAGGATGTTAAAGAGATGACACTTTTCTGAATTCATTTTTGCTCGGAAATGCATGAAATTGGCAGGTGTGTTTATTCAGAAATCATGCAATCAAATGGCGTTTTACATTTTTTGGTAAAGGCAGACGATCTTTCAGAAAATACTGCCAAAGTGGGCGTTTTGAACCGAATTCCCGGCGCGGCAGCACGAGAATGGTCAAAAACTTGTCGTTACTTGACAAAAATCGCTTACAACTCGATAAGTAATTTATTTATGAAGAAATGGAAAATGTTTTTCAATTTGAAATCCTTCCAATAGTCAGGTTTATCAATTTTATGCTTTGAAAAAGGAGTCAGAACCTTAATAAAAAAAAATAATATGTTAAAAATAATAATAAGTTTTACCTTGAAATTCCATCAATCTGATTATTTTTTCCATTTATTTGATTTTTTGTTGGGATTTTTTTATGCTGACAAGCGATGCTGCTCTGTTCAGGTGCCTAATTCTAAGCGTTCTACCTCTTGAAAATAGAAAAATAGTTTGTAATTGGATATTGGGAAAGCGTGTTTGAAGTTCTGTGGTCATGTTTTTAATGATATTCCTGCCTTTACGAAAATTATTTCCGTGAATTTCACGAAATATTAAGTCCATCTCTCTAGCAGTTTGCATCCATGATGAAGATGGAACTGTTAAACCTTCAGCCGAGCGTAAGGAAATTCAATTCCCAAATTCTGAAATATCAGTAAGATTTTTTGTTACAGTTCCAAGAGTCGCATCATTATATTTTAGTTTCATTTTGCATTCCATGAAGCCTGCAATAAAAACCAAAGACCCCTCTTCACTTTTGGAGAGGATTTGATTCCCATTTTTAAAAAATATATAGGCACCATTTCAATAAATATTTTTTTATTAACACTGTGACGTATATTTTTCGCTAATTTTATTTTTCTGCTATTTTTAAGGGTTCTGGAGACATCTATAAAATATTAGTAATTCAATTGAAGTAATCACTTTCTGTTGAGAAATTTTCAAAATACGCTGTTTTTTTACTTGAAACAGTTATTGACAGATTCGATTTTTTGAAAATGTATAATTATTCCACTTGAGATTAATCGTATGTTTTTATAATGGAGTAAAGTTGCAAGTTCAGTTATTAAAATAAAAATAAAACAAATTCCATAAGAAAACTTAAAATTTTTAATTTAAATTTAATAATAAATTAATAATAATAAATTAATAATGGTAATGTCAAATTAAATAAAATATTATTTTTCATGCACGGAACTTTTTAAATGTCTTAATGAATGTAATTTAAGCACATTTCTATGCAAATAATACCACATTTTATAAAATTTCTATGCTTGGCCGAAAATGGGTTAAAATTTAGAAAACCCTCTCTGTTCCACTTTCGTCGAATGAAATTTCGTCGGTCCCTGCCTCCTCGTCTGAATGGAATGCATTCTGCAATACTTCACTTGTTAAGTATGCATTTTTTAACAATTTGTCCGTGATTTATTTTTGTTGATAAATTTGGAAGTTTATTTGTCTTTTCACACGTATTATTACTTCGGAGGTGAGGGGTGATCATTAATTCTTTAACAAATAAAGCACTTCAATTGCTAAAATGTTAAAATAAATGATTGACCAAGGAAATTAAGAACAAATTTATTTGTATATAACGAAAAAGCGATATTTCACATACATGATAAATGAAAAACATTTCTATTAAAATTCTGCTGTCATTGTTGAATTTCGTAATCAAAATTTTGTGGTTTCGTAGGGCACGGCCGAACTCCATCTTTCTCCCTTCTTTCATACGGCCTTCACAATCACCCCTTAATTTCGGAATCGTTAAAGGGCTACTTTCGCCGGTAGATGGCGCGATATACCTTCCATAAATAATGCTTAGTAAAGGTTACTTCTGTACATAAAAATACAAAAATCTTTGCAATATATTCATTATAAAAGGTATATATAACATATGTATCCTTTGTTTCGGCGCTTTCTTTACTACAAACAGGAAAAACTAAAAGATTTAGAGATAAAATAAATAAATACAATGCTTTAAGCAATTAAAAGTAGTTTAAATAACACACTACTACAAAATGAAAAACAAACATTATAAGTAAATTTCTATATTTATATACATTTAAATTCTTGATTACTTGAAACATTAATAATTCTAAGCGTAAAATACACAGTAAAAAATTAAAAAAATATTTACTAGTTTCACAATAATAAGAAAATTAAGCAAGTTCGCCAATTTCCAGCAATGAACTCATATCGAATTTTTTTTTTCTCAAAACATGGATTATTTTTACACGATTCTGAATTATTTAAAATATGTATAATATGTACATTCAAAAGAATTTTCAATAAATTTATCCATTATAGGTGGTGATCTGAAATATATAAGTATATAGAAATATAATAGAATTACATATAAATTTAAATATTATATTCTAATTCTGGAGAGTCATTGTATAAAAGTATGTATATGATAAAAATAAAAATATACTTACAGGTTTCATAATATCAAGAGAATAAGAAAACCTATTTCGCCAATATCCGGCAATCAACTCATATTGATTTTTTTTCTCTTAAAACTTGGATTGTTTAACAAAATAATAATTTTTATAGGTTTCATTATTTTAGAGAATAAACAAGGGTTTTTTTTTTTTTTTTTTTTTTTTTTGCTGTAGCATTATGTACTCCATTTATGAGAGAATAGTTTTTGTGGAAATTTTAGAATATTGGTTACAGAAATTACAGAATATTTTTTCAGAATTTTAAAATATTAATTCATAAATCTATCCACCATACTTGTATATATAAATGTATCTATAGGTATATGCAGATTCCATTTGTTGATTAAACTTTAAACATTCATAATTTTTACAGCGATATATATAGTAAATATTATAAAATTAAATTAAGTAAACTTTAAAAATTTTCTTGATAAAGAGTTCTAATATGCAGATGAATTGGCTTCATTTGTAAAATTCCTTACCATATTTTTTAAAATGATGGGTAAAACTTTTGCACATATTAATGAGCATATATTTGTTTTATGCTCGTTTAAGTCACATTCCCATAAACGGTTTTTTATTACTCTCGGATATATCAATTCATATATAGTTTTGACGATTCCGTTTGAATTTAGGATTGGTACAATCTGCCCCATAAAGTCTAAAATTGGGGAAATTAGACTGATTAATTGTGTTAGATTAATTTTAACACAATTATTCAAATTGGTAAAGAAAACATACGAGTTGTTTCCAACTGGACGAAAAATGTCCGGGCCAGGATTCGAATCTGGGATATGGAAAAAAAAAATTACAACTCGTATGACGAATTGTGGTTTGGGATAAGACAATCCACCTCTATCCTGATTGACAATTGAAGTATGAGTGCATCACATTCATCTGTTTCTATGTTTGATAAGCAGGATTCGCAGTCAAAATTTTCTTTAATGACTCTTACAAGATATCCGCTAACAATTGCAATACTTGCAAACTTCAGGTTAACTCTTGGTGGTGCCAGCAATTAAAAAGAAATTAATTAAGTGGTTTATAATTCCGATCATTAAAATTCTATTTAAATCTACAAATAAATTGAGAGCCGCAACAATTTTATAAGGCACCTGTTTCGAAAATTTTGCTCTGTACTTCTACTGATTTCTGGTGTATCGGTAATAAAATATTTCACAAAAGAAGCGCCTATTCTGTACGGCTCCTGGTGCCAGAGCATTACCCGCATCAACGTTGCTGCGACTCTAATTGCATTCAAAATTAATATTAAATGATTTACCTTGTTCTATCATTAGACGATCCAGAATTTCTAGAACATTTTCAGGAAGATTATATGTAAATTCTGGCTTTTGAAGAGAACGGCCTTTAATGATTCGAACATTCCTTGTAGCGATACTATTATGACTCTGTCCGGCATTCGAATATTTGGATTTCATCAGTTGTCCAGTTTTTAAAATTTTCTCCATGCTTAATAAGGTTGTTCTTGCATCCATCACATCATTTCCCCCATTCATCTGTCTTAGTGCAGAAAATAAAGATTCAATAGGATCACTATTAAATGCTCTGGTCAAAATGTAGTGATAGCCAGAGTCTAACAGATATCGTTTGCAGTTTGTGGTAGACAATATCGTTAACATTAATGCTTCATGTGTTTCTCTAGCTAAATACTGCATTTTTCTTTCGGTTGATGATATCTTTATGCATTTCATATATTCGAGAAAATCATTTTCCAGCCAATTTAGCCTTTCATCATGTAAGGCAAAGAAATGCATCTTGTTTTTATTTCTTGAATTAATATGCTTAATTGTTATTATGAGTAATAGGCAATTGGATACATCAAGAAATGTAAACTATTTGTATATGTTTTTCATAAACGTAATTGTGCCCGAAGCGTCTTTAAACTCATACGCTTTTGGATGCCTGGCTGAATTTTCATTTAAAAAAGATAAAGCAGCAGTCACTGGTGGAGAGAAAATCATTACTGCACGTGCACGACCAACATTCATCTTGTCGATATTAGTTGGCTCGACAAGCAGCCTTGTCAAATTTCTAACTGCTTTTATATTAGCTGTTTGTTGAGGTTGTTTTGTGTATTTTTCGGAAATAATATCCTCTTTATACGCCATTTCTCTTTCTAGTAACTGGGATCTAATATTTTTGATCAAATGATTTTGAAGGAAATTCTCCATTAGTCACGGTGGGTAATAGCACGACCTACGTTTTTCGAGAGGAGAAAATCTCATTCCTCTTGAACAAAGGAAAATGACTTTTTGTTACGGCCGTGTAAAGGGAAGGAGAAATATCTAGTTAGACCGTGTATAGACTTGTATAACACAAAACACACAAGAAAGTAATATGCATTTTATATTCAAACTCACACCAGAACTTTTAAACTAAAACTAATCAGTGAAATAAAGCGTAAACGTTTGTATTTTAAGAAAGTTTTCAATTTTTGATTTAAAAAGGATCGGTTACCGACATGTTCGAGAAACCGATTGATCATTCTTTAAAGAAACTCAGCAGACCGGAGGTGCATTTCCTCTCCCCCCTTCCCCCAGCTCATATTTTTTTCGAAAATATTACCAATCGTTTATACCTCGTTTGTACCAACAATCTTTTCATTTGTACCAGAGTAATAAAAGGGTTTTAGTGTGAGGCTGACGTTTTTCCAGCCCCTCCCACTAAAAACCTTTCATTACTCTAGTACAAATGAGGTATATACGAAAAGATTGTTGGTATAAACGATTGGCGCTATTCCTTTTGTAAAACATTGAAGTGGGGGGGGGGGGGGTGGCGAAACGACAGCCCACACTAAAAACCTTTTACAACTATAGTACAAATGAAAAGATTCTTGGTACACACAGGTACAAACGAAGTATAAACGATTGGCACTATCCATTTTGTAAAACATTGAGTCGGGGTGGGGGGGGGGGGGGCTGCCGTTTCTCCAATCCCCGCAACTAAAAACCTTTTATTACTCTAGTACAAATGAGGTATAAACGAAAAGATTGTTGGTACATACGGGTACAAACAAGGTATAAACTATTAGTACTGTCCATTTTGTAAAACATTGAAGTGGGGGGGGGGGGGTGGAGAAACGGCAGCCCCACACTAAAAACCTTTTATTACTCTAATACATATGAGGTACAAACGAAAAGATTGTTGGTACAAACGAGTACAAACAACGTATAAACGATTGGCAATATTTTCGAAAAAATGTGAGGTAGTGGGGGGGGGGGGGGCTAGTGAAATGCACCTCATTTAAATATAAATTTAATAATGAAAGTAAAACTTTTAATTTTGATGATGTAAATAAATAAAGATAAATGATGAAAGTTTAGCTTCAAAGTAATGTAATTATCATATTTTTGATAGTTTATTTGAATGAATGCTGTGATTTATGAGAGCCTATTACCAAGACTAAAGGGAAATGTTACAAATCGTAACATTTATCATGGGCATAGTAGGATTAGGAGTGGACAATTCGGCTCATTTTGCAGAGTCGAGTTTGAAGCGATCCACTTGCTTTCCCCCACAGCTACCGACATGCAACCAAAGAAATCTAGCGGTTACAAGGCCATCAATTACAAGGTCTTTGATGCAACCACAATAGTGCACGATGGAAGACTCAAGTCTACTATTACACACTAACACCAGTGCTCTGCGCTGGGTAGCTATTTATGACTCCAAAATGAAATATGGGGAAACACACATATGTATAAATTAGTTTAATATATTGATATATAGTATTTACTTTTTGTAATTTAATGATAAGAAGGTAGAAACAATTCCTTTGCCCAATAAACAATTAATGTTGAATGTTTTCCAATGTTCGAAAAATTGAGAATTTGCAATGAAATTTTTTTTTGAGTAGTAATAATATTTTTAAAGTTATGTAATATAAATTTCAGGTTTTGCATACTTTTGAAAACATTGTTTAAAAAATTACAATAGTGATATCGCCATTAATTTTAGTTTTAGATACTTTAAAACTATTTTTTTAATTTGTTTTTCTTTTAACCTTTTCAAGAGCAGTCGTATATTTATGAAACCACTTCATTTTAATTCCCAAATGCCACAATGCACCAGAATTTTGGTATAAAATTTCCCGTTTATTATGTCTATGAAATATAGCTTTTTCTTATTTACCAATAAATTTGTTCGTAACTTCCCGTGTCTATCATTCATTTCAACATTTTATCAATAGAAGTTTTTTGCCCCTGAAAGGGTTAAAATATATACCAGTTTAAAATGTTCTGCATTACAAATTGGTAAATTTTAAAGAAATATTTGAATTTAAAATTCCTCGAACAAATAAACATTTTGAATGCATATTTATTGTAATATTCTTACAAATAATATTGTAATTTGCTAAATCTTTATACAATTATTAAAAAAAGAGTTTTACTAATATCGCGATGAAAATGTGTTAAAAGTATTTTATTCATCAAGTCTACCTCAAATTCCGAAGGAAGAAATTTTTCTTCTTATAATCAAGAAATGTTTGGCATTAACTAAACCAAAAATTAGGATTTAGAATTTGTAGGTTAAAAATGTGGTCAAACTGTCAACCTTGATTTGTGTGCGTGTACAACAATTGATGCTCTCATTAAATGCGTTTATTAAGTTTGATTTCAAAGCAAGTTTTCTAATTGATGAATAAATAAATAAATAAAATCGTAATAAAAATGGATTAAAAAAAATACTATTGTTTCATAATTTACCTTACAACCAACATGTAATTTCTATGTTTTTTCCTTTCTCTCTCTCTCTCTTTATTATTATTATTATTATTATTATTATTTCGTGTATTAAAACATGGACACATTAAAGAATTTTAAAATTAAAAAAAGAAAAAAAAAACATAACAAAAGATTATATTCCTAAAACTTCGGAACAGATGTACCATTTGCCCTCAGTCCTTGTTTTTTAAATCAAAACCCATTTATTTTGTTTCTTATTTCCAAAATTATTTTCATCCATATTTACTAATTATAAACACTTTATTTTATTTAATTGACTAATTTATTTACATTTAATAATAAAAGTTTAATAAAAAAAGAATGAAAAACAAGATGGCGGATTGAGGGTGAATGGTACATCTAAGCCAACAATTCTTTCCGACAGTTTAGACAAAATAATCTTAGAAAAATATTTTCCTCAAAAATATTTAAAGAAAATTTGTTAATGTTTATTCTGAAGTTCAGGAGAATTCTGTTTCGTACCTTTAAAGCCTTTTTAATAATCCTTAATTTGTTTTTCTTAGAAATGTGATTTATTATTTTCCGAAATGTATGACCATTTAATATATACCATTAAACATGTAAATTGAAGAAATACTACATTTAGTTGTTGAAGGTTTTAATAAATGAAGATAAAGTTGAAATTTAAAAAAGTCTTATTTAATCAGTGTCTTACGATTTAAAATAAAAATCCAGCTTGTGAACTTTTGTAAATAAAAACTGGAATATAGAAAAATGAAATATTTTTTATATTTTCCTTTATTAACGTTATCTGTTAGTTAATTCACTTGTTTTTTAATCTATGGTAATTAAAACGGCAGCAAAAATTTAAAAAAACGTAAGAGTAAAATTGTTTATTATCATTATGCAAAAACTTTACAGTAGTGCTGCCATCTATCCAGCAAAAATTAAAAGAATACTGCAGCAGAATAAATGCCAACAGTATTAGATAGAATAAGTTGAAATATCTCTTTTATGCCTAAAACCATTTTTTAAAAAAACTTGAGACCTTTTTACAATAAGAAAGTTTTTACTTCTATTCTGTTTTTTCCTTCTTCCTCTTTTCTACTTTAACAATTTTATGCGAATTTAGTATTTAAATGAAATTATTTTTTCTCTGAAACAAGCTGACTTCTACTGAAAGCTTGTTGAAAGAGCGATTAAACGTTAATTTATTTTAAACTTCAGATTACCATTCATCGTAATGTCGGTACAGAGTATAAGATATCGACACTAAGAGAAGAGTTGGCACTGCACTTTTGATAATAATTTTTATAATATTGGCAATTTCATGTTTCCTAAATTAAAACTGTAGAGTATTAGAAACAGTTCTATTTTTTCTATATATAAATCAGGTGGTCCAAACCGAGCTACCCGGGTCAAAGATGTTCGATATGCTATCCGATGTATAGAAGATAGGTGAAAATAATTTTTAATTGGAAATACCAATGTTTTTTTTTTAATTAGTGTATTTTCTTAGATTATTCACCATCTGCACAAAAATCATTTTCGTATTTTTCTTTTACCCGCATGCCAGCGGTTAATCAAGGAAGATTTCACTATATATAGCAACCTTTTTTATTCTGATTATTTTACAGTTTAAGCGCAAAGTTCGGTTATATATCTGTTAAATTCCTATTTTACTTTTTTCTTTGTATATTAATTTGTGAAGTTTTAACTTTTTTTGGCAATTTAGTTATGTAAGTTTACACTTAAACAAACAAATACTGAGTTATTTACATTGTTGTACATTGTTTTAAGAGCAAACGGGTGAATCTTTCGTATTCGGGTAGCACGATATTTTTATGATAAATTTAAAAAAATCATGCTTGAAAATTATTTTTAAAACTGTAACGTAATTATAAATTGAAACGCAGTTTTCTAATAAAATGCAGTTTTAAATACGTTGTTATTTTTTTAAACGGTGTAAAAATTGAAATTGTAAGATGTTTAGAAGTTGAAAAGTTGCGATAAATAGAAATAGATTGATCTGTTCGTTCCCACCACCGATATGACGACAGCATTTATACAGTCACATGTTTTTGCTTTATATTATAGATTAATATTTAATATTTAATGTATTATGTTCGGCTATCTCACAACTAAACTTTAACTATCTTCTAAGGTTTAATTGTGTGAATCATTGAGATTTTATACTCATAACTAACTTTTCTTAATATTGCAAGTACTATCTGAATCTATTAAATGTGCTGTTTAAACAGGGTGAGAGAATTTACAAAGATGCATTTTCAGAATGTTGCAATTCGGAAGAGATTTTTTTTTCTTTTACCATTACTATTTTATTTTCCCTTTAAGTCTTTCTGTTCTCTTTTTTTAAAGTACGCACTGTATTTATTCTCTTATATTCATTTCCTTTTTTTTTTTTTTTTTTTTTTTTTAACGCTACTTAAGATTTATCTTTACCTGAAGGGAGATCCTAATTTCAGTTTGATGAAGTTTAAGCTATTTAAACAGATCTCCGCTGGAAAAAAAATATATATATGGAAATGATTTTACTTATAAATAAGGAATACAAAATATTAGTCCAAATTGCCTAAGTTGAGCCTTAGGCGCAACAATAATAAAAACAGATAAGCTTTCCTCGCTCCATAGAATTTAAAATTAACACCATTTTAACAAATTATAAAAAAAATTATCATTTTTGCTTTAAAAAGAAATATTTTTTAAATAAACTTTAAAATTGATTTATTAAAACCGAGAATAAAGAGCTACTTATGTTAAAATGCAGAAATTTATACAATGTAATGGATTCTATTATTATTATTATTATTATTATTAATTTTTAATGTCTGGAGGAATAGACAATGTGTCTCCACCGCTTTCAAAAGTTGGAATATTTTTTAAATAAACTTTAAAATTGATTTATTAAAACCGTGAATAAAGAGCTACTTATGTTAAAATACAGAAATTTATAGAATATAATGGATTCTATTATTATTATTATTATTATTATTATTATTATTATTATTATTATTATTAATTTTTAATTTCAGTAGGAACAGACAAGGCGTCTCCATCGCTTTCAGAAGTAGGAATAGTGGGAAAATTACTTTTCGGCATGAAAAATAGAATGTATATAAGATATGTAACCATACATCATTCCTTCTTTTTTGGTACAAATAAGAAGCTTTTTTTTCTTCTCTAGGAATATAAAACTCATTACCAACGTTTTGATACACACAAAACCACAATTATCGTTTTTGTGATTGTTTATGCACACACATACATTTTACGTGCGTATAAATTCGGAGATGTCCACTATTGAGATGTGAATGCGGATAAATATAAATGTTAGGAATTGAAAACTTGTTCGTTAAATAGACGCGTTCGCTATTCGGGAGTGTCCGTTTTACAGATTTCATTGTATATAGATTTTTCACCGGAAAAAAAAATATTTGAAATTCTTTTGAAAGATTATGCCAGCTTAGCGATGAGCGATAACGACATGTTTTATCGATTTTATCAATAGTATGGTCAAATAGATTTTGTCGATGATATAAAAAAAATTATCTATAGTTTCAATTTTTTTAATTGATAATATCAATATTTTTTATCGATGGTCGATTTTTTATTAATATTTTTTATCGATTTTTATCGACGGAAAAATTTCTTTTAGGCATTAATAATAGAATGTATAAAAGATATGTGATCATAGATCATTCTTTCTTTTTGGTACAAATAAGAACCTTTTTTGTTCTTCTCTCGGAATATAAAACTCATTACCAACGTTCTGATACACACAAAGCACATGTATCGTTTTTGTGATTGCTTATGCATACACGTACATGTGTGTAAATTCGGAGCTGTCCACTTTTCAGATGTGAAATCGTGTGAATATAAATGCTAGGAATGTAAAATTTGTTCGTTAAATAAAGGTGCTCGCTATTCGGGAGTGTCCGTTTTGCGCGAATTTATTTGATATAGATTTAATACCTGAAAAATTATTTGAAATTATTTTGGAAGAACAGGCCTACCAGAATCTGACCCGCAAGAAAAAAAAAACACGAAACCGACCCAATCTCGAAACAATGAAAGCCAACGCGAATAAAAAAAGCAGAAATCAACCTAACTCGCAGAAATATATATATATATATACAGGGTGTTTCAGTTAAACGTTTCAGAACTTCTAAAAGGGGTAGGGTACATCCTGACAACTCGATATCATATAGCAATTTGGGGTCGGAAATGCTTTCCTGAAGCGGTGTTGTACACAGAAGCACCATAAAGAAAAGAGACCGTAAGTGAGAAATCGTTTTAATAATACATGAAAAGAAGCAAAAGGTACATGGATTAAAGTGAGTGTTCGAAGTTGCTTCCACGGGCTACAATGCACGCGTCACATCTCCAACGCATGGACATCCGAACATTCTGGAATACTCCAGGCGAATTTCGAATTTCTCTGGCAGCTACTGCGATTCTTGCAACCAGCTCCTCAGCATTGTCAACAGGGGTGTCATAAACTAGCGATTTCATATGATCCCAGAAATAAAAATCAAGATATGATAGGTCGGGTGACCGAGCAGGCCAATGCACGGGACCATCACGTCCGATCTACTGTTGACCAAATGTGACATCTAGGTAGTTACGAACAGCTCCGATATAATGGGCAGGGGCTCCATCGTGTTGGAACCACGTTGTCTGTTGCGTCGATGCAGAAATCTGTTCATCTCTCAAAAGTTGTGGCAATACTTGCTGCAGAAAGAGCCAGTAGTGATCTCCGGTTAGACGACACGGTAACAGGTAAGGTCCGATGAGGTGATCTCCCATAATACCGGCCCATACATTGACCGAAAATCGAATCTGTGCTGCACGACGTCGTATTGCATGCGGGTTCTCGACCGCCCAGATATGGTCGTTATGCGAGTTGAAAATTCCTTCCCTTGTAAAGGATGCCTCATCGGAAAACAACACTTCAGCAGGAAAAATGGGATTTGTAGCACATTTTCCAAGGTACCACTGTGCGAAAGCAATACGAGGTGCATAATCCTCCGGTTGCTGTGCCTGGACACGCTGCACGTGAAACGGATGCATGTCTTGTTCTCGGAGAATCCTCCAGACGCTGCAAGGGGAAACCCCGACTACGTTTGCTAGACTTCGTGTACTCGTTCTTGGATTCCTCTGTACATGCTGCAGCACATTCTGTTCGACGGCTGGAGTACGTGCTGTTCTTACCCTGACCCTGTCAGCTCTTTCAAATGAACCTGTCTCAGCTAACCTCTGGTGCAGTCTTGCAAATTAATTATGACTGGGAATGCGCCTCGTCGGATATCGTTCCGCGTACAAACGCTGTGCGGCTGGCCCACTACAATTTGCAGCCCCGTACACTAAATGCATATCGGCTAATTCTGCGTTCGTGTAATCATCCATCCTACTAACTTGGCGTTCTTGTGCGAAATGAAGATTCCCTGCACGACAGCTCCGAACTTTCGCACAACGCCATCTACCGCATCAGGAAAGCATTTCTGACTGTCCATTGGTATATGATTTTGGTTCGTCAGGATCTACCCTACCCCTCTTAGAAGTTCTGAAACGTTTAACTGAAACACCCTATACATATATATATATATATATATATACATATATATATATATATATATATATATATATATATATATATATATATATATATATATATATATATATATATATATATATATATATATATATCACTACGGGTTGATTCAGGTTCAAGTAAAAGCGGGTTACCCTATCCGATGCAGGACTCCAGTTGGCACAGCTCTATGTAGTAGAATATTTTAAAACTGTTCTCAAATGCACACTGACTAATTTCTGACGCATTACCGAGAAAAATCTTTTTCTTTCAAAAGTATGAAATTGGTAGGTTACCTCATCCAGAAAATACAAAATATTGATTAGAATATTCTAGCTTTACATCAAGAAAAAAAAACCTTTCAGAACATATTGACAAATTTGGCGTTTTGAACCAAATTTTTAGACGCAGCAGTCTCAGTATGGTAATCAAGAGACAGCAATCGATAATAATTCAGGACCTAAAACATTTATCAGAAAATGAAAGTCGCGTTTCGATTAAAAAATGTGCAATAGTCATATCTATCAGTTTTGTGATTTTACTCTAAAACGATGTTTCATAATGTTTTGAGTTGTTGATCGGGGAAAAAATATACATTTTTTAAACCGACTTAAAATACATTCACCTGGATCGCGTATTTTAATGAAATAATATCAATAATCTACCATACGTATTTTATTAAGGGATTTGAAATTATTTCTTTCAGAATTTTAAAATGAAATATTTTATTATTGTTTTACACTGTGCGTTTATTTAAAATAACATATGATATAATAAAAATAAATGCATCTTTATGTATTAGTATAAAATATGATATATCTTTTAGATTATTGAAATACAATTTCGAAAGATATCGCATGTTCTGCGTTTCGACAAAATAAAAAATGTCTTTAAACACAGATGAACACTAATAAACAACTTGACACTGTCCACATGCAAATCGGTTTGTCACATAAGTTAAAGTCTACAGAACAAGGACAAGGCTTACATGCGTAAGAAGTTTATTGTAAAATTGTAATTTTATATAAATCAGCATTCTTCCTCTCTCTTCCTTGATTGAGATAAAATATTTCAGAAACAATTTTTATAAGAGGTTATAGTGAAAGTTTTAATCTGCGGTCCCCGTGTAACCACTATTTCCAAATACTGCTATTCACCTTATTTAATAGCAGTGCGATTCGATTTGGAATCAAAACTTATAAACGAATTTCCTTAAATGTTAAAATAAGAATAATTTCTAAATTTTATACCAAAAAAATTGCAACTCTTCTCAAATCCAAACTTTTTTACTTTCTGACACATTCTGAATTCCCTTTTATTTCGCAAACGCATAAAACTAGCAGAAGTTCTTATTTAGAAACTATAAAGTCGAATAGTGTTTTCCATTTTTCGACAAAACCAAAGGATATTTAATAATAAAACTGTGGTATTATGCACTTTTAATCTATTTCTGGCTGCGACAGCCCAATATATTCATCCTGGGAAACAAATACGTATAACTTAAGATGTAATCCATTTACTGAAAATGAAAGATGCTGGTCGAGCCCAAATTATATAAATAGTCATGGCTGCTAGTTTCATGCTTTTACGTTTAAAAACGTATTCTTGGGTGTATCGGAGCATTTTCTATTGTTGAACAAAGGGAGAAGCTTTTTTACAAAAAACAGAATACGGAATGAATCTTTGTATAGTTTTCTTGGTTTTTATAAGGTTTATTTGGCACCAAAAATTAAGTGTAAATCACCTTAAAAGTTACTATGTGGACCTGTTGCTTAAACTTGGGTCTTATGATTAGATTATTGTTTATTTATTTATTTATTTATTTATTCAAATTTAATTCAGAAAAAAGAATTATTTTGTAAAGCAAGTATAAAATTTTTTTTACAATTTTTAATTACCGTATTGGGATTATTTTACATTTTTGGGGGCGCATTTTTAGAGTCGGTGTCCAGGCCATATACTCCAAATGTCCTGCCACAAATGAGACCATGCGTGCCACAGAAACTTTCTTACGTGCCATGTTGGGCATACGTACCATACGTTGCCCACTCCTAATTTAGATAAACATAGATTTTTAAGAATGTTTCATACCCACACTAGTCTCTAAAAATTGGGACATTTCCGAAGTTTTAACGTTGGGCTTGGATATGAGAAAATATATTTCCACAATAAAATCAAGTACTCTTGAGATTTTACAATGTTTTAATTTAATTTTTCATTTTAATTTAATTTTAGAATAGCAAAAAATTCTTGAACTAAAAAAAAAAAAAAAAAAAAAAAATGTATATATATCTTCAGAAACGAACTATAACGCGTTGAAACAGAGGCTCGTCACGGAACATTTTCTGCAAGTTAAACTGTGTGCCCAATGGACGTTTTACCATATTTGCATCTGAGGAAATATTATTCAGCATTATAAAAATTATCTTAATGAGATAGACAATACGCAATCATGTGGATAAAAAGTTATCATCCCCCCCCCCCCCCCCCCCACAAACACACACACTAATTCTGCTGCAAATCATAGTATAAAACTGTGACGTACAAAACTTCTTTAGGAGCTGGTTCAAACTCCTGTCGCGATAGTTGACTTAACCGTTCCTTGGTTTTCTTCGAACCTTGCGTGAATACGGGTTAGGATTCCTTAGTAAGACACCCCCCCCCCTTCCCCCATGGAGGGCATTTTCCCCTCCTGCCTATATCCATAGCGCAGATAATCAGCAGTAACAAATAACCAACCAACCAACATTTAGTAGATATGGAGGGAAAATTTCTATGAACACGAGTCGCAATAAACGCAAATTATATTTTTGGAAACGAGGAGGGGGCTGTAAGTCTTAGGAGGTGATCCTTTTACAGGACATCATTAAACTGTATTGTAGAATCTGAAACTATTTTCTTTGTATATTTTTATTATAGGGATTCTATGCTACTCTAAATTTAAGATGGTGCAAACATACTTTGTTCCTGGATATAAAACAGATTATGTAAGTGACATACACACAGAAAAATAGAAAAAAATCGAGAGAAAATAGAAATCAAGTTTGTTCTGTACTCCACAGTTGATTGCTTTTTTTTTAAATTGTTATTATTATTATTATTATTATTATTATTATTATTATTTAGTTTTTATCCTAATAACAGTGAAGCTTAAAAATTTAATTTCATAGCTTTTCAGTTATATCAAACATTCTCCACTACGAGAGGGAACTGTGACTACCTCTGTAGGTTTCCACATCTCTCGAGTTCTGGTAAAGAAAATACGGGTCGGAAAAACCCAACTTAAGGCCTAGGGCTTGGTTCCCTTCTGGGTGTCCAGCTCCGAAGCTGTTGTGGGACGCCGACCCGTCTCCAAGTGTCTCGTGGTGACTCCTCTACTCGGTTTCACCGCGTATCGCAACCACTTACGTCGTCGACACGTGGGTTTAAGGTTGGAGGGTCCGCAGGTGGCGGTCCTCCGGCCGGCCGAAGCGCCGTGGGCAGCAGATCCTACTGGTGTGTTAAAAGTCTTTCAGGACTTGTGTTCGATGGTCACCTACGCACCGGGTGCCACTCTGGTGGCTGGCGGCGCAGCCTTCTTTTATATCAAACATTTTATGCTTAGAAATCAAAAGATTTTATGCTTACAATCAAAATATTTTATTTTACAGTTATGGAACAGTTACAACAAAAAATCATAAAATTACATTTAAAACTGAATACTATTACCTTAGACGTATTTCTAAGGAGTTAAATATCTACAATTTTATTGATTTATTTTTGTATATGAAAAAAGGGTGGGAGAGGCGGTCGTATAAATTTCATCTTAATCAAAGAAAGAATAGTTAAAATATGCTCATTAGTTTGATAGAACTGCGTTTTTTTTAAATGAGGAAGAGTTTGTACCAGTTTGAGCCCTGTGACATCAAAATCATTATTTTATCCATGAATATAATTTATTTTTAGAGTAGAAATTATTTAAGGGCTTCACTCAAAAGGGCAAGTAAAAGAACTTATTTTAAAAAAATGATTTGACCCTTTCCCCTCCCACCCATAAGTGCAATTTAAAAGTTTTATCCGATTACTCAGCTTTTCAGTTAAATTAAAAAAAAAATTATGTGCTATGAACATTACTAAAGTTACACTTTTAGTAATGTCCACATGGAGGCGGGAGAGGGAAGGGGGAAAGAAGAAATTTCTGAGGGAGCTGGGAATAATTCAAATGATAGATTATTTATTGTTATTACGCAGTCACAAAACATTTTTTAAAGCAAAATTAAAGATTTTAAAATGTGTATTCTGGAAGTGAAGGGGAGGTGCAACTTTGATAATTATAATCAGAATACAAAAAGTTGGATTTTTTTTTTTTTTTTTTACAGATTTTAATGAAAATAATAGGAAAAGGAACTCATTTAAATAATAAATTTATTAGTCTAAAAAAAAGTTAAAGTGTATATAAGTTTTAATAACTGTATAGTTTGAAAATCGTCTTTTCTATCTGTAGCAGTGTGCATGAAGGAGGAAGCAATTATGTATGAAAAATTGGGAGTGTTTGGACTATTCATAACTAAGAATATATTAAAATCATACCTTCTGACTTTTGGAAAAATTAGTTCCTGCACAATGACCTATTATTTACTCAAGTTTTCCTTCTCAAATAACTGAGAAAAAAATTTCTTTTTAATTGTGCATTTTTTAATTCCATAGATATAAAAAGCCATGAGTTATCAAATTATTCAAATATTATCAATATATGCGCGATATTAAAATTTATTCCGGAATATTCGAATAAGACTGTTAATTTCTAAAAAGCATACGTCCAGTCTTTATTTCTTCGTGGTACAATATCGTTATAGTCTATGTTTTTAAATCGCTTAACTTTTTGTTTTTGTCAGAATGATCTCTTATTTTAAAATGTCTTCAGAAGAAATCGAAACCCCGAATATGTTAAAAAATACATATTTATATTTAGCAAAAAACTGTATATAATGAAGTTTCTGCTTGACTTTTTAAAGTTAAATTTTTCCATAAAATATATATATATATATATATATATATATATATATATATATATATATATATAAAGTACAAAATTTTAAAATGGGGGAGGAGCTATTAATCCTTTCCACCTACTGATGAGATAAGGCGCCTATGTCAACTGAGATCACAAACATTCTTGTTCTCAAGTTTTAAATATTTTTTAATACGCTTTTATATTTTATTAGTAATGTTTAAAGTTTATTGTTAATGATTTTGATAATTTGTTTAAAGATGCTTTTTGAAAATGAATTTTGAATAATTTTATGTTCAACTTTTCATCGAAGAATATTATTTGTTGCATTTTTGTAAAGTGCTTGAAACGCCTATGAATGCAACAAATTTTCATATAGTTCTGAATGTATTTTGTCTATACAAATACGTTTACGAAATGCAGACGGATTTTCTTTTATCCTTAAAAACATTTGTGTACGGAAGGTGGTAACGGTATAGTAAAATGATTACCTCGAACCTAATGCAACAGACAGCAATGTCCCATAGTACCTATCGCGAAAACTATGAGGAATGTCGACAAAAGAATCAATTACAAAAGTATGCAGTTTTCTCAATTTAGTATGAAATTATGTTTTCCGTGTAAAATGAACTTTAACAGGAGCTCTGAAAGTATTATGGTATCCAATACCCGGCATAAATAGTCAGCAATCGTGAGCTAAAATATGGCATTATATGGCAGATGCACACTAAGTAAAGGGTTGGGATATAAAACTAAAGTATGTTAGCAACATACAATTTTGTAAGATAATAAATCAAGTTAATTATGTCCAATGTGTACATCACTAGCAGCAGTAGACGCACATTAACATGCGCACTCAAGTCCTTGAATATATAATGTTACAACACAAATAACATAAAAGAGTAATGTGCATTTTAAATTGAAACGAACACCGGAATGTTTATACAAAAATAAGTTTATGAAATAAAACAAAAATTTCTTTATTCTAATGCTTCATTTCCGAAAACATTTAAACTATCGGTAGTCTACCTTATGGGCAACCGATTAATTATACTTCAAACTTTCAAAACCTTCCTCCACACCTACGTGCCTGAAGTGGGGAGGTAACTTGAAAGTCGATTCGTGAAATTTAAGTTCATTAACAAATTGCTAGTGGCTTAGCGATTGTATTGGATGTCAGATTTGCATTTAAAGTATACTGGGAGATGTTACTAGCTTTATTACTTTTAATTAATTTAAATTGCTCAATGGGGCTAATACTTTTTCTTTAGCCCTAGTTGTTATATACTGGCTATCGGACAGCCGTTAGTACAAATAATCTTTAACGAAAGAATCAAAGTTAGTTTTTATTCGAAAATTCGTGTTTTATGGAAAAAATTGTTTTATTTTATTTTCTAATTATATTAGTTTTTTTTCGTTATCAAGTAATCAATTACCTATTTATTTTAAATATTTTATAAGGCGACATAACGATGATAAGTAATCATTAATATATATTACAAAAGTATTAAATAATTATAAATTATTATTAAATAATAATAGTAATAATTTATAAATATATTCATTATAATTACTAATTTTAAAAAAATTATTATTAAATATTAATAATTATAAACTTTTAATATTTTTTTATTTATATTATATAATTATTTTATTTAAAAAAATTATATATATTTATATTATTTAATAAATTATTTTCTATCAATAATATTCTTTGTTGTTATTAATTATATTTATTCTTTTGTGTATTTCAAACAAGCATATATGTAAGATTTCGCATGTTTTCGTAATTTTTAAAATTACCTTTCCTCGAGCTGAATCTCCCTTCCAGCTTTTACAACTAACTGCACATTCACATATGTGTAAATAAAGGGATTATGATTTGAATAAAACTTTAAAATAGTACTATTATTTCACACTAGCGCACCGAAGAAAAGAGTGTGTGTGTGTGTTTTGGGGGGGGGGGGGGGGGTTGATTAAGAAATTTAGACCTCTTTCAAGACAATAAACATTAATAAAACAAACAAGAGCAACCCAAAAACTTTTTTTGCTATAATACGTACATGACGTATTGACGTACATGACGCATGAATCCGCATGAAAAAAGCACCTACATCAGAATGAATTCTACTCACAGCTATTTCACGGTTGTGTTTAAAAAAGGAAAATAAATGAAAATAAAAACCTTCCTTCCTTAAATGCAGGTTAGAGCTTTTACAAAGCTGTGAAAGTTGCATGCTAAATTATTACTAAGCGATTGGGATTTTTCTTACATTCGTCTATGAATTCAGTAGAAAATATTTTTTACACACACTAAACAACCATTTTTTTTTTCACTTTTTACGAATAAAAATTATTGATAACTCCTCCCAGAAAAAAAATTAATTAATTAATAAAAGATATAAACTGTGTGGATATATTTCAAATGAAGGAAAATAAGAAAAAAAAAAGTGCATATACCATTTATAATTATTTTACTGGGCCGCACAAAAGAATACGAATATATGTTAAATGCGGGATTTGTAGAATACTGACGGTAATGTAATTTTAGTACTGCTGTTTCAATCACATACAGTGTTTTTGTTTTTTTGTTTTTTAAAGAAAGTGCAAATAACATTTGTAATTAAATTACGGGGCCACACACACAAAAAATTTACGAATATATGTGACAATTTTATGAAACGAATGTATGTAAAACATAAAGTTGGGAGTACGTGGATGATAATGCAATTTTAATATGTTATTACAGTCATCTACAGCACGTTTTTATTTGAAGACGGTATATATAACATTTATTTTTATTGTACAGGGCCCCACAAAAAATTAAATTACACTACGTCTATGTAATTACTCAAAATGCACTTTAGTGACATTGTGTTTTTAAAACTATATGAAATTTGTATATGTTACTAACGCTATGACTTTTATTTAACCATTAACATAGAAACCAGTAAGACGGGACACTAATGTAATTGGTATAGTCTAAATTCAATACCCACAAACATCTCTACGGTCGTGGCGCCATCTATTGAGGTAGTTCTCGTCAATCAAATCCCAACCGAAACATTTTAAAATTATTCAAACAAATGAGTGGATTTGAGAAGAAAAACCTATTTTAGATTCTCATACAAATTATAAATGAAGAAACTATTTAGCTTATGCTTCCCTTTATTTCCGCAACAGGAAATAATCAATAGTTTTTTGTTTGTTTGTTTGTTTGTTCTTTGTTCTTGTTTTTATTTTATTTTATTTATATGGCATAATTTTTTAAATAGTTTCTGATTTTTCCCTTTCTTATTTTTCTTAAGGCTGTTCTCAAATCCAAAGAAGCTATTTTCTTCCACAATTTTGAATTCAATTTTGTTCGTAAATGGATAAAGTTGCCAGGTCTTATTATTCAGAAACTATGTCATCGAAATGAGTTTTCCCTTTTTGGTAAAAGCAGAAGATCTTTAAGAAAATATTGCCAAAGTTGGCGTTTTCAATCGAATTTCCAAGGCAGCAGAGCGAGAAAGGAGAACATTGTATCGTAATGTGACGCGAATCGCTGATAACTCGAAAAGTAATCTATTTATAAAGAAATGGAAAAAGAATTTCGATTCCAAAACGTGCCATTAGACAGGCCTGCCAATTTTAGGCTTTTGCGTTAAAAAAATGCAGAGGTGCCAAGCTCTCACTAATCCTTCGTAATATATGGGTCAATTTGACCGAGGTTTAATACGTTTAACACCAGAATTTTTTTTAGGAAATTAAATTAAATACATTCCATATAGGAATCTGAAATTAAATAAATAAAGAATCATTAATTAAATTTTCTGGTTCAAAACGTTGTTAAACTGGGTAAAATTAATCCACATATTACGGAAGATTCGTGGAGCTTGGCATCTCTGAAAATGATTCGGAAAATCGGTCAGAAAGTTTCGCTTTGTTGAGCAGGTCATTTGTTTTAAAAATGTAAAAATTTTAAATTCACAAAATGTTATATATATATATATAACATTTATATAATACATTTTATATAACATTTATATACAAATATATATATATATATATATATATTATATATATATATATATATATATATATATATATAGTAAAGTATTTTATACGCAATACATATTATAAACGTTTTAGGATGAAGTCTATTTCGTAAGTTTTAAATATGGTTTTTCATGGAAAATTAGTTTCTATCCAAAAGATGAGGAAAAAGTAATTTACTGTATGTAGTTTTTCACGTTACATTAGGTTCAATTTCTGTGAATTATTTTTCATTTTTAGATGATGAAACTAATACTTTCTACTCCAAATAATTCATAAAATACCTGTCAAAAACAATCTAGCATTATTATCATACTAAAACTGTGTTTTTTTTTCCATTCTTAAATTGATATACTATGTATTAACTCAGCTTTTTCCGATCTTTTAAGCATAAAAAGGCTTAAATTGCAGCTATTTGTAATAACTAAGAATCAGGGGTGTAAAAATCTAGGCGTCAATGGATCGATTTCCACCACTAAAATTTTAGTAATCTTCGCCTAATAAGAATACTGATAAAATTAAGGTGAAATATACTAATAAAATTTAGGGGAAGAGTACTTATAAAATTTAGTGGTGAGAATCGGCCCATTGGCGGCCAGTTTTCACACCCCTGACTAAGATTAATTCTGGTACTAATATAGTAGTGTAAATCATAACATTTTTTGCTCAGATGACAGATACCATTATGAAATGCCAATTTTTCCCGCTTCTCTTTTGCTTCCCAAAAGATTAATTTATATATAGTATATACAGGGTGATTATAATTAAAGTCCCACTTTCAAAATGCTGTAAAAAAGAAACCACTGGTCAGTATGACTTCAAATTTGAACTGAATATACTGTAAGAAGGGGAAAACGATATGGCGTAATAAAAAAAGTTCCAACGTGTATCAATAGATGGCGCTGTAAGCGGCATACTATGCAAATTAAAAGACACTCATGCGCAATTAAAAACTGAATCATTGTGTGCTTTTAATGCGGTTTTTGGCCCAAGGACAATTAAAAACCGATTTTTCTTATCCAATGTAGTACGACTTTGCCGTGGTGGATGGGTTTTCCACTAACAGTACCACAACTGTTGACTGATTTAGAGATAATTTTTTCTGTCAAACAACCGAAACACTCATACACATTGAACAGTACGGTTGGTTTACTGTGCAACTCATGCCAAAGCCGTCGTATTTCGATTAAAAATGTCACTTGCAGCCAAATCCAATTTCGTTGTGACGCTTACAGCGCTATCTATTGATACACTTTGGAACTTTTCCTTTCTTACGCCATACCGTTTCCTCCTTCTTCCAGTTTATACAGTTTAAATTTGAAGCCATTCTGACCAGTGATTCCTTTTTTACAGCATTTTGAAAGTGGGACTTTAATTATAATCATCCTGTATATTGAATTATAATATGTATTTTTTATTTTTAATATTTTTTAGGAATATGTAAAAGCATAATGATATCTGCATAAAAGCACTAAATAATATTTACTTTGGCTTTTGAAATAAAATAGATAAAAATGTTTTTTAGAGAAAGTCATAACGTGAATAGGAGAGGACGGCCGGAAATGCACCTGAAACTCACGTTTTTAGGGAGTGGGGGGGGGGAAGGTAGTGATACTGAACGATCCTAGATTTGTAAAATGTTACGCTCCCGAATTTTTTTTTTCCGGGACTTTTCTTCAGATGAGACTAAAATTTTTTAAATATATATATACAGTGGAACCCCGATTTTACGGTACCCGCTTCGTACGTTTTTCCGCTTCGTACGTCATTTTTCACTGGTCCGAACATATAACCTATACTGATAATATTAAAAAATCCCGGATTCTTCGTCATCCATTTTGAAGATTTCCCGCATCGTACGTTTTTCTATCGAGAGGCGGAAAATATTTTTTCTCTCGAATTTTCCTTATTAGAAACAAGCACGACACGTTTCACTCTAGAGCTCAATACATGATGAATCAACACCGCCATTTAAACAAACCTTCGACCAAAAACAAAGTTAAAACCAGTTAGTGTTAGTCAATGGCAGACAGCGGACAGCGAATGCAATTCATAGCTAAGAGATTAAGAGATGACATCACGTCATTTCTTTTAGGGAAAAATAGATTTTTATATTTATCTATTTTTCCCCTGACGGTAGGCGAGACAAATTTCTGATCAGTTTTTGTCGTGTGGGCGCCAGTCTTATTTTGTTGCTGTTAATGTAAGAATGTATAAGAGAAAGTGTTTTTCTGTTGCCAAAAAGGTAGATCTGGCAAAATCATTATTCCACATTACAAACAATTTTGAAACAAGAAGTGACATTGGAATTACATTCCGAAAAACTGGGAAAGTTTGCTGAGAAAAGAGAAACTCTGAAAACATCTCCATACGAAGAACTTGAAAAAAAAATTACTTTAATTCAATGGCGTGCGGATTGCTAACATTCCGATAAATAGATCTATTTTAAAGGAAAAAAGCAATGGAAATTTCAGCTAGACTTCAACTGAAAATTTCATAGCATCAAACGGTTGGATAGACCGATTTGAAAAAAAAAACTTATGTTTTGAATCTATTTGTGGAGAGTCGAATAGCGTGGAGCATGCTACCGTTCAAGAGTGGGTTGAAAAAACATTGCCTTCTCTGGTGGATGGTTATTCAAAAGAGATCATTTTTAACGCTGATGAAACTGGGCTGTTTTTTAATTTGTTTCCAGACAACACATACACGGTTAAAGGGGAAAATTGCCATTGTGGAAAACTGTCAAAAATGCGTTTGGCCGTTTTGCTGTTTGCAAATTCAGATGGAAGAGAAAAGCTGACGCCACTTGTAATCGGGAAAGCCAAGAAACCTAGCTGTTTCAAAAATGTAAAAAGTTTACCAACTTGCGACGCCAACAAAAAATCATGGATGAGCCAATCACTTTTTGAAGATTTTCTTCGGAAATTGGTAAAAAGATGTGCATGCAAAATCGAAAAATTATTTTATTTCTTGACCAATATACCGCTCATGTTGATCTCAAATTAAAGAATGTGGGTGTGGAATTTCCCCCTCCAAATTGTACAAGCAAACTTCAGCCGTGTGATTTAGGAATAATCCGAGCATTCAAAGTGCATTGCAGACAGTCAATAATAAAAATGGCACTTCTTGCACTAGACTCTGGTGATCCCTAAGATGTCTGGAAGCAAAATATTAATGTGTTAGAAAGCCTTCATTTGATCTGTTTGGCGTGGGATAATATTGGAAAAAAGTGCATTTCCAATGCTTTTGTGAAAGTGAGATTTCCGAAGTCAACCGATGAAGGATCCAGTGAATCGCATCCAGACGAGAGAAAAGATGAAGATTTTATTGTAAATATTGAATTTGATCATCCAGAAATCGATGGTCATGAATATGTTGAATGTGATAAAGATGTTGCCACTTCAGGAATTCAAACTATATCTGATTTCATTCCATGTTATGGCAATAGAGATGATGAAGACGACAAACCAACAGATAGCGTGCCTTCATCGAAAGACGTTCTTGAAAGTTTGAAAATTGCAAAAATCCTTTTATCTGGTAATGTAAACTAAGAACTGAATTTACGAAAACTTGCAAGTATTGAAAATGCTGTAAATGACATCGTATAAAACAAAAAAAAAAAAAAAGTAAAATAACAGATTATTTTCAGTGTAACAAGGTGAGTGTCTGTTTCATTTTTTTTTTAATGTGTTAGTTTTTCTTAAACCCCGATTTTACGATTTCCCGCTTAGTACGTTATTTTCCGTCGGTCCGGTGAAAAACGTAAAACCGGGGTTTCACTGTATATATATATATATCTTTGAAAGTAACACGGGATCCCAACGATTTTCTGTCTGTTGGGTCTCTTTAAAGAGAAAAACAACAGTGCCTGTGATTTCAATGGAATCATCCGTACTGTTTCTTTTATCTACTTTTATCTATTATCTACTCGACAGATTGCAGCCTCTAGATATGATTGATTTCGCAAAATTTTTGTCCTACACCCCCCCCCCCTTCCTCCAGAATTATTTTACTTTTACAGAGCGATGGTTGTGGCAAAGATATTTCTAACCTCTGCCTCCGAAAAAGGAATTATATCCTGTTCTATTATTTGTCATGGGATTTTCATTGAAAGTTTTTAAGAGATATAATCATGAAGTGTTCTATACCATCATTTTAAATTTTACTTACGTTAGAAATATTTTAATTAATTTTTTTATTATCAGTTTATTAGCACTCCCTTGCTTTTCTTAATGAGCCGCCCCTGAATTCACTGTTAAAAATCTGCAGCAAACTGTCCAGTCTTTCAACCGTTTTTATAGATAATGGTTATTTGGACATATTAGAAATTTGCTCTCAAAGCTGGTAGACTGAAGGTACTGGGTTCCTCGCGCTCGTCGACTTAACCGTTCGGAGTTTTCCATGGTTTTCTTCAAACCTCGCCGTAAATATCGGTTAAGATCCCTTAGAAAGATCCCCACGGTGGGCCCTTTCCCCGCTCCCCTATATCCCTAGTGCAAATACTCAGACTCAAAATATCACCATCTCCACTGCCATATTAGGAGCGTTTTCGTTGGTGAGAATAGGGTTAAATTAAGGTTATGTTATGCTATTCTATAAAATTGTTTGACTGACTGGACAGTTTGATGCAGATTTTTAACAATGTTGGTCAGAATAGAGATAATTACGGTAAATAAATGTTTTCTATAGGAAACGGTTAAATGGTTGCAGCTAGCTGCAATTTTAAAAGTGTGTTATAAAAAAATTCTATATTGAAAATAATTATGAAAGTTTAATAATGAAAGAAAACTAATTTTTATATAGTTTAAAAATGTTAAAATAATGAAAGTGTTTATATCAAAGATAACCAAACCAGATATTTGTTGATCCAGATTTTTTTTTTTTTTTTCTTTTTTTTTTTTTTTTTTTTTTTTTTTATAAAAAACAATGTACACAGCTATTTTCATAAAAATAAAACTTTTGAAATCATTATACATTACCGTTAATTTTTTTCTGCCTAAATTTCACAAAACTCCTATAATATTTAGAGTTATTTACTACCTATTCAAAAGTATGATATTTTATTATAATATTACAAAACTTGTAAATAAATATATATTTTTTAAAGAAAATTAAAAAATTATAGCATTCTGACGCTTTATTGAAAAATAAATTAAATAAAACAAGTCATTTCTGCTCAACAACATGAAAGTTTCAAATGAAATGAATTTTACTTCTAAAAAAAAGACGGTTTTCGGCATCAAGAACTTTTTTAATAATACCGGGTGTACACAAATGAATATCAAAAATTTAGTGGGAATTAAAAGAAAAAAAAAAAAGTACAACCTTGTTGTTCATCTAAAATAAAAAATAACAGTTGAAAGTTTACGAAGATGGCAATAGATGGCGCGACCGCAAGACTTTTCCCTTCATCAAAGCTCTAATCAATGACCTCCTCGCAGCCCTGACATCACTCAATGTGATTTTTTAAAATTAATTAATTAATTTTTTGTGGGTCCTCAAAAAAAAAATCAGTTGTTTGTTCCACACAAATATCTGCAGCCATTCAAAGAGTCACACCTGTTGTTTGGTTGATTTTATGACGGCCGATTATCTACACGAGGGATACAGGCAGTGGGGGAAGAGACCTCCGTGGGGCTCTTTCTAAGGGATCCTAACCCGCATTTACGGAAAGGTTCAAAGAAAACCACGGAGCACTTCGAACGGTTAGACGACGAGCGCGACAAGGGTTTGAACCAAGCACCTCCCGTCTACCAGCTTTGACAACAGAACCTCTCAGCCACTGGTGGGGCAAGAGTCACACCGGACATGCTGAAATAAGCGTGGGATTAGTTATCATACTGCCTTGATATTGTTCGTTTTTCTGGATGGGCTCACATTGAATACTTATAAATGTGTTGAATTTATGAATTTATAACTTTCAACAGTTACTTTTGATTTCCGATGAACAAGAAGGTTGTAGTCCATTTTTTTGTTTTCTTTTAATAGCCCTGTAAAGTTGGGTAATAGTGTAGTGTATTTGTTACGGCCGATTATCTACACGAGGGATATAGGCCGAAGGGGGACTGCCCCTTTGTGGGGGTCTTTCTAAGGGATCCTAACCCGTATTTACGCAAGCTAAGCATGTTTCGAAGAAAACCATGGAAAACTCCTAACGATTAGGCTGACGGGCGCGACATGGACTTGAACGCAGCACCTCCAGTATACCAGCTTTGAGAGCAGAACCTCTCAGCCACTAGTGGGGCCCTGTAAAGTTAGGATAGTCATTTATGTACTCTCTGTACTTTAAATGGTCTGCTTTATGAGGTTTTAAAAATTACTCTTGATTTATCATTATTATTATTATTATTATAATTATTAATTGCAAATTAAAAGTGAATTATTTTAAAGTTTGTGTCTTTTTATATTTAAAATACCTATGTCACCTTTAACAATGTTATTTTAAAAATATTATGTGGAATTGGAATGTGTATTAATTATTAAAGTATCGCGGCAAACATTTTGCGCTTTTATTATGCATATAAAATTGAGTAAACAGCAATAGAAATTTTTTTTAGGTATAACGATGGTTTTGTTATTATTATTATTGCTACGATTTTCAAAATGAGTATATGAAAATATATCCAGATTGTTTAAGGTTTAAAAAAAAAAGCGAATAATAGTAATGACAGTGCAATATTTTTGGATATATATTTTTTAATAATTTAAATATAATTTATTTCGATATTTATGACAAAAGAAATAGTTATTATTATTTTTTTACAAGAAATATGCTTCATTGGCTTTTGAATTTCATAAAAGGATTTACATAAATATATTGATTAACAAGATTAAATGATTTTACAGAGTCTGCTATAATGATCTTAATTTTAATAAACAGGTTTTTACATATTTGCTAATTTATTTTATAATAATAACTTTTATCTATATAATTAAACAACAACAACAACAACAAAAAATAAAATAAATAAATACTTAAAGAACGATATGCACTCGCAGCATGACTTCGTATAAATGTTAGTTTCTGGAAGTTTCTGTATCAATATTTCATCACTAAAAAGATTGATTGCAGAACGTGTAGAGTTGGGGATGGAAACAAATTAATCCTATAGATATTCGAATGATTGGCCGGATATTGGAATGATAAGTTGAAATTTTTTTTCCATCACTCCCCGTTCGCGGACTGCTGTTGGACATTGTGTATAATGAATAAGCAGACATTTTGATTCTTATAGCTTACTTTCTTGCAGGTATATGTGGAAATGGGACACCTTTCATTTTAAGATTTAAAATTTAATGAATGTAACATATTGTGAAGGTATTATCCAATAATTGATCATAACATAAAATATTGCGAAGATTTCATTCAGTTAAAATTTTAATGAGTTTTTTTAGTTTGGAACATTTAATTATTTATCAACGAATTCTCATTTTTATGATGAATGTAAGTATGACACGCCTTTCGAAACCTGATGGAAATATAAATTTTAAATGGGGGGTGGAGTTAATCAGCCTTTTAACCCTTTATATCCTGAATTAATTTTGCAGCTACTTTTTAGATGCTCAGAATCCTCGATTATTCCCACCACTTATTTTGTTTTGTAAAGTTTTCCTTATCTAATCATAGCATTTTTGCGATTCAATTAGGTGAAAATTTCTCATTTGAAAAACCGGTGGTAACAGATTAAAAATTCTGTAAAAGACGCTCGTCGCGAAGGGGTTAAAGTGGTACTTATAAGTACCGTCATTATAAAAAGGGTTAACTAAATGGTTTTATCATTTGTTCGGAAGTATTTAATTATTTATCAAAAAGTCTTATTTTTGTGTTGAATATAAGTGAGACACGCCTTTTGAAACATGGTGGAAATATTACTTTTAAATTGGGTGTGGAGTTATTCATCATTCTTACCAAATGACCAGAATGATGCTAGTCGATCACCTGGAATATCGTTAAACTTATTGTTTTCAAATTTTATAATAATTTTAATATGCTTCGATACAAATGTTTAAAGTTTATTATCAATAATTTTGATCATTTGTTTAACTATGCTTAACGAATTCTGAAAAAAATATGCCACCACGTTATGTTTAAAAATATCACTATAAAGATTTAAAAAAAAAAAAAAATCAATTACAAAAGTGCAGAGCCTTCTCGATTTAGTATGAAATGATGTCTTACATATAAAATAACTTTAATATAAGCTAACCTCTGAAATGTAAGTATATCTTTATCTGATAACCAGCTGAAATACGCCACCAATCGTGTGCCGAAGTATGGCATTATGTATTTGCTGGCGACTTTAGACAAATTTTGCCTTGATTCAAACATCTAGAATAAAATTATTTTATTAAATTTTGATGCTAATCTTACGTAATCGGGCCTATGTCAAGGGAGAGTTATACATAAATGATGTTGTCAAGAATAGGGTTTAATGATAATAATAATCTATATTTTAAACCAGCATATGTCTGATTATTGCTGAAGTCATTTTTATGGTAGCAACGAAGTGACTAATAAATTTCGCTTTCACTACATCTTTTTAAACTTCTAAACATCGCACAATTTCAATTTCTACATCGTCGAATAGAAAAAAAATGCAATTTCTTTGAAAACTGTATTTGAATTTACTGATTTTTTATGATTTTTAGAATAATTTCCAAACATGAATTAATTTTAAATATATCTCTATCACGTGCAGTCCGATTGCGAAAGATTAATCCGTTTGCATTTAAAACAGTATAAATAGTTCCGCATTTATTCCCTGCTAATATTACAAAACGAAATTAAAACTTCATCCAAATATAAATATAAATAATAATATAATATAATTAAAATGCAAATTTAACAAACATGTTCTCGAACTAAGCTTTAAACAGCTGAAATTTTCAGAATAAAAAACTTGCAGTAAGCAATGAAATCTTGGACGATTCCTTTGACCGTTAACTCATGGCATGCGGCTAATACAAAAGTACCGCTTTATTAAATTTCGAAATTTTATTTTAATATATTATTGATATTTTTCTTATAAAAATCCTTTTTTACGTTGTTAATGGATCAGTTTAAAAAATATATATTAAATATGAAAAATCTATTAGAATTAGAAAAAAATGGTTTTCGTCTATGTTCTTTAATACGGGAAGCCCGGGTTCGATTCCCTAGTGTAATTAAAGTAGAATTTATTTCAATTCTGAAACCAGGTCAAATATGCTCAATGCATCCATCACTGGCAGCGATAGACCAGCACTTACTTGGATACTCAATGCCATGAAATATTATATATTTAAAATATTTATTACAGTGAATGACTATAAAACTCATATGAACTTTAACTGAAAACTTATTCCAGAAACTTTATATAACCTACTTTTTAAGGAATAGGAATTGAGTTTGCTACTCCAAGAAAAAATATATTTATTTTTACATATTAAATAAACCGCCTTATTTAGGCAGTCGGTCGGTAGATATTTAAATTAGAGAGAAACGTTATTAGTTACCGGATGTGTCGCCTGTCGACTTTTTTCCTGTAGTGGAACAATGTAGCAGGATGTTTAAAATATTTTTCGTACCTGATCTTGGAGGTTCTATTTGCTCAGTCTGCAATGAAAATAACTATCTATATATATTAAAATCCAGTAAAGGGCATCCACTTTTATTAAAAACACATCGATTTTAAAATCAATAAATGAACACATTTTTAATACGCTGGTGTTGAAATGGAATTTTATTTCTCTATATTGCTAAATTATTTCTACATTCAACTTTGGTATTTACATGACCACGAACAACAACAACAAAACCATAAATAAAACAAAAACGTATTATAACAAATAAATTTCCGCCTATATTGTTATTTTGGTTATATATATATATATATATATATAAAAAAAAAAAAAAAATGCTGGCTTATATTAAGCATTATGAAGGAGATGTTTGAAATATCAATAGGTTTGTAAAAATAAAATGTTAGGAAATAAAACACAGAGGAACTTGCTACACGATATGTTGCTTATTTAAATTTGCTGTACCTCTCACTTATACGCGTTTTTTCAGCATTAGTTTCTTTTTAACCCTTTCCGGCGCGGAGTAAATCTGTTTTTAAAATGATGAAATTATGGACTGACACCAGAATTTACCAAAGAATTTATTAGAAAATAAAAACTTTGTTACTTTTCCGTACTTTGTAAAAGGAAAAATTCAACTAAATATTCTTGGTGCCGTTTGTCAGTTTTGGAATTAAAATTAGGTGTCCTTTTTTGTGGACACCGCCCGCTAAAAGGTTAAAGCAATTTTCTCCTTATGTAATAGCAGAATTTATAAATCGAATTTTACTGTTTTGAAATAGTGGTACGATTAAGTAATTACTGAACATAGCGTATAAGTAAGAGGTGACTACATATAGTTTTTTTTTTTTCGGCAATATGTTTAGGGTTAATATATTTTCAAGTTATACGCCAAAAATTCATAAACTTTACGCAGATTCAGTTGAGGCCGCTCAGTGTGATCACTTCGGAAATACGATATTTGGATATTCAACTGACAATGAAGACTCAGGTATCACAATGATATTGGCCAATATCAAAATGTAATATCGGTCTATATCAAAATGTGACATCGGCCAACGTTAAATGACACAAATAAACAAGAACGAAAAATCATGCGTCAAGCATAGATTATGTAACACTTTCCAACGCTTCCAAAATAATTTTACAAATCATTACCGTTTAATAAGCTGAAAGACAACATCGAAGTAAACAATTTGGAAAACGCATAACATATTTAAAAACGTAATTTCAGGAATTTCCGACATATACAATATTCGGAAAAATATCCGAATACTTTTATTCAGCCCTGTATAGGATCTATAGATTTGTATGTATACTAGATAGGATGCTAAATTTTAGTTTAGTTAGGAAACACGTAGCACAGTTTAAAATCTCCTTCTGGAGTTTCTGTAAATAAACGGAAATGTGTTCGCGAACTTTTGTGCTGCCATGTATATGAAAGACAGAATTTATGCACACCAAGTAATAGACAAAAGTGAGTTAAATTTAAAATCGCGTTCAGCAACTTAAAACGCACTTCCAGGAATTATTGTTAACAGACAGTAGAGAATTCTTTTGTGTGTCCCTGTAAATGAACGATGACTGCTATACACACAATATTCTGTAGTAAGTCTCTTGTAATGCACCTTAGTGATATATATAAATTTCAATGCGTTTAAAATAGTGAAACATTATTTAAATAAACCGCAAACGATTTTTCTCCATAGACGTAATGTAACGGAATTCTTTTGACTGTCCCGGTAAAGTAACTATAAGTGCTATGCACACCCTATTCCATATTAAGCTTCTTCTAATGCACCTTATTGATATATATCAATTACAATGTATTTGAAATTGTGTAACATGATTAAAATAAACCGCAAATGGTTTTCCCCCATAGACCGTAATGTAACGGAATTCTTTTGAGTGTCCCGGTAAAAAAACTATAAGTTCTACACACTTCAGTTGAAATAGGGAACATACTATAGATAACGACAACAACATATAAAAATTGCAGGGCAATCCGAGCATATTTATGGGAATTAGAGCACGGCCAGACGGCAGACGGCAGACAAACCGAAGTCATAAACACTTTTCAACTAGGTTGGAAAGTGTTAAAAATGTTGATGTTACCTATTAAAGGCTATAATTTAATGCAATAATAACATCGAATAAAATTACATACAAAATATTTTTATGTTCTAACTTTAATAACATAAAAATATATAATTATCAGAAATAACTTATTAGAGTATTCGTTTTTATAAAATTAAGTATGATACTTCATATACTCAGAGTAACCATATGTAGAGAGAGCATCCCAATGCTTTTGGCTGCAAGAAATAGGGTTAAGATGACCCACGTGGCAGTTGGCATTTGGCGGCGAAAGGTTACTAGAAGCAATGCCAGTTTTGTCGCTTTATCGCAGATCTTGGCAAGAGTGCAATATTTTTAAGCTGTGATTCATGAACTTGGGAGCTTTACAGATATTACACTCAGAAGCAAACTAAAAGGAAAGGTTCACCACATATTTATTTTATTGTTTATTTATTTCCTGCTTTATTTCTTCCATCATTAAAAGAATGGATCATCAGTAATAAATAAATAAAAGAAATTATTAAGCTTTTATTTAGATAAAAAGAAAAGCAATGATATATTATTTTAATAATTTATTCCATTCAATCTTTCACGTGGTTTTATTTATATTTAATTTCATCATATAATAATTATTATTTTTTTTTAATACAAAGTAACAAATAGAACAGAAAAAGTAAAAAAAAAGGTTTTAAGCTGTTCTCAAATACAAAAGAGCTACTTTCTGACACATTTCTGAATTCATATTTTTTTTCAAAAACTCATGAAATTGGCAGGTGTTCTTATTCAGAGACTATGTCATCGAAATACGTTTTATATTTTTTGGTAAAGGCAAAAGATCTTTCAGAAAATGCAGTCAAAGTCGGTGTTTTGAACCGAAATCCCGAGGCAGCATCGGGAGAATGGCGATAAAACGTGTCGTCACGTGACACGAATCGGTTATAACTCGATAAAAAATTTATTTATCAAAAAATGGAAAGCTCATTTCAATTCCAAATCCCTTCAAAAGTCAAACATGCCAATTTTATGCTTTTGCGTTTAAAATTATTCAGAAAATGTGTCAGAAAATTTCGAGTTGTTGAGCAGGTCATTTGAGAACCAACCACCTTAAGAAATTAGTTTTTAAGCAATTTAATTTTATGTGCTGGGAGGGTAGGAGGTAGGATGGAGGAGAGAAAAAAGAGAAATTTTGAGGGAAAGGAAAATTAATTATCAATTTATTATTACTACAAATTAACAAACAGTTGGAAATTATTTTTGCATATATAATTTTAGTAATATAATAATAAAATAAATATAATAAATATAGTTGAATATAATATGAGTTTTATAAGGCTTTACAACAAATTAATTTTAATTTCAAAACTTTTCTGAAGATATAACAAGAGTATAAACAAAACATATACATGTAAGAAGATGACATGTAAACAGTTGATTTACTGGAATTATATGAACGACTAGACGTTGAATAACAATTTATAAACTTTAATACAGTCCTAGAAAGATAATTCTACAATACTTTACTAATAATTTCTTCATAGCTAATACACTTCTCGCCCAATATATACAATATATTTATTTTCCAAAAGTCCAACTAGGCCTAACAGCGTTTTTACTGGCTATTTCCCATTTCGACGCTTGCTTCACAATAAAATTTAGAAGACTGGCTCCTTTTCCTATTTTGAAGATGTTCAAATCTTGATCTCGCGATCCAAAATACTTATAACTCGTGCATTTAAGTCATGGATAATAATAGTACTAGAGCGTCAGTTAATTTGATGATCATGCACGTCATAAAGTAAATGAAGTACAATAAAAATATACAGAAAATTCCATATAATACGAACGTCAAATTCACCTTATCAAATTTATAAAACACAATGTAAACACATTGATAATTTGTGTTACTACAGAGGTGCAATAATTCAAATCACAGTTTTAAAACATTAAAACTATTATATGTTAAAATACATGAGCTTTCGGCTAAACATTAGCCTTCTTCAGATGAAAACAAGCAGTCGAGAAGACGCAGCTCCGAATCGCGCGCTCTGGACAGGTCAAAATGGGCGAAACCAATTAACTATGAAATGGAGGGAGTGAAGGAAGTTCGGATGATACCATTACAAGCCGGGGGGGGGCGGGCAGCAAAAAACCAAAAACCCCAGTGACACCCAGTACATTATACCATATACGAGGGATATGATAAGATAATACATCATTACATGTATTATCACCTCTTTTCAAAATTTCTAGGGACTCTCTGATTATGCAACTATTATACTATGAACCTTGTGAAATTATTTTAGCTTTACTGAAAAATACATCAATATCTTTAGCTTGATTTAATCTGTATAAAGCAGTGGATAATTTACCTTTTCTCATGTCAGCTGTATGTTCCTTAATGCTTTCCTTTAATTTGCGAGTTGTCATGCCTATATATGAATATGTTTTAGAACTGCCATTAACTTTAAAAGGAATAATATATATGCCAGATTTATCTCCGTTATCAATGGGGTCAATCATTCTATGTGCCAGATATTTTAGCTTTGTTGGGGGCTTTGCGATAAGAGTTACATTATATTTCTTTAATGCGTATTTAATCCGCTCAAAAAAGATGTGGGATATAATCAATACTGTAGAATTTTGAAGATTGCATATCTTTTTTTAACTATTGTAGCTTGTTTATTTCTATACTCATAAATTAACTTATTAATGAATTTGTTTGAAAAACCATTTTCATATGCAATCACTTTAATTTTGTTCAGCTCTTCGTTTAAATAAACTTCTGAACTAACCTCAAACGCCCTTTTGGTGTAAAACCGATATGCTGCTGCTTTGTAATTAAACGGAACATTACTATTGTAGGATATTGTGTTATTGGATCTGCAAGGTTTTCTATAACTTTTTCTATCAATGTTACGTGTTGAAATATTTTTAATAAGTTCTATATCTAAAAATGGTAATGAACTATTTTCTTCAATTTCACAAGTAAATTTATTTCTATCTATACTGTTGGCATGCACCAGAAAATTATTTAATGTAGAGATATCGTGATTCCATATGATCAGTATGTCATCGACATACCTAACCCATAATGCAGGTTTAAAGGGGGATGTAGAAATGATAAGTTTTTCCAGAGGTCGTAATTTTAATTCTGCTAGTAATCCAGATATAGGTGAACCCATAGGGGCTCCCTCCGATTGTTTATAATAACATCCGTTAAATAAGAAAACATTGCTATTAGTAATTAAGTTTATACTTGAAATCAGAGTATATTTAATGCTGTCATGGGAAATGGAAATGAAGTGTTTAAACTGAAATCCTACATACATATATTTTTTTTCTTCAAAAACTTATTAAATTACATAAAAAATTGAAGATATTTCAAACATTGCAATAGTTTTTAATTTAAGTAATATTTAAAGATTTCCTTTTAATGTATACATATACACCCGTTTATACTTATTTAAAGAATACATTTAATCTAAAATAGAAAAAATTATAAAAAAAAAAAGAAGAATTGTTTACGTTTTAAAAGAAAAAAAAAACAAGTTTCTTTTGGCGAAAAATTGTATCGCCAAGCACCGTTGCACAAGATGTTCTTAAAATACTTTTTCAAATCAAACTTTATCAAATAATTACACTTTTAATATTGAAATTGATAACAGGAATTGTATCGCCAAGCACAGTTGTACAAGATGATCTTAAAATACTTTTTCAAATCAAACTTTTTCAAATAACTACACTTTTAATATTGAAATTGATAACACCAGATGATAGTAAGCCCTATTGTTACATACATTTGTGATATTAAAAGTAAAATGTTTGATATTTTCAACGTGACAACGTGAATAAATATTTATCATATTTAGAAAGATATATTTTTAAGATCCTTTAAATATAAAAAAAAGTAATTAAAAATAAATGCATATAGATGAAATGTAACAGAGCTTGTTTTGTTTGGTTTTTCTTTACATCCAAAGGCAAAAAGAGATTGCTACCATAATATTTTTGAATCGCAAACATGAAATCGTCTAATATCGCTCATAGAAACCAATGCTACTGACACGTTGAGCGGAATGCTTCTTACCCCGAGTCACTTGACTTTATCTTTGCTGCAGAAAGGGTGAGGAAATTATCCTTCTAAGTATCTTTACTCTGAGTTCATAAATGAAATACCCATATAAATTCAAAAGAACGTCGGGGGTTGAGTATATATATATATATATATATATATATATATATATATATATATATATAATTCATCGCATATTCACTTTTTCTTTCATAAATGGCAGCACCATGGTTTGTGTTGCTTTACAATAATATTCCATGGTAATTCATCTTCTGAAACTTATTTTGGCAACATGGTAAATCATCTTCTAAAACTTATTTTAGCAACATGTAAAGATTTTTTGCAATTCATTACCTCTGTTTAGTTATGCTCCTATACCTGGTTACTGAAGTGCACCAATATCCTCTTTAATCCACTTGTATTTCGCACTTCATGATTAAATTTCAAGTTTTTATCTCTTTATTATGGGTAAGGTTTCTTTCCTTTTTAATATTGTATTTATTTTTTAAAATTTAAGATTTTTTCACAGGTTTTTTTATTTGTTTATGAGTTGGTAGTCCCAAAATTATGTTTTTAAATTGTTATGGCTAGATGATGAAACCAATCATTTTATTTGTGATATTTAGTCATTTGGGACTTGATAATTCTGTCTAAATTCCACAAATTTCATTCATTCAATTTTTATTTAATTTCTTCTTCTTTTAAATAAGTATTTGGTATCTATATTCAGAGTATTGGGGGACACTATCGTTGTCAATTAATTATTACATACTAAATCATCATTTCATAGTTTATGTTGGTGTTACGGTAATGTTTCATTAATGGTTATATATATATATATATATAAATTCCTAACTTTATATATATATATATATATATATATATAAAGTTAGGAATTTATAGTCTATAATTTTACGTGCTACAGGGGGGGGGATAATCAAAGAGAATTAAAGGTGGAAATTTTGAGAAGCACTAATTTAGAAGAATATATATATATATATTGTTGTTGTTACTGCACAATACCAAATTGAGCAATTAAAAAAAAAAGTTGCAGTTTTCGACAAATACATCTCTGCATTAGTCGTTATTGTGGAGCAATCGATTATAATTTAAAATGTAATATATTTACAGGAATACGAAAAACGCTATTCGATTCTAATGAGCTGGAAAATAAAATTTCATGCATTCCTATCTGCAAATTGCACGCATTTATGTATAAAAATGACATCGTGAATGTATTTATTTATTTTTATTATTTTTATTTATTTTCTGATATCCTTAGCATAAATTATGCATGGAGATGAGCAATAAACATACATATACATTTTTTTCTTATTTTCTATGCATTTCAGGAGTGTAGCAAATAGAACAAGATTTTTATTTAACGGTTCATGAAGTAAATGTTTATATTTTGCTCCAAATATATGAGACCAGTTGTTAACCTTAAGGTCAAAATTAGCCCCCCCCCCACCCCCCGTACACACACACTAAAAAAAACATTAATATTTATGGCCATCAAATTCGCATGGTTTTAAAAATTAAGGTTAAAAATCTCTTGAAAGTGTTGAATAAAAAATCCTTTGAAATATATTGTAAAATAGCATTCAAATTCACAAATATGTGTACACTTTTCTTCAAAGCGCAGGGTATGTAAAATAACTTAAAATTTCCATAAATGGATAATTAATTTTTTATTCCATTTTTCCTTTCAATTTTTTTAAAAATTTTTATCGGGTTGCTGTGTGGCAACCCGATATGTTGCATTTAAATTGCATGGGCTTTTTGGATTGTTTGGGGGGGGGGGAATTATTTTATTGTATACGTAGATAGTACTTATAGTATTATTTTTATTAAATGCTAGTTTCCACATAAGCGATCTTATTTACAATGAAGACTAAATTTTTCCTCAATAAAAATGCATGTTTCTACCACTGTATAAACGCAAGGAATATTAGAAAACTGTTTGCATGAGTAAAATTATATCCAGCTATTGCAAAATTTATTAAAAATTAATTTAATAATAGTTTTTTTTTTAAATGATGAAAGGAAACTACTTTCCAAATTGGAGTAACAACTATTATGTATTTTTAAATATTTTATTTTCAGTGAATTATTTTCCTCTCAATTTGGTATGTTTAAGTCTTTTCTGAAATCCAAACTGGCTACTTTCTGACATTTTTTTAAATTAAATTCTGTTCGCAAACGTTTCAGATTGACAGATTCTCTAATGAAATAGTATGTAATCGAACTGTATTTTTTATCGTTTTTCGGTAAAGGCAGGAGATTTTCAGAAAATGCTGTCAATGTTGGCGCATTGAAGCGAATTTCCTGTCACGACACCAGAGAAAAGGGAAAAAAACTGTCTTCCTGTGACAATAATCGTTTATAACTCAAGATATAAGTCATTTATCAGTAAATAAAAAACTGTTCGATTACAAATCACTTAGATAACTATACCTCCAAGTCATGTTTGTATGTCTAAAAATGATCCGGAAAGTTTCGCGTTGTTGAGCAGGGAAAAATATTTTTTGGACAGCTGAAAAAGTAAATTAAGGATGGAGACAACCGATATAAAAAAATACAACTGTTTTTTTTTTTCACTTTTCTGAATATTTTATTAGTTTTTATTTTTTTTTTCACTTTTCTGAATATTTTATAAGTTTTTTTTTTTTTTTCACTTTTCTGAATATTTTATAAGTTTTTTTTTTTTTTTTTTTTTTTTTTTTTTTTTTTTTTTAAAATCCCGTAAGGAATTTTGAAGTTGTTCTCAAATTGAAACCGATTACTTTCTACCATATTCGCAAAGTTATTTTCCTCCGCAAATGCATCCGAATTTTGACATATTCTTTTCAAATACTGAAAAATCGAATAGCGTTTCAGGTTTTCTGATAAATAAGAATGGCCTCTCCAATAATGATAACAAAAATTGCATATTGTGTCAATTTTCCAGGCACTACAGTCATATACAGGTAGTCATTGTTTTGTAATTGAAGGAGTATCAAATTTATAGGAAAATGAAAAACGCAGGGCTATTCTTTGACATTTGAATAGTAATATCTGGAAATTTTATGCATGTACGTATAAAAAGGATTCCGTGAATGTTTCAGAAAGATTCGCGTGGTTGAGAGTGAAAAAAAAAGAGCAGTTTTAATGCAATATTTAATGTAATTATATAAGTTCGTATTTTGCAAAATTTGATCCATATAGGCGAGATGCTAAGCCTGCATATTCATAAAAATATTCATTTTATTTGACGGTTGCTAAATTTATAAAATTTTGAAAATTAACGCTAAATTTTTTTTTTAACAAAATCATCCTTCCAAGTTCGAGAAATATTTAAGAAGTTACTGAGTATGAAGTATGTTTCTGTAGGAGACCACATTCCCTTTAATATATTTGTTTAATACAAATTAAGGATGGAGAAAATCGATATAAATTTTAAAGTGCTTAAAAGAAAAAAAATGTAAAAAAAAAATAATAGTTTTGAATGTACTATTTAATGAAATAATTGTTTATATTTTGTATTTATCGGTCCAAATATATAGATTAATGATAAACCTGAGGGTCGAATCGACCAAAACAAAAAGGTTCATTAACGTTGACAGCCGTTAAATGAATAAGATTTGGAAAAATGACGATAATTCGTTAATCCCCTTCCTAAAAAAAAAGGAATATTAGAAAAATGTTATTGCATTACATATTGCGTACGATTAGTTTTATTCCTCTGTCTTTGAAAATGTATTCTGACATAGTATTAAAACGGATAATTTCAGCGGTGAAATGCAATGGTGCGATTTCACTTCATTCACTATACCTTTACAAAAAGTCTAATTAGAAAGTCAATGTATAAATATTGCTATATTCTAAATAACCATTTTAATTCAAATATTAAAAAAGTTATGAATAGGTAAATTTCACTTATTGAAAATTTTGACATAATAGGGACAAAAACAGAAAATTATCAACTGTTTATAACAGATTCGTCAAAAAAAGAAGAAAATTTGTTTTGTTTCTAAAGAACACGCATTAAAATAATAATTAAAAAAAAAAAAAAAAACAACCAAAGCGCGAGTACTCCCCAAGCGTGGAAAATCAGGTTTGGTACAGTTTGGATTAGATTTTCTTCCATCCGCCATTTTCAGTCAACAGAGCATGTGCATTTGAACTCATGACGCTTCTCTCTTTCAGGTTCTCTACCATTTTCTGACATTGAGCGACATCTTTTTCTATCATTCCTAAATATCATTTAATGACATTAAGCAATATAATTAATAGCATTTTCAGATATCGGGGGATATTTGTTTCTGATATCCCTGAATATCATTTTCAGTTACTGGGTGATATCTTTTCCTGACATTTCTGAATATCATTTTTCAATACTCATAAACACTGTCGATATTAACAATATCTGATAATAAAAATTGCAATGCACACTTTTTTTTCTATATAACTGCATGGTTAATATTGCATAATAGTTCCCATATTAAAGGCAACTGCAAACATATTTATACGCAAGCATACTTATCTACTTATAATAAAATCCGAAGGCAAGAAAGTGTCCGTAACCATTCCGGGCGCTACCACTCTGGTCTGCAAATCGACCGTAGTTAAATGTCATGTTAGGCTTAATGAAAAACCTATGCTAACATATGACAGCTAAATGATAATATCTTCTACTTGAAATCCTGTCTGTTCAGCATATTTTCCTATAAAACATGTATATCATATCCTATTATAATGTTTTAAGTTCTTAATAAAAAATCCAGATTAAACATCGGAATTCCAGATATAAACAAACGAACACTGTTGCCATTCAGCATCAGAAATTGAAATGAGTCACAAATGAACGACTCTTTGAAAGCTCCACATCCGAATATGCACTTGAAATATTTGTAAAAACATTAAAATTTTGACGCCATCTACCAGCAGATAATACAAACAAAGGAACTTTCTGAACTTCTGGAAAGAAAAATTGAGGACGAATTAATTTATTTCAAGATCAACTTTTAAAAGCTTCAGCTTAATGTTATTTCTTTCTTAATGTTATTTCTTTTCTTAGTTATATCAATTTTTAAGACCCTATCTTATAACCCCCTAAATTTTGAAATTTTGTTTCCATCGTAAATAAAAGGATTTTTTCTTATGAAACGTAATTAAAATATATGGAATAAATAGTACCGAGTAATTTTCATTTAATTTTGCTTATAAAATCAAAAAATGAACTATGTGGTGAGTCAAGCTCTTTAGAATCTCATTGATAACACTTTTTTTCAAAAACTTCCACACATGGATTATTTTTTAATATTTAATTGGTATGTTTGCCTCGATCGGTGATCAATCTAGTATTATATTACGCTTTTTATTATATTTTGGCTCCATCTACCGGCAGATAATACAAACAAAGGAACTTTCTGGACTTCCGGAAAGAGAAATTCAGGACGAATTAATTTATTTCAAGATCAACTTTTAAAAGCTTCTGCTTAATGTTATTTCTTTCTTAATGTTATTTCTTTTCTAAGTTATATCAATTTTTACAGAGATGAATCTTCTTTATTTGAACGGAGAGGTATTTACTTTTGTCCACGAATAAATGAATCTCCGCATAAATATTTTAATTTTTCCTTCTGTGGAATGTGCGTAGAATTTTTAGAGACGAATCTTCTTTATTGGAACGGAGAGGTATTTACTTTGTTTCAGAAATAAATACATCTCCGCATAAATATTGTTCTGAGCTCAGGGTTCGCAAGGATTGATGCCAATATATAAGAACAATCAACAGGTTTTATTTACTCCAAACAGTTCGATAAATACACCAATATCTTTTCAAAGACACAAATATTCAGTAATCTTCAAATCTAATAACAGCACAGCAAAATTTCTCACAGAACAATATAGCGTATTGTTCAATACTAAATCGATGATAGACAACACAGTTCTCAATGCAAAGCCTCTCGTGCGTATTCAATCGCATTTGACAGAGAACTAACTGAACTGAACTGGTGGAAGTCCTTTATATAGGCTTTAAAGATAACTGTAGAATTTTCCAGAGCTTTCGGATGCTAGAAATTACCAGAAAGTGCTTTAACTCTCGATAGAGTACCCCAAACGAGAAAGGATCCCAATGTAAAGGTATAAGGGGGGGTTGCACAAGAGACACCCAGCCTGGACACCAACCGTGAAAGGTATAGGATGCCACGTCCCGGCGGAAAACCCCCACTACCTTCCAACGAAACCGCGCCGCAGGAGCGAGCCCAGAGCAGCAGGCAATTATTAAAACAAAATGACAAGACCCCTAGGGGTGAATAAAAACCAATCACTTAATGGTTAAAAAAAAAAAAAAAGAAAAAAAAAAAACTTAACAGCTATCTTAAACTAAAAATCAAACAACTTTTACGACAATTACAGTTACAAGAGTCGATAACCTATGATTACTGACTATAAAGCATACTGGCTAACAAAACAAAATAACTAACCTATGATATACGTAAAAAATAAGAAATAAAAATAACAACATTATAGACAATTCGGGGTTACAATTGTCTTTCAATTCCATATCCCAATACATTGTACAGAGTTCTTGCAAACTCTTCCATATGAACAGACCAGTCGAGCTCCCAGGACGCTACAGCACTGTCTTCCAACAAATATTCATTTATCATTTCGCCAGAATTTTCAGATTTGAAGTCCATATGTTCCAGACACATAGTCCCATGTCCGAAAAGAAACTGCAAATAACCGTCCAGAGAAACCAGCATCCATCCTAGTTGAACTAAAACTAATATAGATAAATTAGTTATTTGTACTGTAAACATAAATAATGTCCTACATCATGACCAAGGCGAAGTTTAATATAAGAGTCCTTATAGAATGCAGTTCTTACTGCCAAAAAATAGCAAAATGTTATACATTTAGAGATTAAAATATTGTTCTTGATAAAGACAACAGTGCCGGATAAAATCACAGTCTTTTAAAACAATAATCACTAGGTAAGCAAGAAGCACTATTTCATAATAAATAAAAGCAATGTTCATGATGAATTAACTTTTCACAAGTACATAACCCCCTTGTCCAAGGAGCAAGCAAACAATATTCTTGTTATTATACATCAATTCCAGTAACTTATATCTAAAAGTGTTCTTGATACAATCAAATATTAATGAATAAAAACAACAGCTATTAAGCAATATATATTTTACTTTACCAGAGGCTTTAATAATAACTGATAAATAAAAGAATTGTTCATGATGAAACCAGCTGAATAAAATTTTTTAGCAAGAACTCAAAAATTGTTCAAAATTTGTAATAAATGAAAGAGTAAAGTTCATTCAGTTTATTGTAATTCTCTTTCAGGCGTCCATAATTTCCATCATTTAGCAAAATATTCTGAAGGTTTTGCCTTACAGTCAATGCATTATTAAATTTAAACCTATAAGGCATTAGCGGACAGTTACCAAATAAATAATGGTTGACATCACCCAATTGGCCACAGTCACACTTGTCTATATGTCTTTTCCCAATCTTCTTCAGGTACATGGGAAAACTCCCATGACCCGTACAAAAGTAATGTATTACCTTGCTACCTATAATTCTGTCTCTACTTACTTTATTAAAAATTTTATAAGTATTTCTTCCTACATTTGAGTCCGTCCAATGTGCTTGCCAGTCCTCAAGGGCTTTCTCTCTACAATGCTTTTTAATAAGGGATATAGGTAAAGGCAAATTTTCTTCTAAGTCAAATTCCTCTTTTTCTATGACACTCTTTGCCAGCTGATCAGCTTTTTCATTTCCATAATATCCCACATGGGCTTTTATCCATCCTATCTGTAGTCTTTTGTCTGGTATATTATTCACTGTATCATAAATGTCTCTAATAATTTCATTTTGTGGGAACAAGTGATGAAGAGACCAAACCGATGAAAAGCTATCCGTATAAATAATCATTCTTCTGTAAGTAGTACTTTTGAACCAATTTACTGCATGCTTAATTGCACATAATTCCGCTTGATATATCGAATTTAACCTGTGAAGTTTTATCCTATATTCGTGTAACTGAACATCAATATTATAAACCACAAAAGCAGACGACGTGCCCTCCTCCATTTTTGAGCCGTCCGTATATGTAACTATTCCTTGTTCAATAGGTTTTACATCTCTTATATCAGAAATAAATTCTATATTGTCAATATCGGTATTTCCATGATATTCAAACGTCTTCAATTTTCTCATTATGTTATCCTGGCCTATTTCAATACCCTGAATTTCTATTTTGCCATTACCATTTATAACTGAGTTTCCCAGATATTCTTGAGACAACCTAATATATATGGGAACCACTCCAGCAAGAACACACAACGCATCAGTTGAAACGGTTCTATATGGTTTAACGATTGAAAACAACCCCATTCTCTGGCACGAACTCAGCTTCCTAATTGCGTGTATGTGGAGATCCGGAAACCAGGACTCATATCCGTATGAAATACGTTTCTCTATCACCATTGTATACCAAATCTTTTTGATTACTGAACTCAATCCCTTGTCTCTCAGTCCTGTTCTATTAACATTAACTGTAAAATTAATTATGTTTTCTCTAATTTCATTAAAATGATCCAACCAATTAAATCTTAAGTCCAGTAAGAAACCAAGATATTTGACATTGTCTTGCACCGGTATGGAGGTTCCCTGTATCTTAAAAATTGGTCTTCTATTTTCCATTGTATTTGGGCCGAACATCATAGCAACACATTTCTGAATACTTAATTTTAATTTTAACTCGAGACAAATATCATAAAATCTCTGTATATGTTCATTAGCTCGCCGCTCCAATGATCTTCTCGTATTTTCTCCCACAATAATTATAAAATCATCGGCATATGATAAAATGTCTCTCGAGATTTCACAGTATGATTTTAGGAAATAGTCAGCAACTAATAACCATAACAACGGCCCAAGACATGAGCCCTGCGGGCATCCTCTGTATAACTTGAACCATTTTATACCACTTGAAAAAAGAAACCCTATCCTACGATTTGATATGTAACTTTTCAAAATTGATCTCAAATAACTGGGCAAAGGCAAATCGTTTATAATACAAGACAGAGTATTCCAGTCTACTGAGTCAAACGCTCCCTCAATATCTATTGAGATCAAAGAGCAATATTTCATCTCTTTCAATTTCCCTCGTACCATGTGCTTAAGATCTTGCAATGCCGTAATTGTACTCTTTCCCTCTCTGAATCCGTGTTGGGAAATATTAAAGTAATTCACTGTTTCTAAATTTCTCATAATCCTTAACTTTATAATCCTCTCTAAGAGTTTTCCAAAGATGGACAAGAGGGTAATGGGTCTATAACCCCTCGGAGAAGACGGACTCTTGTTTCTCTTTCTGAAAAATATTACTTGCCCCCCTTTCCAAATAGTAGGGAAATGTCCCAGACCCAGGCACTTATTAAAAATTTTTTTAACGAAAGCTTTGTATTTATTACAGATATTTTTCACCAAAATTGCATCCACCTCATCAGGGCCCGGTGCTTTACCGATTGCTTGCTGTTTAAGTACGTAGGTCAGTTCTCTATCAGTAACCCCCTTAAAATTTATATCATTCTGGTAATCGTAAATTGATTCATAACTAAAAACTTGATCTGGCACCTCGTTTGTATGAAAATGTTCATCCATTAACTGAGCAGCAACTCAGTTAATGCAGGGGGGGTTGCACAAAAAGTCGCCAAATCCGTCGCCAACTTGGCGACATTTGGCGATATATCGCCAAATTTGGCGACAAAAATAAGTCGCCAAAACCATCGCCAACTTGGCGATAAACCCATTCCTTGGCGATTTTCCAATAGAACTCCATTATAAAACCGATGCTGTAAGGTTGTTTTTCTTGCGAAGCACCTGAGGCCTTTAGCATTGAGTTACATGATGCTCAATAGGAAATACATTAATAATACTGCAATTTTCAATATAATAAAATAAAATAAATTAAAAAGAATGAAATATTTACAAAATTCATAACATTGCCCCCCTCTCAAGGACTGCACGTCCCGGGCAGTTCAACCTTTGATCGGAAAGCAAACCCGTTACCAACAAATGCTATACTATTCAAAGCACTTAAAGCAAACATGGAAAATAACAATTAAACACATTCATAATGCTGAATTATACAAAATATACACTTATTTAAAAAAACAATTAAATTAAATTAAAGCATAGACATCATTACATACAAGTATTTAAATAATAATAACATTAATAATGATAATGCTAAGCAAAAGAAATTAGTACATTAACTTATATACAAGACCATGGTCATACTAATTTACATTATTTACATTACACTATTTACAATCAATGAACTAAGTACTATGGCCATAGTATGGAGCCAGCCTGTCGTAATGAACGACTCTAGGCTTCGAACTTGGTGATTTTCGGATCCGAATTACGACATCGTTCAGTCTGTTTAGGACTGTATAAGGACCGTCCCAGTGCGATTGCAGTTTGGGAGAAAGTCCTTTACGTCGAGTCGGATTATAAAACCAAACCTTGTCACCTTCTTTGAATTGATGTCCCGTGGCTTTCGTGTCGTACCTCGTCTTCATCTTCTCCGTCTGTATATTTATCCGCTCTCGAGCCAAGTTGTGGACGTCTTCAAATCGTGCCTGGAGATTCTGCACGTATCCCTCTGGCGATGAAGGCGCATCTGGAGGGCGACCAAAAATCAGATCACAAGGTAGACGAAGATCACGACCGAAAAGCATCTGAGACGGGGAATAGCCGGTTGTTTCATGGACGGCGCTGCGATAGGCGAGAAGAAACAAGGGAAGTTTTTGGTCCCAGTCTTGTTGGTTTCTTGAGACTAGCAGTGAGAGATTGTTGAGGATGGTACGATTAAATCTCTCAACCATGCCATCCGATTGTGGATGTAAAGGCGTCGTCCTAGTTTTGTCCATTCCGAGAAGTTGACAGAGACCCTCAATCACAGCAGAGATGAAATTTCTCCCATGGTCAGAATGCATTTGAAGGGGGACTCCATACCATGATATCCACTGGTGTACCAAGGCATCCGCAACCGTAGAAGCTTCTTGATCAGGGATGGCATAAACTTCAGGCCATTTCGTGAAGTAGTCCATGACAACAAGGAGGTATTTGTTGCCATCAGCACTTCTTGGCAGAGGGCCTAGGATGTCAAGGGCGATGCGTTCGAAAGGTGCTCCTACATTGTAGAGATGTAGTCTTCCTCGGCTACGTTTCTTTGGTCCTTTTCGAGCTGCACATGCATCGCAAGATTTGCACCATCGTTCGACGTCAGCTCTCGCTTTTCCCCAGAAGAAGCGCTCTCGGACTCTATGTAATGTTTTCATAACTCCAAAATGGCCACCAGTGGGACTGCCATGTAATTCCTTGAGGACCTCTGGTATTCGGGATCGAGGAAGTACCAACTGCCACCGAGATGTCTTCCCATCTTCCGATTCAAATTTTCGGAACAGGACACCATTCCTGACGTGGAGAGAGATCCAAAGAGCCCAATATTGCTTCGTCGTAGGACTGTAAGTCGAGATGTCTTTCCAACTGGGCTTCGTGCTAGAAGATTCTAATAACTCCAAGATTGGTTTGATCTCAGATTCTGCCATTTGATCTTCTCGAATCTTCTCATCACTCCAGGGATCTGGTGGCGTCAATAGTGAAGTCTTCGTCTGGCGTATGACATATTCGGGATTATACTTGCTCTCCGCTCTGGAACAATAGCGACAGCTCTCGGTACACGGTCTTCTTGATAGGGCATCGGCGTTTCCATGCGATGAGCCTTTGCGATGCCTGATGTCAAAGTCGTATTCCTGGAGCCGTTGTATCCATCTGGCTACTTGGCCCTCTGGGTTCTTAAAATTCATCAGCCATGTTAGGGATGCGTGATCAGTACGAAGGAGAAATTTCCTGCCATAGAGATAGTGATGGAAGTGTTCTATGGCTTTCACTATAGCTAATAACTCCTTACGAGTGACGCAATAATTCCGCTCTGGTTTCGATAAACATTTGCTCCAGTATGCTACGACTCGTTCTTGGCCATCTATTTCTTGGGAAAGTACAGCGCCGACACTTTCATGACTGGCATCCGTGTCCACAATGAACTGTTTCTAGGGGTGCGGATAGGTAAGGACTGGAGAGGATGTGAGAGCTTCTTTCAGCCGCTGGAAGGAATTCTCGCATTCTTGTGTCCATAGAAACTTCTGCTTGCTTTCAATGAGCCTATGCAATGGTCTTGCGATGTTGGAGAACGCCTGGACAAACTTTCTGTAATAAGTGCATAGTCCCAGAAAGCTTCGCAACTGATGGACATTTTCCGGACGCTTCCAGTTCTTTACTGCGGACACTTTTTCAGGATCTGTTCGAACACCTTCAGCTGAAATGATGTGTCCTAGATAATTTACTTCCCGTTGGAAAAACTTGCATTTCAAAGGGTTCAGCTTTAAATTCGCCGCTCTTAGCTTCGCTAACACTTTTCGAATATTTTCTAGATGTTCTTCAAACGTGCGGCCACCAATGATGACGTCGTCTAGGTAGATGAGACAAGCTTCAAAAGTCAGGCCTTTTAACACTGTCTCCATGAGGCGCTCGAACGTTGCTGGAGCATTGCAGAGCCCGAACGGCATAACTTTGAATTGCCAAAGTCCTTGTCCAGTAGTAAATGCGGTCTTCTCTTTGTCATCAGGATGGATCTCTACTTGCCAATATCCACTCTTCAAATCCAGTGTGGAAAACCATTTATGTCCTGAAAGAGTATCTAGCGTGTCGTCTATTCTTGGTAGAGGATAGCTGTCCTTCTTCGTGATATCGTTAAGTTTGCGATAATCCACACAAAATCTTGTGGAGCCATCTTTCTTTCGGACCAACACGATGGGAGAGGCCCACGGACTTGATGACGGTTCGATGATGTCACTATCCTGCATCTCTCGTAAGAGCTTAGAAACATCTTCTTGTTTTGCAAACGGCAAGCGCCTTGGATGCTGTTTAATCGGTGGATGGTCGGCAGTATCAATTCTATGGCGTGTCAGAGAAGTGCGACCTATATCATTCTCGTTTTGTGAAAACACATCCTTAAATTCCTGGAACAGTCTTTCTGCGGCATGTCTCTGCTCAGGAGATAAATTCTCATTTCGTCCAATTTCAGGTGTTAAACTTGTAGACGGCTCCGACAACGTCAAGCTCGGGTCTTTGCAAACACAGGTGACTGGAGCACAGGTTGCAAGTACTTCACCCTTCTGGATAATTCTAGATTTTTCACTTACATTCGCCATCCTCACGGGTATCACATCTCTCGGCAGATCTACCAGCGCTGATGCTATTAGCACTCCTTTTGGGCTCTTCTCAGGATATCCAACCAAGCCACATTGAAAACTACTTTCGTTCTCAGTTAATCCAGATATCATCATTTCGGTCCGAGGAGGGATGATAACATCTGCCTTGGCTGTGATCCGTTGAACAGACCCGGACTCATTTCCAAGTTTGAAAATAGTGACATCTTCTTGAGCAGAGCGTAACTCATTCTTCTTAAAGTCCAGTGTAAATCCATGCTCTTTTAAAAAGTCCAGTCCGAGTATGAAAGGGTCTGAAATATCGGCCACATAGAGTGTATGATGGTAAGCGGCGTTCCCAAACTTCATTTTCAGTTTCATTCTTCCATGTATGTCGATCATATCCCCGGTCACGGTTTGAAGGATAACACGGGGCGGAGTCCAGAGGAGTTTTTCTTTTAGCCGCTGAGCTAGATCTTTCCGAACGATGGTCACATTGGCTCCTGTATCGATGATCATATTACAGGGCAAATCATTCACACGCCCGACTATAAAAACTCCGTTCTCGCCGCAACTTCTTGCAGAAATTTGACACACTTGATAATGGGGCTTCTCAAAATCTGGCAACCTCCGCCCTGCGAGATGGCCATTAATTAGTTTTCCTGCTCCGCCGTTCGTGCGGAGCTATTACCTTCTGTGCTGGGTCGGTTTATGCAGTTTCTTTGAATATGGCCTTCTCCACCGCATTTCCAGCACTTGATCTTTCTTCCAGGTTTGTTGTCCATCAAGGAGTTTATATGTCTCATCACGTCCTTCATCTGCTGCTGTAAACGCTCCACAGCTGTATCCGACGTCTCAGGTATGTTGGCTACTCGCACAAAGTGCCGATCTTTCCTTGTAGCTTGCTGGGCTGCCTCGAATTTCAGGGCATAAACTAAAGCCCCTTTTAAGTCACTGAGATCTGTAATCCGGAGTTGCTTCTGGATCTCAAAGTCACGCACATCATCGATGAAATGTTGCAGAGCTAAACTTTCTCTAGTTTCAGTCGGGCAGTCAGGATAAGCAAGATGGGAATGTCTCTCGACATCCGTAGCAAGCTCTAGCAGGGATTCAGTAGATTTCTGCTGTCGAGATTTGAGCTGGAGTCTGCTATATTCCTTCATGCATTTCTCGCCAAAGCGCAATTCTAAGGCACTGACGAGCGTTTCAAAATCCAGCGGTTCATTTGCAGGCAAAGTCTGTAGGACGTCGGCAGCATCAGCTCGTAGAGAAGCAGCTAACTGGCAAGCCTTTGTCTGGGAATCCCATCCATTGGCGTCCGCTACGATCCCAAATTGTGTCTTAAAAACTGGCCAGGAGGATTTGCCGTCATAGGTCGAAAGTTTAATAAAGGCCCGAGGAATCATATCTGGATACTTGAAATCTTCGGAAAAGTTTAAAGCAGTTATCTTCTGTTTCTTGACTTTTTACAAATCTTTTTTTACATTCTCTATGCTTTCTTCAACGGTCTTGGCGATCTTTTGAACTTTTTCTTCTACTCTTTCTTCTACGGTTTTCGCTGTCATTTGAACTTCTTCTATGGTTTTGTCTGTCATTTGAACATTTTCTTCTATTTCTTGAAACCTTCCTTCAAATTTATTTTCCACGGAGTCAATTCTTTCATTTAAAGATGTTATTTTATCCTCTATCAGATCTTTCAACTCACCAAGGTTGGTTGACATATCTTTTTTTATTTCTTCCGACATTTCTTTCATTTCAGCCTGATTCGCAGTCATTTTCTCATCCATCGCTGACATTTCCTCCTTCATTTCAGCCTGGTTCGCAGTCATTTTCTCATCTATCGCTGACATTTCCTTCTTCATTTCTTCCGACATTTCCTTCATTTCACCCTGGTTCGCAGTCATTTTCTCATCCATCGCTGACATATCCTTCTTCATTTCTTCTTTCATCTCGCCAAGGTTGGTTGACATCTCAGCCTGATTCGCAGCTAATTTCTCCAATAATTGTTTCAGCTCACCCTCCACTGCTCTGGTGATCGGCATTCAATCCCACTTCTGACACCAAATGTTGTGAGCTCGGGGTTCGCAAGGATTGATGCCAATATATAAGAACAATCAACGGGTTTTATTTACTCCAAACAGTTCGATAAATACACCAATATCTTTTCAAAGACACAAATATTCAGTAATCTTCAAATCTAATAACAGCACAGCAAAATTTCTCACAGAACAATATAGCGTATTGTTCAATACTAAATCGATCATAGACAACACAGTTCTCAATGCAAAGCCTCTCGTGCGTATTCAATCGCATTTGACAGAGAACTAACTGAACTGACCTGGTGGAAGTCCCTTATATATAGGCTTTAAAGATAACTGTAGAATTTTCCAGAGCTTTCGGATGTTAGAAATTACCAGAAAGTGCTTTAACTCTCGATAGAGTACCCCAAACGAGAAAGGATCCCAATGTAAAGGTATAAGGGGCGGTTGCACAAAAAGTCGCCAAATCCGTCGCCAACTTGGCGACATTTGGCGATATATCGCCAAATTTGGCGACAAAAATAAGTCGCCAAAACCATCGCCAACTTGGCGATAAACCCATTCCTTGGCGATTTTCCAGTAGAACTCCATTATAAAACCGATGCTGTAAGGTTGTTTTTCTTGCAAAGCACCTGAGGCCTTTAGCATTGAGTTACATGATGCTCAATAGGAAATACATTAATAATACTGCAATTTTCACAATAATAAAATAAAATAAATTAAAAAGAATGAAATATTTACAAAATTCATAACAATATTTTTTTCTTCTTCTGTCGAATATCTTTAGAAATATCGGCGATGATTCTTCTTTATTTGATCGGAGAGGCATTTACTTTTCTACAGAAATAAATGCATCTCCGCATAGATAGTTTATTTCGTCTTCTTCCGAAAGCTGTGGAATTATCAACGATGAATCTTCTTTATTTGAACGGTAAGGTATTTACTTTTATCCAGAAATAAATGCATCTCCGCGTAAATGATTAATTTCTTCTTCTGTCGAATATCTGAAGAATTATTACAGAGGAATATTCTTTAATAGATCGGAGAGGTATTTACTTTCAACCAGAAATAAATGCACATTGCATAAATGATTAATTTCTTCTTAAGTCGAATGTCTTTTGAATAATTACAGTTGAACATTCTTTATAGGAACGGAGAGGCATTTATATTCCTCCAGAAATAAATGCATCTCCGCATAAATATTTTATTTCTTCTTCTCTCGAAACTGTGTAAAATTATCAGTGATGAATCTTCTTTATTTGAATGGAGAGGAATTTACTTTCGTCCAGAAATAAATGCATATCCGCATAAATATTTAAATTTTTTTCTGTCAAAAGTGTGTAGAATTGTTAGAGACGAATCTTCTTTATTTGAACAGAGAGGAATTTACTTTAATCAAGAAATAAATGCATCTCCGCATAAATGAACAATTTTTTTCGGGGTAACTGTCTGTAGACTTATTACAGTTGAACCTTCTCTATTGGAACGGAGAGACATTTATTTTCCTCCAGAAATAAATGCATGTCCGCATAAATGATCATTTTCTTCTTCTGTCGAATGTCTCTAGAGTTATTACAGTTGAACCTCCTTTATTGGAAAGGAGAGGCATTTATTTTCCTCCAGAAATAAATGCATCTCCGCATAAATATATATATTTTTTTTCTTCTCTGGAATGTGTGTAGAAATTTTAGAGACGAATATTCTTTATTGGAACGGAGAGCTATTTGCTTTGTTCCAGAAATAAATACATCTGCGCATAAATATGTTTTTATTCTTCTGTTGAATATATTTAGAATTAACTGCGATGATTCTTCTTTATTTGATCGTAGAGACACTTACTTTTCTCCAGAAATTAATGTATCTCCGCAGAGATTGTTTTATTCGTCTATTATTCCGTCTTCTTTCGAAATCTGTTGCATTATCAGCGATGAATATTCTTTATTTGAACGGTGATGTTTTTAATTTTATCCAGAAATAAATGCTCCTCCGCATAAATGATTAATTTCTTCTTCTGTCGAATATCTGAGAAATATTACGGACGAATTTTCTTTAATAGATCGGAGAGGTATTTACTTTCAACCAGAAATAATTGCATCTCCGCATAAATGATTAATTTCTTCTTATGTCGAATGTCTGTTGAATTATTACAGTTGAACCTTCTTTATTGGAACGGAGAGGCATTTTCTCTCCTCCATAAATAAATGCATCTCCACATAAATATTTTATTTCTTCTTCTCTCGAATGTGTGCAGAATTATCAGCGATGATTCTTCTTTATTTAAACGAAGAGGCATTTACTTTCCTCTTGAAATAAATGCATCTCCGAATAAATGATCAATTTCTTCTTCGTCGAATGTCTTTAGAAATATTATAGATAAATTTTCTTTATTAGAACGGAGAGGTATTTACATTCAACCAGAAATAAATGCACCTCCGCATAAATGTGATTAATTTCATCTTATGTCGAATATCTTTTGAATTATTACAGTTGAACCTTCTCTATTGGAACGAAGAGGCATTTACTTTTCTCCAGATATAAATACATCTCCGCATAAATATCTTATTTCTTCTTACTCGAAAGTGTGCAGAATTATCAGCGATGAATCTTAATTTTTTTAACAGAGAGATATTTCCTTTCATCCAGAAAAAAATGCATTTCCGCAAAAAATTGTTTCTTCTTCTGTCGAATATCTTTAGAATTATCTGCGATGATTCTTCTTTATTTGAACTGAAAGGCATTTATTTTCCTCCATAAATAAAGGCATATCCGCATAAATGATCAATATCTTCTTCCGTCGAATGTCCTTAGAAATATTACAGATGAATTGTCTTTATTGGAACGGAGAGGCATTTACTTTCCTCCAGAAATAAATGCATCTCCGCATAAATATTTAAATTTTTTCTTCTGTGGAATGTGTGTAGAATATTTAGAGACAAATCTTCTTCATGGTAAAGAGAGGTATTTACTTTGTTCCAGAAATAAATCCATCTGCACATACATAGTTTATTTCGCCTTCTTTCGAAATCTGTGGAATTATCAGCGATGAAGTTTCTTTATTTGAAAGGTGAGGTATTTATTTTATCCAGAAATAAATGCTCCTCCACATAAATGATTAATTTCTTCTTCTGTTCAATATCTAAAGCATTATTACAGATGAATCTTCTTTTTTGGAACGGAGAGGCATTTACTTTCCTCCAGAAATAAATGCATCTTCGCTTAAATATTTTATTTCCTCTTATGTCGAAAGTGTGTAGAATTATCACCGATGAATCTTCTGTATTGGAACGGAGAGGCATTTACTTTCCTCCAAAAATTCCTCATTAGCATTTACTTTTCTCCAGAAATAAATGCATCTTCGCATAGATACTTTATTTCGTCTTCTTTCGAAAGTTGTGGCATTATCAGCAATAACGCTTTTTTATTTGAAAGGTGTGGTATTTTTTTAATCCAGAAATAAATGCTCCTCCGCATAAATGATTAATTTCTTCTCATGTCGAATGTCTGTAGAATTATTACAGTTGAATGTTCTTTATTGGAACGGAGAAGCATTGAGGCATTTACTTTCATACAGAAATAAATGCATCTCCACATAAATATGTTATTTCTTCTTCTGTCGAAAGTGTTTAGAATTATCAGCGATGAATCTTCTTTATTTGAACGGAGAGTTATATATTTTCGTCCAGAAATAAATGCATCTCCGCATAAATATTTTATTTCTTCTTCTGTCGAATGTGTGTAGAATTTTTTGAGACGAATCTTCTTTTTTGCAGCGGAAAAGTATTTTTTCTTCCAAAAATAAATACATGTCCCCATAATTATTTTTTTCTTCTTCTGTCGAATATTTTTAGAACTATCAGCGATGAATCTTCTTTATTTGAACGGAGAGGCATTTACTTTCCTCTAGAAATAAATGCATCTCCGCATAAAAGATCAATTTCTTCTTCTGTCGAATGTCTGTTGAAGTATTACAATTGAAAATTTTTTATTGGAACGGAGAGGTTTTACTTTCCTCCAGAAATAAATGCATCTCTCATAAATGATCAATTTCTTCTTCGGTTGAATGTCTTTAGAAATATTACACATGAATTTCCTTTATTAGAACGGAGAGGCATTTACTTTCCTCCAGAAATAAATGCATCTCCGCTTAAATATTTTATTTCCTCTTATGTCGAAAGTGTGTAGAATTATCACCGATGAATCTTCTGTATTGGAACGGAGAGGCATTTACTTTCCTCCAAAAATTCCTCATTAGCATTTACTTTTCTCCAGAAATAAATGCATCTTCGCATAGATAGTTTATTTCGTCTTCTTTCGAAAGCTGTGGCATTATCAGCAATAACGCTTTTTTATTTGAAAGGTGTGGTATTTATTTTATCCAGAAATAAATGCTCCTCCGCATAAATGATTAATTTCTTCTCATGTCGAATGTCTGTAGAATTATTACAGTTGAATGTTCTTTATTGGAACGGAGAGGCATTGAGGCATTTACTTTCATACAGAAATAAATGCATCTCCACATAAATATGTTATTTCTTCTTCTGTCGAAAGTGTTTAGACTTATCAGCGATGAATCTTCTTTATTTGAACAAAGAGTTATATACTTTCGTCCAGAAATAAGTGCATCTGCGCATAAATATTTTATTTTTTTCTTCTGTCGAAAGTGTGTAGAATTGTTAGAGACGAATCTTCTTTATTTGAACGGAGAGGTATCTACTTTCTTCCAGAAATAAATACATCTCCACATAAATAGTTTATTTCGTCTTTTTTCGAAAGCTGTTGCATTAACAGCGATGAATCTTCTTCTTTATTTGAACGGTGAGGTATTTACTTTTAACCAGAAATAAATGCATCTCCGCATATATGTTCAATTTCTTCTTCTGTCGAATGTCTTTAGAAATATTACAGGTGAATTTTCTTTATTGGAACGAAGAGGCATTTCCTAAAGAAATAAATGCATTTCCGCATATATATTTTATTTCTTTTTCTCTCGAAAGTGTGTAGAATTATCAGCGATGAATCTTCTTTATTTGAACGGAGAGTTATATATTTTCGTCCAGAAATAAATGCATCTCCGCATAAATATTTTATTTCTTCTTCTGTCGAATGTGTGTAGAATTTTTTGAGACGAATCTTCTTTTTTGCAGCGGAAAAGTATTTTTTCTTCCAAAAATAAATACATGTCCGCATAAATATTTTTTTCATCTTCTGTCGAATATTTTTAGAACTATCAGCGATGAATCTTCTTTATTTGAACGGAGAGGCATTTACTTTCCTCTAAAAATAAATGCATCTCCGCATAAAAGATCAATTTCTTCTTCTGTCGAATGTCTGTTGAAGTATTACAATTGAAAATTTTTTATTGGAACGGAGAGGTTTTACTTTCCTCCAGAAATAAATGCATCTCTCATAAATGATCAATTTCTTCTTCGGTTGAATGTCTTTAGAAATATTACAGATGAATTTCCTTTATTAGAACGGAGAGGCATTTACTTTCCTCCAGAAATAAATGCATCTCCGCTTAAATATTTTATTTCCTCTTATGTCGAAAGTGTGTAGAATTATTACCGATGAATCTTCTGTATTGGAACGGAGAGGCATTTACTTTCCTCCAAAAATTCCTCATTAGCATTTACTTTTCTCCAGAAATAAATGCATCTTCGCATAGATACTTTATTTCGTCTTCTTTCGAAAGCTGTGGCATTATCAGCAATAACGCTTTTTTATTTGAAAGGTGTGGTATTTATTTTATCCAGAAATAAATGCTCCTCCGCATAAATGATTAATTTCTTCTTATGTCGAAAGTGTGTAGAATTATCACCGATGAATCTTCTCTATTGGAACGAAGAAGCATTTTCTTTTCTCCAGAAATAAATACATCTCCGCATAAATATCTTATTTCTTCTTTACTCGAAAGTGTGCAGAATTATCAGCGAAGAATCTTAATTTTTTTAACAGAGAGATATTTCCTTTCATCCAGAAAAAAATGCATCTCCGCATAAAATTGTTTCTTCTTCTGTCGAATATCTTTAGAATTATCTGCGATAATTCTTCTTTATTTGAACTGAAAGGCATTTATTTTCCTCCATAAATAAAGGCATATCCGCATAAATGATCAATATCTTCTTCCGTCGAATGTCCTTAGAAATATTACAGATGAATTGTCTTTATTGGAACGGAGAGGCATTTACTTTCCTCCAGAAATATATGCATCTCCGCATAAATATTTAAATTTTTTCTTCTGTGGAATGTGTGTAGAATATTTAGCGACAAATCATCTTCATTGGTAAAGAGAGGTATTTACTTTGTTCCAGAAATAAATCCATCTGCACATACATAGTTTATTTCGCCTTCTTTCGAAAGCTGTGGAATTATCAGCGATGAAGTTTCTTTATTTGAAAGGTGAGGTACTTATTTTATCCAGAAATAAATGCTCCTCCACATAAATGATTAATTTCTTCTTCTGTTCAATATCTGAAGAATTATTACAGATGAATCTTCTTTTTTGGAACGGAGAGACATATGCTTTCCTCCAGAAATAAATGCATCTCCGCATAAATATTTTATTTCTTCTTATGACGAAAGTGTGTACACTGTTAAAAATTTGCAGCAAACTGACCAGTCATTTGACCGTTTTTATAAAAAATTGTTACATAACCGGAATTTAACTCTATTATGACGATAATATGGGCAATAATATGCTCAGAAAATAGTTAAGTTACGGTTATGTAACCGTTTTCTATAAAAACGGTCAAATGACTGGACAGTTTGCTGCAAATTTTTAACAGTGTAGAATTATCAGCGATGAATCTTCTTTATTGGAACGGAGAGGCATTTACTTTCCTCCAAAAATTCCTCATTAGCATTTACTTTTCTCCAGAAATAAATGCATCTTCGCATAGATAGTTTATTTCGTCTTCTTTCGAGAGCTGCGCATTATCAGCGGTAACGGTTTTTTATTTGAAAGGTGTGGTATTTATTTTATCCAGAAATAAATGCTCCTCCGCATAAATGATTAATTTCTTCTTATTTCGAATGTCTGTTGAATTATTACAGTTGAATGTTCTTTATTGGAACGGAGAGGCATTGAGGCATTTACTTTCATACAGAAATAAATGCATCTCCACATAAATATGTTATTTCTTCTTCTGTCGAAAGTGTTTAGAATTATCAGCGATGAATCTTCTTTATTTGAACAAAGAGTTATATACTTTCGTCCAGAAATAAGTGCATCTGCGCATAAATATTTTATTTTTTTCTTCTGTCGAATGTGTGTAGAATTTTTTGAGACGACTCTTCTTTATTGGAACTGAGAGGTATTTATTTTCCTCCAGAAATAAATACATCTCCACATAAATAATTTTTCTTCTTCTGTCGAATATCTTTAGAATTATCTGCGATGATTCTTCTTTATTGGAACGGAGAGGTATTTACTTTCCTCCACAAATAAATGCATCTTCGCGTAAATGATCAATTTCTTCATCGGTCGAATTTCTTTAGAAATATTACAGATGAATTTTCTATATTAGAACGGAGAGGTATTTACTTTCAACCAGAAATAAATTCACCTCCGCATAAATGATTATTTTCTTCTTATGTCGAATATCTTTTGAATTAATACAGTTGAACATTCTTTATTGGAACGGAGAGGCCTTTATTTTTCTATAGAAATAAATGCATATCCGCAAAAATATTTTATTTCTTCTTCGGTCGAAAGTGAGTAGAATTATCAGCGATGAATATTCTTTATTAAAACGGGGAGGCATTTACTTTCCTCCAAAAATAAATGCATCTCCGCATAAATATTTAATTTCATCTTCGGTCAAAAGCTGGGATATTATCAGCAATAATTCTTCTTTATTTGATCGCAGAGGCATTTACTTTCCTCCAGAAATAAATGCATCTCCGCATAAATGATCAATTTCTTTTCGGATGAATGTCTTTAGATATATAACAGATAAATTTTCTTTATTAGAACGGAGAGGCATTTATTTTCCTCCAGAAATAAATGCATCTCCAGATAAATATTTTATTTCTTCTTCTGTCGAATATCATTAGAACTATCAGCGATGAATCTTCTTTATTTGAACGAAGAAGCATTTACTTTCTACTAGAAATAAATGCATCTCCGCATATAGGTTCAAATTCTTCTTCTGTCGAATGTGTTTAGAGACATTACACATGAATTTTCTTTATTGGAACGGAGAGCATTTACTTTCCTGTAGAAATAAATGCATCTCCGCATAAATGAACAATTTTTTTTTCAGTGTGACTGTCTGTAGACTTATTACAGTTGAACCTTCTCTATTGGAACGGAGAGACATTTATTTTCCTCCAGAAATAAATGCATCTCCGCATAAATATATATATTTTTTTATTCTCTGGAATGTGTGTAGAAATTTTAGAGACGAATATTCTTTATTGGAACGGAGAGCTATTTGCTTTGTTCCAGAAATGAATACATCTGCGCATAAATATGTCTTTATTATTCTGTCGAATATACTTAGAATTAACTGCGATGATTCTTCTTTATTTGAGCGTAGAAGCACTTACTTTTCTCCAGAAATTAATGCATCTCCGCAGAGATAGTTTTATTTGTCTATTATTTCGTCTTCTTTTGAAATCTGTTGCATTATCAGCGATTAATATTCTTTATTTGAACGGTGAGGTATTTAATTTTCTCCAGAAATAAATGCTCCTCCGCATAAATGATTAATTTCTTCTTCTGTCGAATATCTGAGAAATATTACAGACGAATTTTCTTTAATAGATCGGTGAGGTATTTACTTTCAACCAGAAATAAATGCACCTCCGCATAAATGATTAATTTCTTCTTATGTCGAATATCTGAGAAATATTACAGACGAATTTTCTTTAATAGATCGGAGAGGTATTTACTTTCAACCAGAAATAAATGCTCCTCCGCATAAATGATTAATTTCTTCTTCTGTCGAATATCTGAGAAATATTACAGACGAATTTTCTTTAATAGATCGGTGAGGTATTTACTTTCAACCAGAAATAAATGCACCTCCGCATAAATGATTAATTTCTTCTTATGTCGAATGTCTGTTGAATTATTACAGTTGAACCTCTTTTATTGGAACGGAGAGATATTTTCTCTCCTCCATAAATAAATGCATCTCCACATAAATATTTTATTTCTTCATCTCTCGAATGTGTTTAAAATTATCAGCGATGATTCTTCTTTATTTAAACGGAGACATTTACTTTCCTCTTGAAATAAATGCATCTCCGAATAAATGATCAATTTCTTCTTCGTCGAATGTCTTTAGAAATATTATAGATCAATTTTCTTTATTAGAACGGAGAGGTATTTACATTCACCCAGAAATAAATGCACCTCCGCAAAAATGTGATTAATTTCATCTTATGTCGAATATCTTTTGAATTATTACAGTTGAACCTTCTCTATTGGAACGAAGAGGCATTTACTTTTCTCCAGAAATAAATACATCTTCGCATAAATATCTTATTTCTTCTTTACTCGAAAGTGTGCAGAATTATCAGCGATGAATCTTATTTTTTTGAACAGAGAGATATTTCCTTTCATCCAGAAAAAAATGCATCTCCACATAAAATTGTTTCTTCTTCTGTCGAATATCTTTAGAATTATCTGCGATGATTCTTCTTTATTTGAACTGAAAGGCATTTACTTTCCTCCATAAATAAATGCATATCCGCATAAATGATCAATATCTTCTTCCGTCGAATGTCCTTATCAATTTTACAGATGAATTGTCTTTATTGGAACGGAGAGGCATTTACTTTCCTCCAAAAATATATGCATCTCCGCATAAATATTTAAATTTTTTCTTCTGTGGAATGTGTGTAGAATATTTAGAGACAAATCTTCTTCATTGGTAAAGAGAGATATTTACTTTGTTCCAGAAATAAATGCATCTGCACATACATAGTTTATTTCGCCTTCTTTCGAAAGCTGTGGAATTATCAGCGATGAAGTTTCTTTATTTGAAAGGTGCGGTATTTATTTTATCCAGAAATAAATGCTCCTCCACATAAATGATTAATTTCTTCTTCTGTTCAATATCTGAAGAATTATTACAGATGAATCTTCTTTTTTGGAACGGAGAGGCATTTACTTTCCTCTAGAAATAAATACATCTCCACATAAATAGTTTATTTCGTGTTCTTTCGAAAGCTGTTGCATTAACAGCGATGAATCTTCTTCTTTATTTGAACGGCGAGGTATTTACTTTTATCCAGAAATAAATGCATCTCCGCATATATGTTCAATTTCTTCTTCTGTCGAATGTCTTTAGAAATATTACAGGTTAATTTTCTTTATTGGAACGAAGAGGCATTTCCTAAAGAAATAAATGCATTTCCGCATATATATTTTATTTCTTTTTCTCTTATAAGTGTGTAGAATTATCCGCGATGAATCCTCTTTATTTGAACGGAGAGTTATATATTTTAGTCCAGAAATAAATACATCTCCGCATAAATATTTTATTTCTTCTTCTGTCGAATATGTGTAGAATTTTTTGAGACGAATCTTCTTTTTTGCAACGGAAAGGTATTTATTTTCCTCCAGAAATAAATACATCTCCGCATAAATAATTTTTCTTCTTCTGTCGAATATCTTTAGAATTATCGGCGATGATTCTTCTTTATTGGAACGGAGAGGCATTTACTTTCCTCCAGAAATAAATGCATCTCCGCATAAATGATCAATTTCTTCTTTTGTCGAGTGTGTTTAGAGACATTACACATGAATTTTCTTTATTGGAACGGAGAGGCATTTACTTTCCTGTAGAAATAAATGCATCTCCGCATAAATATTTTATTTCTTCTTCTGTCCAATGTATGTAGAATTTTTTGAGACGAATCTTCTTTATTGGAACGGACAGGTATTTATTTTTTTCCAGAAATAAATACATCTATGCATAAATATTTGTTTCTTCTTCTGTCGAATATCTTTAGAATTATCTGCGATGATTCTTCTTTATTGGAACGGAGAGGCATTTACTTTCCTCCAGAAATAAATGCATCTCCTCATAAATGATCAATTTCTTCTTCGGTTGAATGTCTTTAGAAATATTACAGATGAATTTCTTTTATTAGAACGGAGAGGCATTTACTTTCCTCCAGAAATAAATGCATCTCCGCATAAATATTTTATTTCTTCTTCTGTCGAATGTGTGTAGAATTTTTTGAGACGAATCTTATATATTGGAACGGAGAGGTATTTATTTTCCTCCAGAAATAAATACAGGCATTTACTTTCCTCCAGAAATAAATGCATCTTCGCGTAAATGATCAATTTCTTCATCGGTCGAATTTCTTTAGCAATATTACAGATGAATTTTCTTTATTAGAACGGAGAGGTATTTACTTTTAACCAGAAATAAATGCACCTCCGCATAAATGATTAATTTCTTCTTATGTCGAATATCTTTTGAATTAATACAGTTGAACCTCCTTTATTGGAACGGAGAGGCCTTTACTTTCCTGTAAAAATAAATGCATATCCGCAAAAATATTTTATTTCTTCTTCTGTCGAAAGTGAGTAGAATTATCAGCGATGAATATTTTTATTAAAACGGGGAGGCATTTACTTTCCTTCAGAAATAAATTCATCTCCGCATAAATATTTATTTTTATCTTCTGTCGAAAGCTGGGATATTATCAGAAATAATTCTTCTTTATTTGAACGCAGAGGCATTTACTTTCCTCTAGAAATAAATGCATCTCCGCATAAATATTTTATTTCTTCTTCTGTCCAATGTATGTAGAATTTTTTGAGACGAATCTTCTTTATTGGAACGGACAGGTATTTATTTTTTTCCAGAAATAAATACATCTATGCATAAATATTTGTTTCTTCTTCTGTCGAATATCTTTAGAATTATCTGCGATGATTCTTCTTTATTGGAACGGAGAGGCATTTACTTTCCTCCAGAAATAAATGCATCTCCTCATAAATGATCAATTTCTTCTTCGGTTGAATGTCTTTAGAAATATTACAGATGAATTTCCTTTATTAGAACGGAGAGGCATTTACTTTCCGCCAGAAATAAATGCATCTCCGCATAAATATTTTATTTCTTCTTCTGTCGAATGTGTGTAGAATTTTTTGAGACGAATCTTATATATTGGAACGGAGAGGTATTTATTTTCCTCCAGAAATAAATACAGGCATTTACTTTCCTCCAGAAATAAATGCATCTTCGCGCAAATGATCAATTTCTTCATCGCTCGAATTTCTTTAGCAATATTACAGATGAATTTTCTTTATTAGAACGGAGAGGTATTTACTTTTAACCAGAAATAAATGCACCTCCGCATAAATGATTAATTTCTTCTTATGTCGAATATCTTTTGAATTAATACAGTTGAACCTCCTTTATTGGAACGGAGAGGCCTTTACTTTCCTGTAAAAATAAATGCATATCCGCAAAAATATTTTATTTCTTCTTCTGTCGAAAGTGAGTAGAATTATCAGCGATGAATATTTTTATTAAAACCGGGAGGCATTTACTTTCCTTCAGATATAAATTCATCTCCGCATAAATATTTATTTTTATCTTCTGTCGAAAGCTGGGATATTATCAGAAATAATTCTTCTTTATTTGAACGCAGAGGCATTTACTTTCCTCTAGAAATAAATGCATCTCCGCATAAGTATGCAAAGAAGATTTCTTCTTCTGTCGAATGTCTGTTAGAATTATTACAAATGAAAAAAATTGTTGGAACGGAGAGGCATTTACTTTCCTCCAGAAATAAATGCATCTCCGCATAAATATTTTATTTCTTCTTCTGTCGAATGTTTGTAGAATTTTTTTAGATGAATCTTCTTTATTGGAACAGAGAGGTATTCAATTTCCTCCAGAAATAAATACATCTCAGCGTAGTTTTTTTTTCTTCTTCTGTCGAATATCTTTAGAATTATCTGCGATGATTCTTCTTTATTTGAACTGAAAGGCATTTACTTTCCTCCATAAATAAATGCATATCCGCATAAATGATCAATATCTTCTTCCGTCGAATGTCCTTATCAATTTTACAGATGAATTGTCTTTATTGGAACGGAGAGGCATTTACTTTCCTCCAAAAATATATGCATCTCCGCATAAATATTTAAATTTTTTCTTCTGTGGAATGTGTGTAGAATATTTAGAGACAAATCTTCTTCATTGGTAAAGAGAGGTATTTACTTTGTTCCAGAAATAAATGCATCTGCACATACATAGTTTATTTCGCCTTCTTTCGAAAGCTGTGGAATTATCAGCGATGAAGTTTCTTTATTTGAAAGGTGAGGTATTTATTTTATCCAGAAATAAATGCTCCTCCACATAAATGATTAATTTCTTCTTCTGTTCAATATCTGAAGAATTATTACAGATGAATCTTCTTTTTTGGAACGGAGAGGCATTTACTTTCCTCTAGAAATAAATACATCTCCACATAAATAGTTTATTTCGTCTTCTTTCGAAAGCTGTTGCAATAACAGCGATGAATCTTCTTCTTTATTTGAACGACGAGGTATTTACTTTTATCCAGAAATAAATGCATCTCCGCATATATGTTCAATTTCTTCTTCTGTCGAATGTCTTTAGAAATATTACAGGTTAATTTTCTTTATTGGAACGAAGAGGCATTTCCTAAAGAAATAAATGCATTTCCGCATATATATTTTATTTCTTTTTCTCTTATAAGTGTGTAGAATTATCCGCGATGAATCCTCTTTATTTGAACGGAGAGTTATATATTTTAGTCCAGAAATAAATACATCTCCGCATAAATATTTTATTTCTTCTTCTGTCGAATATGTGTAGAATTTTTTGGGACGAATCTTCTTTTTTGCAACGGAAAGGTATTTATTTTCCTCCAGAAATAAATACATCTCCGCATAAATAATTTTTCTTCTTCTGTCGAATATCTTTAGAATTATCGGCGATGATTCTTCTTTATTGGAACGGAGAGGCATTTACTTTCCTCCAGAAATAAATGCATCTCCGCATAAATGATCAATTTCTTCTTCTGTCGAGTGTGTTTAGAGACATTATACATGAATTTTCTTTATTGGAACGGAGAGGCATTTATTTTCCTGTAGAAATAAATGCATCTCCGCATAAATATTTTATTTCTTCTTCTGTCCAATGTATGTAGAATTTTTTGAGACGAATCTTCTTTATTGGAACGGACAGGTATTTATTTTTTTCCAGAAATAAATACATCTATGCATAAATATTTGTTTCTTCTTCTGTCGAATATCTTTAGAATTATCTGCGATGATTCTTCTTTATTGGAACGGAGAGGCATTTACTTTCCTCCAGAAATAAATGCATCTCCTCATAAATGATCAATTTCTTCTTCGGTTGAATGTCTTTAGAAATATTACAGATGAATTTCCTTTATTAGAACGGAGAGGCATTTACTTTCCTCCAGAAATAAATGCATCTCCGCATAAATATTTTATTTCTTCTTCTGTCGAATGTGTGTAGAATTTTTTGAGACGAATCTTATATATTGGAACGGAGAGGTATTTATTTTCCTCCAGAAATAAATACAGGCATTTACTTTCCTCCAGAAATAAATACATCTTCGCGTAAATGATCAATTTCTTCATCGGTCGAATTTCTTTAGCAATATTACAGATGAATTTTCTTTATTAGAACGGAGAGGTATTTACTTTTAACCAGAAATAAATGCACCTCCGCATAAATGATTAATTTTTTCTTATGTCGAATATCTTTTGAATTAATACAGTTGAACCTCCTTTATTGGAACGGAGAGGCCTTTACTTTCCTGTAAAAATAAATGCATATCCGCAAAAATATTTTATTTCTTCTTCTGTCGAAAGTGAGTAGAATTATCAGCGATGAATATTCTTTATTAAAACGGGGAGGCATTTACTTTCCTTCAGAAATAAATTCATCTCCGCATAAATATTTATTTTTATCTTCTGTCGAAAGCTGGGATATTATCAGAAATAATTCTTCTTTATTTGAACGCAGAGGCATTTACTTTCCTCTAGAAATAAATACATCTCCACATAAATAGTTTATTTCGTCTTCTTTCGAAAGCTGTTGCATTAACAGCGATGAATCTTCTTCTTTATTTGAACGGCGAGGTATTTACTTTTATCCAGAAATAAATGCATCTCCGCATATATGTTCAATTTCTTCTTCTGTCGAATGTCTTTAGAAATATTACAGGTTAATTTTCTTTATTGGAACGAAGAGGCATTTCCTAAAGAAATAAATGCATTTCCGCATATATATTTTATTTCTTTTTCTCTTATAAGTGTGTAGAATTATCCGCGATGAATCCTCTTTATTTGAACGGAGAGTTATATATTTTAGTCCAGAAATAAATACATCTCCGCATAAATATTTTATTTCTTCTTCTGTCGAATATGTGTAGAATTTTTTGAGACGAATCTTCTTTTTTGCAACGGAAAGGTATTTATTTTCCTCCAGAAATAAATACATCTCCGCATAAATAATTTTTCTTCTTCTGTCGAATATCTTTAGAATTATCGGCGATGATTCTTCTTTATTGGAACGGAGAGGCATTTACTTTCCTCCAGAAATAAATGCATCTCCGCATAAATGATCAATTTCTTCTTCTGTCGAGTGTGTTTAGAGACATTATACATGAATTTTCTTTATTGGAACGGAGAGGCATTTACTTTCCTGTAGAAATAAATGCATCTCCGCATAAATATTTTATTTCTTCTCCTGTCCAATGTATGTAGAATTTTTTGAGACGAATCTTCTTTATTGGAACGGACAGGTATTTATTTTTTTCCAGAAATAAATACATCTATGCATAAATATTTGTTTCTTCTTCTGTCGAATATCTTTAGAATTATCTGCGATGATTCTTCTTTATTGGAACGGAGAGGCATTTACTTTCCTCCAGAAATAAATGCATCTCCTCATAAATGATCAATTTCTTCTTCGGTTGAATGTCTTTAGAAATATTACAGATGAATTTCCTTTATTAGAACGGAGAGGCATTTACTTTCCTCCAGAAATAAATGCATCTCCGCATAAATATTTTATTTCTTCTTCTGTCGAATGTGTGTAGAATTTTTTGAGACGAATCTTATATATTGGAACGGAGAGGTAATTATTTTCCTCCAGAAATAAATACAGGCATTTACTTTCCTCCAGAAATAAATGCATCTTCGCGTAAATGATCAATTTCTTCATCGGTCGAATTTCTTTAGCAATATTACAGATGAATTTTCTTTATTAGAACGGAGAGGTATTTACTTTTAACCAGAAATAAATGCAAATTCGCATAAATGATTAATTTCTTCTTATGTCGATTATCTTTTGAATTAATACAGTTGAACCTCCTTTATTGGAACGGAGAGGCCTTTACTTTCCTGTAAAAATAAATGCATATCCGCAAAAATATTTTATTTCTTCTTCTGTCGAAAGTGAGTAGAATTATCAGCGATGAATATTCTTTATTAAAACGGGGAGGCATTTACTTTCCTTCAGAAATAAATTCATCTCCGCATAAATATTTATTTTTATCTTCTGTCGAAAGCTGGGATATTATCAGAAATAATTCTTCTTTATTTGAACGCAGAGGCATTTACTTTCCTCTAGAAATAAATGCATCTCCGCATAAGTATGCAAAGAAGATTTCTTCTTCTGTCGAATGTCTGTTAGAATTATTACAAATGAAAAAAATTGTTGGAACGGAGAGGCATTTACTTTCCTCCAGAAATAAATGCATCTCCGCATAAATATTTTATTTCTTCTTCTGTCGAATGTTTGTAGAATTTTTTGAGATTAATCTTCTTTATTGGAACAGAGAGGTATTCATTTTCCTCCAGAAATAAATACATCTCAGCGTAATTTTTTTTTCTTCTTCTGTCGAATATCTTTAGAATTATCTGCGATGATTCTTCTTTATTTGAACTGAAAGGCATTTACTTTCCTCCATAAATAAATGCATATCCGCATAAATGATCAATATCTTCTTCCGTCGAATGTCCTTATCAATTTTACAGATGAATTGTCTTTATTGGAACGGAGAGGCATTTACTTTCCTCCAAAAATATATGCATCTCCGCATAAATATTTAAATTTTTTCTTCTGTGGAATGTGTGTAGAATATTTAGAGACAAATCATCTTCATTGGTAAAGAGAGGTATTTACTTTGTTCCAGAAATAAATGCATCTGCACATACATAGTTTATTTCGCCTTCTTTCGAAAGCTGTGGAATTATCAGCGATGAAGTTTCTTTATTTGAAAGGTGAGGTATTTATTTTATCCAGAAATAAATGCTCCTCCACATAAATGATTAATTTCTTCTTCTGTTCAATATCTGAAGAATTATTACAGATGAATCTTCTTTTTTGGAACGGAGAGGCATTTACTTTCCTCTAGAACTAAATACATCTCCACATAAATAGTTTATTTCGTCTTCTTTCGAAAGCTGTTGCATTAACAGCGATGAATCTTCTTCTTTATTTGAACGGCGAGGTATTTACTTTTATCCAGAAATAAATGCATCTCCGCATATATGTTCAATTTCTTCTTCTGTCGAATGTCTTTAGAAATATTACAGGTTAATTTTCTTTATTGGAACGAAGAGGCATTTCCTAAAGAAATAAATGCATTTCCGCATATATATTTTATTTCTTTTTCTCTTATAAGTGTGTAGAATTATCCGCGATGAATCCTCTTTATTTGAACGGAGAGTTATATATTTTAGTCCAGAAATAAATACATCTCCGCATAAATATTTTATTTCTTCTTCTGTTGAATATGTGTAGAATTTTTTGGGACGAATCTTCTTTTTTGCAACGGAAAGGTATTTATTTTCCTCCAGAAATAAATACATCTCCGCATAAATAATTTTTCTTCTTCTGTCGAATATCTTTAGAATTATCGGCGATGATTCTTCTTTATTGGAACGGAGAGGCATTTACTTTCCTCCAGAAATAAATGCATCTCCGCATAAATGATCAATTTCTTCTTCTGTCGAGTGTGTTTAGAGACATTACACATGAATTTTCTTTATTGGAACGGAGAGGTATTTACTTTCCTGTAGAAATAAATGCATCTCCGCATAAATATTTTATTTCTTCTTCTGTCCAATGTACGTAGAATTTTTTGAGACGAATCTTCTTTATTGGAACGGACAGGTATTTATTTTTTTCCAGAAATAAATATATCTATGCATAAATATTTGTTTCTTCTTCTGTCGAATATCTTTAGAATTATCTGCGATGATTCTTCTTTATTGGAACGGAGAGGCATTTACTTTCCTCCAGAAATAAATGTATCTCCTCATAAATGATCAATTTCTTCTTCGGTTGAATGTCTTTAGAAATATTACAGATGAATTTCCTTTATTAGAACTGAGAGGCATTTACTTTCCTCCAGAAATAAATGCATCTCCGCATAAATATTTTATTTCTTCTTCTGTCGAATGTGTGTAGAATTTTTTGAGACGAATCTTATATATTGGAACGGAGAGGTATTTATTTTCCTCCAGAAATAAATACAGGCATTTACTTTCCTCCAGAAATAAATGCATCTTCGCGTAAATGATCAATTTCTTCATCGGTCGAATTTCTTTAGCAATATTACAGATGAATTTTCTTTATTAGAACGGAGAGGTATTTACTTTTAACCAGAAATAAATGCACCTCCGCATAAATGATTAATTTCTTCTTATGTCGAATATCTTTTGAATTAATACAGTTGAACCTCCTTTATTGGAACGGAGAGGCCTTTACTTTCCTGTAAAAATAAATGCATATCCACAAAAATATTTTATTTCTTCTTCTGTCGAAAGTGAGTAGAATTATCAGCGATGAATATTCTTTATTAAAACGGGGAGGCATTTACTTTCCTTCAGAAATAAATTCATCTCCGCATAAATATTTATTTTTATCTTCTGTCGAAAGCTGGGATATTATCAGAAATAATTCTTCTTTATTTGAACGCAGAGGCATTTACTTTCCTCCACAAATAAATGCATCTCCACATAAATGATCAATTTCTTCTTCGGATGAATGTCTTTAGATATATAACAGATAAATTTCCTTTATTAGAACGGAGAGGCATTTATTTTCCTCCAGAAATAAATGGTTCTCCGCATAAAAATTTTATTTCTTCTTCTGTCGAATGTGTGTAGAATTTTTTTAGATGAATCTTCTTTTTTGCAACGGAAATGTATTTATTTTCCTTCAGAAATAAATACATCTTCGCATAAATGATCAATTTCTTCTTCTGTCGAATATCTTTAGAACTATCAGCGATGAATTTTCTTTATTTGAACGGAGATGCATTTACTTTCCTCTAGAAATAAATGCAAATCCGCATATATGTTCAAATTCTTCTTCTGTCGAATGTGTTTAGAGACATTACACATGAATTTTCTTTATTGGAACGGAGAGGCATTTACTTTCCTGTAGAAATAAATGCATCTCCGCATAAATATTTTATTTCTTCTTCTGTCCAATGTGTGTAGAATTTTTTGAGACGAATCTTCTTTATTGGAACGGTCAGGTGATGATTTTTATCCAGAAATAAATACATCTATGCATAAATATTTTTTTTTCTTCTTCTGTCGAATATCTTTAGAATTATCTGCGATGATTCTTCTTTATTGGAACGGAGAGGCATTTACTTTTCTTCTGAAATAAATGCATCTCCTCATAAATGATCAATTTCTTCTTCTTTTCAATGTCTTTAGAAATATTACAGATGAATTTCCTTTATTAGAACGGAGAGGCATTTATTTTCCTCCAGAAATAAGTACATCTCCGCATAAATATTATATCTCTTGTTCTGTTGAATGTGTATAGAATTTTTTGAGACGAATCTTTTTTATTGCAACGGAGAGGTATTTATTTTCCTCTAGAAATAAATACATCTCAGCATGAATATTTTTTTTTCTTCTTCTGTCGAATATCTTTAGAACTATGAGCGATGAATCTTCTTTATTGGAACGGAGAGGCATTTACATTCCTCTAGATATAAATGCATCTAGGCATAAAAGATCAATTTCTTCTTCTGTCGAATGTCTGTAGAATTATTACAATTGAAAAAAATTGTTGGAACGGAGAGGCATTTAATTTCCTCCAGAAATAAATGCATCTCCGCATAAATTTTTTATTTCTTCTTCTGTGGAATGTGTGTAAAATTTTTTGAGACGAATCTTTTTTATTGGAACGGAGAGGTATTTATTTTCCTCCAGAAATAAATACATCTCCGCATAAATATTTTTTCCTTCTTCTGTCGAATATCTTTAGAATTATCTGCGATGATTCTTCTTTATTGGAACGGAGAGGGATTTACATTTCTCCAGAAATAAATGCATCTTCGCGTAAATGATCAATTTCTTCATCGGTCAAATTTCTTTAGAATTATTACAGATGAGTTTTCTTTATTAGAACGGAGAGATATTTACTTTCAACCAGAAATAAATGCACCTCCGCATAATTGATTAATTTCTTCTTATGTCGAATATCTTTTGAATTGAAACAGTTGAACATTCTTTATTGGAACGGAGAGGCCTTTACTTTCCTATAGAAATAAATGCATATCCGCAAAAATATTTTATTTCTTCTTCTGGCGAAAGTGTGTAGAATTATCAGCGATGAATATTTTTTATTAAAACGGGGAGGCATTTACTTTCCTCCAGAAATAAATGCATCTCCGCATAAATGAACAATTTCTTCTTCGGTTGAATATCTTTAGATATATTACAGATAAATTTCCCTTATTAGAACCGAGAGGCATTTATTTTCCTCCAGAAATAAATGCATCTCCGCATAAATATTTTACTTCTTCTTCTGTCGAATGTGTGTAGAAATTTTTGAGACGAATCTTCTTTTTTGCAACGGAAATGTATTTATTTTCCTTCAGAAATAAATACATCTCCGCATAAATGATCAATTTTTTCTTCTGTCGAATATCTTTAGAACTATCAGCGATGAATCTTCTTTATTTGAACGGTGAGGCATTTACTTTCCACCAAAAATAAATGCATCTCCGCATAAATGATTAATTTCTTCTGATGTCGAATGTCTTTTGAATTAATACAGTTGAACCTTCGTTATTGGAACGGAGAGGCATTTACTTTCCTCCAGAAATAAATGCATATCTGCATAAATATTTTATTTCTTTTTCAGTCGAATGTGTGTAGATATATCAGTGATGAATCTTCGTTATTTGAACGGAGAGGTATTTACTTTCGTCCCGAAATAAGTGCATCTCCGCATAAATGTTTTATTTCATCTTCTGTCGAAAGCTGTGACATTATCAGCAATGATTCTTCTTTATTTGAACGGAGAGGCCTTTACTTTCCTCCAGAAGTAAACACATCTCCGCATATATGTTCAATTTCTTCTTTTGTCGAATGTGTTTAGAGACATTACACATGAATTTTCTTTACTGGAATGGAGAGGCATTTATTTCCCCCCATAAATAAATGCATCTCCGAATAAATATTTTATTTCTTCTTCTGTCGAATGTGTGTAGAATTTTTTGAGACGAATCTTCTTTATTGCAACGGAGAGGAATTGATTTTCCTCCAGAAATAAATACATCTCCGCATAAATATATTTTTTTTCTTCTTCTGTCGAATATTTTTAGAACTATCAGCGATGAATCTTCTTTATTTGAACGGAGAGGCATTTACTTTCCTCTAGAAATAAATGCATCTCCGCATAAGTATGCAAAGAAGATTTCTTCTTCTGTCGAATGTCTGTTAGAATTATTACAAATGAAAAAAATTGTTGGAACGGAGAGGCATTTACTTTCCTCCAGAAATAAATGCATCTCCGCATAAATATTTTATTTCTTCTTCTGTCGAATGTTTGTAGAATTTTTTGAGATGAATCTTCTTTATTGGAACAGAGAGGTATTCATTTTCCTCCAGAAATAAATACATCTCAGCGTAATTTTTTTTTCTTCTTCTGTCGAATATCTTTAGAATTATCTGCGATGATTCTTCTTTATTGGAACGGAGAGGCATTTACTTTCCACCAGAAATAATTGCATATCCGCATAAATGATCAATTTCGTCTTCGGTCAAATTTCTTTAGAAATATTACAGATGAATTTTCTTTATTAGAACGGAGAGGTATTTACTTTCAGCCAGAAATAAATGCACCTCCGCATAAATGATTAATTTCTTCTTATGTCGAATGTCTTTTGAATTAATACAGTTGAACCTTCTTTATTGGAACTGGAATGCATTTACTTTCCTCCAGAAATAATTGCACATCCCCATAAATATTTTATTTCTTTTTCTGTCGAATGTGTGTAGATATATCAGCGATGAATCTTCGTTATTTGAACGGAGAGGTATATACTTTCGTCCAGAAATAAATGCATCTCCGCATAAATGTTTTATTTCATCTTCCGTCGAAAGCTGTGACATTATCAACAATGATTCTTCCTTATTTGAACGGAGAGGCCTTTACTTTCCTCCAGAAATAAATGAATCTCCGCATAAATATTTTATTTCTTCTTCTCTCGACTGTGTGTAGAATTATCTGCGATGAATCTTCTTTATTTGAAGGGAGAGGTATTTAATTTCGTCTAGAAATAAATACACCTCCGCATAAATATATGTTTCTTCTTCTGTCGAATATCTTTAGAATTATCTGTGATAATTCTTCTTTATTTGATCGGAGAGGTATTTATTTTCCTCCAGAAAAATATACATCTCCGCGTAAATAATTTTTCTTCTTCTGTCGAATATCTTTAGAATTATCTGTGATGATTCTTCTTTATTGGAACGGAGAGGCATTTACTTTCCTCCAGAAATAAATGCATCTTCGCGTAAATGATCAATTTCTTCATCGGTCGAATTTCTTTAGAAATATTACAGATGAATTTTCTTTATTAGAACGGAGAGATGTTTACTTTCAACCAGAAATAAATGCACCTCCGCATAAATGATTAATTTCTTCTTATGTCGAATATCTTTTGAATTGAAACAGTTGAACATTCTTTATTGGAACGGAGAGGCCTTTACTTTCCTATAGAAATAAATGCATATCCGCAAAAATATTTTATTTCTTCTTCTGGCGAAAGTGTGTAGAATTATCAGCGATGAATATTCTTTATTAAAACGGGGAGGCATTTACTTTCCTCCAGAAATAAATGCATCTCCGCATAAATGATCAATTTCTTCTTCGGTTGAATGTCTTTAGATATATTACAGATAAATTTCCCTTATTAGAACCGAGAGGCATTTATTTTCCTCCAGAAATAAATGCATCTCCGCATAAATATTTTATTTCTTCTTCTGTCGAATGTGCCTAGAAATTTTTGAGACGAATCTTCTTTTTTGCAACGAAAAGGTATTTATTTTCCTTCAGAAATAAATTCATCTCCGCATAAATGATCAATTTTTTCTTCTGTCGAATATCTTTAGAACTATTGTAGCGGCCATATTAAGATGTCCGCTGTGTGGTAGAGCACGAGGAAAGAAGTACAACTGTTTTAAAACCAAAAACTGGTTTATTAACACAATCAGTAGGGAGTTTGAGCGAGCTCCACGAAATTTTCCTAAAAAATTAAATTAACTAAAGAGTTCTTGCTAACACTTGTAGCTTAAACAAAAACGAAACAATATAATTAAGCCTTAACCTTTTTAAATATATAATCACGATTCAATACTCTTATCCTTCAAATTACATACGCACTGATGCAGGTTCAAGTCAGCTTTATCACTGTATAAAATTCCAGTATACGAATACTAAGGCTGATTATTAATCACGAGACTCGATGCGAGGTCTCAAGGCTAAACCTAAATCTCAGTCGCAATATTCAACTTCCCAGGCCAAGTCTCTGCTGAGCGCTCACCAGCTCCTCTGAGCTCTGCACTCAAGTCAAAATTCGCTGCTTATATACTTCAGTGTCGACCGACCAGCTCCAGAAAATTTGCATATTCGAAATTACACGGCGACTCACAATTTCAGGGATTCAGCTGTCCTTCGAAAGTTAAAGAAAGATAGAGAGCCTTAATAACTTGTACGCACATAGTCGGTTAATGGACAAAAACGATCTCATTCACACATTGCCTACTCACGTGATGCGAGTAGTCAATACCTTACAACCCCTCCCGGAAATTGTGAAAGAAAAAGCGGTGGTTGAATGCAGACCATCGTCTTTTTCTTTTAAAAATTTAGAGTCCAAAAAAAAAAAGAACACAACATGTGACGGGTAAATTTAAATTTTGAATCCAAATATAAATTTTGTACTTTTAACCCATCACGCAAAAACTGGTCAGATCGACGACACTTTCAACATAGCCTCCTGTAAATGTGCAGTATCATGCAAAAGAATCTCACAAAATTTTCCTCACAAAATTCACAGCTTGCCAAAATAAATACGCAACTTTACCTGCAAAATTCCATGAAGTGCCGAAACAAATTGCAAAGTAGAACGTCACTACAAAACTATCTGTCAAAGAATAAAGTAGCTTTCCTAAAAATTCCCAAATTGCCAAAAACTCACATCCCCGAAATTCAATGTAGATGACTCGCTCAATTACAATGGTCACAAACTAACAGCTAACAGAGCTGTGAAAGTGAAACAATTTTCTTTTATAAAATATAAAGGTATAAATATACATTACAAATTTCTTCAAGACAATTCTTCTTCTTGAGAACTAAAATATAAAAAAAACTTATAAATAGACTATCTGCTTCAAGATGATTTACTTCCTGGAACAAATTTCATTATCTACATACAATGTTACGTCAGAACTATGAAATACACTAACAATATTCATAATTAACAACAGTAGAACTAATAAGTAAGTTCCTAACTAGGGTATAACGAACAACACTTAAAACTTCATAACTAGTGCATAACCAACAACACTTTTAAAACGACATAACTTGCGAAAACCCAACATACAACACTAAACCGATAACGACCACGAACACGACCGAAGGGAGAAAGTTAGATTTGGTAACAATGTTAGTAAAGTGAAATAGAACGCGCGTGTCAAGGGCAACTCTTGACCGCAAAACACGTGCACGCCTATCCGCGGCGCGTGTAAAAAACCCATAATACTAAATTCATATTTCAAAATTCAACATATAGAACAATCATACACATAATATATACATAATTTATACATAGAATATTCACAGAACACTTATAGAACAATTATACAAGCAATTTAACAATCTCTCGAACATGAAAGCAGTGAATCTCGAAAGATGTTCTCTGACATCATAACTTAAATTTTGGCAAAAAAAAATTTTGAACAGAAATTAAATGCACAACTTGTGAAGCCGAGATACAAAATCAAACAATGGTCGAAAGGTAACTATAACAGTTCAGCTGCTTTGTCCAGTCCATAGAACTTGTTGACATTTATATAGGCACTTTAAATGAAATTAATAAAAATGGAACGTCGTCACCTGATTTTATAGTGAAGATGAACTGGAAGCTTGTAGGCTCATAGAAGAACTCTGGCGGCGTCCCCAAAATCCTTGGACGAAACTCCGTTCTGATGCAGACTGGTAAGGAGAGGCCACTGTCGCTTGTCGTGCCTGCAGCCGGGTGTTGTAACCATGGCGACGTCCTTTGGGAGGAGCTCGTGTAGTGTCCACTCGACGACTGCTCGTAGATTCCACTCGACGACTTCTAGGCGGGCTTACTGATTTGTCCATTTGATGATTGCTAGGCGGGCTTATTGAAGTGTCGACTCGACGATTTCTAGGCGGGTCTCGACGATGGTGCCGCTGGGCAAGATTGTCTCTAGGGTTGAAGAATGTAGTAGCGAAAGGCGTTCGTTTCCGTGAGGCTCCCGACATCGATGTGGAGGGCAAGGTCCGCTTTCTGCCGATTCTCCTGCGCCGTTTGGTTGCAGAGGGGGGATAGTCCATGCCACGTTTTTGTGAGTCACTTTGGCACTGTCGATGTGATGACGTCTGAGGTGCTTGGCTATTGGATTGGTGGAAATCTATTGATCGATTGCTTTGCCGTTCTCTCTTAGCAGGACCGTCTGTCGAAGACTTTGCTAACAGTCTCTTTTGTTGCGGTCGATGTGACGTAGGCGGATTCTGCATGACTTTTTTGTTTGGAGGATTAGAACTACCAGTTGAAATTGTATGAGGATGCGGTCTCTTTCCATATTTATGGATCACTTTCGGCAGCGTTTGTTCAGCTACTCGGTCAACCTTGTCTCGGTTGACTTGAGGAAATGTCTGTTTCCTTCTCATGCGTATGTCGTCACTGTTCTTATTAGAAGAGTTCCTTGCCGAAGATTGAACTATGTCAGAAGAATTAGAGGCGTTTGATGGAGGCATAAGGGATTCACCGTCCGACGTATGAGAACCATTTGAGCTAGTGTCCCTAAACTTATAAACTCTAACCTGATCCAAGTTTACCGTGGTATGACAACCGTCCAAATTAATAACCAAATTATTACCTCTGACTTCCAATACTTTGTACGGTCCCTCAAACTTTGGTCCAAACTTAGCGACTCGTTTTTGCCGACTAGAACTCAACCAATGTTTTTCTAACAACACAAAATCACCAACTTTAATTTCCAACTCTCTCCGACGCATATTATAATACAACGCTTGTTTTTTCTGAGCCTTTCCCATTTTTATTTGTGCTTCCTTAACCAACTTATCGATGTCCTGAATCATATATTCATTTTCATTTCCCGAAATTTTAATCAATTGTTGAAAAGGAGTAATGATTTTCCGACCCAAAAACAACTCTGCAGGGGTTTTCCCAGTGGATTCATGAACTGCCGTACGCAAAGCATAGGCAAAATGCTGCAAGAATTGGTCCCAGTTTGAATGATGAGTGCCAATAAAGGAAGAAATCATTTGAATGAGGGTTCTATTGACCCTCTCAGCCATATTGGACTGTGGCCGGTATGGAACTGTAAAAGAATGAGATATCTCCAGCTGTGTGCACAATTCTTTAAAAATTTCGGATATAAAACAGGGACCGTGATCACTAATTACCTGGGATGGTGCACCATATTTCGAAATAAAACAGTTAAATAAAGTGTTAGCTACAATTTTTCCTGAAGCCTTTCTGAGGGGGACAAACTCAACCCATTTACTAAAATAATCTACAATTACTAATACAAATCTATATCTATTTCCAGTTAAAGGATAAGGACCAATTAAATCAACTCCGATACATTCTAGGGGAAAGGACTTTTTAATTGAAATTAGTTTGCCAGCTGGTCTTATGTTTTTATAGTTATATTTTCGGCATGTGTCGCAGCTGGAGACATAAGCGCGCACTGCTTCCCGCATTTTAGGGAAGTAGCAGGAGTCACATAATCTAGCGTATGTTTTCCTGACACCTAGGTGACCTGCTAAAGGGTTGTCATGGAATTCGTGCAAGATGGCCTTACGAAGAGAAGCTGGAATATACACTTTTAATTCACCACGCGAATTTACAGTTTTTGAATAAAACAGAAGACCATCGATAATTTTGAAATTCCGGGACCAATTTTGGAACATATGCGCGTCCGCGCTTTGTACCATGTCAGCATCCTGTAAATAATTATATAACTGACCAAATTCCTCATCCTTTTTCTGTTCCTCTATAAGTTGCTCTCTTGACTTCAAAACCAACGACGACAAAACACAAACCTTAACCTCTTCAGCTATTTCAACACCCTCCTGGGGATTCCTCGATAAAGCATCTGCTACTGCGTTTTCCTTTCCGGCCCTATGCTCAATTACAATATTAAACTCCGCCAATTTCAAACACCATCGAACCATTCGAGACGATAAACCTTTTCCGTGCGTTAACTTTGTTAAAGCAGAGTGATCCGTAACCACTTTGACCGGGATATCACAGAAGAAACATCTAAATTTGTTCAAAGCCCAAATTACAGCAAGACATTCGCGTTCCGTAATTGAATAGTTCCGTTCCGCTGCATTTAAAATTCTAGACGCAAAAGCTATGGGGCGATCTTTCTGAGCTAACATCGCACCAATTCCGACTGCGCTAGCGTCACAGTATAATTCAAATTGTGAAGAGTAATCGGGATGAGCTAAAACCGGTGAAGAAATTAAAGAATTCTTTAAATGTTCGAAAGCATTTTGAGCCGCTTTCGACCAAACAAATTTAACCCTCTTTCGTTTTAAAGCATATAGTGGTTCGCAGATTTCTGAAAAATGTGGTATAAATTTTTGAAACCAAGCCACCATACCCAAAAATGTTGCTACTTGTTTCGCATTCTTTGGAGGTGCCATTGCCGCAATTGCATCTGTTTTTTGTTTGTCTGTTTGTATGCCCTCTTGTGTGATTCGAACACCAAGATATTTTAACTCTTTACGAATAAATTTACATTTTTCTAATTTGACAGTGAGACCCGCGTTTCTGAGCAATGTGAAAACTTTACGTAATAAATTTATATGTTCCTCAAATGTTTCAGACATAACTACAATATCGTCGAGGTATACCAGAACTCCGAAACCAAGAAGGGGTTTCAGAATGGTATCCATTGCCTTCTGGAACGTGGCTGGAGCCCCCGATAATCCAAAACTCATGCGTTTAAATGCGAAACACCCATTATGCGTTATAAATGCTGTTTTAAGTATGTCTTCCGGTTTCATGCCGATTTGAAAATAACCGGAGGTTAAATCGAGTGTGGACATGAATTTAGTACTTTGAATATTGCCTAGTATGTCATCTATTACAGGAATTGGATACTGTGGATATTGGGTTATTGAATTGAGTTTTCGATAATCTATAGCGAATCTCCAAGCCTCAGGATCCTCAATGCTTTTTCCATTGTTTTTCCGACATAATACTACTGGTGACGCGTATGGAGATTCAATGGGCATAATGATGTCGTCGCGGAGCATTTTGTGAATGTGATAATTAATGATTTTCTGTTTGACTTTATCGTAACGGTATGGTTTGCTTGCTACTGGTGCATGTGAACCGGTATTAATTTCATGCCAGGAAACGTGCGTCAACCCCGGTTTGTCTGAAAACACTTCCCTGAAGTCATGTAAAAACTTATTAAATTTGCTTATCTCCCCCTTTGTTAAACCAGATTCACTTAAATCAATTGAGAGTGATGAGGACTCGTTTGTACAAGTATTCTCATCATTATTAACCTCCAGTGTACGTGAAAAGAAATCCAGGCTCATCCCTCTATCTTTCATGAAATCAACTCCAACAATACAATGTGCTTTTAATCCATCGAATACTAGAAATTGCCACCTCGCTTTAACCGACCGTATTTCTACATCCAAATCCACCAGACCTTTTATACTGCATTGTATCCCTTGAGCCGATTGAACCACTAAATTAACATGTCGCAACCTTTTATACGAAAAATATTTCTTATACACCTCAAACGATATAAAACTTTTATCCGCGCCTGTATCCAGAATACTTTTCACCACTATTCCACTCAAAACTATTAACAACTCAGGTAATTCCACTGGGTTAACTACTACCGTGTTTAAATCGATCACAGAAGGCTTTGAAGAGTTAACCTGTGACTGCTGACCTTCCGCACAACAGCCACCTACCAGTTTAACCCCTGCTGACAATTTCTAGCCTTACCAGATCTTCCCTCTTTACGCTGAACGACTTTTTTGCCAACCCCCAACTGTCTAACCCTGGACGAACTATTCTGCCGAGGGTTAACCTCGTTCCTTCTATCCAAACCATTGCTATTGCGACTGCTCACCCCCTCATTTCTTCTGAAACCATTATTATAAGTTTGATCATAATTCCGTAAACCACCACTAACTCTTTGAAAATTTTGCCTATCCCCATAATTAACTGGACCACGAACATTACGACCATTATATTCAGTATCATAATTCCTGGACCTATTAATAAACCTATCCCCCTCGTTGAATTCTCGTGTGGTTCTCTGTCTATGGTGATCCGCCTCATGTCGCGCTTCATACTTTATTAATAATTGATAGAGTTCAGCTGTATTCGCTGGGGCACGCAGCTCGATAAAGTCCTGGATTGACACTGCGAAAAGAGGAAGCAGAATATCCATCAGCTCCTGATGAGTAACGTCAAGTGCCAACTTGTTTTTTAATTCGAGCTTTCTCAGAAAAAATCCGGACGCTTTTTCGTAAATAGTCTGGCGTTTACAATAGAATTCACGTCTTAATTCCGCTGCATTACGCTGATTAGGAAAGGCTTTAGTTAACTCCGAGCATGTTTGCTCAAATCTTTTCGCGTCATCGGTCACCAAGAAACGTCCAATGTTCTCAAGCCAAAGCAAGGCTTCATCCTTTAGAGAGCATTTCAATACTACATATTTGTTTTTATCCGGAATATCGTTAAAGGCAATATAATCGTTCAATTTATTTAAAAATTCTGTGACATCAGAATGTCCGGCAAAGTAAACTCTGGGGACTATCTCTCGTGGATGTGGGCCATCGTACAACCCGTGAAGTTGGGCGCCATTTGTAGCGGCTATATTAAGATGTCCGCTGTGTGGTAGAGCACGAGGAAAGAAGTACAACTGTTTTAAAACCAAAAACTGGTTTATTAACACAATCAGTAGGGAGTTTGAGCGAGCTCCACGAAATTTTCCTAAAAAATTAAATTAACTAAAGAGTTCTTGCTAACACTTGTAGCTTAAACAAAAACGAAACAATATAATTAAGCCTTAACCTTTTTAAATATATAATCACGATTCAATACTCTTATCCTTCAAATTACATACGCACTGATGCAGGTTCAAGTCAGCTTTATCACTGTATAAAATTCCAGTATACGAATACTAAGGCTGATTATTAATCACGAGACTCGATGCGAGGTCTCAAGGCTAAACCTAAATCTCAGTCGCAATATTCAACTTCCCAGGCCAAGTCTCTGCTGAGCGCTCACCAGCTCCTCTGAGCTCTGCACTCAAGTCAAAATTCGCTGCTTATATACTTCAGTGTCGACCGACCAGCTCCAGAAAATTTGCATATTCGAAATTACACGGCGACTCACAATTTCAGGGATTCAGCTGTCCTTCGAAAGTTAAAGAAAGATAGAAAGCCTTAATAACTTGTACGCACATAGTCGGTTAATGGACAAAAACGATCTCATTCACACATTGCCTACTCACGTGATGCGAGTAGTCAATACCTTACACTATCAGCGATGAATCTTCTTTATTTGAACGGTGAGGCATTTAATTTACTCTAGAAATAAATGCATCTCCGCATATATGTTCAAATTCTTCTTCTGTCGAATGTGTTTAGAAACATTACACATGAATTTTCTTTATTGGAACCGAGAGGCATTTACTTTCCTCTAGAAATAAATGCATCTCCGCATAAATATTTTATTTCTTCTCCTGTCGAATGTGTGTAGAATTTTTTGAGACGAAACTTCTTTATTGGAACGGAGAGGTATTTATTTTCCTCCAGAAATAAATACATCTCAGCGTAAATATTTCTTTTCTTCTTCTGTCGAATATCTTTAGAATTATCTGCGCTGATTCTTCTTTATTGGAACGGAGAGGCATTTACTTTCCACCAAAAATAAATGCATCTCCGCATAAATGATTAATTTCTTCTGATGTCGAATGTCTTTTGAATTAATACAGTTGAACCTTCGTTATTGGAACGGAGAGGCATTTACTTTCCTCCTGAAATAAATGCATATCTGCATAAATATTTTATTTCTTTTTCAGCCGAATGTGTGTAGATATATCAGTGATGAATCTTCGTTATTTGAACGGAGAGGTATTTACTTTCGTCCAGAAATAAATGCATCTCCGCATAAATGTTTTATTTCATCTTCTGTCGAAAGCTGTGACATCATCAGCAATGATTCTTCTTTATTTGAACGGAGAGGCCTTTACTTTCCTCCAGAATTAAATACATCTCCGCATATATGTTCAATTTCTTCTTTTGTCGAATGTGTTTAGAGACATTACACATGAATTTTCTTTACTGGAATGGAGAGCCATTTATTTCCCCCCGTAAATAAATGCATCTCCGCATAAATATTTTATTTCTTCTTCTGTCGAATGTGTGTAGAATTTTTTGAGACGAATCTTCTTTATTGCAACGGAGAGGAATTTATTTTCCTCCAGAAATAAATACATCTCCGAATAAATATATTTTTTTTTCTTCTTCTGTCGAATATTTTTAGAACTATCAGCGATGAATCTTCTATATTTGAACGGAGAGGCATTTACTTTCCTCTAGAAATAAATGCATCTCCGCATAAGTATGCAAAGAAGATATCTTCTTCTGTCGAATGTCTGTTAGAATTATTACAAATGAAAAAAATTGTTGGAACGGAGAGGCATTTACTTTCCTCCAGAAATAAATGCATCTCCGCATAAATATTTTATTTCTTCTTCTGTCGAATGTTTGTAGAATTTTTTGAGATGAATCTTCTTTATTGGAACAGAGAGGTATTTATTTTCCTCCAGAAATAAATACATCTCCGCGTAATTTTTTTTTCTTCTTCTGTCGAATATCTTTAGAATTATCTGCGATGATTCTTCTTTATTGGAACGGAGAGGCATTTACTTTCCACCAGAAATAATTGCATCTCCGCATAAATGATCAATTTCGTCTTCGGTCAAATTTCTTTAGAAATATTACAGATGAATTTTCTTTATTAGAACGGAGAGGTATTTACTTTCAGCCAGAAATAAATGCACCTCCGCATAAATGATTAATTTCTTCTTATGTCGAATGTCTTTTGAATTAATACAGTTGAACCTTCTTTATTGGAACGGGAATGCATTTACTTTCCTCCAGAAATAATTGCACATCCCCATAAATATTTTATTTCTTTTTCTGTTGAATGTGTGTAGATATATCAGCGATGAATCTTCGTTATTTGAACGGAGAGGTATATACTTTCGTCCAGAAATAAATGCATCTCCGCATAAATGTTTTATTTCATCTTCCGTCGAAAGCTGTGACATTATCAACAATGATTCTTCCTTATTTGAACGGAGAGGCCTTCCCTTTCCTCCAGAAATAAATGAATCTCCGCATAAATATTTTATTTCTGCTTCTCTCGGATGTGTGTAGAATTATCTGCGATGAATCTTCTTTATTTGAAGGGAGAGGTATTTAATTTCGTCTAGAAATAAATACACCTCCGCATAAATATGTGTTTCTTCTTCTGTCGAATATCTTTAGAATTATCTGTGATAATTCTTCTTTATTTGATCGGAGAGGCATTTACTTTCCTCCAGAAATAAATGCATCTCCGGATAAATAATTTATTCCATCTTCTTTCGAAAGCTAAGGCATTAGCAGCGATGAATCTTCTTTATTTGAACAGAGAGGAATTTACTTTAATCCAGAAATAAATGCATATCCGCATAAATGATCAATTTCTTTTTCTGTCGACTGTCTAGAATTATTACTGTTGAACCTTCTTTATTGGAACGGAGAGGCATTTATTTTCCTCCAGAAATGTAAGAATCTCCGCATAAATGACCAATTCCTTGTGCTGTTTAATATCTGTAGTATTATTACAGTTGAACATTCTTTATTGGAACGGGGAGGCATTTATTTTCTTCTATTAATAAATGCATCCCCGCATTACTATATTTTTTTTCTTCTGTGGAATGTGTGTGGAAATTTTAGAGACCAATCTTCTTTATTGGAACGGAGAGTTATTTGTTCCAGAAATAAATACATCACCGCATAAATATCTTTTTCTTCTTCTGTCGAATATCTTTAGAATTATCTGCGATGATTCTTTTTTATTTGATTGTAGAGGCATTTACTTTCCTCCTGAACTAAATGCATATTGTTCTTGCCATTATGAATAAAACTGAATTCAGGAATGTGTAAGAAAGTAGCGTTGTATTAGAGAACATCCTTAAAATAAACACACCGTGTGAGACCATAATATTCATGATAATGGGATAGTTCATGTAAAAATTTTTATTCAATTACTTATTATTGAAAATAAAAGTCTGACGTTCTGCCTAAAAATCACCGTGAGTCAATATTTTCAAAAGCAAACGATTTGCGCCTGATGCCGTTCTCATCGTAGCATCGAGAATAAAGTAGAATTTTCCGTGCGTATCTCACATGTTCATCGCGCTGAGAAAAAGTTGTAAGAGGGTTTTAAGGAACTGAAATAACTGTTTAATTTTCGGCGACGGCTTACAAATTACAACATATTCCTGAAATAATTTGGCTATCTTTCGATCAACCAGACTCGTTTAGTTTAAAATACAAATGATGTGCTTTGGAATTTCTTTTCGGCAATCCAGTTATGAAAGTGTTGAAGAAATGTCTTTCTGTGTGAAATCTCGCAGATAAAACAACGAAATGCGCAGTAAATGATCAAACAACAAAAGTGTTGGCGGCATAATAATTCTAGGTCGCTTTTTTTGTGAGTATTGGAGTAAATTTTCGCTCGCCATTTTTGAGTTTGATCCGGAGAGGAAATATTGAATGGGAGAGGGCATTTTTTTCTGACACATACACGTATAGGTAGAATGATAACTTCTTTGTCTGTTGTTCCGCTCTTTATTTATTTGTTAAGATTTTTTTTTTTTTCGTTTATGATTTTTTTTCCTTTTTACATTTTGTGATTTTAATTTGTTTTAATGTGAGGGAAAATAAATTTGTAAAATTATTTTAAAGGAAAAAACTTCGGCGGAAATTCTTCAGTTATTTTCACCATAAACTATTAAAATATTAAATATTTGTTGTGAAATTTATAATGCCTATATTTTATTTTCTAAAGTTTATTTTTGAAGATTTTGATACGTTATCAATAATAATTTAAATATCATATTTTGTTAGACAGCGTTTGTTAAAAGATATTTGTATATTAAACTACGAAAGGTTGTCAAAATTATAAACAATTAAACTTTCCCTTATGGTATGCGTATTTTAAAATACTTCAAAAACGGTCTTCAAATCTATTACATTGTTGAAATAAATTTTTTTTTAGACAATAATGAAAACATATTACAAAAGCTTAGCAAGTTTAAAATAATAAGAATTTACTTAAAAACTGATGCAGGTACTTTTAAATATTTAGTTTACTACAGAAAACAAGTGACAGGTGCTTGTAACAATAGCTGCAGTTTGCTCTCTAGTAAACGAAGGTGACTGAAATTATTTAGAAATGTGCAATTACCTAATCATATATGGTGTATTGTGTAACACTTTAATACATAGTCTGAAACATGATTATCACAATATTAAACAAAGTACATAGGACTTACCCCAGTATCCACTTTAATTCCTCATCTAACAGGCGAATCCAAAAATCAAATAGTCAAGTCAGCTGGGGAGTTAAATTCAACAGCACGATGCACAATTACAAAAATGGCCCAAAAAATCTTCAAAATTCAAGATTTTCAAAGACGTTTTAAACTATTCAAGATTTGGAGAAAACTTCTCCATATTCATCTGGAACGGTGACTTACCTAAACTAAAATTTATTATTCTTCAATGTGCTACTCATCTGAAGTACTTTCTACTACTGAGGCACGAAGAAAATCTATTGTTAGAAATAACTTGTTTGATTGTTGTGCAATTGTTGAATTAAATGCCACTGTTATTTTACAGTGTTGTGGAAAACAAAAATGCTTTCTTTCAAAAATAAACTACTCATCTGGTGCGCATCTAACACTGACGCGTGGCGAGTATTGTTAGAAAGAGCTTTAAATTGTTTGTCCAATTCTTGAAATAAACGCAATTGTTAATAGAAAGTTTTATTCGTCAGCCCAAAACTTGCATTTCTCCGACAGAACAAATATTGTGATTGTTTATTTTTTATTGAAATATCACCATTGTTGCAACTCTTACACATTTTAACTCCATTGTTGCCTGGATCAATACGACGTCAGCATTGCGCGACGCGCAAATATGTGCTTTACAATATAGGTTGAATTTTTTAAGTTTCATTTCTATCATACGTTTTTTGTAACTGTTCAGACTCTCCACGCTTAAAACTATATAATCTTATCCGATAGAGTCAAATTCTTGCCAAGATTGGCGACACTTGTCATAATATCGACAGATTTGGTGCAAAAAATATCGCCGTAAAAGAAAAATTTTGAAAATGGAACTTGTATATAACGGCATTTATAATACATTTTCATTGTGTTCAGATTGCAAGCAATTGCATAATGGTAACGAATTCATCGCAAGATTTAAAGCTTTAAAAAACTGCACAAGTATATCTCCCATTTATCTCCAGTCTTTTGAAATTCAATCGAAAGAGTTTTACTGAGTACTCAAATGACGTTAATCCTTTTATCTGATTTCACGTCGATGTAGATCACGTATAGTGTGACCTTATGCAGTGTTTTATGCTTAATGGTGTATAACATAAAATACTTAATATTGCTTTAACCCCTTCGCAACGAGCGTCCTTTACAGAATATTTAATCTTTTACCACCGGTTTTTCAAAACGGAAATTTTTGCCTAATTGAATCGCAGAAATGCTAAGATTAAATAAGACAAAGCTTACAATAAAAAATAACTGGTGGGAATAATCGAGAATTCTGAGCATCTTATGCGTCACGTATACGTGTTGTTCATCCCCAAAGGGTTAATATATATATTTTTAACTTCGCCAGTCTTTCCTGTTATAAACCTTGCCGCTTTTAGGTAGATTTCGTAAGAAATATTACCTATTACATTCTCCCCTACGTTGGAATTTTTGAAACATTTTGGCAGATGTACGCCGATCATTATCTATAGAACCCAAAACCACCCCCAGTTCAAAACTTTATATATATATGACGTATTCTGCTATTTTTTTTTTCGCTCCATCCCGCAGTCGATGAAAAAATATGGCAAGAATCTCAAAAATTAATGTAGTCGTATTATGAAATTTAAGCAGCAGTAGCCGAGTGAAATGTAGATCGATGAAAAAAAGAGCAAGATTGCACTCTAATTTTTTTTATTTAAACCCAATCACCTTTAAACACCGGGGGGGGGGGGGGGGTGCTCTCTCTTAGTAAATTTCTATGTAAACAAATTAGAACTCTATTGTCTGATTGCTCACTACAACGCCAGCATCATTTTATTTTAACACTCACTTCGACGGCAAAATTCCTTCTCTCTCTCTCTCTGTCAGCTCTTTTTAAGAGAGGAGCGCGAAAGAATAAATTCGTTACACGTGACCTATTTTAACAAATGCATGTTCAATTTCGCCGCGCACTAACTTTTATCTATTATTTAATATTGAAGAAATACGTCTCTTCTATGCTTTTGGTGGGAAAAGAATTTTTTAGAACATTATATAAATTTAAAAACGTGAGAAACTAATAGAATAATTTTCAGCTTTTGCGTATTGAGAATATAAGTTTCTCAATAACAAAACAATATAAAATAATGACTTTTTAGACTATTAGGAAAGGAAAGTAGTAAATTTACACAGATTAAAAGAAATAAAAAATATTTAAATACGGGAATAAATAGGAGATATTTAATATAATAAAGAATTTAAGAAAATAGCTTTTATAAGAAGAAGTGTTCTTATAAAATGTTATTTTTACATCTTATTTGTCGAGATATAAAAAGTAAATTGAAGTAGATTATGATAAAAAAGTGTTTTAAATATGGACAATAATGAAATATTTTTAAGAAAGAAAATATTTTAATAAATAAGGATTGTAAATGGAATATTAATAAAAGAGATTTTTTATATAATAAATTTAACAGGGTATGGAATTTTAAATTTTGTAATATATATATATATATATATATATATCCCTTTTTTATGGACACGATAACTCCCATAATTCTGCATAAATCTCTTCCAAACTGATACATAAAATCAAAGGGCAGAAAATCTCTTTCAAGTTTCTTAATGGGCAAAAATCGGACCAAAAGGGTGGAAATGCGGAAAGTTTTTGGGAAACCAGGAAAAAACCCCATAATGTCTTAATTATGATACATATTGGATCCGTTTAAAGTTATAAGAAGAAAAAAAAGTCATAACGTCGTTAATTCACAAATCCGCTTAAAATTATTATAAGTCTTCTTAATATTATCTACAACATATATACTGACAACATTTTGATAAGACAAACTCTTACAAAAAAAAAAAAAAAAAAAAAAAAAAAAAATTAATGTAACGTGGACTCCCCCCCCCCCTCCCTCTCCTCCGATTAAAATAGACAGCGCAGCGCATCACGTGCAATTTGTACTTAAATTCGATATCTACCTGTGTCTGTAAGCCAAGCTGGGAGAGATTTTTAAAAAAAAAATTGCGTCAGATTGCTGAGCGCCCCAAGCTTTTATTTTTAGTCATATCCAGAAAAACTTTTTTTTCCCCTGACGAAAAAAAAATTATTTATTATTTACTTTTTAGTGTACTTTAAATTAGATAAAATCTCATTTATATATATATGTTTTCAATATTAAATGAAACGACGAGGGGGGAAAAAAGGGAAAAGGAAAACTTTGTAGCTGCCGAAGCAGTAGTACATCATTTTTAGGTTCGTTCCGAAAGATTTCCGTTTAAATATATATAAATTCATTCAACAATGATTTTAGGTATATATTTAAGGTTATTAACTCGGGTCCGGACTATGCCGGTCTTTCGTTTAAATATATAAAATCAAAACAGTCTGGCGCGTGCGTAGCACGTCCGGTGTACAATGTCGAAAGCAGTGGCGTTTCCAACTCTAAATTTCTTTTGGGTGGATAGTCTAAGGCAGGTCCTGTTGCACCTGTGGCTCAGATTTTTAAGTTTTTGATAATTAGCCGAGAAATTAATTAAAAACCACAATGAAATCTCATAAAAATATTATTTTTTTCTCAAGATGGCGATCGCCAGCAATTCCGGTCTTGGCTAGCATTGAATAACCGAAAATGCTCTTTGTCTGGCATATTTTACAACGCAGTGCCAAATTAACTATTTGAAATACGGAAATACACCAACTACGGAAAGACACATCTGCGTACTTCTCTTATTTCTATAATATGGTGCAATTCTTTTAAAGAAATATCGATAATAACCCTTTCAAAAAATATTTCCTTTTGCGTGTTTTTCCCCCTCCCGTTTGTCTAAGCCCGCATCAACCTCCAGAGTTCGTACGGGTACCGTTACTTTTCCAGGTGACATACCAGTATATTTTTCTAAAAAAATACATCAAGTTCAAACGTGTGAAATTTCACCTTATTTAAGAAGAGATTGTCTATAAGAAAATACTGGTACCGAATAATTTCCTGATCTTAAAATTCCAGGACCCGTACGAACCCTGACCTCACTTGTATAGACACACACAAAAAAAAATAGCGATTTGTTTTTTAATTTTTTATTACTTTTTTAATTAAAATTCAAACATTTAAGATTCAAAAATTGCTTTAGTTTCGATCAGCTATAGTTAGAAGCAAATTTCGAGCCAAAATTAAGATTAGGCGAATTAATCTTGTGTTTTGCGCGGTTATAATATAATATACTATAATAAATAACTAACTAATAAGTAACTTAGCACAACAATTTCAATTTTTTACTTATTTTTCACAAAACATTAAAATATTATATTTTTGTTTCGAAATTTATCATACCTCTATTTTATTTTCTAAAATATATTTTTTCAAGTTTTTGATACGTTATCAACATTAATTTTTAAATACTATATTATTTTGTTGATTATCGTTTTACACACACACACATATATATATGCATATTAAACAACCCAAAGATTGGCAAAACTATAAATAATTGTCATTTTCATTTTTTTATGCATTTTCAAAATATTTCAAATGCGATATCTAAATCGCTTAAGTGTGATACACTCTTTTAATAAATCTTTTCCAAACAATATCGTAAACATTTCACAAAACCTTAGCAATTTTAAAGTAATAAGAATTGATTTATATAAAAGATGTGTAAATACATTTAAATACTTTGTTTGCTGCATAGAAAAGAAGTGGCATTTGTTTGTAACAATATAGTTTGGAATAATAGCTATAGTTTAGCTATAGTAAACGAAAGTGACTGAAAAATTTCAGAAATGTACTTTATGAATGTATTAGCCAAAAAAGTCTTAAAAAGAACTCTTTTCATCATAGTTAAAATTTTTTGAAGTGTTGGGATCACTTCAAACAAAAGATTTCCCTATTAAGCAATGAACCTGTATTCATTAAAAAAAAAAAATTATTTATGCTTTGCAATCTACATTATTACTGAAATTTCGTAATTAAAGTAATGATTAAAACATAAGTATGGTCACATATAAAGCGAGTGATAAACAAGTAACGTTTTACCAGGGATAAAGGACAGTAATGACGTACTTGGAAAATGAAACAGCACAATTTGAAAGCAGTTAGGGGCTTTAGGAAAAATGACACAATGCCAAACAATCCGCCAAGACTAATTTCAAGAAATAAATTACAAAAGTAATAGGTTATTGTAACCCAGGGCATGAAATTTCAGTTGAAAAGGTACTAGTCAGACTAAAATTTTTGCTCGCCACTATTTTACATTCATTCAGACAGTAACGTGTCGGCCACCACACCTGCCCAGAAAATGAACTATTTATGACAAACTGAATTTAAATTGACCTTTGTTAGAAGGAGCTGTCTGTTAAATCCAGAATATTTTACACTCATGGAAAATATAAACAATTTTTAAAATGTTAAAAATTCGGGAGAAAGCGAATAATTTTTTCCGTGTTTCAATCCGCTGAGCTTAGGTGGTGAAACCTGACTCACTTCGCGCAGGAGTGAAGAGCGATCAGATTCGGCCTCGGAAGCGAAAAAAACAGCCGTGGCGCTTGCGCGGTGCGAAAGCGGGGGAACGAATGCAGACGGGGGAAATTCGTTCCTCCGTAGGAGAGAAATGGAAGTGGGTGAGACGCCGCATTTTTTCTTCTTTTGGAAGATAAATGCCGTCGTTTGATTTTAAAACACTTCCGCGTGTCGCTAGAATGAGGCACGATATTCTGAGCGTATACAGTTTGATTTGAATCACAACATTTCAAAGGACGAAACCCACTCGCCAACATTAAATATTTATTCGCCAATGGCAATTTTCGGCTAGTGAGCGGAAATTTCGTGCCCTGTTGTAACCTATTATTAAGATACTGCTGCGAAACGATGGAACCCTATTACATAGAAGTATTTTTTTTTCAATTCTATTTGAAAACTTTCGAAAGAAACTAGTGCATCTGATTTGGCGAGTTTTCTGATTAGAAGGGAATCTACTATGCACTAGAGGATCTAAACTTGGCATTTCAAAGATCATTTTGAGGCATTTTAACTGAAGCGTAAAAAAACGCTTGCTAGAAAAAAAAGCTAAAATTCTGTTTTATTTTTAGGTTAAACTGTGTTTTTGTGGAAAAATTTCTAACATGCTTCTACGTAATAATGTTTAAAAAAACCGTAAGATTAGTGGTCCATCTCAGATTACATAGATCTCCTTAAATATGCACCGTTGGTCTTTATAAAATCGTAGTTATTTTCCTGTTATAAAAGCCTTGCCGCTTTTTTAAAAAGGTTGGTTCAATTCAGACTTAAGAAATTGAGATTTGTTTCCAAATGATTATAAGCAGACATGAGAAGAAAAACAATGGGCTATTATGCTTCTTTATGTATGAGTATATAAATACGGCTTCTGATTACAGGTATTAAATAAAAAAAATTCTGACTGTATATAATAACAGATAATTAGCTACTTTATTTAAAAAAACATTTGATACCTAATGAAACAATTTCTTGTGTGTACACAGTATGGTGCAGTAAATGAGATACCGTAAATTGGTTGTCAGAAACTACGGGTAAAAAATTTCCTTTTATTTGAAAATGCCATTTACTTTATCTCACCATGTTTCCTGTAATAGAGAAATACCTCATCAATATACGGCAATTTCAGAAATTCATAGTCTGAAAAATGAAATATGTTACAACATAAAACTAAGTAGATAGTACTTACCCCAAAATCCAGTAACATTTTTCGTGTAATGAGAGAATCCAATCAGTCATTAGTCCCGTCAGCCGGGGATTTAGATTCAACGGCATGATGCACATTTACAAAGATGCCCTGTAAATCTTCAAGATTTGCAGAAACCTGGTCCATTTTCATTATAGAAGGTGGAGGGTAATGGAGATGAGTAACAGCTTCCTGATCGTAAAATTCATTCCTAGTCATCTATCTACACAGGACGTACACTTTAATACTGACGCAAGAAGAAAATTAATTGTTAGAAATATCTTGTTCAATTGTTGTCTTATTGTTATATAAAAAAGCAACTGTTGTTTTACAGTGTTATAGAAAACAAAAATGCATTCATTCGAAAAGAACCTACATTAGTACAGTAAAATTCATTGTTAGAAAGAGCTTTCGAATGCTTCTCCAATTGTTGAACTAAACGCGATTGTTATTAGAAGGTTTTATTGACCTCGTTTTGTATGTATGGTTTAAAGCTTGCAACACCCGATTAATCTATTGCCACTTCCGATTAATCTATTGATTATTTGGCACACTTACAAATCATGCATAAGAATAGAAAAAAAATGGGCAGATCCGCGCATTAAAACATCACTCAAATCTTGCATTTTACCCATAGAAATAAAAATGTAATTGTTTAATGATTGAGCTGGACCGTTACACCATCAAAACATTACCGTATATAAAATTTTGTGTAAGGTAAACCACACGTTTTTACTGAATGGTGTATAAATATTTATGTAAAATTAAACTTTAAAAATACATCAAATTGACGTTTCGGTCAACTTCTATGACCATCTTCAGAATATGCTGTTACGTTAAATACACTTAGAAACACAAAAGACCTCCATCTCGAAATATAATTCACATTGTGATGAAAATATGAAATATAATTCACATGTGAATTATATTTCGAGATGGAGGTCTTTTGTTTTTAAGTGTATTTAACTTGACATCATATTCTGAAGATGGTCATAGAAGTTGACCGAAACGTCAATTTGATGTATCTTTAAAGTTAATTTTACATAAATATTTATACACCATTCTGTAAAAGCGTGTGGTTTACCTTACACAAAATGTCATATATGTAATTGTTTAATTTTAATTGCAACAAAAAAAAGCTCCATTGTTGCAACTCTCACACATTTAAACCACATTGTTGCTCGCGACTTCAAGACCGCGCGACTCACACCTTTGTGTTTTGTAAAACGTTTGACTATAGTTTCACTTGTAACGTACCTTTGTTGTAAAGCTTTGTTTTAACTGCCTGCGCTTAAAAATATATATTCATATCCACTAGCGTCAAATTCTCGCCTAACATGGCGACACTTGCCAATATATCGCCAAATTTAACCCCAAACAAATCACCATAAATGAATCCAACTTGACTACAGCTGGCTAATTTGGTAAAATTCTCATTCAAATTCAGTAGGGTAATGCAGGGTAATTTTGTGCTTCACTTTTTAAAACTAAAAATTAAAAAAAAATCTATAGGTCTTTGAAAAGATTTAAATGTACCAGACAAAAGAAACATTTTTCAAGGGCAAATTCATCAAAGAAAGAAGGAATTTTAGTTAGTACAGAGCAAGTTAGAGCTATTTTTCAATTCCTACTATTAGCTTGATTAGCTCACACTCTCTATATATTTATATATCTTGTTCAAATTTTCAATCGTTAATAAAATATTTTCCATTAACCTATCAAGTTCAAATAAATTTATTTAAACTTGTACTGGATGACAATTGATGTTAATACAGTTTTTTCAAATATTAATTCATTAATTAAATTTAATTAATTAATTTTAATTTTATATATCATTTCTGTTCAAAAGTATAGACTCACTCCATATTTATAGTCTCACCTTCGCACGTAAAAAGATAATGGGGCTGTTCACGGACGAAGATCAGGCGGCTCGCGGGCGAAGGAGACTGTAAATGTGGACTGTAAATTCTCGATAGCTCTCAAAGAGACATTCACATTGCTTTTAAATGTTATCTGATTAAAAATTTATTTTGTTGTTTTCTGTTTTTTAATAAAAACAAGTAATATAAAAACTTTTTTTTTAAAGTCAATTCCTACTTATGTCAAATAGAAATTTTTTTCCAGCGATCTACACGCTTCGCCACTGACGGTATTTATTCCTAAATTTATATCCTGCTAAGTATCTTACATAAGAGAAATTTTTGAAATGTATTAAAAATTAAATAAAAAATAAATAGCTAAAATACCAAAAATTAATAGCTCGAAAAGTATTTCTCACAAAATTGTTAGACAAACTGCGTTAGAAAGTTAAAAAAAATTGTATTTTTCTTGATATAAATTTTAAATCTAATGTTTATGCCGTTTTTCAAATATTGAATTTAAAAAATTACCAAACTTCACAATAAAGTGCAATAGCGATGTTACAGTTAACGATAATACAGTTTTTTTCAAATATTAATTAATTAATTAAATTTTATTATTTAATTTTAGTTTTATACTTCATTTCTGTTCAAAAATATAGACTTGTTAGTTTTTACTTTTTTGATTTTGGTTCCAGTTTTTTTTATATAAAGGTACTTCTTTCAGAACTGGTTCAAACCGGTTCCAAAATTAAAAATATCCGCTTATAAAAAAACTGGAACCAAAATCAAAAAAGTAAAAACTAACAACGTTAGAGATCGCCCCCAGCTATGCTATGCAAAAAAATCATTTAAAAATATTAAGAGCCTACACTAGTCACGCGAAGAAACGCTCACGCTAATGTTAAGTCTATGGGAAGGTTATCACGCGATTTCTCGCTCGCATTTTAATATTTGTAAATGATTTTTGTTGCATAGGATAGCTGACGTCGATATCTATCGTTGTTAGTTTTTACTTTTTTGATTTTGGCTCCAGTTTTTTTATATAAGGGTACTTTCATTTTCAGAACCGGTTCCAACCGGTTCCAAAATTTAAAATGTCCGCTTATAAAAAAAAAAAAGTTTAACCAAAATCAAAAAAGTAAAAACTAACAACGTTGAAGATCGACCTCAGCTATCCTATGCAAAAAAAAATCATTTAAAAATATTAAAATGCAAGCGAGAAATCGCGGGATAACCTTCCCATAGACTTAACATTAGCGTGAGCGTTTCTTCGCGTGACTAGTGTAGGCTCTTAAAATGTCAGGGTTCGCATCGTTCCTAAATATTTCTTCCTTTGCTACCACTATTTTAAAACGGAAATCTCCGCAATAGATGCCTTTAACATGGTCAATATAAATATACTAGAAATTTTACTGTGTCATAATAGTGGTACCAAAGGTAGAAAATTTTAGGAACGCTGCGAGCCTTGAAATGTGAGCGAGAAATCGCGCGATAACCTTCCCATAGACTTAAGATTAGCGTGAGCGTTTCTTCGTGTGACTAGTGTAGGCTCTTAACCTGCGAATCCAATAAAACATTCGTTACATGAAATTGCGTTCTTTAGTCGAGTCACTAAATAGTCAATAGAATCTTCGTTAACTGAAACATTCGTTAGCCAAGATATCACTATATTCAGTTACGAAATTAATTAAAGATTGTACGAGATTGTGAAAAAAAGGAGTAGTAGAAAATAACTTCTTCTGGTTATTTTAACGATTTTAAGACGTCAACCTAAATTGTTTAGAAAAATATTGACATAAAAATACAAAAACGAAGTAAATAAATAAAAATTCGTTTTTTTTTTTTTTTTTTTTTTTTTTTTTTTTACAAATTACAATGCTGCTTATTTTTATCATGAGAATTATTTAAGTTGCACTCTTGTTTAATTTCATTTCACGCACATTTTAAAAAGTGAGCTGTTATACAAAATTACAAAATTGATACGTTACGAAAAGTTTTCAGTGATAAAAAATGTCGTCATTTTTTAAATAAAACTTGTAGTTTTTATTCCTTAATCTCAAAATTTTATTACGATTGTATCAAAATGACGTACTTTACACTTGCTACACTATCATGCTATTTCATCCATTATGATATCAGATCTCATGATCCTACGCAAAGATATGAACTACTCGAATTATTAGTAAAATTAATCTATTTTTAGTTAATATAGTGCACAAAACTATTTATTTTTTGTTTAAACACTAGGATTTATTGTTAATTTATGATAATTCATTAAAATTTACCTGAAATCATGTATTATCATGCGAAATTCGAAGCATCTTATATAAGAAAGATTGTATCACTGAGCTAATGGGAATGCATTGTTGAATTAAACAATTGTCTTTACTGTTGAATTTCCCGACGTGAATGAAAATATTTTTAGATTCTGATAAGATTAAATTCTGTGATTGTTGAAAAAACAATAAGGTGTCGTTATTGAAATGCATTGTTGCGACAAGTTTCCTCCAAGGAAAAGGAGATTTAAATCGACAGATAATATGCAGATAATTTAATGCAAACCTTATAAATTTGGGCGTGAAATTTCTCAAATTAAGAAAAAATCAGGGTCCACAAGCAGTTTTGGCCCATGAAATAAGACTAAAACTCGATCTTGTTATACAGACTTAATTATTTCACTTTTTAGTATTAGAAGGTTTATCCTGTACGATTTCAACAGTAGTTTTTACATTTTGTTCGGATTTATATGACTTACATAAGCTCAAAGTTCGTATTATTCGTAGTTTTTGATGAAAATACGCAATTTCTCCTAATTTTACCTCAAATTTATATGAGCGCAATCGTGCAACACTTTCTTCTTTACATTACATATATTATAAAATACATCAAAATGTACAATATATGTAAGAATAAAAGTGTTTCAAAGCTGCGCTCATAGTAAAATATTTTAAAATATATTAAAAAGTGCGGTAAAATTAGTAGAAATTGCGTATTTTTCATCAAAAACTACGAAAAATACAAACTTTGAGCTTGTGTAAGTTATATAAATCCGAACAAAATGGAAAAAATAATGTTGAAATCGTACAGGATAAACCTTCTAATAATAAAAAGTGAAATAATTAAGTCAGTATAACAAAATCGAATTTTAGTCTTATTTCATGGGCCAAAAACACAGCTTATGGATCCTGATCCTTTCCACCGTAAAGTCATGCACACAAAAAAACTAACCAGCACCCATTTATATTAAGGCATAACTGAATATAAAATTTTATCAAATTCCGTGTATTAGTTCTTGAGATACATTTGAGAGTCAACGTGCACAATATCATTTCGATTAAATTCATAGAATGGGCATGGAAAAAAAAAAAAAAAAAAAAAAACCATAGGTCTGACATTTGTTATGGAAGAAAAGACAGAATAAAAAAAACTTCTTCGCCGAAATTTAAAATCATTTAAAAATTGATTACAAAATTCAATGTTTACATGCAGATATAAAGTTGAAAAGAATGTAAAAATATTCATTAAAAAAAAAAGAAAGAAAAGAAAGAAAGAAAAAGAAAAAAAAACTACCGATTTTAAAAGAGATTTTTAATTGCCGGAAAGTGTTGCCTTCTTATAAAATATCAATACATTTGAAAGTGGCGTTTACTCTGATTTCTTTCTCTCTCTCTCTCTCTCTCTTTTTTTTTTTTTTTTTTTTTTTTTTTGTATCCGTTTAATGATAAAACAGTTTTAAATATTTAGACTAATATAGTAAATTTTTTCCTACGCAACTTTTAATTTTTTAGTGATTTTTAATATGGTTTCTATCGTTTTTTCGCATTCCGCGGCGATTTTTAAAGTTTTTTCTATTTTAAATGTGATTTTTAGCATTTTAAAACGGTTTTTTTTATTTTTATTTATATTCGTGAAAGAATTTCGGTTACAATGTTTTAGTCTCTATACTAAATTTTGTCATCTGCTTTTTTTCAATTTTTAATTTTTAAATTTTTTTCTGCGGGTTTTTATTTTACGTTCGCGTTTATCTTTTCACATTAGTAAAAAGAAATCTGCTTTTAATCTTTTAGCCACACTATTATAAACTTTGTCCTCTTTTCAATAAATGTTATTCGGAATTCGTACAGCGATCTCTGAATTTGTCGCGAATTTTTTTCGTAAGATTTTTCGTGCTTCGCGACGATTTTTTGACATTCGTAAACGAAAACCTTCTTTAATCTTTTAGCCCAATATAGTAAACTGTGTCCTGTGCAATTTTTGAATAGTTTCTGGAATTTGATTTGAAACTCATTTCGACTTCCGCGATTTTCAATACAATTTTCAGTGTTTTTCGCGTTTCGTGTTGATTTTTGAGCTCTTGAAAGAATTCTAGTTACTTTTGTATTAGTCTACTGTAGTAAATTTTGTCAAGTAATTTTGTATTTTTAGCATTTTTTTAAATGAGATTTTTAGCCTTTTTTTAATAGTTTCGCGGCGATTTTTCCATATTAGTAAAACGAATTTACGTTTAATCTTTTGGCCACAATATTATAAATTTTCTTCTCTTTTCAATAAAGTTTATGCGGTATTAATATAGCGGTTTTTGAATTTTTCGGGAATTTTTAGGTAAATTTCGAGAGTTTTTTTTTGTGTTCCGCGGCGATTTTTGGCATTCATAAAAGTACCGTAAAGAAAGAATTAATCTATGACCTCGTTTCTTAGATACGTTTTATTTCTCATGCAGTAAATTGAATATATACCGGTTAACCTAAAATGTTACTGACTGATTTTAAAACTCAGAACTTGCAAACAATACGAAAATGTCGTATTATCATCGGGAACACACCTTTGAACATCAGTTTTATAATTATTTCCGATTAGGAAATGAGTTATAAAATTTCTTGTTTACATACAATATTCGTTACTTAAAGGAAAAAAAAAAGAAAAGAAACTACCAAATAGAGATTTTTAATTACCGAAAAGTTTTGCCTTCTTTTAAAATAACAATACCTTTGGAAGTGGCTTTTAAATCGCAACAATTCGGACAAATCTTTTCACCGTAAACGAGATAGTCAAATTTACAGGCATCGTATTTTGCCTTTTCTTTGGAAAATGCGGTAAAACACCAACCCCTTTGTTTTTACGAATAGAGAATTGTTCTAATTTTTTTTCGAATCTGGAACATTGGGACAACCGAGGAAGGTAATAACTACAAGTGGCTCGCGACCACAAGATTCCAGCCGAACGTCCCAGAATATTAAACTTGCACTCAGCTACTGACTGAAAGCCTTGAGCGACCGAGCGAGTTTAGACCTTCTAGGCGTCCGAGTCACAAGAAACCTGGCTCTTTCTTTTCCTCGTCTAAAAAGAAAATTTTTGGTGTAAAAATGCTTAAAATCGGCACCTAACTTTTTTATAAATGTGTCTATTATTGAATCATTTCTTCCTGTTCCAGACATAATGTCTCTATCATTGAAATTGCGGTTTTCGTTTAGTTTTGTTATGGCATTCAGAATGCGTTGGAGAGTGTTTCTGTCAAAGAAAAAGGCTAAAATGATTAGAAGGAAACAAAAAATTCCTATATTTTATTATTTTTAAGAATTATTATTATTATTATTATTATTATTGTTATTATTATTATTATTATTATTCTCAAATTTTTATTGCAGATTGTTAAATTCAAATAAACCTTCTCCCCTCCCAGCCGGTTGCTGAGTTCGATTATGTTTCAGTGGTTTTATTTGTCTTTCCTCAAAATTCTCCCCCCTTTTTCAAGCTAAGTTAAGTACCAAAGTTTCGGCACTAAATTGTCCAGCCCCATTCCAACTATCATGACGAGTATGTGGCGTGCGGCAACAGATCTCAGGATACTAAAACCTAGGAGTGATCAACCCAGTAAAATTCGGACTTTATTGGTCAGCCGTCCTGGGTACTTGTCATTGTGGATCATGAGGCGATCAGGCGAATTTCGCCCCACTCTCCAGGCACTCAAACCCGTCAAACTGGGTCGAACCCCGGTAGGTAGGGGCCTGGTCAGCGGTCTCCGAGTTCGATTATGTTATACGAGAGTGAAAGTTTATTTCAGCAATGTATATTTTATATAATAACTTTTGAGTTATTTGATATTTCTCATATATGGATTTTGTTTTACAAGCACGTAAAGTTTTCTATTATTCGAGCCGGTTTATGTAGATAAAAAAGCTTATTTTTTTACAATTCTAGTTGCCTACAATTTCTATCAAGAACAGCATCTGTTACTCACCTCAATCACAATCTTAATTTAAAATTCTCAAAAGATGTTTCATTATACATGTTGCAAAGTTCCAAAATATTAAAAAATAAACTTAGAAATTATATTCAAGCAAAAAACATTTGTAACTTTATTTCACATTTGGTAAAAATAAGTTCATTAAATGGACATTTTGAAATATTACAATCAGAATTATTTGACAGATTTAGACCGAGAAATAGGGGAAAAAAATATTTACCCCTTTTTTCTATTTCATCGAAACCCCGCTCATCACATATAGATTTTTAATTACTCAACTATCCAGACATTTGAAGCATTCGGCTATCAGCATTTGCGGAATATGCCGGTTAATTCAGCCTTTACAGTATATATAATATATTTTTTTTCTGAGATATATAATTTATTAAGTTTTATTAGAAAACTTGGTTTATACGTGTTAAATGTTAGCGTGTTGTTAGTTTATATGTTAGTATGCATGCGCGTAACAGGGGGGGGGGGGAGGTGCCCTGGGTGCCCGGGCACTCCCTGCCCATGCAGATATACTCAGGATTTTTAAATCAAATTTAAATAATCAAAATTTATATATAAAAAAAATTAAAGCAAAGTTGCAAGAAAAAAATAGATATTATTTTTATTTTTCATTGTATTATCACTCCTGTAAAACACAATCGTTTCTCAAGTATCACGATATAATAACTGATAATTAATATTTTTCACATTACATTTTTGCTCATTCAGCAATCTATATTATTATATAAAGAGGAAACGGTGACTGACTGACTGACTGATTCATCAACGCCCAGCCGAAACTATTAAAGTCAGGGTCACGAAATTTGGACTGTAGATTGCTGTTATGGCCTAGGCAAGCAATAAGAAGGGATTTTTGAAAACTCCCCTCTCCCCCGAAGGGGTTGAAGGTGGATTCGAATGTTTTAGGTATGTTTTAGGTCATTTTGCCATATCTCAGCAGCAGTTATAGGTAGGAGCGTGAAATTCAAGGAAATAAATTTACTAAAAAAATAATTGAACACGCGTTTCAGCGATTTTAGAAATCCCCCCCTCCGATGGGAGTTAAAGGGGGGGGGTCGAAACTTTTCGAAAATTTTAAAGCATGTGGCCTTATCTCAATAGTCGTTTTAGGTAGGAGCGTGAAATTCCAGAAAATAAATTTACTAAAAAATAATTGAACAAGTGTTTTAGCGATTTTAGAAATTCCCCCCAGAAGGGGGTTAAAGGGGGGTGGTCGAATGTCTTAGGTCATTTCGCCATATCTCGTCAGCAGTTATAGGTAGAAGCGCGAAAATCAGGAAAACAAATCTACTAAAAAATGATTCAACACGTATTTGAACGATTTTAGAAATCGCCCCCCCCCCCACGAAGGGGTTTAAGCGGGGTGGTCGAATGTTTTAGGTCATTTCGCCATATATCAGCAGCAGTTGGGCCATTTCATTGTGACGGGTGTGACATCCAGACAAAATTTTAAGAGTTTATATCTATATTTTGGGAAATAAATTAGCTAATAAATCCCTGAAATGTATTTTAATTATGTTTTTCCATGCATGTGCTCTGATAATTGAGCAAATATATAACTTCAATAGCTTTCAATATTTAAAAAACAAAAATTTTAAACTTGTGACGGGTGTGACTCTCTCGGGACAAGAGTTTTTACTTGCATATACATTTGTTAAAATTCCTGCGAATATATAACTGTTTAAATTATTAAAACAATTTTTTTCTAATGAAAGAGATTCAAATTAAACTTAATACGTAATTTTCATAATAAATTTTAATTATTTTAATGTATAAGAATTTTTTTCCTGCTGTGACGGGTGTGACATTGTGCAAAGTGTACAATTTGAAAGTTGTTTACCAAAAAAATACAGTGATCAGTATAGACAGTAAACTCAACAATAGTAAATATACAAAAGAAATTTAATAAAACTAACATATTTATGCAGTTAGTTTAAAATTGGTAGTGCCCCCTACTCGTTATAAGTGATGGGGGGGGGCTACTTTTTTTACAATAGCAGAAAAATTTTAAATTGAGATGTCATCTTCCTCTGGCCAAATTCAGTGTGGCCCACTGGCATGCATGTATTTTAAGCTTATTTTTTCCTTACGGAAGTTGATATTCAAGGCATTAGCATAGTACAAGCTATTACGCTTTTTGCTACTGAACAGGGAAACCAAAAGATAATCACCAATATTTAAATCTGATATTTTCAAAATCTTTCTAGGGAAAATCACAATTAGCAGTGACTGCCACTTCCCTCAGTGTCGATTTGGCAGTCTTTCCCATCAAAAGGATAGTACTATCACTACTTACTTTAAAGTGGTAATAAGACTTGATGCCTTCTATGGACTTGATCCTTCCCATTTTCTGTCAGTATTTGTTTAGTTTCTAGTATTTTCACTGCTGAGACATACACTGCCTTTATTGTACCAATCTCCTGAACACATTAAAAAAAATCCAAAGCAGAATTAACTTAAAAGTAAGTAAGTTGCTACCAACTCACAATTTGCTAAAAAAATTCAAATATATAATTCATGATTTATCTTCTCTATTTTGGCAAATTGGCCTTAATATGTTCAGAAACAAGAATGATTCAACCTTACACTTCATTTAAAAATATTTACATATATTTCAAAACAGTTTAAAATGTTGTCATACTTGTCACAAGAATTTTGCTAACCCGTCACAAGAATTTTGTCACACCCATCACCCTAAAATTTCACACAAAATAAAAATGTAATGAATTTTTAACGTTTTGTAGTTATTCAGACTTGCAATAGTTAGACTTTCCGAAAGTTCCATGTATTTTCATGGAAAAATGCATTTTGTATAATAACTTAAGCATCTTTTTTGTGACGGGTGTGACAGAGAGACAGTGTAAATATATTTGTATTAAAAATCAGCTCTTTTAAATTTTTTGGAAAAATTAAGTGTTTCAAAAGATACACAAAGGTCACAAATAGTAATATATGCACATATATGGAAAAGGCTGCTGTTTTAAATATTGCTTCCGGCAGAATGAAAATATCCTATTTTACAGGCTGAAAGTTTTTCAAATTTTCCCGACTTTGAGCCTAGATAAATTATTTAAAAATTATTTTTAGAGCTTAGTCCTCTGTAATTTCATATGCGTCATATTGTTACCTTTAATTTGATATATTATGTGTAGTAATAAAAGACATTTGAAATTTCAACCCTCATGTCCACTTTTTCATGCAAATACCCAGTTACAGGTAGGAGCGCATATCTCAGCAGCAGTTATAGGAAGGAGCGCGGAAAACAGGAAAACAAATCTACTAAAAATGATAAAACACCTATTTCAGCGATTTTAGAAATTCCCCCCAGAAGGAAGTTGAGTGGTCGAATTTTTTTAGGTCATTTCGCCATATCTCAGCAGCAGTTATAGGTAGGAGCGCGAAAATCAGGAAAACAAATCTACTAAAAAAAATATTAAACATGTATTTCAACGATTTTAGATATCCCCCCTCCCCCCCCCCCCCCCCGAAGCGGTTAAAATGGTATTCGAAAGTTTTAGGTCATTTCTCTATATCTCAGCAACAGTTTTTGATAGGAGCGCGAAATTCAGGAAAACAAATCTACTAAAAAAATTATATTCTCTACCCGTTCAAAGCCGGGACGGGCCGCTAGTATTTTATAAAGTAAAATATTTTAGGATGCGAAATATTTCGTATGCAGACGCCAGACACTACTGGCGTGTCCTTTTGTTAACGTTTGCAAGGCGTCAGTCGCATTAGATGTTCACACTGACAAAAAAAAAAAAAAAAAAAAAAAATTCTCACTGAGAGTATTTGCGGAAAACAGAAGCGTTTCCATTTACATATGGAAGCTATGCTTAGTTATTTTTTTATCTTTTAAGTAAAAGAAAAGAAAAAAAGACGCAACAAAGTGGTAAATTATAAAGCTTAAGGTCTGAGCGGTAAATTATAAGTTTGAGTGGTAAATTATAAAGCTTAAAGCTTAAGGTATATAAAGTTTGAGGGTTTTTGAGAAGAAAAAGTTCTGTTGTTTTGTTCAGTTTTAGATTTTCATTCTCTTGTGCATGTATCATTCCGAAATAGGCCAAATGAGAATTATATTTTATTTATAAATATACTTCACACTTTATCATGTGTATTTAAAAAACATGGGACGGCCTGAAAGAAGAAAACAAACGTTAGGAAAATCGACAAAAAAGTGCAAGACAATTGAGGATGTTTTAAAATAGAAAATAATTGCCCAATATGGCGTCAAATCTTTAGAAGCCACAGTCACCGAAGAAATTAAGAATAGTTACAGGCTCTCTTAAAGCTTTTGTCAAATTCCCTGCTCAACAAATGCAAAATTTTCTGTCACATTTTATGACTTATTTTTAAACGTAAAGGCACTAAATTGGCAGGCCTGTCTATTGAAGCGCCTGTCTATCGAATTACGTTTTCCATTTTTTGATAAATAAAATGCTTATCAAGTTATAATTGACTTTAGTCATGTGACGGCAGGTTTTTCTCCTTTCTTTCGCTGTCACGTTCGGAAATTTGGTTCAAAATACCAACTTTGACAGTATTTTCTGAAAATTGCGTTTACCAATCAATGGAAAACGTCTTTCGATTACAACATTTCTGAATAACAACACCTGCCGCAGTTTCATGCATTTTCGAACAAAACAGAATTAAAAAAATGTGTTAATGCATTTTCCAATAAAAAAATAATTAAAAAATATGTCAGAAAGTGTCCCTTTGAATTTGTTTTGGATTTATGAACAAATAACCTATGAATTCTGGAAAAAAAAAATGAATTTTTTTTTAATTCAATAATTTTTTGTTAAGGTGGTCTGGGATAAATTTGTATATATGCATATGTTATTTATAAGTATGTTTCATTATTATTTTTTAAAAATCTACATATTCAAATTCTTTCCGAATGTAAATTTAAAAAAAAATTAAAATTTCCATTTTAAAAACGAATTTTAGCCGTATTTAAAATTATGTAGGGTAGATGTGCAAGTAATGGACGCCCTTCCCGTAATGGACAACCCCGAATGTTTTTGGATTATAAAAAAATAACCAATTAAAATTTTGCTTTTATTTATTTTTTCATAACTCCCCCTTGTATGTTTTATAATCTGGGTTATTGTTGACACTCTTAATCAAACCAATCAGGAAGCAGAAAATAATGTTTCACAGTTCCACTGTTTTTCTGTGAAAATCTTAATAGACATGCTAAGAGCTCACTTCACTTAATTAATTTATATCTTCCTTATTTTCTTGCAAAAATTGCATGTTTTTCTCTGGATAATAATATAAAACTTTGAATTTTATATATCAATGACCATTTACAAAATTTCATTTATTGTTAAGATTTTAGTACCTGTAAGTTTCTTAAAGGTATATTACGTACCTTTCTGAGATGTAAACAAAGCAATGATTTAATATCCACAAAATTCATATATCCATAAAACCTTTAGTTCCAAGCTGTTCGAATTTTTAAAAGTGTGTTGTATTTGTAAGCTACCTTCAGCATATAAAATTACATGCAACACACCATGTAGATTATCCAGATGGTTCCGCATACTCAAATTTTTATTTTTCCCGGATCTCAGTGTATCTCAAATGTATCTCATAAAATAAGTAATATTCTCTTGCCTAACTGCCGGCGGAGAATGTTACACTCAATGCATTTTTTTAACCAAAGTTCGTGTGAATAAATACTGATGACAAAATACAGATGTCCAAATACAAAAAGTCCTTCCGGCCTGTACCGGGGGGAAAAGGTAGCTTTCCTATATCTTCGTTTTAAAATTTTAGCTAATGTTACACGAAAACAGCAAGTTAAAATGCAAAGAAACGGTTACAAAAGATTCGTTAGTACTGAATTTGAATAAGAAATTCGCCAAATTATTGAGCAATAGCCAAATTGGCTTCATTTATGAAGACTTATTTTGCTCGCCAAATTTGGCAATATTTCGCCAAATGTCGCCAATTTTGGCGAGAATTTGGCGCTAACGGATATGAATATATAGTTTTATACGTATGATTGGGAAAATGATTACAACAATGAAATAAAATAATTTGCAAGTAATCGCGTTAATGCGCTGTTTTGTTTCAAAATGTCAGCCACCCTAGAATTTCAAACTGCTCTATCTCAGCCATTTTTTAAGACAGAGGTAAACCAAAAAATGCTCTGGAATCCTCGTATCAAGGCCTAACACTTAATTAAAAAATAAATTTGAATTTTTAACTTTTTTGTATATTTATTTTAGTTTTAAATTTTTAAATGGCCGCCATCTTGAAACAAAATGGCGGACCAAGCTCGCCAACGAACTCGGTCGAGACATTGGTGAGCTTAATACACGCAATTAGTTTCATCAAAATTGATTTATAAATACGAGCGTTATCGTATGACATAGCTCAGATATATATATGGATATATATATATATATATATATATATATATATATATATATATATAAATCAACATTTGAACGGAGGGTGGTTTTGGGGTCTGGGGGTCATGATCGATGAAAATATATCGAAATTTTCCGGAAAGAAGACACTTTTAGGTAGCTTTCAATACAAAAAAGTATAAAGCTACCTATTGCAGCCGTTCGGAGGAAAGCAGTTCCGGAAAATTTCGATATATTTTCACCGATCATGACCCCCAGACCCCAAAACCACCCTCCTTTCAAATGTTGATTTAGATATATATATATATCTGACCTATATCATACGATAACGCTCGTATTTATAAATCAATTTTGATGAAACTAATTGAGTGTATTAAGCTCACCAATGTCTCGACCGAGTTCGTTGGCCAGCTTGGTCCGCCATTTTGTTTCAAGATGGCGGCCATTTAAAAATTTAAAACTAAAATAAATATACAAAAAAATTAAAAATTAAAATTTATTTTTTAATTACGTTTTAGGCCTTGATACAAGGATTCCAGAGCATTTTTTGGTTTACCTCTATCTTAAAAAATGGCTGAGATAGAGCAGTTTGAAATTCTAGGGTGGCTGACATTTTGAAACAAAATAGCACATTAACGCGATTACTCGCAAATTATTTTCTTTCATTGTTGTAATAATTTTCCCAATCATACGCATAAAACTATATATTCATATCCGTTAGCGCCAAAATTGGCGAGATTGGCGACAAAATTGGCAAAATTGGCGACATTTGGCGAAATATCTTTAAATTGGGCGATCAAAATAAGTCTTCATAAATGAAGCCGATTTGGCTATTGCTCAATAATTTGGCGAATTTCTTATTCAAATTCAGTATTAACGAATCTTTGTAAACGTTTTCTTTGCATTTTAACTTGCCGTTTTCGTGTAACATTAGCTAAAATTTTAAAACGAAGATATAGGAAAGCTACCTTTTCCTCCCGGTACAGGCCGGAAGGACTTTTTGAAGTATTTGCTTAACCAAATATGTCTGCGTCCGATTACATGCTTATAGTTTAAAGGTTGCGAATGTCCGTTTGACAGACAAGTCTGAAATGCAAAAACGCCTGCAGTTTATCTTCTTTGACAAATTATTCCATCACAACTGACTGTCTCATCACGTGCTCGAGCTTTTTTCTCTTTTCTATCTGGAAATATAATACGTCAGTTTATTTTTCAAATAGCAACACAGATTTATAAACAGAAGTTCAATGCCACAACATTGCCTTTTATGCGTAACTCAATCAATTTGAAATGTGCCATTAACACGAGAATATCCGTGCAAACAGCTGTTCTGATATGAAAGAAAAGTAAACATTAGAATAGGATAAAATTTCAATAAATCCCTTGCTAGGTTATTGGAATACATAGACTTATATAATATTTATTTTGTATTGCTACCAAAGTTTTATTTTACAGTTTAATTATGTAAGTAATATATATATATATATATATAAATACTAGGGGGCCTACCCCCTGCGATCTACGCTCGCCAACCCCCGCTCAGACTTCGAGGCCCCTAAAAACCTGACAGCGTGCTTTATTTTAAAAATATTGGTAAATCTGTAAACGGGTTTCCATGCTTTTAACGTGTTGATGGTGCATTTTTTGATTATCATGGCCTCACACACGGCTGTTGCGACAACTGACGACTGTTTTCGGGATTGATGAGTAAAATCAATTACAACTTGAAAACCAGCTTGTATAAAATGGTTAGGTTTAAATTGTGGCTACCTCTCGGACTTTTATAACAACGATCTGTATTCTATTCTTCCTTTGCGTTTAAGGATGAGAAAAATTGCATCTGCTTGTGAATAACATTAAGAACCACGGTATTGAAAAGTACTATGTTATAGACATTTTCAGTAACAGGTTTTAATTTTCTTTTTATTTTAGTGCACGATCATGCATATTTTCATGTTATTTTAAATATGTAAATTATTTATTTTAATTAATATGTATATACGAATTTTCTAATAATTATTTATCATACAAAATTAATTAAATATTTTGTGCATGCATGCCTGCATTTATTCGGCATCAATTGATGAGATATTTAAACAAATTTGCTATCCGAGATAATTTTACACCATGTTATGCCACTTGAATATTGCCCATAAGAAAATCGGGTACTTTTCCAGTATAGGATCCTTTGCTTTTAGGTTTGGCGTAATTCGAGCTTCTAAAAGGGATAGATTCGCTAATATACATAGATTTGTTGCCAAAAGATATGAAAACAAACCCAATGAACTTTTGGTGCTTTTCTATTATAGGGTCTTGACGCTTTTTCAAAAAGCTTGGCGGAATGATGATTGACGATTGAATCCTGACGATAGAAATGTGATTTTTTTTTCAAGTTTTCCTGAAAAACATAATTTAATCACAATCTTGTCTTTATTATCGATTGAAATAAAAGATAAATTCAATTTCAATTTGAAAATGACGAATAAAAAAAAAAATCAATAATCCCTATCGGGATCCTTTTCAATTTTTTCCCCTTTTTTGTCACAAAAAAAACTGACTAATTAGTTGCCATCATTACAGAAATGTCATTAAAATTAGAAAAAAAATTAATATCTCGAAAACTAATTCCAATTTCAAAATTCTATTACCAGTTTTGACATCCGCGGATTTTTATGGACAATTGGTATTAATTTCATCATCAAGCGTTTAATATTTTATTAAAAATAGCCCTGAAACATAATCAGTCGTTTCATAAAATCGTTTCATAAATTCGTTTCATAAAATCGTTTCACAAATTCGTTTCATTAGGATTTTATATATATAGGGTAGATATATGTCAAAAATACGCAATAGGAATTCATCAGTTTATCACATGCACACAAGGTACTATTCAAACAACTAAGGAATCGAACCCGGGCTTCCCGGGTTACAGAGCTTAAGCGAAAAGCAGTTTTCTCTAACCCTACTATATATATTTTTTAGATTGCCCATTAGAACACCAAAAAGCATTTTTTAATTAAAAATATCAATAATGTATTCAAATAAAGTTTTGAAATTCATTAAAAATTGATACTTTCGAATTAGCCTGGAGTTGATAGCCGAAAAAATCGCCAGCAGCGTTTTTGATTTTAATATTTTCAACTGTTTAAACTCATAGTTCGATTACATGTCTGTTAAATTTGTGTTACATTTATATTATATTAATTTTTGTTTATTTATTTATTGATGAAGTGAACGTTCTGGAAGAATTTTCAAACCGGCAACAAATGCTGAACTATTTATATTGTTTTAAGTGGAAACGGATTAATCTTTCATAATCGGGCTGTGCACTAGGGTAGAGCGCTCGTCTATGGAATTTTTTTTCTCTCCAAATCAAAATGGGGAGTTGTGGGAAAGTTGCTCTATCATATCCTCATTCTGAATATAAAATGTCTTTGAAAAATATTAATATTAAATACTGCCCCAAGGTCAATGAATATTGAGAAAAAACGTAAAAGTTGTGCATTTTCCATTTTTCCCCTCTAATATACAAACTATTAATATTAATTTAATTTAAAAGGATGATCATCGAATTATTATTATTATTATTATATATTTATAGTAAAATTATGTAATATTTATATCAAATTAGCTTTTATTACACTAACTCAACGACTATACTTTTTTTTAATATATGAAATTTGGGCAATTGTAATTGTTTTATATTTTTTATTTAACCTATGGAAGAAAATATAATTTAAAATTATTCTTATAGAACTATAGTAATAAGGTAAAAATAATTTACTATTACAATTTACAAGCAATGAAGTTACCATTTTATAGTAGTCCATACATTTTTTTGTTTTCAAAAACTGGCTTTTTTTTCCCCCGAGATTCCAGACAAGTTTTAATGAACCCATCGCGTCTGAAAGGACCACAAACAACAGAAGACGCCTCCGTAACAAGTTTCACACATCTTTCAGTGGCTTGATTGTGACAAAGGAATAGTTTAATCTTAGGTAAGATGTTTTCATCTATTGCCTTTGGATTTAGGATACACTGTGTAAGAATGTTATGATCTAAGAACTTAGTTAATGGTTGTTCTGTCACGGTCACTTCACCCCAATTTATAAAATCGATATAGTCTTTGGCTTCAAAATTGATCTCAGGTAACTTGAACGTACGTAAAGAATTCTTGACTTTCGAGATTTTATTAGTGTGCATAGTCCCAACACTCTTACATAGTCCCTATCCTCAGCCAATATGGCAATCAAAATATTTTCCGGGCGACAAAAATAACCATTTCGTTGAATTACGGGATCTATTAATGTTTGTAATTCCTTTGGTAAATATCGTGATAACATAACTGTTTGATGCAAATGCTTAGCTCCATAAATGAATGAAGGTTTTGTTTTAATTTGAAACCATATAGTTGAATAAACTCTTAGTATAAAATTTGTCAGAATTAACAAATTTTCAGACGGTTCACTTGAAGAAACGCATAACCTAAGATTTCTATTTGCCACTGTAAGCCACCTAGAATGCACAATTTTACCAGGATTTCGTTTATACAATTTTTCGGGACACAGTCCCAAAGAAATTGCTTCACATACCTCAAGCAAATAGAGATGGTCCGTGCTTAAATCCTTTTTATTAGTAATTTCTGGCAAAGTACAGCTTATTCTCTTATAATGTACAAGAGGAAGAAGTTCACAATCTTTTAGAGATTTGCCCAATAGATCCTGTAAAACTTTGAAGCCCATTTGTTATACCGTCAAAATGCTCGAACAAATGGCGCAAGATAAACTCATTGGCATGTATTTGGCAAATAAACCATTGAAGTGGCTTACCTTCTTTTTCTTCTAGAAATTGTATGACACCTCCTTTGTAACACGTGTTAACTGTAGTTCCGTCACAGCCAATTGCAACAAGCTTACTGGTATCAATATTTTTTTAGTTAAATTTTTTTTGAATTTTTTCACTTAAAATTAAAGCCTTTCCAGATGTACGAAAGGTGCTGGATGTAACGAAAGGTGCCCCAAATATTCAGAACCTGGTTCCTTTATTAGGCTTATGTGTTCCTCTAATACGACTTTTCACCGTGTGTCTTCCATGATAAGAGTTTTGTCCTTACGGCCATCAAAATATAAACCTAACTGATCGGTTTCTAAATGTATACGGTCGTATTCATTAAAATGGATCTTTCCTTTTGCCGTGGTCGTCTAATTTTACTTCTGTCCACAACATTTGATAAGTTACTCCCGGATATCAAGCCAATGTCTTGGAGAGTAGCAGAAACAATCGCTGCTCCAGCTCTGTCAGAAATACCATATCTGTCCAAAGTTTTAGCGACCACGGGAAATTCCTTATCCTGAACGTGAACAGCATCATTCTTTGACGATGTACTAGTACATGACTAATTTTTTATGTATAGTTCAGATAGAGAGCATTTTTTATTCATTTGGATTTCACTGGTACTGGCTATGGCTAATGGAATAATTTCAGCTCTTGTTTTATCTTCAAAAACTTTATTTTTCTCTTTCTTGCTATGACAACAAGGTTTTGATAGGTCGTCTTCATATCGATGCCACCAACAGCCATATTTCGGTTGGTACGTTTATAAATATTACATAGTTTTACTATAAGCATATGATAATAATAATTTAGGAAGTATGCATTAAAATTAATTTAATATTAATAATATTTGTGCATTTTAAATTTGTGACAAGAAAATGGGAAAATGCACAATTTTTATGTTTTTTCTCAATATTCAGTGATCTTGGGGCAGTATTTAATATTAATATTTTTCAAGCATATTTTATATTCAGAATGAGGATATGATAGAGCAACTTTCCCACCCCACCCAATTTTGATTTGAAGGGAAAAAAATTTCGCTCCACCCTACTGTGCAAGATAGAGAAATCATTTAAAAGTAATTTATGCTTGAAAATTATTTAAAAAACCATAAACAATCAGTAAACTGAGATAAAGTTTTCAAAGAAATTATATTTGAAAGTACATTTTTTTCCTTATTCGGCGGTGCAAAAAATTGAAATTGTTCGATTACATGTATGTTAAATTTGTATTTTATTTTATTTTATTTATTTATTTATCGTTGAAATTTAAATTTCGTTGAGGAAAATTAGCCGGAGACCAAGGCTGGACTATTTATATTGTTTTAAGTGCAAAAGTATTATTGTTCCTCCGTAATGAAACCTGCACGCGATGGGCATAGATTTTTTAAAAATCATGCTTGAAAACTATTTTAAAAACCACAATAAATGAGTAAATTGCGATACAATTTTCAAACAAATTCTATTTGAAAGTACAATTTTTTTACCTATACTACGCTGTATAAGTTAAAAATGTGCCATGTTTCGAAGTTTAAAAAATTTTACTGTAGTGAAAATTTCAAAACTAAAATTTTATCGTCAGGTATTTCCAATCTGAAGAAATAGGCTTGAAAATTATTTAAAAAAAGCATAATAAATCAGTCAATTAAGATACAATTTCTTCAGTGAAGACTTTATACATCCAACAAACCGAAGGAAAAATAATGTGTATTTTTGATGGGAGTTCTTTGTGGATTTTAGTTAATATTTCAGTAAATAATTAAAATATTAAAATTATGAGTCTCAGGTTCTCCAGGAGAGGGCTTGGACTACCTAAATCAATATTTTCAGGCTTCTAGGTAGGCTACATTTTGCTAACCATCGCAGACAAAGACACACACACACAGAGCGAAAGTTTCTTTTATCAGTATAGATTATTTTAAATACTTTTTTAATTTCTAAGCATTTATTTATAAATCAATAAAATTTTATTTTAATGAAATGTACTGTTGCAGACCTTTAGCAAACCGATGGAAATTTCACTTTTAAAATGGGGGTGGATTTATTCAGCCTCTCCACCTACTGACGAAAATTAAGCTTGTTGATGAACTCAGATAATTTAACTTCAGACTTGCCAAGTCTATGGCTTTTTGAACACCAGTATTATCTTACAGAAAATGTTGTTATTTTAAATCGCAAAATGTTCGGATACATTTTCTGTACTAAAATACTGGTGTCCAAAAAGCTGGAGACTTGGCAACTCTGAAACTTCTTTTATTCAAGTTTTATAATTTTTTTAATTGGCTTTTATATTTTAATAAAAATGTTTAAAATTTATTGTTAATGAATTTGATAATTTTTATAAACATGCTGTATTAATTTTAATGTTTAAATATTAATTATATTATATGTTCATATATTTATTGAAGAATATTATTTGTTGAATTTTTTATGAAGTGCTTAAAGCGGCTATGAAGGCAACAATTTTTCATATAGTTTTGATTTTTATATATAGAGACACACACACACACACACACACACATATATTTCCGAACGAAAATTGATACAATAATGTGATGAATCTGGACCCAATGACAACAGACAGCAGTTTTCCAATGCCAAAATTTGGAAAATATCAAGCCTATCTCTAAAAAAATGAAAGATAGCGACAAAAAAAAAAAAAAAAAAAAAACCATTACCAAATGTGTAGAGTATCCCCGATTAAGAATGACATAATGTCTTACAACAGGGGTGCAAAAATCTAGGCGCCAATGGGCCGATTCCCACCACTAAATTTTTTGTATTCTTCGCCTAATAAGAATACTGATAAAATTTAGACGAAGTATACTAATAAAATTTGACGAAGAATACTAATGAAATTTAGTGGTGTGAATCAGCCCATTGGCGCCTAGATTTTTGCACCCCTGTCTTACAAGTAAAAATAACTTTAATAGAACTTCTGAAACGTAAGTATTTCGGTAACCAAAGAGTCACTAAACATGGACTGGTATGTGGCATTATAAGGCAAATGTACATTAATTAATTAAACTAACATATGTAATCGCGATACAATTTATTTCAATATTTAAACTAAGTTATGTATGCTCAATGTATTCATCATAAACTTCTAGACGCTGTAGCAGTAGTGGACGAGCATTTAACATGCATACTAGATGCTACTCTCGTCCTTGAAGATATCATATACAAAAGAAATATAAAGATTACGCATACTTCAAACTAAATCTCACACCAGTAAAAGTTTCTGAAGGAATATAACAATAAAAGAATAGAAAAGTACATAGATGAAATTTAATCGCAACCTCTTTTTTCATATAACGGCAGCTGTTAGCAACAAGCCGCCGTTTGTATTATCAATTGAGGCAAAAAGAAGACTTAATCAGTTGCTGCTTTTGTCGGCGGTCGACAAAACCATGTATGGAAAGTTAGCAGCATGCTTTAGAAAATTTTAACACCCAGTTATATTAGTTACATTCTGCAATTCACTCCTCACCAAATTCATCTATCCCGATGCCCCATGTATCCCATGTATCAGAGGCCCCAACCTCTCTATTTCAGGAAAAGAGGGGAGGGGCAGAAATTCCGAAAATAACCAATGTATCTGGTTTGAAATAATTAACATTAAAAAAAAAATAAAGTCGATTCATTATAGTGTTTCAAATTTATAAATAAAAAACAACAATTGTAATTATATCTAAAGTTAAAATACAAGAGTCAAGTAAAGGGCATCCACTTTTATCTAGAACGTATCGATTATAAATTCAGTAAAACAGCATATTTGTAATAACCTGTTATTAAAGTTAAATTATATTTCTCTATCTTCTAAATCAATTCATGAAAGGAAAGCTGTGCAGACATTCCTCAACCCAACAATATATCTTTTCCAGCAATATCCAAGGATAAAATTATACTGGATCGCCTGTCCGGTGTCCTGCATACCGCACATTTAATTAACCAATGCAGGCCTTTCATTAAAAAATAGCAAAATAATATTAAAACTGCAGATATTTCTTTAAAAACATTAGATTTTTTTTTTTTTTTTTAAGTGAATATTTTTTAATAAGATGAGCATCAGGAAAGCTTATATCTAACTATCGCGTAATTTGAGAAACCTTAGGTATGGTTGTTATCTTTAACAAAATGTAAATAACGTGTAGACGATTTATACTGAAAACTTAACAGAATTAAAAGTACTAAACTCAAAATTATTTGAAGAAATACTGCGCAGTTTGTGTGTTTAAAAGGCGTTCTGTCTAACTTTCCCTTAAGTACTTACACTCATTTAGTAAAGGAAATTGTTGAAAATTGGAGAATCCGGAATATCATGAACAATAATCACCTAGTTTATATGCCTCGATATTTAAATTCAAAATCTGGATAAATTTGCAGTATTTTTCTTTGATAATAAAGTTATTTCTAAATTTCAGTTCCTAGTTTTGGATGTTCCCTATTTTTCTTTAATGGTAGCTTATGGTTTGATTGTTTCAGCTGTAACTTTATCCTTTTTCCAATTCTACGAGCCAATTTTTTTAAATCATACGTCGGAAATATATTAAAACACCTTTATTATTACTGCATTCAGTTACTGAGTCCTTTTTATTTTTAAACTCCGCCCATTGCTAGTGTGATGTACTTCCATTTTCTATGTAAACATCAATGCAGAAATTTTGCAGTATAAAGATTGCTATGTTCTGTTACCAGTTCCTGTTAAATTTCAGTGTAAAATATGTTAAGTTCAGTCATTAAAAACTATTTCAAACAATAAATACTCATATACGGTAGAATTTGGGATTATTATTATTTTGCGAAAAACTGTATAAAGAGACTTGCTCATGCGGGCACCACACTGAATATTATAATTTAACTCATTTCCAAAACTCATAATATCATAGACAACGCATTTTTAACAAACGCCCGCGAAAATAATTAATCAAATATAATCAAAACACCCTAAATTCCAGTAATGGACACCCTCTGTTCCAGTAATGGGACACTCTCTGTTCCAGTAATGGACACCCCACAAAAAAGTAATAGGTAATTGATTTTATGATTGTATTTAAAACCAGAATTTAATGAAAGCATATTAATGAAATAAAATAGTCATTTTCAAATAAATTTAACAATTGGGATATTAATAATTAATAAAATTATGGGAATAATTCATTGTTTAAATTAATTATTATCATTATCACAAGATCGATATTTTAATTATTTTCTGTAGAAGGTTTAAAATATTAAATTTCGAAGAATTATATTTATCAAATTATTAAGTCATTGAGGGGTTTAGAAGCGTTAGTTTTAAAAAAAAAGATTTTTTTTTTTAAGTGTCTTGGAGTACCAGTGCAGGGAATCATATTTCTTTTTATTCTTAATAATTAAACATCCTATAACGGCTTTATATATTACTTTTAGCAATTTGTATAAAATATATCAAATAAATGATAAAGTGTAGGTTGAACGTTTTTTAAATACTAAATAAAATTATTTCAAAATAAAATATCAGAACTGACATTTGAGACCACTGAGCTGCAGATTTACTACTTTCATTGCTACTATAAATTTAATATTATAGGGATTTTTATGTATGTAGTTCTTTTGTCAGAGATGAATAATGAAACATTTAAGACAGAAAATAATAGATTTTTAAGAACTTGTGTGATTTAAAAAATTATCTTTATTTAAATTGGGAGAGTTTGAACCCCATGAGCCCCCATTTTCCCATGCCCTTAAAGATTATTCTCAACTTCCTGATGGGTATTGATTGCCACATTAAAAATATACAAGGTACAATTTACAAAAAAAAAAAAAAAAAAAAAAAAAAAAAAAAAAAATTACAATCTTAAAAAAATTATTAATTACGTGAAATTAATAAAAACTGCTATTTATATACAGGGTGTCCCTAAACTCATGGTACATACGCTAGGGGATGATAGAACACATCAAGACGAGTAATAGTAAATAGGAAACCAACGGTCCCAAAGTCTTCCGAAGGAGATAGGCGCCATTAAAGTTTAAGGTCCAAAATTTCAAGTAATTATAAAAAACGGAAAAATTGGTCGATTCATTTGCTGTTTTCACTAAAACTATTCTTTATGTCAGTATTTTCTTAAAAATAAATTTTAAAGAAAAAGTTAAAAAAATGTGCACAGAGGGCGCTTTAGACTTTGGGGTAACGAACAACTATTTTTTACCGTTATTTTTTGTATCTGATTAAATGCTTTCAAAAGCTTAGACTTAAACTTAAATTTTGAGCTCAATATCTGAATCGTTGGAAGTGGTTAAGTAGCGCAAACTGAACTGTGTTCAGGAGTTGAAATTTGAACCCCCCACAACACAGTTCAGTTATTCCCGATCTTGGTGTCGTAGACCAGGAAGAAACTACTACCCCCTACACGTAAAATAAACGATAGAGGGATGACAAAATTAAATAAAATAAATAAATAAAAATAAATTTTAAAGATGAAGTTGGAAAATGCCGATAGAGCGCGCTTTAGACTTTGGAGTGATGAACAACTATTTTTTACCGTCGACTCCGACGAGGACCTGGTTGCGAGGATTGCCGTCGTAGCAGGTGATATCCGGGAGATGCCCGGGATATTCACTAATGTTCGAAACTCCCTCCGCCGGCAGCATGAGGCCTGCATCGTTGCTGGTGGGCACTCTTTCGAGCAGTTTTTGTGACATCATGTGTGTACCATTTTCTAGGTGTCAACCTTCATTCATATTGCGCACTACATGCATACATCAAATTGTTTCTTTTTATTTTGCGCGAAGAAATTGCTCATGTCTGTTAAGAATAAATTTTCTGTTTAGTTTTGTCATTACTCTATCGTTTACTTTACGTGTAGGGGGTAGTAGTTTCTGCCTGGATTTATTTTAACACAATTATTCAAATTGGTAAAGAAATCATATGAGTTGTAATTTTCCAACTGCACGAAAAATGTCCGGTTCAGGATTCGAACCTGCGATCTCTTGGCTGAAGCTGCCATGCTCTACTAACTGAGCTATCCTGGCATGAACTGGATGAATTATGCCCTCCAGATTCAACCGGGATAGCTCAGTTGGTAGAGCATTGCAGCTTCAAGAGATCCCAGGTTCGAATCCTAGCACGGACATTTTTGTCCATTTGGAAAATTACAACGCATATTGTTTCCGCCTGGTCTGCTACACCAAGATCGGGAATAACAGAACTGTGTTCAGAAGTGGGAGGGGGGGAGGGAGGTGTTTCAAATTTCAACTCCTGATCGCAGTTCAGTTTGCGCTACTTAATCACTCCCAACGATTCAGATTTTGAGCTCAAAATTTAAGTTTAAGTCTAAGCTTTTGAAAGCATTTAATGAGATGCAAAAAATAACGGTAAAAAATAGTTTTTCGTTACTCCAAAGACTAAAGCGCCCTCTACCGGCATTTTTTAAACTTTATCTTTAAAATTTATTTTTAAGGAAATACTGACATAAAGAATAGTTTTAGCGAAAACCGCAAAGGAATCGACCAATTTTTCCGTTTTTTATAATCATTTGAAATTTTGGACCCTAAACTTTAATGGCACCTATCTCCTTCGGAAGAAGTTTGGGACCCTTAGTTTCCTATTTAATATTGTTTGTCTTGATGTGTTTTATCACTCCCTAGCGTATGTACCATGAGTTTAGGGACACCCTGTATATATATATATATATATATATATATTGTTATTACATTCTGGTAAGTGAAATTTAAAAATTAAATTTGATTACTTAGCTTTTCAGTTAAATAAAAAAAAATTATGCACTATGAACATACTGAAATCGCTTTTTTAGGAATGTCCACGTGGGATGTCCAGTACTGGAAATTGACTAATTAAGCATTCCAGTAATGGACCATGGTCCTAAAACCTGAAAAATAAATGAAATTTTGTAAATTGCCATTAGTATGTAAAATTCAAAGTTTTCTATTATTGTCTAGAAAAAAACATGCAATTTTTTCAAAAAAATAAACAAGATATCAGTTGTTTAAGTGAAGCCCTCTCTTAGCATGTTCATTAAGATTTTCACAGAAAATCAGTGGAACTGTGAAACATTATTTTCTGCTTTCTAATTGGTTTGATTAAGAGTGTCAACAATAACCCAGATTATAAAACAAGCAAGGAGAAATTATGAAAAAATATATAAAAGGCAAAATTTTTATTGGTTATTTTTTTATAAATCAAAAACTTTGAAAGCGATCCATTACTGGCACATCTACCTTATATAAATATAGATATTGATTTTAATTGAAGATGAAAGTTTATGAAATTTTATAAAATGTAGGTGCAATAACAAGATTAAACAAACATTGAATATATTAAACATGAAAAATAAACCACAATTCAAAAAATCAACAGTTTCTAGGTCTTCGGAAGGTGGGAGGAGCAAAATGTGTATAAAAAATATATGGAGCCTATCAGGTTTCGCAAGGCACCGCCAGCTTTCTTGCTCCAACGAACAATAAAAACAAAGAATTGTGACATATTTGCAGACAAATTTATAATATTCAAATATAAAACAAAATGAGAGCTCAACGAATCAAAACCGAAGTATATAAAAGATTTACTGTACTGAAAACAATTAAAATATAAAACAGTTCAAATCTAGAATAGAACTAAATTATATCAAAGATTTACTGTAATAAAAATGAAAATAAAAATACAATCTACTATGCCCACAGCTTGACCTGAAATGACTTTTAAACGAATATTGTACAGTAAAAAGCTAAATTTGTCACTTCATCCATCTTCTGCTGGAACAAAAAAGGTTTAAGTTGTTAAAGCCAGCATTAAAAACTTGAATTATCAATCTATATTATCCAAACTCAACGCATTTTTTCCAGTACGCTCTTGTCACTGATGAACATACAAAAGCACGCCGTCCTTCGCAAGACTTTAGCGTTGATTGTTCATAAATATCAAAACATTCTACAATCTTCCATTACGAAGTTTGGCCCTCTTATTTTGTTGCAATTCCAAAAAACTTGTAAAATTATTTACATAATGAAAAATAAAATCATATAGATAAAAATTAATGTAAATAAAATTTGCTGTAAATTTAAAAATCTGTGTTACGAAAAAATTCGCACTGTTCAAATGCTATATCTATTAAATTGCCCTAAAATAATATTAATAAAAACTTTCTTACTTAAATTAGAAAACCAGTGTGGCAGGGATTGAGAACTGAAATTAAAAAAATCACGTTTGTCAAAAGGATTAATTAATATGTAAAAAAATATCTGTAATGTATAAATCTAAATCCAGAAAATTAACATGTACACGATTGTCAAAAGCCGTATTTAATTTTAAACTATTATGATAAATGTCATTAATTACAAGCTGCAGGTGGTTGTCAAAAATAGGTATGGCATCAATATATCCACAAATTTTAAAACTTTTGTTAAATTTCAAAGCATATTTATATTCATAATAATAAAAAAAAAGATTAACAGTAACCCATACCAATGCCACAGATTTGACAATATGCAGAATCGTTAAATTTAATAAACTTATTTTTATAACAAAAATTACACAAGCTCAAGAAAAATCTCTTTTAATATTTAATTCTTCTTCAATATAAATAAATAAAAAACAATTTTTACATCAACATATAGCAAATCGATTGGAATATTGGAAAAAATCTTTTCAAAATCATATGTGCATAAATTAGTGGGCGTAGTTTTAAATTTATTCAGAACTTCAATACTATTGTCAATACATCAAAAATAACTCTATTTCTAAATTTAAATTTCAAAAATCCTAAATACGCTTTAAAAAAATCCTGAAGTTTAACAAGTTCTGGCAATATCTCTTGAATGTCCAGCACATAAATATGAATTTAATTGGATTTAAAACAAAAAAGGAAAACTATACCTGTTTACTGCAAAACTTTGAATACATATTTTTAAATTTCCAATATAAGCATTACAAAAAAAAAAAAAAAAAAAAAAAAGGATTAATTTTATAATATAAGTTTTAAATAACTATATAATTTTCAAGTTGTAAGGTAAACTTGATAACTTTTTTATCTGTAGCAGTGTGTGTGAATGAAGGACGATTTTATGTGTTGAAAATGGAGTGTTTTTGGAACATTCAAAACTCAGTTTATATTAAATTCTTTCCGTACGACTTTTACAATAATTAGTTCCTCGACAATGATCTACTATTTACTCAAGTTTTCTTTGACAAACAAGCAGGATAAAAATTTGTTTTTAATTGCGCATTTATTAATTGCATAGTTAAGAAAAGTTTTGAGTTATTAAATTATTCAAGTGTTATCACTATATATGCGAGATTAAATTTTACTCCAGAAAAATTGAATAATGCTCTCTTATTTGAATAATAATATCTCAATATTATACGTCCATTCCATATTCCTTCGCGTTACAATATTGGGTAATATTCAATGTTTTTAAATAGCTTCCCTTTTGGTTCTGGTCTGAATGAGCCTTTGTTTTAAAAAGTCTTAGGAAGTAATCGAAACGCTGAATGTCTTTAAAAATATATGCATATGGTGGAGAAAACTGTATACGTATAATGAAATTGTTGCAACTTCAAGATTCTTAAAGTTCAAATTTTCCATACAAAAAATATAAAAAATGAATGTACATCCTCAATTTAGTATGAAATTATGTCTTACGTGTAAAAGTAACTTTGAAAGAAGCTCTGAAAGCATTTTGATACCTTATAACCGGCGTAAATAGTCACTAATCGTGTGCGAAAGTGTGACTTTATAATGCCGATGCACATTAAACAAAGGGTTAAAGTATAAAACTAATATATATTAGCAATATACATTTTTTTTTTTTCAAAAATTAAACCAAGTAAAATATGCTCAATGTGTCCACCATCGTCGGCAGTAGATTTGCATTTACTCCAGTCCTTGAAGATATATTTTTCTAGCATTATATAACAAGAAAATAATATGAATTTTAAGTTCAAACCTACACCAGAACTCTTAAGAGATATTAGATAAATAGAATAAAACATGTGTAAGATACGATAAAATTTCCAACTATACACTTAAACAACTTCCTATCAACTGTATTCTCTACATTACGAAGCTCAATAATTCTATCCTCAAACACTGTTATTTTCCTAAACCCTGGAAAACCTCTATCATTTCTCCTATTCCTAAACCATCCTGCAATCTTAATGATCCAACTAATTTCTGTTCCATCAGTCTTCTCTCCTCTCTAAGTAAAGTCATCGAACGCGTCATTAGATCACAGCTCAATGACTACCTTCACAACAACAACATTCTTATGCCCGAACAATTCGGCTTCAGAGCCAAGCACTCCACCCAACACCAACTTCTTCGATTTGTGGAATTCTTAACTGAAAACTTCAATGAGAAAAAGCCTACTGCTGCCATATTTCTTGATGTCGCCAAGGCCTTTGACAAAGTCTGGCACGCGGGCCTCATTTACAAATTAATTCGGCTTAAGTTTCCGTACTTTCTCTACTACACATAATACTCTGTGGTATTATTCAGGGTTCAGTCATTGGCCCAATTTTATTCATAATATACTTTTATGACATTCCACGCACACTCTTCACATCACTCGCACTCTATGCGGACGACACTGTTCTCTATGGCACTGCACATCACCTATACAATCTTTACAAAAATCTACAACATCACCTCAACATCTTCATGGATTGGTGTGATCAATGGCGCATTAAAATAAAAGAATCTAAAACTACTGCTGTTTACTTCTGTAGAACATTTTCCACTCCTAATAGATTAACCCTCAATAATACTACCATTCCCTGGTCTGACGATGCCAAGTACCGGGGGGTTACCACTGACAAACGCATTACCTTTAAAAAGCATATTCTTAATATCCGCGGTAAAGTCGCCGGGATTTCCAAAATCCTCGCCCCCCTTCTTCGCAACCACTCACTCTCCATACACAACAAACTCTTAATTTATAATGCTTGCATTCTCTCTGTTATCACATATGCATGTCCAATCTGGGGCTTCACTTGCAAAACCAGTATGAACAGCCTCTCTAGTACCCATTACAAACAGCTCCGTTACATCAGGAACGGGTCTAGATACCTCAAAAACTCCACAATCCTCAAGGATGTGAAAACGACTTCACTCAAACATCGCATTAAACACCTTGCGAAAAAATTCTACAATGACATTAATCACATCCCAAATGAACTCATCTATGAGCTACCTGACTACGATGCTTGCAGTCCATCTCAACCGGAAAACACCAAGGTACTCCACTATTCTTGATGAATAGTCCTTCCGAGCTATAATTCTTATTTTCTCTTTAATTAAAAAAAATATATTATTATATGTTTATTTTATTAAATAAAATAAAATTGACTTTTCTCTTAAACCTCTCCTAACTTCTTTACTTTACCCCGTCTGGCATTATTATTATTATTTTTTTTTAACTATGAACTATTTTTACTTTTATACTTTAACTAGTAAATTTTCATTATTTTATTGATATACTTAACACTATCCTATTTTTATGTAGTCAATTAGACTACGGCTAAACATTTCTTATGGCTCTCTCAGGATTTAATATACACCTACTCAAAGCCAGGGTGTGCAGTTGCTTCGCAACTTGGAAGCCCATTGAACCTATCACAAGTTCAAGTTCAAGTTCATCTGTCGTTAGAACGAATACTCAAGTTTACAAACATATCGGCCATTGACATGGTCAATCTACCGTTATACTAGTAAATCTGCGGATCAGGAGCCTCAACTTCAGCTCAAGTCACTGTTTTTTAATCTCACTGTTCATATTATTTGGCATCTTACAATCCGCAATTTAATTTTTTTCTATTGCATACATATTTATAGGCATATACAATTCTTCGGAGGTTTCAGAAATTAGAAACGTTAAATTAAACACGGTTTATGCAATGATATTCTGAAATTCTTATGAACTTCTTATTCATGCAACTTTTTAGATTAAAAAAAAAAAAAACTTGTATTAAAATAAATTCTTCATTTATGTCAATAGAATACAAAAATAATTTATTTTGCTAATAAATTATTGGAACAAAATAGTGCGAGTTACTTTTATTATTATTATCTTTTTTGAAATATAGTTGCTAGGCAACTGATAAATTGAAGAGCAAAGTAAAAAGAAATGCATTTTAAAATTAGTAAAAAACATGAAAATAAAAGTTTTATATTTCCGGAACAGATGCAAAAAAATTTCCAATCATTTAAACAATTAATATCTCAATTCTAATAAATGTATCGACAATTTTACAAAGTTATTGGATATATTTAAAACCTCCATATCGAAAATCAACATCCATAATTTTACGTTGAAATCCATTATTCAAATATCCGATTTCCGTTTCAGTTAAAAATGAAATTTGAAAATCGTCTGCAGTCCCATAAGCATTATGACCTAAAAAGAAATGTTCTATATTTTTCGAACGAATGAACCCAATGTAACTAAAAACTATACAGCTAATTCCGGGTACCTCACCAACATACCTACCAAAAATCAACCTAATCGGATCATTTTTACGGCAGTTATCGCGGAACAGACAGACAAACTGACAAACAGACAAACAGACGGAAACCAAAAACTTTTCGGGTCTCAACAGTAAGCCTTCACTGACGTTTCGGCAACTAGTAAATCTACAGATCAGGAGCCTCAACGTCAGCTATATGAAAGTCAATGTTTTTTAATCTCATTTCTCATAATATTTAACATCTTATAATACGCAAATTAAATTTTTAAAATTATTACATGTATATTTATACGGATATAAAATAATTCGAAGGTTTCAGAAATTAGGAACATTAAATTAAACACGGTTTATACAATAATATTCTGACATTCTTATGAACTTCTTATTTTATTTTTTAGGTAGAAAAATACATTTCTTCACGGGGGCTCTGCCCCCCTGAACCCCCCGTAATCTTATTAAATTTATATTCGTGGTTTCCTATTGTTTGTGTGAATGATTCTAGTACATATTGGATTTCGTTCTACACATTGGTTTTATTATGAAAAGCAAAAATTTCGAAAATAATTTCATGTAATACCTAAATAGCAATATTTACTTACCTTCCAACCACGAAGCACTCGCATCTGATAGATAAGTTGAATAATATCTCGTGTACAAAATCAACTTATGGAAATGTAAACGGAATCTACTATATATTCACTTATCTATTTCAGAAATCTAGTATTATTACAATTTTTGTTTCGGAAAAACAGTTTTGATGGTCATTGTACAATATTTATTTGACCTAAGTACATCCTGATTTAATTCGATGGCAATAACATACTAAAATCTCCCCAAAATAGGCTTATTTGGAAACTTTTAAACCTGAAAACTTTTATTGTGTAATCCTTCATAATCGTGCCCACTGCCAATTCACTAAATAGCAATCTTGATTTGGCGCTATAAAGTATTTTTTGTGATAACTTTTTATGATCTCAGTTACCAATAATTGTGCTATTTCAGGCTGTATGGATTCGTTTTACTACGCTATAATTTCTTTAGATTAACTATCTCGTTGTATGAGATATTACATTATATTTTTAAAATAATACTAATTTTCAACCACGAAAAATCCACATCTCTTCCAGAAAATTAATAATATCTCATATAAAAATGTTTCGGCTATCATTCTATAGTAGTTAAAAGGTAACTTGTACCAAAATAAATTCTCATTTATTTCAATAAAATATAAAATCCCCCAATAATATTTTATTTTGCGAATAAAATATTGTAGCAAAATCGTCTGAGTTACTTGAATTTTATCATTTTGATATTCTTTAAATATGGTTGCTAGGTTACGGTTAAATTGAAAAGGAAAATAAAAATGAATGCATTTTAATATTTGCAAAAAATGATAAAATAAAAGTATTATATTATTAGAACAGATGTATAAAATTGCACCAAAAATTATACACCTAATTTAAAAAATCTGACGAATGTATAAACAAAATTTCAAATTAATTTGAATAATTTAACACCTGACTTGATAAATTTTAGCCTTCATAACTTACCGTTTAAATACATTAATCAAATGCGACATTTTATTTTCAACGACTGAAAAATTTCAAAATCGTCTGAAATCCCATAGGAAAGCATTATGATAAAAAAAGAAATGTTCTATATTTTCCGAACGAATGAACCAAATGTAACTAAAAACTATACAGCTAATTCCGGGTATCTCACCAATATGCCTACCAAAAATCAAACTAATCGGATCATTTTTACGGCAGTTATCGCGGAACAGACAGACAGACAAACAGACAGACAGACAGACAAACAGACAGACAGACAGACAGACAGACAGAAACCAAAAACTTTTCGGGTCTCCACAGTGAGCCTCAACTGACGTTTCGGCAATAACTCATCCCAAAGCCATACACGGTATACTCATGTATATCCATCTTTGACTTATCCACCCACACAAAGGTCTATGCGCACAACGCACAATGTCCTTCTCCGGAAAGACTCTGGCCTATAGGAATGAGCAACTATAAGCGTCCTGCAGTCCATGGCAACGGAGAGATAAGAAAGCAGGGCGTTTTTCCTTGAACTGCCAATATCTTTTACCGGTACTATAGTATTAGGTTGAAAATCATACAGGTTCTTTAAGTTTAGTTGATCAACCACTCCCTGCAGGCGCAGCAATTACGATGAATGTCAAATTTGCATTGAAAGTATAGGAAAAGTTACTAATTTTAATTTATTTAACGGCTCGCTATGACAATGTGGCCAGTGTTTTTTTAGCCCCTGGTGTGATACTGACTATCAGACAGACATTAATAAATATAAGCTTTATAAGCAAACAAATAGTTTTATTCGCAAATTCGTGATTTTTCAAAAACAAAATTTTATTTTATTTCAATTTCTAATTACATTAAGTTTTTTACTTCCAATTATTAATCAGTCGTCTATATACTTTATTTATTATAAGACAACATAAAAATTTTATGCAGTCAATTATATTTTAAATGATATTATTATAAATTTTATAAAAGTATTAAATAATTATAAATTATTAATAGTAATTATCATAAACATTATTATTAATACTGTTATTTATTTATTAAATCATTTATCATTATTAATTTAATTATTATTATTATTATTTTAATAATAATAATTATAAACTGTTCATAATATTTTTTTAATTTATGTTATGTAATTATTATATTTAAAATAAATATAAGTAAATATTTGTACTATTAAACAAATCAGATTCTATCAATATTATTTATTGTTGTTACTAATTATATTTATTCTTTTGTGCATTTAAGACAAACAAATATATTTAATTTCGCATGCTTTGATAATTTTTTTAATTACCTTTCCCTGAGCAGTTCTTTTCCACAGTTTTTGCAATTACGTATTCACTGTTGTGGAAAAAAGGTATGATTTTTAAAAATGTCTAAAATGCTAATATTTCAAATAAACGCATCAAAGGGGAGAAGAGTTAATGAAAAATAAATTTAAACCTCTCCCAAGACACTAAACATTGAAAAAACAAAAACAAAAACAAAAAAAAACCTTTTTTGTATGATGAGTATATGATTCTATGAGCAAATGAGCATATGATTCTGGATATACGAAAACCAAAATAAAGAAAAGCACAAACAGAAAGAATTCAGCATACAACTTTTTCAAAACTTTAAAGAAAAAAGAAACTTATCTTCATTATTTGGGTTTGAGAGCTTTTATAAAGCTGGAAAATCTGCACACAAAATTATGACTAAGCGATTGGTCTTTTCGTTACATTGGTTTTTGAATGTGATGTATTCCATACAAAATATTTTTTCACACAATAAACAACCATTTTTTCCATTTTGAACTTTTTGTAAATAACAATAATTCATAATTCCTTCACGAAAAATGATCAAAATATAAGGATTATCTGTCATGTGAAAAACAGAAAAAAAAAAAAAACATAAATTTTACAGTCATAAATGTCATAATGTTTAAAGAAGCAGTGTTCATCACCTTTTATAAATGTTAATTTCTGGAAGTTTCTGATTAACCATTTCATCACCAAAGTCTGATTACAGAAAGTGTAAAGATGGTTGTGAAAACAGATAGAAGTTACAAAAATTCGAATAACTGTCCAAGATATCGGTTATTGAAACAAGTTGGGAAAATTTTCCAACGCTCCCCATTAGCCGACTTCTGCTGGATCATGTGTATAATGAAAAAGCAGATATTTTGATTCTGATATTTTAGTTGCTTAGATGTATATATGGAAATGGGGCAACCTTGTATTTCAAGTTTAAAAATTTATTATTTAAGATTTGAATGAATGTTCGATATTGTGAAGGAATTATCCAATTATTGAACATATCCTAAAATACTATGAAGATTTCATTCAATTAATGCTTTAATGACTTTTTTAGTTTGGAAACATTTAATTATTTATCAAAAAAGTTTTATTTTTATGTTGAATGTAAGTGTGACACGACTTTGGAAACCTGATGGAAGTATTACTTTTAAATTGGGGGTGGAGTTACTCAGCCGTTTTAGCAAATAATCAGTATGAGGCGAGTCGATCAACTGGAATCATTAAAATTATTGTTCTCAAATTTTATAATCATTTTAATATGCTTTTAAATTATAATAAAATTGTTTAAAATTTATTACCAATAATTTTGATCATTTTTATAAACATCCTTTAGGAATTTATGAATCCTGATAGAATACGTCATCACGTTCTGCTTAAAAGTGTCAGTAATCGAAAGTTAAAAAAAAAAAAAAAAAAAAAAAAAAGAAAAAAATAGGGATTAAAATAAAATCGAAGAGCTTAGAGCCTGCTCAATTTAGTATGAAACGATATCTTTCATGCATAAATAATTTTAATAGAATCTTTGAAATGTAAGTATTTCCTTATCCGATCACCGGCTAAAATACGTCGTCAATCGTGTGCCGAAGAGTGGCATTATAAGACCATTAATTAATAAAACTAACGTATGTAAGCAAGATACAATTTATTTCAATTATCAAACAAGCTTAAGCATGTTCAATGTATCCATCAATGACAGCGGTAAATGAGCACTTACTTGGATAATCGTCACCGAAGGCCTAATGTATTACATTAAAGAACTATAAAAATAATGTATACTTTATGTTAAAACTCATACCAGAAATTTTATTTAGAATTACTTATAAGCAAAAAACAGCAAGTCTTCTCTGAGACTGTTTTTCTCAACATTTATATTTAAATAAACCCGCATGTGACATCTTTCAGCAGCCGATTGATTTTCCAAATATAGGACTGATAGAGATAAAAAGTAAGCAGTTGTTTTTGTTAGATGTGGTGACTTTCTTTTTCTTTCACATGTGGGACAATTCAGCAATCAGGTAACAAATTTTCCATACCGGATTCTGGAGGTTATATTTGACATTCACCATCTGCACAAATTTTATCTCCGAAACTATGATTAGCTATGAGATATGTTTTTGCGCCTCATCCCCAACCTTTCTAATTCAGGAAAAGAAGAGAGGGGGTAGAAATTCTGAAAATAATTTCAATATCTCGTTTCACATAAGAAACATAAAAGAATCGACTCGTTATACTGTTTTAAAATTATATAGGAAAAAGCATCAATTTTAATGTGATCTGCGGATATTTTTATGCATAAAAAGGAATTAAAACTAGTCGTTGGGGGCCACCGTAATACTTACCCATCATGGATATGCATAATGTAAAATATTAAAATAAAAAATGTGTAAACTACTTACAAAATGCATTGCAATTCAAACTAGTCGTTGGGGGCCACCGTAATACTTACCCATCATGGATATGCATAATGTAAAATATTAAAATAAAAATGTGTAAACTATTATAAAATGCCTTGCAATTCAAATAAAATCGTGGCTTGATGACGTCATAAACTTTAAAGGCTCGATTACTGAATTGTTTGAAAGAGGTTTTTCCTTATAACTCCAAAAATAATAATCCTATTAACTAGCGGTTTATTGCATCTGATTAAGCGTCAAATTTCCAATTAAAATATATCTTTAAAGTGAAATTTGGATGAAATACAGGGTCATGAAAAATCGAAGAGTGTGGTAAATAGGATTCCAAATATCTCGGCAACTCATTATCCGATCGACTTCATGCTTTATGTAAAATTTATGTTTTTTTATTGTCTTTTATATTCATTTCTTAAAATAAACAATTTCGAAAATTTTTATATACCTTTTATCAGAACGAATATTTCGAGAGTCCGAAAAAAATAGTTCCGGTTAATCGAGGTTATTGAAATGAAATAGGCTTCTTCCCATTATTACATACTAAGTACATACCAAATTGCAAGTCTCTATCTCAATTTTTTCGGGAGATAGAGCGTTTACAGACACACAGACACACACACAGACACACACACAGACGGACGGCAAAAAAAAATTTCTAAAAATATGTTTTTCGGAATCTCCAGTGTCTGAAACGTGTAAATCCGTCAAAAAAAAATTTCGATTTTCAAAACGATTACAAGACTTACCCTATACTACGTATGATGGGTAAGTAATTACCCTATACTACGTATGATGGGTAAGTAATAAGATGGTATATGACAATGAAGTTAAAAGTTTACTGCACTTTTATTTAAAATACATCGATTATAAATTAAGTTTAAGAGCAAATTTTTAATATCTTGCTATTGAAGTTAAATTTCAACTCTATCTTCTAAATTATTTCTATTTTCAAAATTGATCTTCACACGCACAAGAACAACAACAGCAAAAAAATAAATAAAAAAGAAACAGATTATAGTAATTAAATTTAATTTCTCCATATTTCGTCCATTTGTCCATATATATATATATATATATATATATGGACAAATATATTGTTATGAATTTTGTATATATCTGTAAATATTCCATTTGTTTAAATTTATTTTATTTTATTATTGTGAAAATTGCAGTATTATTAATGTATTTCCTATTGAGCATCATGTAACTCAATGCTAAAGGCCTCAGGTGGTTTGCAAGGAAAACAACCTTACAGCATCTGTTTTTATAATGGAGTTCTACTGGAAAATCGCCAAGGAATGGGTTTATCGCCAAGTTGGCGATGGTTTTGACGACTTATTTTTATCGCCAAATGTCGCCAAGTTGGCGACAGATTTGGCAACTTTTTGTGTAACCCCCCCTTGTACCTTTACATAGGGATCCTTTCTCGTTTGGGGTACTCTATCGAGAGTTAAAGCACTTTCTGGTAACTTCTAGCATCCGAACGCTCTGGAAAATTCTACAGTTATCTCTAAAGCCTATATAAGGGACCTCCACCAGTTGAGTTCAGTTAGTTCTCTGTCAAATGCGATTGAATACGCACGAGAGGCTTTGCATTGAGAGCTGTGTTGTATATGAGCGATTTAGTATTGAACAATACGCTATATTGTTCTGTGTGAAATTTTGCTGTGCTGTTATTAGATTTGAAGATTACTGAATATTTGTGTCTTTGAAAAGATATTGGTGTATTTAACGAACTGTTTGGAGTAAATAAAACCTGTTGATTGTTCTTATATATTGGCATCAATCCTTTCGAACCCCGAGCTCACAACATTTGGTGTTAGGAGTGGGGTTGAATGCCGATTACCAGAGCAATGGAGGCGCAACTGACTAAATTATTGGAGAAATTAGGAGAGATGGATGAGAAAATGACTGCCAACCTTGGCGAGTTGAAAGATGAAATGAAGAAGGAAATGACTGGGAACCAGGCTGAAATAAAGAAGGATATGTCAGCGATGGATGAGAAAATGACTGCAAATCTTGGCGAGATGGATGAGAAATTGACTGCCAACCTTGGCGACTTAAAAGATGAAATGAAGAAGGATATGTCAACCAACCTTGGTCAGTTGAAAGACTTAATAGAGGATAAAATAACATTTTTAAATGACAGAATTGACTCCGTGGAAAACAAATTTGAAGGAAGATTTCAAGAAATAGAAGAAAATGTTCAAATGACAGCCAAAACCGTAGAAGAAAGAATAGAAGAAAAAGTTCAAAAGATCGCCAAGACCGTTGAAGAAAGCATAGAGAATGTAAAAAAAGATTTGGAAAAAGTCAAGAAACAGAAGATAACTGCCGGAAACTATTCCGAAGAAATCAAGTATCCAGATATGCTTCCTCGGGCCTTTATTAAGCTCTCGACCTATGACAGAAAATCCTCATGGCCAGTTTTTAAGACACAATTTGGGATCGTAGCGGACGCCAATGGATGAGATTCCCAGACAAAGGCTTGCCAGTTAGCTGCTTCTCTACGAGCTGATGCTGCCGACGTCCTACAGACTTTGCCTGCAAATGAACCGCTGGATTTTGAAACGCTCGTCAGTGCCTTAGAATTGCGCTTTGGCGAGGAATGCATGAAGAAATATAGCAGACTCCAGCTCAAATCTCGACAGCAGAAATCCACTGAATCCCTGCAAGAGCTTGCTACGGATGTCGAGAGACTTTCACATTTTGCTTATACTGGCTGTCCGACTGAAATTAGAGAAAGTTTAGCTCTGCAACATTTTATTGATGGTGTGCGTGACTCTGAGATCCAGAAACAACTCCGGATTGCAGATATCAGTGACTTAAAAGGGGCTTTAGTTTATGCCTTGAAATTCGAAGCCGCCCAGCAAGCTACAAGGAAAGATCGGTACTTTGTACGAGTAGCCAACATGCCTGAGACGTCGGATAGAGCTGTGGAGCGTTTACAGCAGCAGGTGAAGGATATAATGAGACAGATGGACTCCTTAATGGCCAACAATCCTTACAGAAAGATCAAGTGCTGGAAATGCGGTGGAGAAGGCCATATCCAAATCGACTGCCCAAGATGACCCAGCACCGAAGGTAATACCTCACCCGCTAACGAAAGAGCAGGAAAACTGATTAATGGCCACCTAGCGGGGAGGAGGTTTCCAGATCTTAAGAAGCCTCATTTTCAAGTATGTGAAATTTCTGCAAGAAGTTGCGGCGAGAACGGAGTTTTCCTAGTCGGAAGTGTGAATGATTTGCCCAGTAATATGATCATCGATACAGGAGCTAATGTGACCATCATTCGGAAAGATCTAGCTCAGCGGCTGAAAGAAAAACTCTCCTGGACCCCGCCACGTGTTATCCTTCAAACTGTGACAGGAGATAAGATCGATATACATGGAAGAATGACACTGAAAATAAAGTTTGGGAACGCCGCTTACCACCATACAGTCTATGTGGCCGATATTTCAGACCCTTTCATACTCGGACTGGACTTTTTAAAAGAGCATGGATTTACACTGGATTTTAAGAATAATGAGTTACGCTCTGCTCAAGAAGATGTCACTATTTTCAAACTTGGAAATGAGTCCGGGTCCATTCCGGGGATCACAGCCAAGGCAGATGTTACCATCCCTCCTCGAACCGAAATGATGATACCTGGAGTAACTGGAAACGAAAGAATTTTCCAGTATGGCTTGACTGGATATCCTGAGAAGAGCCCAAAGGGAGTGCTAAAAGCATCAGCGCTGGTAGATCTGTCGAGAGATGGGATACCCGTGAGAATTGCAAACGTAAGTGAAAAGTCTAGAATTATCCAGAAGGGTGAAGTGCTTGCAACCTGTGCTCCAGTCACCTGTGTATGCAAAGACCCGAGCTTGACGTTGTCGGAGCCGTCTACAAGTTTAACACCTGAAATTGGACGACATGAAAATTTATCTCCTAAACAGAGACATGCCGCAGAAAGACTGTTCCAGGAATTTAAGGATGTGTTTTCACAAAACGAGAATGATATAGGTCGCACTTCTCTGACACGCCATAGAATTGATACTGCCGACCATCCACCGATTAAACAGCATCCAAGGCGCTTGCCGTTTGCAAAACAAGAAGAGGTTTCTAAGCTCTTACGAGAGATGCAGGATAGTGACATCATCGAACCGTCATCAAGTCCGTGGGCCTCTCCCATCGTGTTGGTTCGAAAGAAAGATGGCTCCACAAGATTTTGTGTGGATTATCGTAAACTTAACGATATCACGAAGAAGGACAGCTATCCTCTACCAAGAATAGACGACACGCTAGATACTCTGTCAGGACATAAATGGTTTTCCGCACTGGATTTGAAGAGTGGATATTGGCAAGTAGAGATCCATCCTGATGACAAAGAGAAGACCGCATTTACTACGGGACAAAGATTTTGGCAATTTAAAGTTATGCCGTACGGGCTCTGCAATGCCCCAGCAACGTTCGAGTGCCTCATGGAGACAGTGTTAAAAGGCCTGACTTTTGAAGCTTGTCTCATCTACCTAGATGATGTCATCATTGGTGGCTGCACGTTTGAAGAACATCTAGAGAATATTCGAAAAGTGTTAACGAAGCTAAGAGCGGCAAATTTAAAGCTGAACCCTTTGAAATGCAAGTTCTTCCAACGAGAAGTAAACTATTTAGGGCACATCATCTCAGCTGAAGGTGTTCGAACAGATCCTGAAAAAGTGTCCGCAGTAAAGAACTGGAAGCGTCCGGAAAATGTCCATCAGTTGCGAAGCTTTCTGGGACTATGCACTTATTACAGAAAGTTTGTCCAGGGGTTCTCCAACATCGCAAGACCATTGCATAGGCTCACTGAAAGCAAGCAGAAGTTTCTATGGACACAAGAATGCGACAATTCCTTCCAGCGGCTGAAAGAAGCTCTCACATCCTCTTCAGTCCTTACCTATCCACACCCCGACAAACAATTCATTGTGGACACGGATGCCAGCCATGAAAGTGTCGGCGCTGTACTTTCCCAAGAAATAGATGGCCAAGAACGAGTCGTAGCATACTGGAGCAAATGTTTATCGAAACCAGAGCGGAATTATTGCGTCACTCGTAAGGAGTTATTAGCTATAGTGAAAGCCATAGAACACTTCCATCACTATCTCTATGGCAGGAAATTTCTCCTTCGTACTGATCACGCATCCCTAACATGGCTGATGAATTTTAAGAACCCAGAGGGCCAAGTAGCCAGATGGATACAACGACTGCAGGAATACGAATTTGACATCAGGCATCGTAAAGGCTCATCGCATGGAAATGCTGATGCCTTATCAAGAAGACCGTGTCCTGAAAGTTGTCGCTATTTTTCCAGAGCGGTGAGCAAGTATAATCCTGAATATGCCATACGCCAGACGAAGACTTCACTATCAACGCCACCAGATCCCTGGAGTGATGAGAAGATTCGAGAAGATCAAATGGCAGATTCTGACATCAAACCAATCTTGAAGTTATTAGAATCTTCTAGCAGAAAGCCCAGTTGGAAAGACATCTCGACTTACAGTCCTACGACGAAGCAATATTGGGCTCTTTGGAACTCCCTCCACGTCAGGAATGGTGTCCTGTTCCGAAAATTCGAATCGGAAGATGGGAAGACATCTCGGAGGCAGTTGGTACTTCCTCGATCCTGAATCCCAGAGGTCCTCAAGGAATTACATGGCAGTCCTACTGGTGGCCATTTTGGAGTCATGAAAATATTACACAGAGTCCGAGAGCGCTTCTTCTGGGGAAAAGCGACGTCGAACAATGGTGCAAATCTTGCGATGCATGTGCAGCTCGGAAAGGACCAAAGAAACGTAGCCGAGGAAGACTACATCTCTACAATGTAGGAGCACCTTTCGAACGCATCGCCCTTGACATCCTACGTCCTCTGCCAAGAAGTGCTTATGGCAACAAATACCTCCTTGTTGTCATGGACTATTTCACGAAATGGCCTGAAGTCTATGCCATCCCTGATCAAGAAGCTTCTACGGTTGCGGATGCCTTGGTACACCAGTGGATATCAAGGTATGGAGTCCCCCTTCAAATGCATTCTGACCAGGGGAGAAATTTCATCTCTGCTGTGATTGAGGGTCTCTGTCAACTTCTCGGAATGGACAAAACTAGGACGACGCCTTTACATCCACAGTCGGATGGCATGGTTGAGAGGTTTAATCGTACCATCCTCAACGACCTCTCACTGCTAGTTTCAAGAAACCAACAAGACTGGGACCAAAAACTTCCCTTGTTTCTTCTCGCCTATCGCAGCGCCATCCATGAAACGACCGGCTATTCCCCGTCTCAGATGCTTTTCGGTCGTGATCTTCGTCTACCTTGTGATCTGCTTTTTGGTCGCCCTCCAGATGCGCCTTTATCGCCAGAGGGATAATGCAGAATCTCCAGGCACGATTTGAAGACGTCCACAACTTGGCTCGAGAGCGGATCAACATACAGACGGAGAAGATTTAGACCAGGTACGACACGAAAGCCATGGGACATCAATTCAAATAAGGTCACAAGGTTTGGTTTTATAATCCGACTCGACGTAAAGGACTTTCTCCCAAACTGCTATCGCACTGGGACGGTCCTTATACAGTCCTAAACAGACTGAACGATGTCGTAATTCGGATCCGAAATACACCAAGTTCGAAGCCTAGAGTCTTTCATTACGACAGGCTGGCTCCATACTATGGCCATAGTACTTAGTTCATTGATTGTAAATAGTGTAATGTAAATAATGTAAATTAGTATGACCATGGTCTTGTATATAAATTAATGTAATTATTTATTTTGCTTAGCATTATCATTATGATTGTTATTATTATTTAAATACTTGTATGTAATGGTGTCTATGCTTTATAATTCAGCATTATGAATGTGTTTAATTGTAATTTTTCATGTATACTTTAAGTGTATTGAATGGTATAGCCTTTGTTGGTAACAGGTTTGCTTCCGATCAAAGGTTGTACTGCCCGGGACGTGCAGTCCTTGAGAGGGGGGCAATGTTATGAATTTTGTATATATCTGTAAATATTCCATTTGTTTAAATTTATTTTATTTTATTATTGTGAAAATTGCAGTATTATTAATGTATTTCCTATTGAGCATCATGTAACTCAATGCTAAAGGCCTCAGGTGGTTTGCAAGGAAAACAACCTTACAGTATCTGTTTTTATAATGGAGTTCTACTGGAAAATCGCCAAGGAATGGGTTTATCGCCAAGTTGGCGATGGTTTTGACGACTTATTTTTATCGCCAAATGTCGCCAAGTTGGCGACAGATTTGGCGACTTTTTGTGCAACCCCCCCCCTTATACCTTTACATTGGGATCTTTTCTCGTTTGGGGTACTCTATCGAGAGTTAAAGCACTTTCCGGTAACTTCTAGCATCCGAAAGCTCTGGAAAATTCTACAGTTATCTCTAAAGCCTATATAAGGGACCTCCACCAGTTGAGTTCAGTGAGTTCTCTGTCAAATGCGATTGAATACGCACGAGAGGCTTTGCATTGAGAGCTGTGTTGTATATGAGCGATTTAGTATTGAACAATACGCTATATTGTTCTGTGTGAAATTTTGCTGTGCTGTTATTAGATTTGAAGATTACTGAATATTTGTGTATTTGAAAAGATATTGGTGTATTTATCGAACTGTTTGGAGTAAATAAAACCTGTTGTTTGTTCTTATATATTGGCAACAATCCTTTCGAACCCTGAGCTCACAACAGTATATATATATATATATATATATATATATATATATTCAGACTATATATTTAACGTTAATAAATTTTCCAATTATACGCCAAAAATGCATTAAACATTACTCAGATACAATTGACGCCAAATAATGTGATCACTTCGTACATACGATTTTTTGACATTCAACTGGCAACAAGGAGGGATTCAGAAAAATACATAATGATGGCATCTAATATTACTAATAACAGAAAATAATCATTACCCTTTAAAAAATGATGACTTTCATATTTAACAAAAAGACAAGAAGTATTTATTGAAAGAATTCAGTATGCTTTGTTTGTTTACAATTCTCCCTTAAAAGATCACTTATGATGCTCGATTTTTTTTTTTTTTTTTTCAAAATTCTTTGAGCGATGTTGTGTATTTTGTTTCAAAATCTACAACGAGTTCCGTATTTGTAGGTAGATGTTTTCTGAATAAGTCTGCTCTGGACGTCTTCCTGATCATAATCTTTATTTTGTATGTCTTCGGAAGCTCCTTGGAAAATATGAGTTTTTGTAGGAACTGTAGATCTGTAGGAACATTGTAGGTAATTGCAATCCAGACTTGTAACCTTGTTACCTTATTTCTTTTCGGTTTTTCTAAAGTTATCACTTCATTTATGTATTTAATTTATTTTTCAATTTCACAATTCCCCAGAATCCCGCACTAATAAAGGAATTTTTATTTGTAATCTATGCTTTGAATGGACTTTATAGCCGAATTTTTTTTTTTTCTATTGGGCACTTTTCAAGAACTAGTCTGCTGAGAAAACAGTAACATTAAACAAAGAACAGATCACATAAATTGTTCAGAATAATCAGATATTTTAAACAAAATAAGTAGGGGAACTTCTTCTTTAAAAGAAAATACGGCTGTGCATTAATAAGTTTTATGATTTTGCTTTTTTTTTTTTTAAGATTTACAACGTTTATTATTTCTTTAATTTTAGTAAAAGGCCAGCTGTTCTTTCGTTTATTGAAAAAGTGTTGTTACTAATTATTACTAAAAATTATTGGACACTTCGATTACGGAAGATTCCTCAATTAAAATGTATATTTGGTCTAATTTTTCGTGTTAATGTTTTCGTTACTGTTTACTTTTCGCGAATTATTTAAATTTAGTCAAATAAGACTACAAATTCTTGTTTTCTTTTATCCTATTTCTTATTTTTATTTTTCACAATTTAATGCTAACAAGACAGGAAAAAAAATATTTTCACAATAAACAAATAATTTAGAATCCCAAGTCTCTTTAATATAATTATTAACAAGTAATATAAAAATATTTTTTTTTAAAAATCAATTCCTACTTAGGTCAACAAAGAAAAATTTTATTTTAGTTACTTTTTATTAACTAATTACAATTAATATAAATATGTATATACATATGACAGAATCACAATATTAAGTGGCAAAATAGAAATTAAATGTAATTAATGAATTAATATTTGAAAAAGCTGTATTAACATCAAGTTTCATCCACTACAAGTTAAAAAAATGTATTTGAACTTGAGTGGATGAATAAAAAGTATTTTATTAACGATTGAAAAATTGAAAATATAAAACTAAAATTAATTAATTTAATTTAATTAATTAATGAAATTTAATTAAAAACATAAGTTGGAAATTGTACGTCAAACTTGACAAATGAGGTGCGTTCGTACTATAGCTAGTTATATAAATATTCAGATCTTGATGATTTTTAATTCTGGGAAATGAATTATATCGTCGCCAGATTAATTTCTGTCATAAAATAAGGATATCGGTCGCTTGACGATTAAACCTCGGAAGCTCCTATAACGAGAAAGCACTAATTTTTATATAAATATAAAACTAAAAGTAATTAATTTAATTTAAATTATTAATTAATATTTGAAAAAACTGTATTAACATCCAGTGTCATCAACTACAAGTTTTAAAAAATATATTTGAACTTGAGTGGATGAATAGGAAATATTTTATTAACGATTGAAAATTTGAACAAGATATATAAATATATAGAGAGTGTGAGCTAATAGTAATTGAATGAAAAAATTGAGTTTTATTAAGATCGAGATGAAAAGGTGTTTGTGAATTTAAAAATCATTCCATACCTAAAATCTATAAAAATTCTTAAAGAAGAATCTTTTCTTTATGTAATTAAACCAAAAATTACGATTTAGAATTTCTAGATAAAAAAAAAGTTGGAAGTCACATTGGTTTGGTTTGCACTTTCATGTTGGCATAGCCCTATGTAGGAAAATATGTTAATACTGTTTTCAAATTCAAATTGATTAATTTCTGACGCATTCCTGTTTTTTTTTTCTTTTGGTCAACATATAAAATTGGTATGTGTTTTTATTCAGAAACTATAAAAATTGAATAGCGTTTTCTAGTTTTTGATAAAGGCAAAGGAATTTTCAGAAAGTTCGCAAATATGGAATCAATAATCCAGATGCAACAAGCCGAGAACAGCACGGTAATCACGAGCGAGGAATCGTTAACAATTTAAAATATAACACTTTTATCGAAAAATGAAATATGTCATTCGATTCAAAATTTGTACAATAGTCATACCACCCAAGTTTAGTGCTTTTACGTATAAAATGAGTCCGCTATGTGTCTGAAAATTTCGTTTCGTTTGTCGAGGAAAATATTTTTCTGAAAACCGTCTTAAAATGTATTATTCTGGATATAAATTTTAATCAATTAATATCAATAACCGAACATACGTATCACGATAATGGATTTGAAAATTATTCCCTTTCTCACTCATTGCTATAAATGTGCACTAAACTTTTCCGTCATTCAACCGTTATTAGAGATTAGCCAATTATAAACACGAAGGGTATAAGCCATGGGGTTATAAAAACTGTTAAGTGACTACAATTTGTTGCAAATTTTTTACAGTGTGTTATGAAACAATTTCTGTATTGAAAAATAATAGATGAAAGCTGAATAATAAAAAGTTAAATTATGTTTGTATAGCTTAAAAAAATTAAAGTAATGAAAGTTTTTGTATCAGAGTTAAGCAAAACAAGATTCTGTTATTGATATTTTCTTTGTTGCTTATAAGAAACAATGTATGTCCTTATTTGCATATAAATTCATTATTTCAATTCATTATAAGCTACCTTTAATTTTTTTTATATTCATTTATTTCATAAAATTCCTGCAACATTCAGAGTTGTTTGTTTTATATCCAAAAGTATTAATAGATTTAATCTGACATTACAAAACTTGTTCAAAAAGAAAGAAAGAAAGACATATGCTAGCTGAAGTTTTATTTTTAAAAAGCAAGATATTTCGGGACAATTGACAAACAGCGTGGAATTTTCAAATTAAATGAATTTTATTCCTTTGAAAAAGCAGGCTTTCAACTCTGTACTTTTCAAGTACTTTTTAATAATATTCTAATTGAAATACTTTAAAATATTTTGAACAATATTTCTTTTCCTTTTCTTTCTTTCTTTCTTTTTTTAATCAGTGAGGAATTGCAAATTAACAAAGAATTATTTTGAAGTTTGTGTCTTTTTTCTTTTACAATAATTACGCCCCCTTTAACAATGTTGTTTTTAAACTTATGTGGAATTGGATACACTCATTGCATTGGTTAACATCCAAATTTTCGCTGTAAAAGTAATGGCTGATTCTTATAGATTCCATGTTACTAAATCAAAATACGGCAATAGAATGACTGTCCCAGGTACAAATTTTTAGGTAGGAGGGTTTGTTTCTAAAATTAAGCTTTTTTTTTTATGTCTTAAAACAACATGAGGGACAATTATTGATACATTTAAATGCATCTAGTATTATGCAAATAAGATATAAATAAATGTAAAGGAAGCATTGACGAAGTTACAGCGTCAAAAGCAATGAAATAATAATAGAGGATACTGCTGGACATGAAATGGGGAGGATACAAAAAGGACAATGCACAAGACAGGTGTCAACAAAATAGATTTTCGTAATATTTTATCGAATTGTTACTAAATATAGAAAAGATACCCTACCCATGCTTCCCATTTTATCTAGCCTTGTAAATTAATATAACAATACTTCATTATTTGTTGCTAGCTGACATGCCCGGCGTTGCCCGGACCCGTGCTAATAACCTTAAAAATGCCTAAAATCAATGTTGAATGATTTTATATTTTTATATGAAAATCTATCCAAACGAACTGCAGGGCAGTCGTTATAGTTATTGCCGATTTAATGTCGATTTAATTTCTGACGTTTTGATATATTAAACTTCCAATTCTGACCAAAAGTTCCTGAGGAAACCTAAATAATATAAAGCGCTTCCCCACCTTTCCTCTTTTAAACTCAAAATAATATACAGTATTGGCCAATTTATTAGTCCCATTTGAAATTTTTTTCCAAAACATTGTTTCTAAAATGATTATATTAAAATTAAATAAAAATCATGCACTCGTGGCATCACAATTCACGTTTTTATTTTAACAGAATAGTAAGGCTGCTATAATTTGTGACTCGTGCTATAGCCAGTATACGTCAGGACACATTATCTTTTTATGCGTGAAGATTTCGCTATGGTACTCCATTGTGAAATTTGGTAATTTTTGAAATTCAATATTTGAAAAACGGCATAATCATTAGATTTAAAATTTATATAAAGAAAAATACAATTTTTTACCTTTCTAACGAAGTTTGTCTAACAATTTTCTGACAAATACTTTTCGAGCTATTAATTTTTTCAGTAACTTCAAATGTTTCATTGTCTGAGATCAATCAGTGGCAACGATTATCGAAAATCCCAGTCGTCAGCAACGTATAGCTTTTTATTAAAGAGGATTATTATAAAACGGTTTATCGTGCGTTCTGGTGCAATTTGGATGTCATACTTAGATTTAGGAATGAGCATAGATTCAACATATTTCTAATATATTTTTCCTTACAGGGAGTCAATTTTTTATTTTTTATTTTATTTATTTATTTATTTATTTTGTCGAATGGTGTTCAAGTTCCGAGGCAAACATTTTTAGTTTTTATCATGAATGTAAATATAGAGTAAATATAGAATAAATTTTTAGATATATCGATAACTTATTTAATTTTTAATTAGGTTTTTATAATGAGTATAGCAAAATATATCCAAATTGTTTATAGTTAAATATAGAAAACATTACTGGTGATAATGTAGCATGTTTGGATATTTCTTTTTGTAATTTAAATAGCAATATTTATTCAGATGTATACGACAAAATAAATAGTTTAGATTTTTTTAAATTATTAGAAGTATACCCATCTGGCTTTTTAATTTGCATAAAAATATTTACATAATTATATGACAAAAAATAATAGATTTAATAGTGTCTGCAATAATGACTTTAATTTTTAAATACTGATTTATTAATTTTTGGCTTATTTATTTAACAATAATAACCTATCTATATAAGCTTAAAAATAATATTTAAAACTATTTATAGAAGCAGTGGATGCGGTATGAATCCGCAACATAACCTCTTACCTTTTAATACGCGTTTATATTTTATTAAAAATGTTTAAAGTTTACTGTTAATGATTTTGATAATTTGTGTATACAGACTGTACGAATTTTGAATAATTTTATGTTGATATATTTATCGAAGAATATTATCTGGTGCATTTTTGTAAGGTGCTTGAAACTTCTAAAAATGCAACAATTTTATCCATACAAATACGTTTACAAAATGCAGACAGATATTCTTTTATCATAAAAAAAAATATTTGCGAACGGAAGACGGTAACGGTATAGTAAAGTTATTAAGCTGGATCTAATGCACCGACAGGAAAGCCCCCGTTGTTGTGAAATTTGGAAATTACCGAATGTATCTTGAAAACTAGGAGGGCCGACGAAAGAATCAATTACAAAAGTGTGGAGCTCCCTGGATTTAGTATGAATGATGTCTTCCGTGTAAAATGAACTTTAATAGGAGCTCTGAAAGTATTTTGGTATCCAATCCCAGGAGTAAACAGTCACCAACCGTATGCGAAAGTGTGGCATTATGTGGCAGATGCACACTAAGTAAAGGGTTCGGATATAAAACTAACATATGTTAGCAATATACATTTTTTTTTAAATAATTAAACCAAGTTAAATATGTCCAATGTGTCCATCACTAGCAGTAGTAGACGTACAGTTGCATGCACACTCAAGCCGTTGGATATATACTGTTATTCCACAAAATACATTAAAAAAATGTGCATTTTAAATTAAAACTCACATCAGATTTTTTATGCTAAAACGAATTAATGAAATAAAACAAATAATTTATAGTACAGCAGAGCTCCAATTAACCGAATCAATTGGGACCGGACCCCATTCGGATAATCAAAAAATCGGATAATTGGATTTTTTCAGAAAAAGGGTCTATTTTAATTAATTACTGTATGTATGTTGAAAATGGGAGAAAAAAACTATTTTTAAAGAACAAGATCTTTTAATTAATTAAATGAAAATGCAACACTGTTAAGCGTACTTACAAGTGCTGTACAGATGTACGTATCGTAGTGTAAATGAAAGTCATATTGCTTGCTGAACATCTCGATCAAAGTAAGCTGTTTGACAGTCTTCATCCGTTTTCGGGCAGCCAAGTCGCGCATTCGCTTGACAGTGGTCACACTGACAGTTGCATGTGGTCACACTCAGGCTGACGTTCCATCCACTTCAACGCAGTTTGAAGGCCGGCTAATGCTTCACTAGCTGCTGGTCCCGTGTCTGCTTCAACTTCGACATTAAGGTCATCTTCTTCCTCGACACTTTCTTCTCTCACACTTTCAATTAGTTTATCGTCATTCAGAATTTGAAACCGAAGGTTCTGAAACCCAGGTGGGCCAGGCCGGCCACCTGGCGACGGACGTCAGCCAATAATCGAACTGCACTATGAGACGGTGACTCATCATCCCAATAATGTTCGCGCTGCGCCTACACTAGATTCGTGTAGAGAAGGACAATATAGCGCGTGTAGACAGAATCATTATTTTGCGTATCGCAGTACGTTTTCGACTTGTTTTATTTTTTCTGAAATTCTGAAAAGGATTCGGATAATCAGCTATTCGAATAGTCGGAGTTCGTATAATTGGAGTTCTACTGTATTAGTTTCCTGCATGATTGTAAGATTTAAAAAAAAATCGGTAGCTGCTTTGTTCAAGCAACCGACGGACGACCCCACAAAGAATCACACTGCGAACAAGCAGCCATACTACTAGACGCTGGCGATACTAATGGCAGGACCTACTTCAAAATTTGAAACTTGGAATATTTCCCGCCCCTTTCTCAAATGCTTAGGGAAGTCATCGTTTGTGATTTGATAAAGCGACTTATTGATAAGTAATTATTTACCTTTGCGATAACCGCATTTTATGATAGTTAGTGTATTGTTATAGTGCCTAGAAGTCTACTTCTAGGCACTGTAGTATTGTGTTTCGGTTTAAGATTGCTTTACGGATAAAATATTTTTCAATTTGTTATAGTGTGGATCCTTTGCTGTATTTGTTAGTTAATCGTTCCTTATATTACTGCTTGATGGTTTATCTTTTGAAAATATAAAATGATTGTGAATTTTACCTGTCTAGAATGTCGAAAAAAACTATTCCACAAATAGTAACCTATTAAACTACCCTTCTATATTATAAATTATATTCAACGTATCTTATATGGGGATGTTTATTCACTGAAATGTAAAGGTACGTAGATTGAACCTAGATAAAGAGATTTCGTATAGGAATATGGGTGCGGAAATCCAGCGTTGAGGTAGTAGAGGGCGTTGTTGAGTTCGCCGAATGAAAGCGTTTCGCTACCTTGAATCGTCATTCCCCGCACGGATGTCGAGCAACATGCATTGTTACACCAAAGCGGAGCTTGCGACATGTGTTTCATATATGGGGATGTGCAAGGAAATTGAGCAGCTGCTCAAAAGATGTACATGGAGTTCACACATTCCCGAGTAGGAATCTGCCGGATCGCCAAACAGTTGAGCGTCTTCATGGGGTGTTGTGCACAAAGGGCCGTTTTATGCTTTCAGGCGTGTTACTGGCAGAGAAAGATATTGCAGAATTCCTGGAGTGGAAGAAGCAGTAATTTGCACAGTAGAAGATAGTCCTTCAACAAGCTCAAGAGCTTTAGGACGTGCATTTGGTGTGAAGCATTTCCTTGCGCAAACCCATACATAAAATGCATGTCAGTAAGCTCCGTATTGATGTAACGATGCATATTACTCGAAATCCGTGCGGGGAATGACGATTCAAGCCTGCGAAGCGATTTCATCCGACAAACTCAACAGCGCCGTCTACTGCCTCAACGCTACATTCCCGCACCCATATTCCTATACGAAATCTTCTTATCTAGGTCCCTTCTACCTTCCTTTACATTTTTGACATATAGTTTTGAATCACCCTGTATTTTAAATGAAAAGCTGAAAAAGAAAAAAAAATTGTTACTGCGAAACATTACTTACTTAACTATAAAATTTCAGCTAAGGGACACTTAAATAGCAAAGACTAAAGTAAGTAAAAAAATAAAAAATAAACGCTAATATATATATATATATATGTATATATATATATATACAATAGGGAATGGGGAATTTTGAAGACGTTTCATGATAATATTAGAGAAGTGTTCTATATAATCCTTTTATATTTTCTTCGAACTACAAAAAATTAATAATATTATTTTTTTATCAGTCTTTCGAGGGAACATCCTTTGCCTACCCCCGATGAGCCATCCCTGCATTTTAAAAAGTCTGCAAAAAACTACCCAGTCATTCAAAGTCTTCATATATAATGGTTACTTGACCCTATTATGCAGCGTTCTCAATGGCCAGAATACAGATAAAACCGTAGAAGTAACTGGTTTTTGATTGTATGATTGCAGTTTGCTGCATTTTTTTACAAAGTTTATTGAGAAAAATATATAATTTTGAAAAAATAATAGATGACAGTTTAAAAATGAAACATAACTATTGTTTATATAGTTTACTTTAATATTGTTTATATAGTTTATTTTAATATTGTTAAAATAATGAAAGTCTTTATAGCAAAGTTCACCAAAACATATATCTAGATATTGATAACTTTACTTATAAGGAACAATGCATATCCCGATTTTTCTATAAATTCAAATTTAAAAATCATTATAAACTACCTATAATGATATTATGTCTAAATTTCATAAAATTCCTACACTATCCAGAGTCATTTGTTATATATCAAAAAGTATCAATAGATATTTTAATATGACATTACAAAGCTTGTTAAAAATACACAGACAGACACACACACACACACACACACACACACAAAAAAAAAAAATAAATAAATAAATAAAAGAAAGAAAGAAAAGAAAGAAAAGAAAATGCGTATAGCTTTCTGAAGTTTTAATTAAGAAAAAAAAAAAAGTAATTTCAGGTCAATTGACAACAGCATGAATATTTAAAATGAAAATTTTATTTCTCAGAAAATGCAAGTTTTCGACTTCGAGAACTCTTTTAATGATATTCTAATTGGTCTGCATCATAACGTTTTGAAAAATATTTGTGATTTTTTTTTTCTTTTTTTTTTTTCTTTTTTTTTTTTTTATGATGAAATGCAAATTAACAGGGAATTTATTTTAAGTTTGTGAATATTTACTTTTAAAATAACTGCGTCCCCTTTGACAATGTTGCTTTTAAACAATTATGTAGAATTTGAATGTGCATTAATAATTCAAATTCCGCGGCAAACCTTTTTTGTTTTCTATTAACTAGCTGACTTGTCTGACGTTTCCTGGTCCCACGAAAATAACATTAAATATAACGCTCTTTTGTTGTTTTTCATTACTGGTCGTTTAATAGTTTTTTTTTGTTTTTTGTTTTTTTTTTTTGTCAGATGTCTCTTTACATGTAAAAATAACTTCATTCGAAGCTGTCAAATGTGAGAATTTCGTTATAAGATAACCGGCAGAAATACGTAACCAGTCGTGTGCCAACCTGCGTCATTAGCCATTAAATAATAAAACTAATATATGTAAGATACATTTTATTTCAATTTGCTCATGCTCAATGTAGCCATCATTGGAAGCAGTTGACGAGCATTTTCTTGGATACTCATGTCGTCATGTCATTAAATACAGTATATTAAATATATGTATTACACTAGTTGATTACAAAATTAATGTACTATTTAAACTAAAACTCACACCATAATCTTTATATAGCATAATATCCAAAAAAAAGGTAGTACGTTTGATCTGATGTCATGAGAAAACATAATATTTCAGTTTAAATCCACCGGTAGCTGATGTACTCAAGCAGCCGGTGAACTTCTGAATTAGAAAATAAACATAACTAGCAGTTCGATGTATTGATTGACTGTCTCTTTACACCGAGTGGGAGTTAGCAGGCTGTTTGCTTCTCATTCTGGACCGAACTTACACTACTTTGACCCTGCAGGTCTGCAATTCACCCACAGCTCAAAAAATTCATCTCTGAAACCATCATTGGCACTCAGATACGGTTACCGCGGCAACCCAACTACTCTGTTTCGAAAAGGAGAGGAGTGGCTAGAAATTAAAAAGATAATTTCCGTATCTGGATTCAAATAAGAAACATACAAAAATAGATTCGTTGTACTACTTACTACAAATTATTTATAAAAAACATTAATTTTACCGTTATCTGCGAAAATTAAATCAAAATAACTAAGTATATGAAAAATAAGTAAAGGACACCTACTTTTATCTAAAACACATCGATCATAAATTCAGTGAAAGAAAATATTTTCAAAATGTTGGTATTGAAATAGAATTTTATTTTTCAAGCGTTCTAAATTACATCTATATTCAAAATTGATCTTTGCATCCACATGAACAATAACAGAAAACAATAAATAAAACAAAAAGAGACAACTGAATTAACACAACTGAATTAAATTTTCGCATATTTCGGAATTTGGTTATTTAGAATAAAGAATGGGGTGTACCGAGCATCAAGAAAGCTATGTTCGTAATTTAAGTATGTTCGTAAAAATTAAAAACAGAGGAGCTTGCTGCACGTTATGTATAATGCAGCACTTTAAATTTGGCTGCGCAACATTTTATTTTTTATTTATTTATTTTTTTTTTTTTTCAGACTATATATTTAATGTTAATATATTTTCAATTTATCGGCCAAAAATACATAAACTTTACTCAGATACAGTTGATGCCGATTAATGTGATAACTTCAGAAGTAGGTTTTTTAGGGTTTCGTTCATCTGCTAAAACCCTATTTATCTCACTCTTCTGTTTGTCTGTCACCGAGTTCGATCTCGGAAACTGTATAAGTTAGAAACTATAAATTTTGCATACTTATAGCCGAATACCACCGATCAATTATAAAATTTTGAAAAATTCTTATAATACTTTAATTAAATAAATTAATTTAATGACATCCGACCATTTCTGCGATTTAGATTATAGAATTACTTTCAGTCTCTTTCACGTAGGCTAGGTGCTTCAGTGGTAGCGCGTTTGCCTTCTAACCCGCAGTTTTTGGGTTCTACTCTCGACGACGAAAGTTGAAATTTCCTTGGCGTACATTTCTAATGCATTTAGTTAAAAGAACTTTCCCTTTTTTGCTGTTTTAAGGGATTCCTTTTTTCCCCCTTTTTTAAGCTAAAATTAAATAATGTAACTAAATAAGCTTTCCAGATATACAAACATGTGTTGTTATAATTGTTTGAAAAGTGGTTCCTGAATATTTTTAATTCTATGAAAAAAATAGTTTCCTCTTTTAAACATTTTAATATTAAATTTAATGATGGTGTCATCTATCTTCTTGTTGATAAAGTGCATTGATAAATGTTAAAGATTTAATAATTATAAATTGATTAGTTGTATTAATTAACGGATAAAATGTTTTGAAAGGAATATTAAACGACACTCTTTATGCGATCTTCGATCACACTTAATCATTTGATTTTCTACTGGCAACAAAGAGCGATTTAGGAAAATTCCCAATGAGGATATCTAGTACTACTAATAAAAGATAATAATGATTATCCTTAATAAAATGATAATAATTTAAAAATATATAAAAACTATTTATTTAAAAAATTCAGTAGGTTTTGTTTGTTTATAATTTTCCTTTGAAAGATTATTAATAAATTATTCATAATGTTATTGCTCGTTAAAATTATTCTATCAATGTTGCACATCTTGTTTTAAAATGTTCAACCACTTTTTCATTTGCCCTGTGTATTCCCCCCCCCTCCCCCAATGAAACTGCTCTGGATGTCTTCCTGATTATAATCTTTAATTAATTCGTGTTTCTTCGGAAACTTCTTGGAAAATCTGAGTTTCTGCGATCTTCATAGCTGCAGAAACAGCGTTTGCGGTCGCCTTCGAGGAAGTCTTGCAGCCTTGTTTTGTTATTTCTTTCCGGCGTTTCTAAAATTATCAGCACGTTTTTTTTTTGTTTTTTGTTTTTTTAACTAATTTTTCAGAATCCAGCACTAACAAAGTAATTAGAATTGTAGCCTTTGCTTTGAATGGGCATTATAAAAAATTTTAATTAATTGAACGCTTTTCGAGATCTGGTCCGCTGAAAAAGAGATAACATTAAACGAAGAACTGTTCTCACACAGCGTTTGAGTGTCATTCACAAAATATTCGGATTATGCATACATATATTAAGGAATATATATATATATATATATATATATATAACTCTTTTAAAAGAAAGTAGTTGTGTATTAATAAGTTTTATGATCGAAAACATTCCTTTTGAGAAGTTTATAATTTCTTTAACTTTGTAAAATATTAACTGTTATTTTCGTTTCTTGATACAGCATTGTTACTAAAAATTATTGGACACTTAGATTATGGAAGATTCCTCAGTTAAAAATAATCATTCAATTTGATGTATATTTCGTGTACTTTGGCGTTAAATTAAATTTGCGTACAAGCCAGTATTGCTGTTCGTCCGTATACATATTTATTTGTTATTAATGTTGTTGTTCTGGCGTACTTTTTGCGAAATATGTAAAATAAGTTAAATAAAATTACAAATTCAATTTTTATTACATTTATTACTTTTTTATTTTCATTTATTTATTATATATATATATATATATTCATAATTGAATGATTACAAGAGAGAAAAAAGTACTTTACACAATAAACAAATAATTTAGAATATTTATGAATGTTAGAAAAATTGAGAATATAAAATGAATTATTTTCAGACATGTAATTATGATTTTAAAGTTACGTTGTTGCTATATCGTTTTTCGGATTCTTCTGAAAATGTTCTTTAAAAAATTACATTAGGGATGTCTCCATTATTATTATTATTATCTAGATTCTGAAAAAATTATTTTATAATCTATTTTTCTAGTTAAAGAGTTAAAGTTTACATCAGTTTAAAAATATCATATAGTACAAGTTAGTAAACTTTAAAGAAATATTTTAATTTAGAATGTCACAAACAAGTAAGTATTTTTAATGTATATTTGATGTAATATATTTTTTAATAAATAGCATTACATTTTGTTAAATCTGTTTAGTAGTATAAAATTAAGGTTTGTTTACATCGCAATAAAAGGTGTTTGGAAATTAAAAATTTATTTTCTCCATTGGAAAAATGTCTGCGAATGGAATGTAAATATTCAATTATTTTAAAACACTCTATTATCAAAATAATTCGAGTGCTAATCATTCAATTATCACAATCACTGGATTATACCGTACTATTGTATGGTATTCATTCATTGGCTTCTGAAAACATTCACAAGTTTCGATTTTTAAAAAACGTGGAAAGGGGGAGGGGGACACTTAAACAGCACAAACTTTCTAAATTTTCTTCTGCATTATTGTATTCATTGTTTAACAAACCAACTTTTCTTGTTTGCTATGCTTATAAGGTTAAATAGCAGATTTGATTAAAACAGAGGCTCTGCTCTCAACGGTGGTAGACGAGAGGTGCTTAGTTCATCCCCTGTCACGCTCGTCGACCTAACCGTTTGGAATTTTCCTTGATTTTCTTCTGGCCTTGTGCAAATACGGGTTCTAAACTTGATTATTTCATGCTATATAGTAACATGCACACTGCTATGAGGGTAAATCTTTATATTTAAGCTCGACAGTATCTTTTGAGATACATAACAACACAGATACAGCTTTCTAATACTGGCAATTTCCTATTTCTATGTAGAATAAAAACTGCCAGGTTATAAGAGCCAGTTCTCTTTCTTTATATAAATACTAGGCGGTCCAACCCGAGATACCAGGGTAAAATATTCCAGATGTGCTGCTTGGTGTACAGAATATAGGTGAAAAGAATTATAATTGAAAATTTTAATAAGTTTGTTTACATTTAGTATATTTCTTTAGACTGTACGCCAATTACACAAAAATAATTTTTGTAAGTTTAGCATTATCCGCATGTCAGCAGAAAATCGCTAAAGATTTCACTATTTAATATTCTGATTATTATGGTGTTTAACCTCGGCACACGATCGGTGACGTATTTTATCTGGAGATTGGGTATCGAAATACTTACATTTCAGAGCTTCCATCAAGCTTATTTTATATGTAAGACATCTTTTAATACAACGAGGTTACTCTACAAAAATTTTGTAATTGTTTTTTTTTATCTCTCTCTCTCCCCCTTTCTTTTATGGTTTACAAGATAGGATTGATATTTTCTCAAATTTCGCCACAACGGAACTTGCTGTCTGTTGCATTGTGTCAGGTATAATTATATTTTTATACCGTTATCACTCTCCGAACATATAATGGATCAAAACTAATTGAAAATTGTGGCATTCATAGGCGCTTCAAGCACAAAAGAATAAAAATGCAAAATATAGTATTGGTTAATAAATATACGAAAATAAAATTTATTAAATTTCCTAAAGCATGTTTATACAAATGATCAAAATCATTAATAGTAAACTTTAAATATTTTTAAAACATGTAATAATTATAAACCTTGAGAACAGAAATTTTAACTATCCCAGTTGATAGACAAACCTCATTCTCGTCAGTTGAGGGAAAGGCTGAAAGGGTTACCAGTCCGCCACCAGTCTATTTGTATTAGATGTCTATGGTTTAACCACGAAGTTCAATAACATATCTGTTAAATTTGCGTTTTACTGATTTACTTATATATTTATCTGTGAAGTTCTAATTTCGTTTCACAGTTTAGTTATAGAAATTTACACGGATAGAAATAAATTCTGAATTATTCACATTGTCTTAAGTGCAAGCTAGTTAATCTTCCGTATTCGGATTACAGGTGATTTTTCAGATATATTTCTTAAAAATCATGCTTAACAATTATTTTAAATATTATAAAAAAACAATAAATTGGGATAGAGCTTTCAAACAAAATGCACTTGGAAATAAATACAGTTTTAGAATATTTTTTTCGACAGTCTAAAAATTGAACGATATTTAGTAGTAAAAAAAAAAAAAAAAAAAAAAAAAAAAAAATACGATAAAAGCAAATTTGATTGTTTTGATCTTTATCATCGTCAATATGACGTCAGCATTACTAACGATCTTTTTTATTTGCTTTATAATATAAATATGACTTGCCCAAAGATTTAAGCTCTTGAATAACAAAATGCAGTTTGTTAAAACGGGAGAACTAAATATGAAAAGATATTAAATAGAATAAAATTATAATAAATGTTTCAAAAAGTACTTCACATTATTTATTTATTTATTTTCCATACAGAGTTTATTTGCATTCAAATAAAATATAAAGCATGTTTTTACTCAAGTCATAAAACCATGAAACGATTCATGCAATGATTCAGTATTTTCCTTCGATTTCCTTCTATCATTCTACATCTCTTTTATTTTATGGTGCAGTAAAAATATTAGAAAAAAAAAAAAGACATTATTATTATAAAAGTGTACAAGGGATTTTCATACATTGGAAAATAAATAATACAAATATCATTTAATTTTTTCTTTCTTTGGGTAAAATTTTTCGATATGGGATTACGAATACATCCGCTTCGTCAGTGATGAATTTTAAACACTATTGTTTGGTTAGTATTTCAAGACTTATTACATCTTTTACTTTTTCTCCGTCTGATCAGAAGATGGCAAAACCAATCAAATGAACTTTCATATATATATATACAAAGGGTTGCTGATAAGTTCCTGGTGTTGACTAGAAAGAAGATAGCTAGAGTTAAGAAATTAAACGTTTATTTAACATATTCTCCCATGAGACTGATGCACTTGTTACGTTGATCTTACAGCTTTTCTAATCCTCTCAAATAAAAGTGCTTTGATTGGTTCCAAAATCGGCTCTCAGCAGCCTTTTTGACATCTTCAATGTCCTCAAAATGACGAACCATTACGTTTTCTTCAAATTTAGAAACAAATGATTGTCTGAGGGGGCAAGGTCTGTTGAGTAGAGTGGATGATGTACCATTTGCAAACCCAGGTTCTTCAATTTGGCAGTCACAATGTTGGACATGTGTTCAGGTGCATTGTCATGCAACAGAAAGATCTCTTTCGTCAACTTCCCTCGTCATTTATCCTTGATTCCCTCTTTCAACTGGTCCAACAGGTTACCATAATATTGCTCGCTTATACTATGCCTCTTAGGTAGGTAGTCCACCAACAGAATACCATCTTTGTCCCAGAAAATAGATGCAATGACCTTTCTGGCTGATTTGTGTGTGCAAAACTTCTTCGGCCGTAGAGATCCACTGTGGCGCCATTCTGTTGACTGTTCCTTGGTTTCCGGATCATATATATAAAGCCAAGTTTCGTCCTCCGTCTCTAGCCTAGCCAAAAATTCCTGTTCAGTTTCAAAAAGGGCCAATAACGGCTTTGTATGTTTCAACTCGTTCCTTCCGCTGATCATAGTTCAAACCAAGACTCTCTTATCATAGATCAGGCTTGACAATCCGGAGAAAGTCTATGGGAGAAAATGTCCGCGGTAATTGCCAACTTATTAATTGACTTTCTCCGGAAAGTATCGCCGCCTGGTGGATACTACCGCACAGTTGCCATGTTTCGGGCTTTTTGAACACCAGTATATTTTTAGAGAAAATGTTGTTCTTTTAAATCCCAGAATTCTCCGATCAAACAAAACAAAATTGTCTCTACTAAAAAACTGGTATCCAAAAATATAATAGAAAAATCTATAGAAAAATCTAGCTGGTCTGCTACCGCATAGCTGCCAACTCTTACGCTTTTTTCTTACCACTAAAATTTAATAGAATTTTTTTCGTCATATAATCACACGATCTTGTCAATTTAATAAGATAAAATTTACTATAAAATTTTAGTGGTAGGAAAACTACTAGTTCATAAGCAAATGCATAGAACAAATGGAGCTGTGAAAAAATTTCGTGTGATTTCGTGTCGTAAATACTATTACTGACGATTGATGGCGCTAGTAGCAGGACAAGTATAGCGGTCAAAGGGAACTTGCTGATGGAGAGGTCTGATACTATGATAAGGAGGTCTTGGTTCAAACATTTGGGCACCCACTTCGCTGACAAATTGCGCATATTTAGAATCGTGCTAATAATATACTCTATACGCTGTTTTTCAAAGCGTAATTTTGGCATTAATTTACTATTTAATGTTTCAAATTATGTGTTTTTGCTTTTATTTTGATTCTCGTGATTTAAATTTGCGTGGCTTTCGGAATACTCCGCACAAAGCAGGTGAGTTTCAATCTTAATTTCCAAATTCGAAAAAGTGGATTTATTGTTAAAACAAAAAACGGGCGGTTCAGGGAGGCAGAGACACGCTGACAACAAATAAACACATTTTTATCCCCCCCCCCCTCTTCTAGGTAAGTGAAATTTTTTTATGTTTGAAGCTACATTTTTACTACGCAAAAATATAATCTAACTTCCGAAAATATTTTTTTAATTATTATTATTATTATTTTTTTAATATTTATATGTTTTGAAGCTATATCGTGGCTGTTCTTGCTTTAAGATAAATGATTACCGGGGGGTTCAGAGGGGCAGAGCGCCCTTCCCCCCCCCCCCCTAACAAAAAATATTTAAGTAATCTTATTTTTTTTTAAACCTTTTTGTAGACACTTAAAACTTACTAAATAAAAATCATCATTTAAAAAAATAAATCTAGGTAAATGAAATCCTTTTTATTTTTCATAAAATCTGTGTTTTTAAAAAATATTTTGCTCTTTTAAATTTGTTTGATTAACTGTATGTTGCCTCTCCCCCCCTTTTTTTTTTCCTTTTCAGATGATGTTTATTTCCTTTATTTTCATATTTTATTTTCAGAATCATTAAGTATTTACCGTTTTCTCGATGCTAACTTTCAGTTTTTTATGCTTCATGTCCCCGAGTTGTCATTTATTTTACAGCCACTTTAGGCTTCATTACGAAATATTTTAAAGTAAATATTAAAAAAAAAAAAAAAAAAAAAAAAAAGAGGGGTTGGGGAGGTTGGAGCAAAGCAGTTAAACCCATGAATAATTTAATAAACGTTTTATAAAATATTCATAATTTTAATTGCTTTTTTTTTCTAATTATTTCCTTTAATTTTTTTTTTATAGCTAAGCCTAAAAGGGCTATAAATGACCGCTTGGCGACATTTACTACTTGGCGAAAAAGGTTTTTCGCGCCAGAAAACAAACAAGATGGCGGACAGCAGGCTAATCCCAAAGCTGTTCCCTACAAAAATTTCCAGTACACTTTGCGCGTAAAATAATTCAAATAAAAATAGAAAGAAATTAGATTTTATTTATTTCCATTAACTATTGAATGAAAATTTCTTAAATAAGAAATAGTTACTGAAACTGATATTTTTATTTTTAATTATAGAAAAATCTCGGTCAGTGAAATCCGAAAAAATAAAAAATAAATATATATTCCCTACTTCAATTTGGAAACAAATGTAAATAAGATGTTTCCAGCACTAATTTTGAAAAAAAAAAAAATCTAATTTTTTTTAAAGTAAACTTCAAAACAGATTTTTAATGTCGGGAAAAAAATCTTCTTATCTGAAAATACAGAAATTTATGAAGCATAACGGGCTTTATTATCATTGCTATTAGTATTACTACTACATCAATAATTGTGTAATGTGTTTGTATCTCCCACCCCCCCTTTTTTTAATTTTATGGAGCAGTTAAAATATTAAAAGAAAATAAACATTATTATTAGAGTGTACAAGGGATTTTGCTACATATGTTAAATAAAATGATTTAAATTGAAAAACAAATATTACATTTTATTTAAATTTTTTCTTTGGGGAAAATGTTTTGACCTTCAACGCTTCGTCAATGATGAATTTTAAACGCTATTAATTGCTTAATAACTCCTGTCTTATTACATCATGTACTTTTTCTCCTTCTGATCAGAAGATGGCAGCACCACCAAATGAAGCTTTCATATGGGAAAATCACAGTGGAATTCACAAATTTTGGTTGGTTCGAGTTGAGTTATGACGGCCAATTATCAACACGAGGGATATAGGCCCTGGGTGGGGGGAGGGGAGGGTGCCGTCCGTGGGGGTCTTTCTAAGGAATCCTAACCCGCATTTACGGCAAGGTTCGAAGAAAACCACGGAAAACTCCGAACGGTTAGATCGACGAGCGCGACAAGGGTTTGAACCCAGCACCTCCCGTCTACCAGCTTTGAGAGCAGAACCCCTCAGCCACAGGTATGACCCACAAATTTCGGAATGATTGGCCAAGATACCGGATATTCGAACTACAAGTTGAATATTTTTTCCAACGCTAACCGTTCTCCGACTGCTGCTGGATATATTGCATAATGATTAAGCAGACATTTTGATTCTTATATCTTACTTTGTTGCATGTATATGTGAAAATGGGACACCTTGCATTTTAAGCAGGGGTGCAAAAATCTAGGCGCCAATGGGCTGATTCACACCACTAAATTTCATTAGTATTCTTCGTCAAATTTTATTAGTATACTTCGTCTAAATTTTATCAGTATTCTTATTAGGCGAAGAATACAAAAAATTTAGTGGTGGGAATCGGCCCATTGGCGCCTAGATTTTTGCACCCCTGATTTTAAGTTTTAAACTTTATTATTTAAATTTTAATGGGTGTAAAATATTGTGAAGGTTTTATCCAATTACTGAAGGTAACATGAAATATTGTTAATATTTCATTCAGTTAATATTTTAATGACTGTTATAGTTCGGAAATATTTCAGTATTTATCAAAGAAGTTTTATTTTTGTGTTGAATATCAGTGCGCCTTTCGAAACCTGGAGGAAATATTACTTTTAAAATGGGGGTGGAGTTATTTATCATTTTCACCAAATGATCAGAATGAGGCTAATCGGTCACCTGGAATAGTTAAATATATTGTTCTCAAATTTTATAATAACTTTAATATGCTTCGGTATTTTAATAAAAATGTTAAAAGTTTATTATCAATAATTTTGATCATTTCTTCGAATGTGCTTTATGAATTCTGATAAAATATGCCCCACCTTATGTTTAAAATTATCACTAATCGAAAATTTTAAAGATTGAAAAAATAAATCAATTACAAAAGTGTAGAGCCTCTTGGATTTAGTATGAAATGATATCTTACATGTAAAAGTAACTTCAATAGAAGCCTTGAAATGTATAAGTATTTCTTTATTCGATAACCGGCTGAAATACGCCAAAAATCGTGTGGTATTATAAGACCATGATCTAATAAAACTAACATATGTAAGTAAGGTAAAATTTATTTGAATTATCAAACCAGGTTAAGCATGCTTAATATATATATCAGTGGCAGCAGTAGACCAGTACTTAATTTTATACTCAATGCCATTAAATATATATTTGATATGTTTATTACAATAAGTGACAATAAAATTATGTACATTTTAATTTAAAACACATATCAGAAACTTTATTTCATATAATATTAAAATATTAGACATGAAGTTTCTTTAACCCCTTGAGGACGAGCGACACGCATACATGACGCATAAAATGCTCAGAATCCACGATTTTTACCACCAGTTACTTTTTATTGTAAACTCTGCCTTATTTAATGACAGTATTTCTGCGATTCGATTAGAAGTAAATATCTGTTTTAAAAAACCGGTGGTATAAGATTAAAAATTCTGTAAAGGACGCTCGTCGCGAAAGGGTTAATAAGAGAACGTAGAAATGTTTCTATATTTAAATACACCGGCAGTATCCAAGCAGCCGGTTGTCTCTTCAATGGGATACAAAGTGTGTCACTTGACTTACTCGTACTGTACTCGCAAGTGGAAATGGGAATAGCTATAAATTAAAGTTAGTAAAATGTTTTAAAAATATTTCGTACCTGGTTCATATTCACAATATAACCCTGCACAAATTTCATTTCTGATACCATCGTGGAACCTGAGATGCGTTTATGCGTCGCACCCCAACATTTGTTGCAGGAAAAGAGGGGAGGAGCTAGATATTTAGGCAATAATTTACGTTCTTGATTTCAAATAAGAAACATACAAAATCGATTCGTTACACTGTTTCAAATTATATACAAGAATTTTAATGTTGTCTGCGAACATTTATATGTATAAAAATAAATTATAATAACTATATACTCGGATATGAAAATCAAGTAAGCGGCATCCAGTTTTTTCTAAAATCAGTAAATGAGCATATTTTTAATCGCTGTTATTGAAATAGACTTTTATTTCTCTATATTGTTAAATAACTTTTATAGTCAAAATTGTTTTTTACATAGACACGAACAACAACAAAACAATAAATGAAACTAAAACAGATTATAACAATTAAATTAATTTTTCGCATATTTTGTTATTTTGCCTATTTAAAAAATATAATGGATTATTCTAAGCATCATAAAAGCAATGTTTGTAATTTGAGTAGGTGTGTAAAAATGCTATGAAATAAAACACAGAGGAACTTGCTGCACGTTATGCTGCCTATTAAAATTTGGCTGTGAAACATATTTATATATATATTGTTTTCTGCTATATGTTTAGCGTTAATGTATTTTCAAATTATACACCGAAAATACATAAACTTTACTCAAATACAGTTGATGCCACTTAATGTGATCACGTCGTAAATATGATTTTTAGATATTCTACTGGCAAGAAAGAGCAATTTAGGAAAATACTTAATGGTGAGTTCTAGTATTACTAATAAAACAAAATGCCCTTTAATTCCTACTTTTAAAAAATGATGACTTTTATATTTAACAAAAAAGGTAAGAAGCAATTATTGAAAGAACTCAGTAAATTTTCTTTGTTTTCAATTCTCATCTAAAAGATCACTTATGAATTGTTCGTACTCGTGTGTTGCTTTTGAAGACGCTCCGAGCAATGTTTTACACTTTGTTTCAAAATTTTCAACGAGCTCTTCATTTCCCCATTTGTAATTGTTTTTTTTTTTCCCTCCTTTTGCAATAAACCTGCTCTCAATGACTTCCTGATCATAATATTTATTTTGTATTTCTTCGGAAACTTCTTGGAAAATATGAGTTTCCGTTATCTTCGTAGCTGCAGAAACATCGTTTGCGATCGACTTCGAGGAAATTTTGCAAACTTGTTTTGATATTTGAGGGGATTAGAATGACAGTGGAGTAAGTCCAAAAATTGAAAAATCTAGATAACCACATTTTCAATGAACGCATATTAATTTCTGTTCAGTGCGACAGTCAAATAAGTCATAGTTCACTTAGGGAGTAGCTAGAGGGCAAAACAAGCTGGACCACTTAATGCAACGGTAGTACCACAAGTTTCACAAAACCCTTCATCTCTCTCAAATTACTAAATATTGACTTACTCCACTGTCATTCTACCCTTTCATTTCTTTCTGTCATTTCTAAAGTTTTGAGATGGTTAATTTTTACTAGATTAATTTTATCACAATTATATCAAATTGGTAAATAAATCATACGAGTAGTAATTTTCCAACTGGACGAAAAATGTCCGGGCCAGGATTCGAACCTGGGATCGCTTGGCTGATCAGAGCGTGGCGGCTTCAGCCAAGCGATCCCAGGTTCGAATCCTGGCCCGGACATTTTTCGTCCAGTTGGAAAATTACTACTCGTATGGTTAATTTTTTTAAATTTCCTAGAGTACTGCTGTAACAAAAGAATTTTTAGTTTTATTGTTGGCTAACATTAAACGAAGAATTGGTGATACACAACATTTGTAATTCACAAAGTATTCAGATTATGCATATATATATTAAGCAATATATATATATATATATATATATGTTAATCAGGTTTATGATAAAAAGAATTATTTTTTGAGTTTATTAGTTCTTTAATTTTAGCAGCATGTTAGCAAGTTATTTTCGGTTATTGATGCACTAAAATTATTGAACACTTTGATTATAGAAGATTCCTATATTTAAAATAATCATTCAATTTAATGTATATTTCGTGTACTTTGGTGCTTAAATAAAATCTGTGAAAATACAGTATTCCTCTTTATCCACATATTCATTTATTTGTTATTAGTGTTGTTGTCGCTGCGCTCTTTTTGAGAAATATTTAAATTAATTTAAATAAACATACAAATTCCTTTTTTTTTCTAATATTAATTCGTATTTGTTACAATTTAATGATAAAAAGATAGAAAGACTAACTTTACACGATAAACAATTAATTTAGAATATTTTTCAAAGTGAGAAACATACAAAATACACAATGAATTCTTTTGTGACGAATAATTATCATTTCAAAGTTTTGTAGTTGAAATTTCAGCCTTCAGATACATCTGAAGTATTCTTTAAAAAATTAGAGTAGTGATATCATCATTAGTTTGTTTTTAGATGCTTAAATCTATTTTATAGTGTATTTATCTAGTTAAAGTGTTAAAGTTTACATCAGATTAAAAATATCCTGCATTACAAAGAAGTAGTAAACTTTAAATAAATTTTGAATTTAGAATGTCACAAACAAGTAAGCATTTTGAATTTATATTTGATATAATATATACTCAAAGAAAAAAAAACTATTTTATTTTGTTAAATCTTTTTAATACTATTACTAAAATTGAGTTTTATTAATATCGTGATGAAAAGGTGTTTGGAAATAAAAAAAATATTTTACCGATTGGGAAAATGTCTGCGAACGGAGTGCAAATAATCAATTATTTAAAACCACTCGATTATCAAAATAATTCGAATGCAAATCATTCAATTATCACAATCACTGGATTATACCCTACTATTTTATGGTATTCATTCATTAGTTTAATAAAACATTCACTAATTTTGAATTAAAAAATTGTTTGAGGAAAGCACTGAAACAACACGAATTTTCTGTTTTTTCTTCCTCTTCTGTTTCTTTCTTTCTTTCTTTCTTTCTTTTCTGCATTACTGTGTTTTTTGTCTAACAAATCAGATTTTCTTGTTTGGTATAAATATAAAGTTAAACAGCAGATTTACAGAATGCCTTGTGATACTTGTGTGATAGGTTATGACACATTGTTAAAAAGTTTTTATTGGAGGGAAGAGTTGAAATGATAGAAATATACTATCAACGAGTCTTTCAGTTAAGTAACTTTTATATTAAAAGCATAAAACTTCTAAATACGTATTGCGACTCTTCTTTGCAAAATACTATTGGAAAAAATTCTTTCACTGCGGACATTAATTTTACTTGACTGTAAAATACCTCGTCGCAAACAATTCGTTTCTTTATGTTTTGCTTAAGCTATTTAAATAAATTATTTTATCTTTGTGCATATGAATAATTTTTGCAATTTGAAAATATTTTGAATGGTTTATATATAATATGTTTACTGTAACAGGGGAAATTAACACTGACAGTATAGAATATTTTATAATATAATGATGACTTCGTTTCAAATTAAGCTGTAATTTCAAATAACGAATAGTACAGACTATAGATATAAAATTTTATACGATATACGTATTATTTTGAAATATACTTGCTTCAAGGTTGCCAGCTTGATCTCCTTTTTTATTCAGAAATTCTAAATTCACATCTCAAATTGTGAAAGAAGAAATTTTACTTTATGTAATCACGAAATGTTTGTCTTTAAATAAACTATAAATTACGATTCAGAATTTCTGGATAAAGAAGGGAAGGGGCGGAGGCTGAAGATGCCAGCTTTGACTTGTGGCGTGCAAAGCAGCTGAAGCTCTCTTTTAATGAATGTATTAAAAATAATTGCAATTAAAATATTAAGTAAAACTTGTGACTTGAGTTTAATTTATAATAAAGTACCGTTAATTAGCAATCTAAAGTTAATGTAGTTTTTTATTATTTTTAGTTTACAGGCAATCGTAAATATGTGGCATGATATCAATTTTAATAACAAATATCTGTACAAAAATATATGCTCATATTTATTTTTATTCATTTTATTATTTATATGCTTTTTGACAATAATATTCTTTAAAACAATTCATTCTATACAGTCACATATCAAACTACTTTTCACAAATTTACACTAAGGCATCGGGAAAGATTATTGTTTATAAAAAATACTTTTCAAATAAATTAAAATTATTTCAGCAATCACAAAATTTATTTTTATGCAGAATATATTTGACAATTCCCACTGAATAAATATCGCAGCATTTGCTAGCCTCATATCATTAAAATGAAAATAATTTATGAATGTTTGATTTATAAGCAATATTTATTAAAAAAAAAAAAAAAAGTAAATAAAATCCTACTAAAAAATTATTTTTACAATATGCTCGTTTCATAATTAAACACTCTACTTACACTTACCATGTAATTTTTATGGTCACGTTTATTTATTTTTTTTATTAATACGTACACATGTCGAATAATTTAAAAAGAAAAAATAAATAAAAGGAAGAAAGAAAACATAAAAAGAAATACTTTGTTTAACACATTTCTTTCCAACATGTAAAGAAATATCAATTAATTTTTACCCGTCGACAAAATATTCATTTACAAAATTTTTCTCCAAAAATATTTGAAGAAAGCTTGTTAATGTTTATTCTCAAATTCAGTAGAGATGTTATTTATTATTTTTTGAAAGTGGATTTATTTAATCATTTAAATTGAATTGAAATTGAGCAAATACCACATTAATTGTTGAAAGTTTAATTAATCAAGATGAAGATCATTTAAAAAGTTTTATAATTATCAGTTTTATATCATATAAAATAAAAGCCCAGGCTCTGAACATCAATCTTTATGAATTGGGAAAGCGAAAGTAATTTAAAAATGAAATCTTCCAGCAACTAGCTTAATAAATTCTTATCTTTAACTTTATTAACTTCCTCTGTTAGTTAATTTATTGATTTTTCCACCTATAATACTTCAACGACAACATATTTTTTTGAAAAATCAAATAAATAAATAAAAGCTTACATTATTATTTGCGAAAGTGGACTCTACTGCTGCCATCTATTAAGTAGATATTCAAACAATATTGGTGTGGAATAAAAGAGAACAATTGTAAATAGATTAAATTAGTATATGACACATAGTGGTGAATATGTGAATATTGATTATATTTAAACATATTTTCATTCACAAGTAATTTCTACGTTGACAGTTTATTTTATTTTTTTATATAAACATTTTAAATAGAAATGAAACAAAGAATGTAAACATAAAAGAAGATTACGTTTTAAAAACATATTTTTTCCCGGCAATTAAAAAAAAAATAACCATTCAAAAAGATTTTCCTCAAAAATGTTTGAAGAAAGTTTGTTAATGATTATTCTCAAGATAAGTGGACTTCTGTTTCGTAGCTTTAACTATTCTTTTCTCTTTTAATATATATATCCTTCTATATCCGTCCCGAGCTCCTTCTCGGTGATTCTGACCCGACCCTTTTGGTAGGGGAGGTGACCGGAAGCCGAGCATTGCGCGGAAGCTTCGTTGGGTTTCTCCGAATCGGCCCGTTCAGTCGGGAAGATGACCGGGTGCCCGACGCAAGAAGCTGAAGTCGACACGAGGGGAGCAGTAGCCGACGAATCCGATTCCTTGTCGTGGTGGGACGGCTTGAAAGCGGTGTCTGTCTAGCCGGAGTGAAACTTCCTCCTCCATATTGGTGCGGTCTTCGTGTTCCAGGAGGAAGGCCGATGCCGTCTCTTGAGAGTCCTAGGTGTAGAACAACCCGTGTCGTGGTCGCCGAGAGGCTTCAGGTTCACGGGAGGCCAAAAGGCCCGTTCCACGGGACACTCGGGACGACAGAGGTGGCGAAAGGACATCGCGTAGACCAATCCCTCGTGCCCGGAGCATTGAGCTGCCGGGGGGTGACGCGAGGGCAAAGGTTCACTAAATCGGATCGGGCGGCTGCAAACTTTGTCTATGAGGAGACGAGAGCACAGGCAGGATCTGTTGAGCATGACTTGCATGGTTCCTAGTGAAGAACTTTGCGACCGAAGCGGGTGTGGGACCCCGTAGGCCGCCTTGCGAGTCCTTTGCGGCAGGATCAGTTGGGAGTCGCCTTCGAAGCCTGGTTCGAGATTGCCCGACCAGAACAAGCAACGACACAGGAGCACGGCACTCGGCCTGCGATAAGTGTCTTGCAAGGTTTCTGGGCGGGGGGGACCTTTCTCGAGATAGGGCCACGGAGTGCGGACCGGAGGCTCGTCGGTAAAACGACGATGTCTGGGCTCGAAATCAAATCATGGGCCGAAGCCTAGTCCAGCACGTCTCTCGTGCAGCCAGGAATTTCCACGTCTGGCGGGCGGATGAGTGGCTCGTCTTCTGAGTTTCAACCAAACACTAACCTCGATCGGGCCCGCCTCTTTGGCGCGTTTGGAGGAGCTTTCCGCGACCTCCAGAGTCCGATAGCGGCCTCTTGATTCCTTCCTTGTTGTGTTTTTAGATTTTTAATTTGTTTGTGCATGTTTTTTGTGATTTGTGTTCTGTGATATATGCTTGTCGCCATACTCGGTGTGGCGGGAGTCCCATGATAGGGATTCAGTCACTGGTTTACCGTCTAGTTTCGCCTAGTTCGGGTTCAAACTCGCGCCGTCCACCGAGGGCAACCGAGCCGAGTCTCGTCTATGAGACAGAGACCGATTTTCCCCGTGGTCTCGGGTCGGCTAGGGGCACCTTCCGGCACACGTAGTGTCGCCCGCGAAAGAAGAGACCAGTGGCTTGTCCTTCCATACATTTCACGATCGGACTCCGCGGGAAAGCAAGGGCCGCAGGGATGCCGGACATATGGTGGATGACCCGACTCCCTTATGGGTGCTCGGCGATGAAGCCGTTCGACAGTCTCTACGGTTCATCAGGTGTCACGTGGGGAAGTCTCCACTGATGGTGGGAACTTTCGCCGAATCGCAACGACCTCTGTCGTCGACACTGGGGCAAGATGAGGAGGCGTCGCTGGAACGCGAACCCTCTGAATCGATCGTAACGACCTGGCGAGACAAAGCCATGGTCTGCATTAAAAGTCCTTCAGGACTTGGGGACGATGAGGAGATGGGCTCGCTCGGCGCCGTGCGGGCGCCGACGGCGCACATTAGTTTTATATCCTTCTATATTAAAAAAAAGTAATCTGGAACTGAGCCAAAAACGAAATGGATCAATAAAATTCTGCGTAGATATTCCGGGTTATTCTCATCGCTTTTTTACTAGGGACTTTTTTCGAGGAGCTATTACTTTTTTTCTAGCCATCCTACGGATGCGAAAATCATACCACCAGACGCAAAATATAACAAGCTTTCAGAAATTAAAAAAATTATCACGGTCGGACAATAAAAGCTCAAAAAATCCTTAAAAATCGAGTAAAAAATCTTTTATTGAAAAAGTAATTTTTAGCACTTTCCAACCTAGTTGAAAAGTGCTTATGACTTCGGTTTGTCTGGCCGTATGGCCGTCTGGCCGTCTGGCCGTGCTCTAACTCCCGTAAATATGCTCGGATTGCTCTGCAATTTTTATATGTTATTGTCGTTATCTATAGCATGTTCCCTATTTCAACGGAAGTGTGTAGCACTTATAGTTTTTTTACAGGGACACTCAAAAGAATTCCGTTACATTGCGGTCTATGGGGAAAAATTATTTGCGGTTTATTTAAATAATGTTTCACTATTTTAAACGCATTGAAATTTATATATATCACTAAGGTGCATTAGAAGAAGCTTAATATGGAATAGGGTGTGCATACCACTTATAGTTACTATACAGGGACAGTCAAAAGAATTCCGTTACATTACGTCTATGGAGAAAAATCGTCTGCGGTTTATTTAAATAATGTTTCACTATTTTAAACGCATTGAAATTTATATATATTACTAAGGTGCATTACAAGAGGCTTACTACAAAATAGTGTGTGTATAGCAGTCATCGTTCATTTACAGGGACATACAAAAGAATTCTCTACTGTCTGTTAACAATAATTCCTGGCGTTTTAAGTTGCTGAACGCGATTTTCAATTGAACTCACTTTTTGTCTATTACTGGGTGTGTATAAATTCTGTATTTTATATACAGGGTAGCACAAAAGTTCGAGAACACATTTCCGTTTATTGACAGAAACTCCAGAAGGAGAATTTTAAACTGTGCTACGCGTTTCCTAACTAAACTAAAATTTATCATCCTATATAGTTTATATACAAATCTATAGATCATATACAGGGTTGAAAAAAAGTACTCGGATACTTTTCCGAATATTGTATCTGTTCGAAATTCCTGAAATTATGTTTTTAAATATGTTATGCGTTTTCCAAATTGTTTACTTAGATGTTATCTTTTAGCTTATTAAACGGTATGTTTTGTAAAATTATTTTGGAAGCGTTGGAAAGTGCTACATAATCTATGCTTGGCGCATGATTTTTCGTTCTTGTTTTATATTGTTGCCAATTTCTAAATAAGCGCAAAGGATTATGTTTTATCTCAAATAAAAAATGTATTTGCGCGAGACTATTAAAAACAATAATGAAAGTTTAAAATAATAACTAAATGATCACGTGTTGAAAGCAAAAAATAAAGAAAATTACGTCATAAAAATTGTGTTTACACATAAATATTAAAAATAAAAAAGATGAATTAAATGAAAAAGCATTATAACCTGATTACAGAAGATAGTCTCCGTTCGTGATATCATCATCATCATCTTTTTAAAACAGGATCCATCACCAGGTTTTAAGAGGCTGTGAAATCGGAACTGGGATTGGTGAGCGTAGCGAGCAGAGGGCAGAGCCCCCTAGTATATATATATAGAAATAATTATGTGATGTATTATTTCGGAAATGTGTTATTATTTAATTAAATATGTAAATTGAAGAAATACTACATTTAGTTGATGAAGGTTTTAATTAATGAAGATTAAGTTGAAATTTTAAGAAGTCTTATATAATTAGTGTCTTGAGATTTAAAACTAAGTTAAAATTTAAAAAGTTTTAATTAATCAGTTTCTTGCGATGCAAATTAAAAGCCCAGCCTATGAACAAAGTATGCAAATACTGGGAAATGCAAAAATGAAATAAATTAGTACATTTTTCTTTTTTTACTTTATCTGTTAGTTAATTTATTTATTTTTCAGTCTATAGTAATTAAACGTCAAAATTTTTTTTTAAATATGAAAGAACAATTTATTTTATTAGAATTGTGCGAAAGTAGAGAGTAGTGCTGCCATCTACTGATTAAACAGTCAAACAAAACTGGAGCAGATTAAATTCCAACAGTTGTAGATGTATTGTCTCTCTTATGCCTAAAATCACTTCCTAAATATTTCCGGATTTTTTTTATAAGAAAGTTTTTTATTCTTTCCATCTTTTCTTATTAATTCGAAGACCCTATTTTACACTAAAGAATTTAACAACGTTATGTGAGACAAGTATTTAAATTATATCCCTTTTCCTCTAAAGAGAGCTGATTTCTTCTGAATGAATGGTGAAACAGCGATTATAATCTAATTTGTTTTAAATTTCAGATTATCATTCATTGTAATGTCGCTACAGGGCACAACATATTGGAAATAAGAAAAGTGTCGGCAGTTTTGAATATTGCTTTCGAATACTGGCAATTTCTTATCTTAAAATAGAATTAAAACTGCCAGGGTTATTAGAAGCAGTTCTCTTTCCTTATATATATACACCACGCGATCCAAACAGAGCTACCCGGGTAAAAGATGCCCGATATGCTATTTGGTGTACAGAATTTAGGTGAAAAACCGTTTTTAATAGAAAATTCTAATAGATTTTTTTTCCATATTAGTATATTTTCATAGACTGTCCATGAAATAGAAATACACAAAAAAGGATTTTTGGTACTTTCGTTTTAACCGTACGCCAGTGGTTAATCACGACAGATTCTACTATTTATAGCAACCCTTTTTATTCTAATTATTTTAGTGTTTAAGGACAAAGCTCGGATATATCTGTTAAATTCACATTTTACTTATTTATTTGTATTTTTATCTGTGACATTTTAATTTCGTTTGTCAATTTAGTTGTAGAAGTTTACACGAAAATAAACAAATATTGAATTATTATTAATATTTTTTTTAATGCAAACATATTAATCATTCCTAACCGGGTTGCAAGCGATTTTTGAGATTTTTTTTTATTATTAATTCATATTGGAAAATGATTTAAAAAACTATATATATTAAAAAATGTGTAAATTTAGAAACAGTTATCTAACAAATGGAGTTTGAAATGTACTTCTATTTATTTTCGATGGTATAAAAATTGAAATTGTGCGATGTTTAAAATTAAAAAGAAAATTATGATAAAAATAAATTTGATTGTTCTGGCCGTATGACGTCAGCGTCACTAATGAACATGTATTTCTTTTCTTTATAATATAAGTTTCATTAGCCCAAAGAATCAAAACTTACAGAGAATAAAATACAGTTTAGAGACTGCAACTGAGCATAAGTGATTAAAATAGAATAAAATCAGAATAAATCTTTCATAAATCATTTTATTTATTTATTTATTTACTCCTTTTACAGACTTTTTTTTTTCTACATTAAATTCATAAAACAATTTTTTTTTTTCCTTCTCTTTTTATGTCCTCATAACATTGTGAAACTATTCACGCAGTTTCTCCTCCCCCTATATCTTTGAGAAAGCAGATTTCAGAAAGAGTCTGAATCGTCTCTCTTTGGCAACATAAAATGCATTACATTATGACAACGGGTGATACACGTTCGAGTATATTTAAACACAGTATCATCGAGAACTGATTTCTCCTAGATTTTCCATGAAAAAGACCAAGTTTCACAAACCATTACAAGAAAATTTGCAAGAAACATGTATGTAGATACATACACCGCTCAGTTAATTAAAGAGGTACACTTTATTTCAACACTTTAGTTAATTATAACAATCAGGTGACGAAACATCAAACCTGGCCGTCCCACTGTACACATAGGTGGAAACTATTTCTTCTTCTTCTGCTATTTTACTGTTTCTCTCTCTCTCTCTTTTTTTTTTTAACGAAAACTCTAATATTTTTTTGTTTATGAACAAATGTAAATAAGATGTTTCCATTCCAGCACAGATTTGAAAAACTAAACATAAAAAAAAAAAAAAAAAAATAAGTAATAAATTTTTGAATAAGAAAGGAAAAAACAAAAAACAAAAAACAAAAAAACAAAAAAAAAAAACATTAAAAGGTTATCTTTTAAAAACCGTAAATAAAGGGCTTCTTATCTGAAAAAAAACAGAAATTTGTACAGCATAATGAGATTTATTATTATTATTGCTATTATTTTTCATTTTTAACTTGAGGAGGAGCATATATTATCAAGGTCTATCGCTTTCAGAGAAAGAAATAATGGGGAATATTTATTTTATATTTATTGCTATATATTTATTTTCTTATTTCCTGATACATATACGTGTGATAATAGAATTCAGATGTAGTAAAAGTGTTTTTTGATGTTGTGTGTTTGTTGTGTTTTTGTCGTTTCAGTTAATAAGCGAATTGTCATAAATATAATCCTAGCAACTTTTTATTCGCTTATGTTTTTGAGATAAACATGAAAAGTGTGATAAATGAAAATAGCAGTATACAATAAACTCTTCTTAACTAGAGCCTCTAGAAATCTAGTAGCCCTATTCTTATTTTAATCAGACACAAGTGTCGTCGAGTTTTTAAAATACAGAAATATATTCATTGAAGAAAGAGAAGTATGTGTATACACACACATACTTCTCTTTCTTCGATGAATGGGGGGGGGGGGGTCATTAGTACGAATTAATGTATTACACTATGTATTTACTAAAAGATAACATATGAAGTAAAAAAAAAAAAGAAGAAGAAAAGAAGATTGCGCAAGATATTGCATGTTCAGCTTTTAGGCACATGAGTGTCTTTAATCACCGATGAACTCAGAAGAACGTGTTCCTCACTCTCCACATGCAACTGGGTGGGTCACATAAGTTAGAGTCTACAGAACAAGGACAAGGCTTTATATGTGTAAGAAGGTTATAGTAAAATGGCAATTTTATATGAATCCCCTCTACCCCTACTTCCCTGATTGAGATTATACGAGGCACTGGTTATAGCAGAGTTTCTATGTCCGGTCCCCATTTAACCGCTATTTCCGAATAGTGCTATTCGCCTTATTTAATTGTAGGGCGATTCGGTTTGAATCAAAACTTGTGAACATTCAAAGTTTATCAAATATTAAAGTAAGAATAATTTTTAATTTTTATACGAAAAAAAAAAAAAATACAGTTCTTGTTAAATCTTAACTTTTTACTTTTCTGAATACATTTCTGAATACTTTTTTTTTTTTTTTCGTAAACGCATAAAATTGGCAGAAGTTCTTATTCAGAAACTATGAAGTCGAATATTGTTTTTCATTTTTCGATAAAGCCAGAGGCTATCTAAGTTTTTATGAAAACTGTGACAGTTTGCATTTTGATTGGATTTCCGGATGTGAGTGGCCGATAAAAGTCGCCGGGGGCAACAATTCCTTATAACTTTAGATGCAATTCATTTACCGAAAATGAAAGATGCTAGTCGAGCCCAAAATACTTAAATAGTCATGTCTGCTAGTTTCATGCTTTTACGTTTAAAAATGTGCTCGTGAAAGTATCGGAAACTTTCTTGTTTTTTAGCGGGGGGAGATATTTCTTTAGAACGGCTTGACAGTACTAAATGACTATTCGTATAGTTTTCTTAATTTCCTTCAGATGGTAAATTTTAGACATCTTAAAAAAAACAAGTGTAAATTCCCTTAAAAGTTACATCCTGGTACTTAGCTTTTCACTTAAAACGAAAGGTTTTATGTTAACAAATGAAAAGAATTTATGTTTCAACGATAAAAGCACACTTACAACAGAAAAAATATAAAACTAAATTTTGTAAGGAGTTAAATATCTATAATATTATTTATTTATTTTTATACATGGAAAGGGAGGAGGTGGTCCTAAAAATTCCATCTAATCAAAGAAAGGATGCATAAAATTTGCTCTCAAGTTTTATTAAACTGAGTTTAAAAAAAAAAAAAAAAAAAAAAAAAAAAAAAAAAAAAAAAGAGGTTTTGGACAAGTTTGGGCTTCCAGACTTCAGAATCATTATTTTACACATGAATTTAATTATTTGTAGATTCCAATCTGTAGTGCAAGTTTAAGAACTTACTAAAAAAAAAAAAAAAAAAAAAAAAAAAAAAAAAAATTGGCCCTCATAAGTGCAATTTAAGAATTTAATTTGATTACTTAGCTTTTCAGTTAAATGAAAAGATTTTATAAACTATGAACATTACTGGAGTTACACTTTTAGTAATGTCAGCAGGAGGGCGGAAGGTAGGGGGGGGGGTAATAGTAGAAATTTCTAAGGGAGGTATGAGTAATTTAGATGACAGATTATTTATTTTTACTACACAGTCACAAATAAAATATAGAATCAAAGCAATTTTAAAGCAAAGGTTAAATAAAAATTTTTAAATGTGTATTCTGGAGGTAGGAATAGGGGGGGGGGGGGGGGGTACATGGCTGTAATTTAGATTATTACCAGAAATCAACAAATAAGATTTATTATTTAATTTTTTTCTTTTTCTTTCTTTCTTTCTTTCTTTCTTTCTTTTTTTTTTTTTTTTTTTAAGTTTTACATCATTTAAATATCAATACCTTTTAAATTATGAAAATAATAGGGGGAAAAACTTATTTAAATAAGAAATTTATTTTCTGGACGAAAAGAAAAAAAGGGTTTAAGTACTACATATATAAAATATACACAAAAACAACAACATTTAACACACAATATCAAACTATAGAACAATGGACAGACGTACGTTTCGTGAGTAACTTGGACACACATCCTCAGTGTCAGTAAAAGAAAAATTATTTTATTTACTTTATTTTACTGACTCTGAGGATGTGAGTCCAAGTTACTCACGAAACCTACGTCTGTCCATTGTACTATAGTTTGATATTGCGTGTTAAACGTTGGTGTTTTTAGTGTATATTTATCCACACAAGATTTTCTTCATACATATATAAGTTTTTAATAATTGTATAATTTTCAAATTGTCATGTAAGCGCGTTACTTTTTTAATTTGTAGCAGAGTGCATGAAAGAGGAAGCATTTATGTTTGAAAACTGGACAGTTTCTGGACCATTCATTAAATTATTTATTATATTAAAGTCATTTCTTACGACTTTTCCAAAAATTAGTCCCTGGATAATGTCTTATTATCTATCCAAGTCTTCTTCCCCAAATACTTAAGATAAAAATTTGTTTTTAATTGTAACTGTATTAATTGCATATGCATAGATATCGAAAGTTACAAATTATTCAAAAGTTTAAATTATTCAAAAGTTATCAATATATACGCGGGATCAACATTTACTCCAGAAGTTTTGAATATTACTTTTAATTTAAAAAAAAAAAATTATACGTCCTTTAGGTATTTCTCCGTGGTACAATATTCCGTGATATTCAAGATTATTAAGGCTTTTCTTTTGCTTTTGGTCAGATTGATATCTTATTTTAAAAAGTCTTAAAAAGAAATGGAAACGCCGAATATCTTAAATAATGTATGCATGTTGTGGATAAAAATGAATGAAATGTTTACTTGTTCGACTTACTTAAAGTTCAAATTTGCATTAAAAAATATAAGACACAAACGTGCATTATTTTAAAATGGGGCGGAGTTATTCAGTTTTTCCATCTGCTGATGAGGTGAGGTGTGTTTGTCAACTGGGATCACAAACATTCTTATTCTCAAGTTTTAGATTTTTTTTTAATACGCTTTTATATATAATTAAAAAAGTTTAAAGCTTATTTTTAATGATTTGGTAATTTGTATAAACATGCTGCATGGATTTTAAATAATTTTATATTAATATATTTATCGAAGAATATTATGTATTATACGTTTATGAGTTGTTTGAAAATCCTATGAATTTCACACTTTTTCATAGAGTTTTGAATGAACTTTATCTATACAAATGCGTTTACAAGATCTAGAAGGATTGTCCTTTATCTTAAAAAATACTTGTAAAAGGAAGGTGGTAACGGTATAGTAAAGTAATTACGCCGGACCTAAAGCAACATATCATCAAAGCCCGTAGTAGCGAAATTTGGAAAGTGCCAAATGTATCTAGAAAACTATGAGCTATACCAACAAAAGAATCAATTACAAATGTGTGAACCATGCTCCATTTAATAAGAAATGATGTCTTCCATGGGAATATAATTTTAATGGAAGCTGTGAATGCATTTTTGTGTCCAATTCTCGGCGTAAATTGTCAACAATCGTGTACGAATATGTGACATTATAAGGTAGATGCACATTAACCTTTTCACTGCCCTCATTTAATAGATGAAATAAAAATTATGAAGTATCCACACATTGTAAATAGTGTTCAGAATAAGCTTAAAACCATCTAATATAAAATTCTTGGAGATTATTTATTTATTTATTTGTTATTATTATTATTATTATTATTATTATTATTATTATTATTATTGTTTTGTAGTTACAGAATAAACAAACATCATGAACACGTGTTTAAAAATTATTCTGTAGCAAAATTAAAGTTCCTTAGAACAGTCACGAAAAGTTTAAATCAAAGTTTTTAGATTTATTAGTAAAAAGAAAGAAATATATTTAGCGACTTCTAATATTAAATTATATAAAAATTGTGTGATTTTAAAAGACGTACATGGACGCTTCCCTCCAGCTTGATTAAAAAAATTCCTCCTTGAAATTCCTCTTCAAAAATTCTCTTTCACATATTGGTTTCATTAGTAAATATTTGTGCTTTCGGTAGGGAAATGATTAAAAAAGTAGACAAAATTACTGAAATTCTTTTAAATTAAATTAAATGTCTTAATAAAAATTCTAAATAAAAAATTCCTTAAACAAGGACGACCGGATTAAAGGATAAAGTTATAAAAGTAATAGCCGTTAGCACTATTGAATTTTTTCAGCAAATAAACCAATTTAAACATGTTCAATGTGTCCATGATTCGCAGCAATAAAGGTGCATGTACCTCGAGACTGTAGTTCCTTAAATTACATTTCTATTACATAAATAAAATACAAAAATAATGTGCATTTTAAATTATATCTCACACCAGAAATGTTATGTGTTGTTTGATTAATGAAATAAAACAAGAACTTTCATCTGCTGTATTTTTATTGTGTCATATAGAAAAATCGGCGGCTGACAAGTACAGACAGCCCAAATTTTACTCAACCTATAGTCCAGTCATTTTAGGAACAATAGCGGAAAAAATTAGAACAAAGCTGGATTTTTGCACAGGTGCTAGTTAGGGTATGTAGTTTAACATCCCTTAAAAGTCCTCTTCAATTGCCCTTAAAAGTCCTCATCAATCCGGTGTGAGCTTTCGCCGCCAGGGGGTCAAATGATCCTGAAAATTGGTTTTTTGAGAATATCTCATTAACGACAACATCTAGAAAAAAAGTTCAATTACAAAGATGTAGAAAATAATGTAATTTCCTACAAAAAGTGTGAATAACATTTTTTTGTCACACCAATACTTCTCTGTCAAAAATCAAGAAAAGTGAACATACTTGGAAGAAAAACGATAAAAATACGAAAAACCTGCTGCTATTTTCAAAGAAATTCTATTGAAAGGTGTAAAATTCTTACTTTTGAAGAACGGAGGTGAATTTATACTATGCTTATTCCCGTACCACCCTTGAGGTAAAGCATTTAGCGCATTTTTTAAAATTCTGGTTTCCCCCTAGGCCTAATCAACATATAATGGCTGGCTTGTTCAAATCTCAAATCATTTGACAGCTTGAGTAGTCGTTTGCAAATCTTCAACTTCTTCACTCGATTTAGTTTCGTCATCATCTGTACTTTTTTCTTCAGTTGTTGTATTACCTTGACTATTTTCTGGGTGGCCTTCGATATCATCACTAAATTCAGGTGTAGCGATTCCCTTATTCCTTGCCATGGGCATGATATTGTCAGTATCTTCCTCATCTTCTAATTCAACTTTACTTGCATTGTGACATGAAACTTGCATTGTGACTCCGCAACTAATTTCGCAAATATAAGAACACTTGAATCCAATTTTTTGCCATCCACACGCTTTGCCACATCCTTTGGAGCAAGTACAAAAAATGGATTAAATAATATTTTTTACGGTAAAGTAGCTGGAATTGGAGACAAATTAAGTGCATTTTGACAGCCCAGTTCTCAGGAAGCAGTTTATTACCCAACCAGTATTGTATTCGATGATAAACACATAAACTGTGCAATCTAGCTACGTCCACGGTAAGTGGTAACTATGAAAACCTTTTTTTTTCTTTCTTGAAACATACAGTGTCTCACATAAGTGATGGGACACTTGTGCTTTACAAAAGGAAACTAATCAAATAAATTAAAAAAAACATGTACACATTTTTTTGTGGGTGTGTTTCATACTTAAATTTAGTAAAGATTATTACATAACATACATTTTGTCAAAATATTAAAATATTAATTTAATAAAAATACAAATGTTTAGAACGGAGCAAAAAATAGCTCACATAAGTGATGGGACACCATTATATATGCAACAAAAATCGTCTGAAATAAGCAATAAAAATATTTTTTGGGGTTTTATTTTTACTTAAAAGCAATTGGCAATAATTTATAAAATCGTCTGCAGTATTTCTCTCCAGTTTGTTTTGGAATTTTTGTGTTTTTTAGCTCTGTGTAGCCATGAATGCTAAACGAAAAGAAACTTCGCCTGAAATTCGAAAATTAGTTATTAATTTGCATATTGAACGTGGAAAATCTATTAGAAAAACTGCTGAAACAGTTAACTTGAGTCGTTCAACAGTTTTCAATATCATTAAACGATATAAAAAGAATCATATGATTCAGGATAAAAGAAGACCTGGCCGACCATCAAAGCTATCCAATGGAATAAAGCGAATTATCGTTCGAAATATTAAAAAAAATCCAAGAAATAGTGCTTCAAAAGTTGCTGCTGATTTACAAGCATTATATGGAATAATTGTTAATCCTGAGACTATTAGAAGGGTAATTCGATCTGCTGCATATCACGGTAGAGTAGCCAGGAAAAAATTCTTCGTAAGTGAAAAGAATAGAAAACTCAGACTAGCTTTCGCAAAATCCAACATAAATAAGAATTCTGATTACTGGAATAAAGTTATATTCGCTGATGAGAGTAAATTTAATATATTTGGTTCTGACGGTAGAATCTTGGTGTGCAGAAAACCCAGGGAAGAATTTCGCAAACAGAACTTGGTACCAACAGTAAAACATGGTGGAGGAGGAGTTATGGTATGGGGGTGTATGTCGTCCGCAGGAGTTGGTAATCTTGTTTTTATTGACAGTATAATGGATCAGTACAAGTATATTGATATTTTAAAGCAAAATTTGAAATCTTCAGCACGAAAATTGAACCTTCATAACGATTTTAAATTCTACCAGGACAATGACCCCAAGCACACTGCTCTGAACGTTAGACTCTGGCTGCTATATAACTGTCCTGAAATAATAAAAACACCACCACAATCTCCAGACTTAAATCCCATAGAGAATATTTGGCAAGAATTGGATTCAAGAATTCGCAAACACACCATTTCTTCAAAACAACAACTAAAATCGGTGCTTCAAGAAGAATGGGGTAAAATCACTCCAGAAATCACAAAAAAATTAGTCGAATCCATCCCAAAAAGATTAAATAATGTTTTAAAAGTAAAAGGAAATGCAACAAAATATTAAAACCTTTTAAAAAGTAAAATTTTTGGATAAATATTTGATGGAAAAGTAAGTGTCCCATCACTTATGTGAGCCATTTTTTGCTCCGTTCTGAACAATTGTATTTTTACTAAATTAATATTTTAATATTTTGACAAAATGTATGTTATGTAATAATTGTTACTAACTTTAAATATGAAACACACCCAAAAAATTTTTGCACATGTTTGTTTATTTATTTTATTGCAGTTTCTTTTTATAAAGCACAAGTGTCCCATCACTTTTGTGAGACACTGTATATAATGGTACTTGTTCAGAGAAATTTCTGCTTTACCACCATATAAAGCAAGAAAAATAGTTTTCCCTCTCTCGAATATTTCCATTTGGGATGCTTTTGCTACTTTTAAAAGTGCTGGCAGCTTGTATGTTACGGTTTCCTTCCCTTTTCGAAATTTTTAATAACCATATTTTGCCTTTCCCAAGCATTGCTGTGGAGAGTAACAACCTCAAAAAGCGTGAAGAAACGATATATGATCTTTCAGGACTGCATCCTTATTGAGACTGTGCGACGAATACAAGGTGGTTGTAATTCTTGTTCTTCGAGGCTTATTAAAAATATCTCTGTTTCTGGAGGTGCTAAGGCAGTCAACAATACGTGCAAGTCAGCATCGTCGCCTGCAATAGCAGCCAGCGCACCAGACTTTCCTACTTCAATGGCTGCGTTAACAATAAGTGTGTCAGCATTTCCCTCTGCCTGTTTCGCTTCGAAAATATTCTCCATAAATTTCGCCTTCAGAATAGAGATGAGGTATGTCTTTTTTTGATGATTAGATAAAACCTTTCGACTAATTGACAAATTCATTTCTTCGTTAATATCGATGTCGAGCGTTACAGTTTTCAAATACCAATGAGTTCATTCGGCCTCTTTTGTATTATAAACTTCCTCAGAGTAGAAATTGAAAACGGTTACACGTTTACCACAATAGTTTCTTAAGATATAGGAATTATAACTTTCTACGACACTCCTGAGTGAGGAAAGTGCAGCTGACGTCACTGTGGGGAAGCGAGAAATACCTGACAGTCGTTAAGACTACTATTGCTCACAAGTGTTCAAGCGGTCTGATTAGTGTACGGTAAAAAGATCTGTGATATGATTGGTCTGCGTCGCCATGGTGATTCCTGCAATGATTTCTAAGGAGAAAATTAGATTGGTTGATGGAATTGTTTGTAAACATGTCCTTTCGTTATTTACTGGGTTTCCACTTACTTGGTAAAAAACCCTTATAAAGAATTTGTGGTGATACCTTGCTTCAGCTACAACCAAGTCAATAACATTAGATAAATGCTTACTGACTTCTTTGTCCCATTTGTCTTCACTGCAGACACAATTATACTATTTTTCACCTCTAAGCTTTTAACTATTATCACTTTTTTGCAATAATTTAGAGATTTCTGTTTTCCTTCCGTATAAAAGCTTCATCCAATATATCAGAACGAAGAAAATTTTTTCTTTGAATTCAAACATGCGATTGTCTTTCTCAATTTTTCATTTAACGGTGTAATTTGTGTGGATGTTGATGGTTTTATGCAACACATTTATTGTACGATTTAACAGAATTCTTTCTTGTTTAATTTTTCCTACACGTTGGATGGACTATAATTCCACGATTTAACAGAATTCTTTCTTGTTTAATTTTTCCTACACGTTGGATGGACTATAATTCCATGATTTAACAGAATTCTTTCTTGTTTAATTTTTCCTACACGTTGGATGGACTATAATTCCACTATTGTTTTCTACCATTTCTTCAAATGCTGTCCAATTATTGTCACTTCTTTCCAAACTTGAGGTCACAAGTGACTTCAGTGCCTTTTTTCCAATCATTCACAATGCAGCTCTCACCATGTACAAGACAAAATACTTCGTCAATCTACATTTTAACGCTTTCGATCAACAATCAAGAAAGAGTCATTTTACACTCTCAAAACTATTTAAAACTTTCTATAATACATGTGGGAAAATAACACTATTTACTTTCTAAAAACTCACAAAGAATACTTCATTCAATAAGTTTGGGTGATTTAATACCAGCGAAATGCTCATCAATTGAAATAAAACACGGCAAAGATACCAGCGCGTGGTATATTTCGACATAGGCATGGGATGTCCCGATAATGACTATTTCACCAGCTTGCGAAATCAGTCTACAAAGAAAGGGACAGAAGAGGAGGTGTAGGGTTCGAAAATAGATAGGTATTTGTTCTGCTTCTTGGGCGCGTTCAATACAATCGTTTCCCTATTTTTTCCAGTTATGTTCACTGCATCTGATATTTGACAGGGAAGGGTTGGTGTGACAAAAAAGTGTTATGGACATTTTTTGTAGGAAATTAAATTTTCTACATCTTTTTAATTGAACTTTTTTTTCTAGATGCCATCGTTAATCAGATATTCACGAAAAACCGATTTTCGGGATCATTCACGCCCCCTGGCGGCGAAAGCTCACATCGTATCGATGAGGACTTTTAGTATGTTAAACTACATACCTTAATGAGCACCTGTGCAAAAATCCAGCTTTGTTCTAATTTTTTCCGCTATTTATCAAAAAAAGTACTAAAATGACTGTAGTACTAATCGACACCGCCAAATACTTCTTCCAGGTTAACTACTGCGTCGTTTTGTCTTATCGAGCTGTTACATCCAATGAAACCTTGCAAGGGCGTTTAGAATAGACCTCAGGATAAGAGCTTAAAACGTGCTTAAAAATAAGTTTCGTTTACCAATATTCGGGAGTACACAACTTTTCGCTTGTTTTATCCTTAGATATTACTTATTAAAAAACATAAAGTTGCCCAAAGGAAACGTGCACATTAAAAAAATAACAGTAGTATAAAGTGGAACTATATCTCAATACCGGCTTACATCAATTTACATTAAAATTGTCGCTAGATGGCGCTTTACGTAGGTATTTTTTTAGTTAAAGAAAATATATACATGCAACCGGCTTGCGCAAACTTGTTTTTATGATGTTTTATGATGATATAATAAATAATTTTAATAAATAAAACTACTTTCCGATTCTTAAAAATATTTTGATTATTGGAAATAAAAAAGTTTTGTACCCTTGCGCTTGTTTGTTTACAGAAATGACAAAAATAGAATATGTGTTTCGTTTGCAATCACAGAAACCCACCCAGTCACTAAAATGCGAAACTGTGTCAAAAAATAACTTCTCATAAATAAAATATAATAAGGTTTATAAATAATAGAACAATGACTGTTTTAATAAAGGTAAAAATATTGTATTACAGTCGAATCCCGATAATTCGAGTTGATCGGGACCGACTCCACCTCGGATTAGAAAACTCGGACTATACGGACTACATAATAGAATTGAAGTGAAAAATTCAATTTATTATATACACATAAAACTAAAAAAATAGAGAGATCAAATAGCGAAAAAATAACGAGCACACAGACTTGTAAATATAAAAGCGTATTTTAAATAACAACACACTTATTTGATTTATTTTTTAAAATATGAATCTAAAGTTGTTTGTTTTTGAGCAGAAAGTCTCTTTTTTGCTGCGTTGTCTCGCAAGCCTTTCAAAAATAAAACGTCATGTGGTAAAGCATCTGGTTGCTCCTCAATATAGCGAAGAGCAGCATCTAACGCTGTCGTGCCTTCTGCATGCGAAATTATCTTCTTCATTTCATCGTTTAAATCTTCAGTTTCATCAATTTCTTCTTCTTCGGTAATCATACGAATTATTGCATCGTCGGTAATTGCCTCTTCCTCATCCCCGTGCGTAAAGCCATTCTTCGGCGATTTGCTACCTCTTCACAGACGGGTAGCTTCAAAATTGCATTTTTAATTTCAAAATGTTCTTGATTTTCCATCTTATTATTTTTCTTATTGTCTGAGAGGTCTTTAGTTGTCGAGATATTATGCCAGCTGTTCTTTATTGTCTCCAATTTAATTTCCCCCCATGATTCAGCAAGCCAATACATAGCATTTTTGACATTAATTTTTTTGATTTGTTGAATCAAAGATGCAGTGTCTTCTTCCAAAACATGCGTAAGCTTAATTTTTCGATACCTCAATTTGCGATCATTGATAACCCCCTGGCCCATAGGCTGAATAAGGTTAGTAACGTTCGCCGGTAAAAACACGGCTTTGATATTTCCAGTTTTCAAATCTTCTTCAGGATATGAAGGGACATTAGCAGCAAGAGAAGTGCTTGACGGGGAAGCTTTTTTTCTTCTAAATGCTTTTCTACTTTTGGTACAAATTCATCAAAAAAACATTGTTTAAAAATATCTCTATTCATCCAAGAGTTCTTTTGGTTCGTATAAGAAACTGGTAGAGCTTGAATAGCAATGTTTTTTAAAGCACGTGGCTTTTTCGATTTTGCAATCACCAATAAGCGTAGTTTGTGCGTCCCAAACGCATGGAAGCAACACATCACAGTTAATCTTTCTTTGCTTTGCTTAATACCAGGAGCAGATCTGACATCTGCTCTATTAAAGTGACGTATGTCGGTCGTTCGAAATAGAATTTCATTTTTTCGATTTTTTGCCCACTGTGGGACGGACGGACGGACGGACAGACAGACGGACGGACCAGACGACGACAATAGGTGCTACGTACTTATATAATTACGAACGCACCTAAAAACGAATTCTATTAGTTAGAGGTACTATTTGTAAGGAGTTAAATATTTATAATTTTGTTTATTTATTTTTGTATATGGGGAGAGAAGGGGTAGTCCTAAAAATTTAATCTTAATCAAAGAAAGGATGCTTAAAATTTGCTCCCAAGTTTTATTAATCAATGTTTAAAATAATGTATTAAGGGTCTGGACCAGTTTGGGCCTCATGACATCAGAATCATTATTTTATCCATGAATTTATTTCATTTGTAGAGTAAAAAATATTTTGGGGCTTCAATCAGAAGTGCAAGTATAAGAACTTATTTGAAAAAAAAAAAAAATAAATAATAATAATAATTAATTTTGTCCCTTCTCCTCTCGCCCTCCATACGTGCAACTTAAAGTTCAATTTGATTACTTAGCTTTTCAGTTAAATCAAAAGATTTTATAAGCTACGAACATTGCCGGAGTTACATTGTGAGTAATTTCAACACGAGAGCAGAAAGAGTTGGGGGAGTTAAGCAGAAATTTCTGAGGGAGGTGGGAATAACTTAGATGGCAGATTATTTATTGTTACTACATAGTCACAAATAAAAGATTGAACCAAAGCATTTTTAAAGCAAATGTTAAAGGTTTAAAATGTTTATTCTGGAAGAAAGGGCTGGGGGGGGGGGGGGCAGAGAGAAAGCAGTAATTTAGATTATTACCTAAAACAACAAATAAAAAAAATGTTTTTTTTTTTTTTTTTTTTTTTTTTTTTTTTACATCATGTAGCTATCAATACCATTTAAATTATGAAAATTATAGAAAAAAAAAGAACGCATTTAAATAAGAAATTTATTATTCTGAAGAAAATGGTTTAAATATACCGTATTTTCGGGTGTAGAAGGCGTCATTTATGTTCGAAAAATGGAGAGTTTTTGGACCATTCATGAAAATATTTATTATATTAAACTCATTTTTACTACTTTTACAAAAATTAGTCCCTAGTATTATTATTTACCCAAGTCCTCTTTCCCAAATAATTAAGATAAAAAATTGTTTTTAACTGTAACTGTATTAATTGCTTATGTATAGATATCAAAATTTACGAATTATTCAAAAGTTATCAGTATATACTCGGGATTAAAATTTACCTTACAAACTTGGAATAATACTTTAAATTTAAAAAAATTACATGTCCATTCCGTATTTCTTCGTGGTACAATATTCCGTGATATTCAATGTTTTTAAATGACTTTCCTTGTGCTTTTATTCAGAAAGATCTCTTATTTTAAAAAGTCTTTAAAAGTAATCACAACGCTGAATATTTTTAAAAATGTATGCATGTTGTGAAGAAAACTGTATATAATGAAATTTTTGCTTGTTCGACTTACTTAAAGTTCAAATTTTGCATCAAAAAAAATATATAAAAAATGAATGTACATTATTTTAAAATGGGGACGGAGTTATTCAGCTTTTCCATCTGCTGATGAGATGAGGTGTGTTTGTCCACTGGGATCACAAAGATTCTTGATCTCAATTTTCAGAATTTTTTTTAACACGCTTTTCTATTTTATTAAAAATCTTTAAAGTTTATATTTAATGATTTTGATCATTTGTATAAACATGCTGAATGAATTTTTTGATAATTTGTATAAAAATGCTGTATGGATTTTAAATAGTGTTATGTTCATATATTTATCGAAGCAGATTATCTATTGCACTTTAGTGAGTTGTTTGAAAATCCTATGAATGCGATAATTTTTCATATAGTTTTGAATGAATTTTATCTATACAAATGAAATACGTTTACAAAATCTTGAAGGATTTTGCTTTATCTTAAAAAATACTTGTAAAAGGAAGGTTGTAACGGTAAAGTAAAGTAATCACGCCGGACCTAATGTAACTGACAGCAAAGTCCGTAGTGGCGAAATTTGGAAATTGGCAAACGTTCTCGAAACGTATCTCGAAAACTATGAGATATACCAACAAAAGAATCAGTTACAGAAGTGTGAAGCATGCTCGATTCAGTAAGAAATGATGTCTTCAGTAAGAAATGATGTAAGTATAACTTTAATGCTTTGAAAGCATTTTGGTATCCAATTCTCGACGTAAATAGTCGACAATCGTGTACGAGTACGCGGCATTATACGGCAGAAACGCATTAATCTTATCACTGCGAACATTTAATAGATTAAATAAAAATTAAGAAGTTTTCACACATTGTAAATAATGTTCACAATAAACTTAAAACCCTCTAATAACAAATGCTTGCCAATTTTTCATTTACTTATTTATTTATGATTATTATTATTATTGTAGTTAAAGAATAAACAATCATCATGAACACGCGTTTAAAAATTATTCTGTAACAAAATTAAAGTTACTTAGAACTGTCACGATAAGTTTAAATGAATTTTTTTATGTTTATTAGTAAAAAGAAACAAATATATTTCGTGACTTCTAATATTAAATTATATCAGAATTATATGATTGTAAACAGTAGCGTAGCCAGGGAGGGGGTCCAAACGCTCTGGATACCAGCAAAATTGTAAAGTTTTCTTCTCTTTGAATATCGCAGAAGGTTCTCCAATTATATAAGGCAAAGAAAACTGTACACAATTAGTGGTATCAAGAGCATCTGGACCCCCACCCTGGCTACGCCACTGATTGTAAAGAGACGTTTTCGTCCAGCTTGATTAAACAAAAATTCTGGGATATTTCTCTTAAAAAATTCTCTCTCACATATTGCTTTCATTTCTAAATATTTGTGTTTTTGGCAATCAAAATGATTAAAAATACAGACAAGATTTATTAAAATTCTTTTAAGTTAAATTAAATGTCTTAGCAAAAATCCTAAATAGAAAATTCCTTAAACAAGGATGCCCGTAGCGAAAGTGCTAAGTAAAGGGTTACGTTATAAAACTAACATACGTTAGCAATACTAATTCTTTTTCAGTAATTAAACCAAGTTAAATATATTCAATGTGTCCATGACTCTCGACAATACAAGTGCATGTACCTGCTTACTGCAGCTCTTGAAAATACATTACTATTACACTAAAAAAAGAAAAATAATGTGCATTTTAAATTATAACTGACACCAGAATTCTTATACGAAGAAATGTTAATGGAATAAAACAAGAACTTTGTCTTTTCGTAAAGGTCGTTTACAGTTTCAAGAAATCGGCTGCAGACAAGTTCAGGCAGCCGATTGTTAACTACTCTGATCTGATAAACCCAACCCAACTCAACCCTGCGATCTCTATATAGTGATCGCAGGAAGCCATGACACCACACACCGCTTGGACATATACCCCTCGAGATATAAGGCCGCCATAAATCAACCAACCAACCAGCCCCAGAGAAACACCGCCCACTCCTCCAATAATACCGCTACGGATATTGGCGAGTGATTTTTTTTAAATGCAAGTGGTTTTGAAAATCAGTCCTGAAATTTACTTAAATAACAAGTCGCTAATAGATATAGCGATTAGGATGGATGTCAGATTTACATTTAATGTATACGTTATGTTACAATTTTAATTAATTTAAACTACTTAATGTGGCTAGTAATTTCTTTAGCCACAGTTATTATACAAGCTATCGGACAGCCATTAGTGGAAACAGGATTTACTAAAGAATCCAAGCTAGTTTTTATTCGCAAATTCGTAATTTATTCAAAAATAAAGTTTCATTTTATTTCATTTTCAAATTACATTAGGTTTTTTTTAATTTATCGGTGCTCTATTTGTTTTACATATTATAAGGCAACATAACAATGATCCGCAATCATATTATTTTTTAACTGATATTATATAAGTACTAAATAATTATGAATTATGAAATAATAGCAATGATTATTAATATTAATTTAATAATCAATATTGTTAATTTTATTATTATTATTATTATACAATTATTTTATTGAAAATAAATAATAAGGAATATTTATACTATTTAACAAGTTATTTTCTATCAATAATATTCATTGCTGTTATTAATTCTTTTTATTCTTTTGTGCATTTCAAAAGATTTTGCATGTTTTCGTAATTTTTAGAGTTTCGTTCATCTCACGAAACTCTGTTAATCCCGTTCCGTTGTCTGTCCATCATAGAGCCGTTCTCAGAACCTATATCACTTACAGAATGGAAACTTTGTGTATATGTAACTGAAGACCTGCTATGAAGCTCAAAATATTAAAATTTGAAAAAATCGTATTATTTTAATAAATAGAGATAAAAAAACCAAAATTCTAACATCGTTTTCCTATTAAATTTAAACATTTTTCGTTATACCAGTTGCGAACAATTAATAATGCAGAATAAAATTCTTTCTACAATAATTATTTTCTATTGAAAGATTTCCTCGTGAAAAATGAAAATAAAATAAAAAAATTCAACAATTGAAAAGAAAAAAAAAAAGATTATGACGTCATATGGATAATAAAATGGAATTGTCAAAGATTTCTAAATATTACAAGGAGTATGAGTATGTGTATGTACAGAAAGCAGTTTAATATCACGTCATTTGAGAAATAAAAAGAAAATTAATCTGACTTCATATCGGAAGTTTAACGGATTTCTTAAATGTTTGAGAATATTACAATGCGAGTATCAATATGAGTATTAGAGAATAGTAAATATATGTGTTTGAGGAACGTATTGAATCATGATAAAAACCCGATTATGGAATTATTCGCATATTTTAACATTTTGAAGGTGTACAGCACGTTTAATTTTGAAACTATTTTTTTAAAATATCGCATTTAGTCCACATGACAGATATTATTATGACAGTACATAATAGCGGGCTGGTTTAGATATTCGAAAAGAAAACGAAAACATAGATCAGTAAATTTTTACTTTATAAAAAACATGACTTTTCTTTTTGTTGTTGCTAAATGACATTTATTTGGATTTATTAAAGAAAGGATAAAGTGTTTTGAAAGGAATATTAAACGAAACCCTTTGTGCGATCTTCGATCACATTTACCCACTTGTTAAAATTATCTTTCCCTGAGCTAGACACTTTTCCCAGCTTTTACAACCACACATTCACATGATATTTATTGTTAAAAAAGTTTAAAAAATTGATATTTCATATTAGCGCATGAAAGGGAAGAGGTAGGGAGGGGGGAGGGGGTGATTAAGAAATTTAAATCTCTTTGAAGACACTAAATGAACAAACAAAAGAACCCCTTTCTATGATGTGAACATGACGTATAAAAATTCCTATAGAAAAAGCACAAACATCATAAATTTTCAGCTTACAGCTATTTTAATCCTTTACTTGATTTGAATTTTTAAAAAAATGAAAGACAGAAAAAAAGAAACAAAACTTATTTTCTTATATGGAGGTGAGAGCTGTAAAAGTTGTATGCTAAATTATTACTAAGAGTTGAGGAATTTCCTTATATTGTTTTTTGATTGTAACACGTTCAGTAGAAAATTATTTTACACACAATAAACAATGTATTTTTTTTCACTTTTTATGATTAACAATTGTCCGTAATTCTCTAATCTGCCCCTTCTCTATACTGTGCTGCTATATGCCCTGATCCGCATTGTCAATGATGAATTTCAAACGCTATTGTTTGGTTAGAATTTCAAGACTTATTACATCTTCTGTTTTTCCCTTCTGATCACAAGATGGCAGCACCACCGAATGAAACCTTCATAATAATATTTTATAAAACTTTTTATAATACTTTCAAATGCACACTGACCGTAAATAATTAAATAAAAAGAAAAAAATAGGTCCTATTTATGTTCATTAACTGTAGAATTAACTTTTTGTAAATAAAATATAGTGACTGAAATTTATATTTATTTTTTGAAATTATCGAAAAATTTCCGGCAGTGAAAGAAAAAAAAAAGTTAAAAACATTTTACCTATCTGAGTCCGTAAACAAATGTAAATAAGGTGTTTCCATTCCAGCACAGATTTGAAAAAAAAAAAACAACAATTGAAAAATTGTTCGACATGCGAATACAATATACCCTAATTCGCATTGTCAATGATGAATTTCAAACGCTATTGTTTGGTTAGTATTTCCAGACTTGCTACATTTTTTACTTTTTCCTTCTGATCAGAAGATGGCAGCACCACCGAATGAAGCATTCATAATATTTTTTATAAAACTTTTTATAATAATTTCAAATGTACACTGACCGTAAATAATTAAATAAAAAGAGATAAAGAAATAGGTCCTATTTATTTTCATTAACTGTAGAGTTAACTTTTCGTAAATAAAATATAGTGACTGAAATTTATATTTATTTTTTGAAATTATCGAAAAATCTCCGGTAGTGAAAGACGAAAAAAAAAAGTTTAAAACATTTTACCTATCTGAATCCGTAAACAAATGTAAATAAGATGTTTCCATTCCAGCACAGATTTAAAAAAAAAAAAAAAAAAAAAAAAAAAAAAAAAACAATTGAAAAATTTTTCGACAGGCGAATACAATATACCCTAATTCGCATCGTCAATGATGAATTTCAAACGTTATTGTTTGGTTAGTATTTCCAGACTTATTGCATCTTTTACTTTTCCTTTCTGATCACAAGATGGCAGCAGCACCACCGAATGAAACATTCATAATATTTTTAATAAAACTTTTTATATCGCTTTCAAATACACACTAACCGTAAATAATTAAATAAAAAGAGAAAATAAAATATGTCTTATTTATTTTCATTAACTGTAGAGTTAACTTTTCGTAAATAAAATACAGTGACTGAAATTTATATTTATTTTTTGAAATTATAGAAAAATCTCCGGTAGTGAAAGACGAAAAAAAAAAGTTTAAAACATTTTACCTATCTGAATCCGTAAACAAATGTAAATAAGATGTTTCCATTCCAGCACAGATTAAAAAAAAAAAAAAAAAAAAAAAAAAAAAAAAAAAAAAACAATTGAAAATTTTTTCGACAGGCGAATACAATATACCCTAATTCGCATCGTCAATGATGAATTTCAAACGTTATTGTTTGGTTAGTATTTCCAGACTTATTGCATCTTTTACTTTTCCTTTCTGATCACAAGATGGCAGCAGCACCACCGAATGAAGCATTCATAATATATTTAATAAAACTTTTTATAGCGCTTTCAAATACACACTAACCGTAAATAATTAAATAAAAAGAGAAAATAAAATATGTCCTATTTATTTTCATTAACTGTAGAGTTAACTTTTCGTAAATAAAATACAGTGACTGAAATTTATATTTATTTTTTGAAATTATCGAAAAATCTCCGGTAGTGAAAGACGAAAAAAAAAAGTTAAAAACATTTTACCTATCTGAATCCGTAAACAAATGTAAATAAGATGTTTCCATTTCAGCACAAATTAAAAAAAAAAAAAAAAAAACAATTGAAAAATTTTTCGACAGGCGAATACAATATACCCTAATTCGCATCGTCAATGATGAATTTCAAACGTTATTGTTTGGTTAGTATTTCCAGACTTATTGCATCTTTTACTTTTCCTTTCTGATCACAAGATGGCAGCAGCACCACCACCGAATGAAACATTCATAATATTTTTAATAAAACTTTTTATAGCGCTTTCAAATACACACTAACCGTAAATAATTAAATAAAAAGAGAAAATAAAATATGTCCTATTTATTTTCATTAACTGTAGAGTTAACTTTTCGTAAATAAAATACAGTGACTGAAATTTATATTTATTTTTTGAAATTATCGAAAAATCTCCGGTAGTGAAAGACGAAAAAAAAAAGTTTAAAACATTTTACCTATCTGAATCCGTAAACAAATGTAAATAAGATGTTTCCATTCCAGCACAGATTAAAAAAAAAACAAAACAATTGAAAATTTTTTCGACAGGCGAATACAATATACCCTAATTCGCATCGTCAATGATGAATTTCAAACGTTATTGTTTGGTTAGTATTTCCAGACTTATTGCATCTTTTACTTTTCCTTTCTGATCACAAGATGGCAGCAGCACCACCGAATGAAACATTCATAATATTTTTAATAAAACTTTTTATATCGCTTTCAAATACACACTAACCGTAAATAATTAAATAAAAAGAGAAAATAAAATATGTCCTATTTATTTTCATTAACTGTAGAGTTAACTTTTCGTAAATAAAATACAGTGACTGAAATTTATATTTATTTTTTGAAATTATCGAAAAATCTCCGGTAGTGAAAGACGAAAAAAAAAAGTTTAAAACATTTTACCTATCTGAATCCGTAAACAAATGTAAATAAGATGTTTCCATTTCAGCACAAATTTAAAAAAAAAAAAAAAAAAACAATTGAAAAATTTTTCGACAGGCGAATACAATATACCCTAATTCGCATCGTCAATGATTAATTTCAAACGTTATTGTTTGGTTAGTATTTCCAGACTTATTGCATCTTTTACTTTTCCTTTCTGATCACAAGATGGCAGCAGCACCACCGAATGAAACATTCATAATATTTTTAATAAAACTTTTTATAGCGCTTTCAAATACACACTAACCGTAAATAATTAAATAAAAAGAGAAAATAAAATATGTCCTATTTATTTTCATTAACTGTAGAGTTAACTTTTCGTAAATAAAATACAGTGACTGAAATTTATATTTATTTTTTGAAATTATCGAAAAATCTCCGGTAGTGAAAGACGAAAAAAAAAAGTTTAAAACATTTTACCTATCTGAATCCGTAAACAAATGTAAATAAGATGTTTCCATTCCAGCACAGATTAAAAAAAAAAAAAAACAATTGAAAATTTTTTCGACAGGCGAATACAATATACCCTAATTCGCATCGTCAATGATGAATTTCAAACGTTATTGTTTGGTTAGTATTTCCAGACTTATTGCATCTTTTACTTTTCCTTTCTGATCACAAGATGGCAGCAGCACCACCGAATGAAACATTCATAATATTTTTAATAAAACTTTTTATAGCGCTTTCAAATACACACTAACCGTAAATAATTAAATAAAAAGAGAAAATAAAATATGTCCTATTTATTTTCATTAACTGTAGAGTTAACTTTTCGTAAATAAAATACAGTGACTGAAATTTATATTTATTTTTTGAAATTATCGAAAAATCTCCGGTAGTGAAAGACGAAAAAAAAAAGTTTAAAACATTTTACCTATCTGAATCCGTAAACAAATGTAAATAAGATGTTTCCATTCCAGCACAGATTAAAAAAAAAAAAAAAACAATTGAAAATTTTTTCGACAGGCGAATACAATATACCCTAATTCGCATCGTCAATGATGAATTTCAAACGTTATTGTTTGGTTAGTATTTCCAGACTTATTGCATCTTTTACTTTTCCTTTCTGATCACAAGATGGCAGCAGCACCACCGAATGAAACATTCATAATATTTTTAATAAAACTTTTTATAGCGCTTTCAAATACACACTAACCGTAAATAATTAAATAAAAAGAGAAAATAAAATATGTCCTATTTATTTTCATTAACTGTAGAGTTAACTTTTCGTAAATAAAATACAGTGACTGAAATTTATATTTATTTTTTGAAATTATCGAAAAATCTCCGGTAGTGAAAGACGAAAAAAAAAAGTTTAAAACATTTTACCTATCTGAATCCGTAAACAAATGTAAATAAGATGTTTCCATTCCAGCACAGATTTAAAAAAAAAAAAAAAAAAAAAAAAAAAAAAAAACATTTGAAAAATTTTTCGACAGGCGAATACAATATACCCTAATTCGCATCGTCAATGATGAATTTCAAACGTTATTGTTTGGTTAGTATTTCCAGACTTATTGCATCTTTTACTTTTCCTTTCTGATCACAAGATGGCAGCAGCACCACCGAATGAAACATTCATAATATTTTTAATAAAACTTTTTATAGCGCTTTCAAATACACACTAACCGTAAATAATTAAATAAAAAGAGAAAATAAAATATGTCCTATTTATTTTCATTAACTGTAGAGTTAACTTTTCGTAAATAAAATACAGTGACTGAAATTTATATTTATTTTTTGAAATTATCGAAAAATCTCCGGTAGTGAAAGACGAAAAAAAAAAGTTAAAAACATTTTACCTATCTGAGTTTGTAAACAAATGTAAATAAGATGTTTCCATTCCAGCACAGATTTGAAAAAAAAATTGAAAAATTGTTCGACATGCGAATACAATATACCCTGATCCGTATCGTCAATGATGAATTTCAAACGTTATTGTTTGGTTAGTATTTCCAGACTTGCTACATTTTTTACTTTTTCCTTCTGATCAGAAGATGGCAGCACCACCGATTGAAACATTCATAATATTTTTAATAAAACTTTTTATATCGCTTTCAAATACACACTAACCGTAAATAATTAAATAAAAAGAGATAAGGAAATAAGTCCTATTTATTTTCATTAACTGTAGAATTAACTTTTTGTAAATAAAATATAGTGACTGAAATTTATCTTTATTTTTTGAAATTATCGAAATATCTCCGGCAGTGAAAGACGAAAAAAAAGTATAAACATTTTACCTATCCGAGTTCGTAAACAAATGTAAATAAGATGTTTCCATTCCAGCACAGATTTGATAAAATAAACATAAAAATAAATACACTTTTGTTTAACAAAGAATTAAAAAAAAACCAAAAAAAAAAAAAAAAAAAAAAAAAAAAAAAAAAAAAAAAACCATCAAAAGGGATTTTTTTTAAAACCGTAAATAAAGTGCTTCTTATCTGAAAATACAGTAATTTAAAGCGAATAAGGAGATTTTATTACTCTTATTACTATTATTTTTTATTTTTAACTTGAGGAGGAGCATGTATTATATCAAGCTCTAACGCTTTCAGATAAAGAAATAGTGGAGAATTTTTCTTTTCTATTTATTGCTAACAATTTATTTTCTTATTTTCTGAAACATATACATGTGATAATAAAATTTAGATGTAGTAAAAGTGTTTTTTTTTTTTTTTTTTTTTTTTTTTTTTATGTTGTTGTTGTTTCAGTTATTAAGCGATTAAAGTGTGGACTGCTCATAAATATAATCCAAGCTATTTTTTATTCGCTTATGTTTCTGAGATGAACATGAAAAGTGTGATAAGTGAAAATTACAGTATAGAATAAACTCTTCTTAACTAGAGCCTCTAGAAATCTAGTAGCCCTATTCTTATCTTAATCAGATTCAAGTGTCGTCGGGTTATTGAAATACAGAAATATATTCATTGAAGAAAAGAAGGATGTGTGTGCGTGGGGGAGGGGGGGGGATCATTAGCACGAATTAATGTATTACACTATGCATTTACTAAAAAATAACATATGAAGTAAAAAAAAAAGGAAAGGAAATTGCGAAAGATATTGCATGTTCAGCGTTTAGGCGCATGAGTGTCTTTAATCACCGATGAACACAGAAGAACGTGTTCCTCACTCTCCACATGCAACTGGGTGGGTCACATAAGTTAGAAAATACAGAACAAGGACAAAGCTTTATATGTCTAAGAATGTTATAGTAAAATGGCAATTTTATATGAATCAATATTCTCTCCCCACCCCCTTTCCTTAATTGAGATCAAATGTTTCACAAACATTTTTTGCACGAGGGAGTTTGCAACAGTTTTTTTTTTTTTTTTTTTAAGAGAAAATGTTTACCTATTAACACAGGGTTAATTAGAATGCAATTATCAAAATTTTTTTTTCACCATCCTTAAATAAAAATTATTTTGGTCCATTTTATGTACGGATGATACTTTTAATTTAAGAATAGAATAATTATATACAGTCAGTCGACTCTCTTTAATCTGCAATACATATTCTGATATAAACAACGAAGTTTACAGTTCAAAATTTGGATAAATATCAATAAAAACAATATATATTTTTTAAACCTCTAATTTATTTGAATTTTTAGATAAAACCTCGCCTCTCATCTCTCTGAATCACAAATTTAACAATAATAAAAATAATATTTTAAAAGATTTTTTTCCATCATTTCACTTATAAACGAGAAATCACATTTTTGCAAGATAACGTTTAACAACCTAGATCTTAAGAATCGAAATAAACAACACGTTTATTATTCCCCATTTAACCGCTATTTCCGAATATTGCTCTTCGCCTTATTTAATTGTAGGGCGATTCGGTTTGAATCAAAACTTATGAACATGCAAATTTTATAAAATATTAAAGCAAGAATAATTTCTAATTTTTATATTAAAAGATAAAAAATAAAAAATAAATAAAAATAAAAATAAATAAAATAATGCAGATCTTGTTAAATCACATCACTTTCTGACGCATTTCTGAATACTTTTTTTTTTCGTAAACGCATGAAATTGGCAGAAGTTCTTATTCAGAAACTATGAAGTCAAATATTGTTTTTCATTTTTCAATAAAGCCAGGGGCTATATAATAATAACAAAAAACTGTGACAGTTTGCATTTTGAATCGAATTTTGGATGTGAGTGCCCAATAAAAGTCGCCCTGGACAACAATTCCTCATAACTTAAGATGCAATCCATTTACCGAAAATGAAAGATGCTAGTCCAGCCCAAATTACTTAAATAGTCATACCTGCTAGTTTCATGCTTTTACGTTTAAAAATGTGTTATAGAAATGTGAACGTATCGGTAATTATCTTGTTTTTGAGCGCGGGGGTATTTCGGTACTTCTCCATCATCCCGTCGACCACTTCTCATAACAAAAAACAACTATCGCCAAACAATAGGATTTAACTCCAAAATTGCAGTCCCATTCACTTGACGTCAGAAGCATGACACGGGTTTGTTATGTTATCAAGTGATTTTTAATTCGACATTTACTTGTATTTTTTATTATGTTTTACTGATTTATTAGTTATTTAGTTAATTAAAATAGCAATTGCGATCTGAAACAGCGGTGCCATGATATTGAAAGAGAAAAAGCATTGAAAAAACGTTGCGATGCATAGTTAAGGACAATAGATCATTTTCAACTGACGTCACAATCATTTATTCATCAGCCGAGAAGGATAATTAAGACAAATAATGTAAATAAATAAATATCCAAGATTTTTTTTTTCTGTTTTCATTATTATATTGCAAACCTCTTTTTTTTTTTTTTCGTTACACTAACTGATAGTTAACACTTTGGTGAGTTGGTGTTTTCCGAATTTCTTGCAATTTTATTTCTTTTATTTATTTTGGTATTCCAATGGCAACATTCTTCCAATTGTTTATTTAGCGTTACAGCTTGGCGGTAGTTTTTTGTTATGAAAAGTGGTCGATGGGATAATGGAGAAGTACCGATGTTTCTTTAGAACAGCTTGAGAGTACTAAATGATTATTCGTATAGTTTCCTTAATTTCCTTCAGATGGTAAACTTTAGACATCTTAAAAAAAAAAAAAAAAAAAAAAAAAAAAAAAAAAAAAAAGTGTAAATTCCCTTAAAAGTTAAATCCTGGTACTTAGCATTACAGTTAAATCGAAAGATTTTATGTTTACAAATGAAAAGACTTTAAGTTAAGGACACTTACAACAGAAAAAAATATAAAACTACATTTAAAACTGAATCCTATTAGTTAGAGGTATTTGTAAGGAGTTAAATATCTATAATATTATTTATTTATTTTTGTACATGGAAATGGAGGAGGAGGACCGAAAAATTCCATCTTAATCAAAGAAAGGATGCTTAAAATTTGCTCCCAAGTTTTATTAAACTGTGTTAAAAAAAAAAAAAAAAAAAAAAAAAAAAAAAAAAAAGAAGAAGAAAAAAAGAAAGGGATTGAGGGTCTGGACAAGTTTGGGCTTCGAGACCTCAGAATTATTATTTTACCCATGAATTTAATTGATTTGTAGATTCAATCACAAATGCAAGTGTAAGAACTCATTTAAAAAAAAAAAAAAAAAAAAAAAAAATTGTCCCTCCCACGCTCCCATAAGTGCAATTTAAAAATTTTATCTGATTATTTAGCTTTTCAGTTAAATGAAAAGATTTTATAAACTCTGAACATTACTGTTGTTACACTTTTAGTAATGTCAACAGGAGGGCGGAAAGGGGGGGGGGGATAAGTAGAAATTTCTAAGGGATGTGTGAATAAATCAGATGACAGATTATTTATTGTTACTACACAGTCACAAATAAAAGATAGAACCAAAGCAATTTTAAAGCAAAGCTTAAAGATTTTAAAATGTGTATTCTGGAGGTAGGAGAGGTGGAGATGGCTGTAATTTAGATTATTACCAGAAATCAACAAATAAGATTTATTTTTTCATTTATTTTCTTGAAGTTTTACATCATTTAAATATCAATACCTTTTAAATTATGAAAATAATAGAAAAAATCTTATTTAAATAAAAAAATTATTTTTTGGAGAAAAAAAAAGGGTTTAAGTTTTACACATAAGTTTTTAATAATTCTATAATTTTCAAATTGTCAGGTAAGCTCGTTACCTTTTTTAATTTGTAGCAGTGTGTATGAAAGAGGAAGCATTTATGTTTGAAAAATGGACAGTTTCTGGACCATTCATTAAATTATTTATTATATTAAAGTCATTCCTTACGACTTTTTCAAAAATTAGTCCCTGGACAATGTCTTATTATTTATCCAAGTCTTCTTTCCCAAATAATTAAGATAAAAATTTAATTTTAGTTTTAACTGTATTAATTGCATATGCATAGATATCAAAAGTTACAAATTATTCAAATGTTATCAATATATACGCGGGATTAAAATTTACTCCATAAGTTTTGAATATTACTTTTCATTAAAAAAAAATAAACGTCCTTTCCATATTTCTTCGTGATGCAATATTCCGTGATATTCAAGGTTTTTAAATGGCTTTCCTTTTGCTTTTGAACAGATTGATCTCTTATTTTAAAAAGTCTTAAAAATAAATGGAAACGCCGAAGATCTTAAATAATGTATGCATGTTGTGGAGAAAACTGTATATAATGAAATTTTTACTTGTTCGACTTACTTAAAGTTCAAATTTTGCATAAAAAAAATACAAGACATAAATGCGCATTATTTTAAAATGGGGGCGGAGTTATTCGGCTTTTCCTTCTGCTGATGAGGTGAGGTGTGTTTGTCAACTGGGATCACAAACATTCTTATTCTCAAGATTTAGAATTTTTTTTATACGCTTTTATATTTTATTAAATATATTTAAATTTTATTTTTATTTATTTTGATAATTTGTGTAAAAATGTTGTATGAATTTTAAATAATTTTATATTCATATATTTATCGAAGAATATTATCTGTTGCATTTTTTGTGAGGTGTTTGAAACTCCTATGAATGCAACAATTTTTCATATAGTTTTGAATGAATTTTATCTATATAAATAATTTTTTTTAAATGCAGAAAGATTTTTTTTTTTTTTAATTCTACAAAATACTTGTGAAAGGAATGTGTTCACATTAACTGTATACTAAAGTGATTGCGCCGGATCTAATCTAATGCAACAGAGAGCAAAGACCGTAGTGGCCAAATTTGAAAATTGTCAAACGTATTTAAAAAAACTATGAGAGATACCGACAAAACAATCAGTTACAAAACTGTGAAGCATGCTCGATTCAGTAAGAAATGATGTCTTCAACGTAAATGTAACTTTAATGGAAGCTCTGAAATCATATTGACATCCAATTCCCGGCGTAAATAGTCAACAATCGTGTATGTGGCATTAGAAGACATATGCACATTAACCTTTTCATTTTCAACATTTAAAACATGAAATAAAAATTATGAAGTTTTCAGACATTGTAAATAATGTTCACCATCTAATGAAAAATTCTTGGCGATTTTTTATTTATTTATTTATTATTATTATATTTGTAGTTAAAGAATAAACAAATATCATGAACATGTGTTTAAAAATTATCCTGTAACAAAATTAAAGTTACTTAGAGCTCTCGCGATAAGTTTAATACAAAGTTTTTAGGTTTATTAGTAAAAAGAAACAAATATATTTAGCTACTTTTAATATTAAATTGTATCAAAATTATACAAAAATTTAAAAAAGACGTACGTGGGTGGACGTTTCAATCCAGCTTGATTAAAAAATTTCTCCGTGAAATTTCTCTTCAAAAATTTTCTCAAAAATTCATTTCTAAATATTTGTGCTTTTGGTAGGGAAATGATTAAAAATGCAGACAAAATTTATAAAATTCTTTTAAATTAAATTAAATGTCTTAACAAAAATTCTAAATAGAAAATTCCTTAAATAAGGATGCCCATAGCGAAAGTTCTAATTGAAGGGTTAAGTTATAAAACTAACATGCTTTAGTAATATTAAATCTCTTCAGTAATTAAACCAAGTTAAATATGTTAAATGTGTGCATGACTCGCAGCAATTAAAGTGCATTTACCTCCACACTGCAGTTCTTGAAAATAAAGTAAACATTTACATTAAATAAACAGAAAAATAATGTGCGTTTTAAATTATAACTTACACCAGAATTTTTATAATGAATAAAACTTAAGAAATAAAACAAGAACACCTCTCTTTAAATGAAATCAAAAATTGCTACCTACAAAAATCGGCCGCCTACAAGTTCAGGTAGCCGATTTATTACACATATGACTCCTCCCACTCTTCATGTACCCGTGTACTACCGCTAGAGATGTGGGTATTGAGCAAGTCGTTTAATAATCGATCCTGAAATATACTTTAATAACAAGTCGCTAGTAGACATAGCGATTAGAATGGATGTCAGATTTGCATTTAATGTATAGAAGATGTTACAATTTTAATTAATTTAAACTACTTAACGTGGCTAGTAATTGTTTTAGCCACAGATTAGTCCAGGGGAAATGTACCAAAAAAAAGGCGTTACCTTACAAAAGGTCGGGTAGAAGATTTTTTTTTTTTGACTTGTATATAATGAGGCCAGCATGGTAAAACCGAATTATCCAACAAAATTTCTTAAGGGAGAATTTTCTGTGGCCAAAAAACACCAAAATTTTGGGACTTTTTTTGTTGTTTTTTAAATATCTAGAGACCCGTTGTCGTAGAATATTATTTGTTAGTTACAATGTTAAAGAGAACAAAATTCTCTACAACTTTCATATTTACAACTTTTTTATACACTCAATAGCAAGCGCAGTACGACATTTAAAAAATAAAACATTTTTTTCAATTTCCTTAAAAACCGTGAAAAACGTAGTTTTACCCGATGCTTCAAATGTTCTCCAAGAATTTAATCATGGATGTCATCTTCTACATATTGATAGAAGTAAATTATCTGTTATTTGCACCCCCCTCCCCCCTATTCTTTTTAAAAATGATCCTATTTTTCCAACTTACATACCCGCTCTGTTATACAGAGTGGGTATGAGGAAGAGGGGACGGGTGACAAATAACTTCCGGGAAAAAAGAAAAGATACATCTAGAGCAGGGATTGGTAAAAACTATGGTACGCGTACCAGTACTGGTACAGGAAGCTCTGGCTACTGGTACGCAGAAATCCGATCCTGGTACGTGGAATAAAATACAGAAAGCAACATATCATATGAGACACACTGCCACTGTATCTCACGATAGAGGAAAGAAGTGAACTTATTCAGCTCTCCTGTGATGGATTACTTTAGTCCACATTCAAAAGGATGAACGTCACAGATTTTTTATTGGCAAGAATATGAGAGTACCGTTTGATATCGTCAAAGTCTGCTTGTGTTTAGCACAACATATATCTGTGAATGTGCTCCCCCCCCCCCCTTCGTTACATCAAAAACAAACATACGAATAAAGTAAACATCGAATGTGACATGACTAAAACTACCTAATATTGAGCCAGACATGAGGAAGCTGTGCTTGGTGAAACAAGTCCACCCTTTTCATTAGCCATAGAAGCAAATTAGCCTACTGTAACAGTATATGGATCAGTGTGCGCCGATATGTCATTAAGTATTGTGCCTTTTTTCCTATACCAAAACATTTTCTTTATTGTATGCATTATTAAAATTTAATGGTGATACTACTTTTTTACTTGAATGTTATTACAAAGCAGCCAATCTTAGTAACAATTTAGTTATGTAATTATTCATTTTTAAATACAATAAAACCTGCTATGACGGAAACAGGAAAGACCGAAGATATATTTCGTTTTAGGCAGGTTCCTTTTTATAGGTTTTTCTATATTAGCTTTACGTTTTTTATCTGGTGGTACGCGGAAGTATGAACCTCGATTTAGTGGTACGTCGGTCTAAAAGTTTGGGAACCCCTGCTCTAGAAGAACCATGATCCTTGATATATCTTCTATCCAGGAAACTGAACGCTAATAATCCTACAACAGTCCCATCAAAGAAACAAAAATATTGTTAAATATCCCGTAGAAATTATTATTATTAAAATACATTTTTTCATTTAGCTTATGCAGTCATATTGCGTACCTTACTTCATTGTGTAGGGAAAGTGGACTTGAATGAGATAGGGAATATAGGGAATGAATGTAAGTAGTAGAGAAAGGAGAGTTCAACGGCCACAGGCGCAGCCGCAGCTGAGCAACCGAGCAACCGATAGTGCATTGTTCAGAATCAACCCTCTTTTTCTTGCAATAATCTTTTCATCTCATTTTGTTGGTACATCTGATATTTTATTAAAAAGGTTTGTGTGTAAGAGTATGTTTTAAAAAGCATATATGTCTTATAGTTATTATAAATAGTTCTCTTTGTGTGTGTATATGTGTGTGTGTATGTATGTGTGTAACAAATAGTTCTCTTTATGTGTGTATGTATGTGTCTGTGTGTGACAAATAGTTCTCTTTATGTGTGTGTATATATGTATGTGTGTGTGTGTATGTATGTGTGTGCGTGTGACAAATAGTTCTCTTTGTGTGTGTGTGTGACTATCTGCTTGTTTATCAAAGTTTTAGAAATATTTTTCATGTTTTTATAACGAAAAAAAAATATGCGTTAGTTAGTTAAAAAGTTTCACAAATTAAAAAAAAAAATCTTTTAGAAAAAGTTTCACATTACTTAAAAAATTTAAAAAAAAAAGTACTCAATAATAAAATCAACAATTTTTATTATAACAAAATAATTTACAGAAAGGTATTTACAGATCAAAATATACATCGCGATTTTGCGTTAGCAATACAAATCAACATTTTCTTCTTTATTACAAACGGTATTAATGTCATAATGGCCATATGCTAAACTGCTTATTCCATCATCCAATAAGTAACGCTTGTCGTCAAAGGGACTTAAGCTAATTTTATTTTGAGTTAATGTATATAGGCGATGGTCATCTTGGGCAATTCTTACCTGTTTCTCCATACTTGTTTTTTGTTGTTGGAGGCACTCCAAGTAGTCTTCATGTTTAATTTTCTGCCGAACAATCTGCGTAGATACGCCTTTTGCACGCTTCTTTTCATCTTTAACAGATTTTAGAGAATACATTTTTGATTTCAGTCCGACAAACTCAAGGGCTAATTCACCATTAAGTTCATCCTTAAACTTTCCGAGCGTCTTCTTATTATCCTCAGAGTATAGACGATGAGATTTCGGGTATTCAGAAAAGTCAAACAACTCACGATGCTGCTCCAGATCCTTATAAATATTATTGGTTTGAATATGATACGTTAGGGAATCTGTATCCGTAAAGAGTAAAACTGCACGATCTTTGTATGTTTTCTTTATAAAATTGTAATGGAAATCATACATACAAAGTTTAGATAGTTCGAGTATAGAAAATCCAACATAGATGGGTCGGTTCATATGTATGCTAGTTTTTAATCTCTCAACAGCAGTCAAGTCTTCATCATAAGTTTTAAACGATTTAAAAGTAGGCGATGCTACTAATTTTTTGGCTCTTTTTTCACCGTTACAAAGCACAATATTTCTTCTTTTTCGTAGATTTTCCATGGTTTTACCAAAAACAGAATTGTTCATTAACTTAAAAAAGTCTTTCTCAAAAGAAGATTTTGCTTCTTTCCTTTTTTCGGTGTTGAAATTAATATATTTCTGCAACCATGGTCCCTGTTTAAATTTTAAAGCTTTATGCACAGCTGTAATTTTTAAACCAAGTTCTAAATAAAATTTGAGATTACGATAATGGGTTATATAATTTCGTTTATTATTTAAATTTGGTATAAGTTTAGGAGTTCCGACGAATTTTCTATTGTTGAGTAAGCTTCTTGCATGAGAAGATAGCATCTGATCCTCTACAGTTACTCTCTCAGGGGCGACAGGGTATTCATTATGCAAAGGATGTAAATGTTTCGGGTATTCCAAGTCTACCTCGAAAAGATACCCAATTTCGGAACTATCAGATAAAGATAGAACCCACTCTTCTGTCATATGACTTGTTTCACACCATTCAAAACCGCCGTAGGGTAAAAATTGGCTCATAGCCCACCCGTATAAGTTATTGGCATCCCAATACATAATGTAGCTGGGTGCCTCATTTTTCTTATAATCGGGCGTACCAGGGATGTTTGCTCGGGCATATCTTTTACTTATCATGCTAATGCCGCCTCTTATTCCATTTTCAACCATAAGCAACATATCTATATCACTGAGTAACTCTAAAGGTGTATCAGACATCTTCAAACAAGCCTGCCATGCTAGCCCAGGTGCTGTAAACAGGTGAGCAGGGTCAATTTCATAATACTGCTGACATAATTTCCTAAAGTTTTGAAACACGTCAGCAAGTAGTAGAACATCTGTCTTCACATAAAGGTTGTGATAATCACCAAGAGTCTTGATATCAAATGTTTTCCATACATTCTGGGCGTGTTGGTATTCCTTTTCACTTATAGGCTCATTGGTTAAACTATTAAAAAAGGCAGAAGGCGGAGGAAGCTGCTTCTCAGTAAATTTTTCAAAGCAAGTAAAATAATCATAGGGGTAAACCCCTTTCCGTATAAGTAAAGATAAATTATTATTTCGGGGGAAATTTTCTTCAAGAATAGCGAATTGATCAGGTTGAAGGTTTTTAACAAGTTTTTCCAATGACGCTGGCAAAAATTGGAAAGAGTCTATAAACACCATCTGAATATAAGATGTAGGCTTTCTGATTTTAAAGGTGATATAGTTTTCCATAGAAGTAGCAATAACATCGATTTCATGATCTTTGAATTTTCCAAGCTTTGTCATAATATGATGACCGTCATAGTTTTTCAAGTTATGGAATATAACAGGAATTGTTTTACACTGCTTATAGTTCAAGTTGCATTCCACATGTGCAGCTCCTCTGTATGCACCTGACAGGTGATCATGGTCACGTGTGCGTTTCTCATCTAAAGTTTTCTTACAAATGTGACAAAACTCTGCTTCTCGAAATGCCTTTTCTTCCTTGGGAGAAAGCTTCATAGGTTTAACATTTAGTAACTTTTGACCTAAAATTTCCTTCTCTTGCATCATTCGGTTTAAAAAATGATCAACACAGTTTCTACCACGATATACCTGTGCTTTCTTCACACACGTTCCATCTGGTCCAATAACCACATAGGCATAACCACATGGCAAGTGATAGGTTGTTTTCTCGGTATAGGATGCTTTAGAAGAGGGAGGGGCTGATGAAATAGGTATAAGCAGACTCTCAAAATCCGCATAAATCGTATAGGCAACAGGATGTTGTAAACGAATACCTGTAAACTTTAATATATTATCATTTTCACTAGGCATCTTTATAGCTTGTGCAACATGTTGAGAACAATATTCATTATGCTTATCCAATAGATCTTGTCTTGAAAATCGATGTAAACATCGATAACAATAATAGCCAGCGGCTCTATGCTTGGTAAGATCACCTAAAAGTCTTGAAAAACTTCTTATCAAACAATAGTGTTGTTTTTCACCGTCACCAACCAATAACAAATTAACCACATCTTGATCTTTCTTTTCAGATATATACAGGGGGCAAACTTCATCCTCTTCATAACCAAACACATTAACCCGTAAATTGTTGAGTTGCTCAATAACAGGTATCTTCTGAAGGGGTACAGGGCATTCTACACTACCTAATTTAATATCATGTTCATAAAGTCGATAATGTGAAACACGTTCAGGTTTTTTTGTATAATCCAAGTTCAGTTTAAAAGCCAAAAGACACCATACTAAACATTTGTTATCTTCGTTTTTTATATTCAACACTGCTTTTTTATCATCGAGTTTTTTAGACAAAGGAATATAGGAACTCGCAGCGAGGGGGTGATATTTAGCAATCTTGAGTTCTAAATGAAGAATTTTTCTAAGTTTCCAGCCAGAACCTCTTTGTACAAATTCTTCAAAGGATTTAATAATCTTCGAAAATCCTTCCTCAATATGTTGTGAGATAGTATCTTCTATAAGTTCGGTCATACACGAACATCGAAAATAACATTGAATTTCTTCAAACTCCTCATTATCAGTTAGACGTTCAAGTGATATTTTTTCCACCATATACCATTTAATTGCACCTTTTTCATGAATTTCACTTATTAAACGTTCTTGTATTTCAGTTTGTACATGTCTATGAAATACCTCTAAATCATTTTCCTCACGTTCATCAGGATGCAAAATCACTGTTTTAAACACATTAAGTGCATCAGAATACTTTATGTTTTTCGACTTTGCATTAGATGAGCTCATTTTACGTTTTACACTCACAAGAGGTGTGCGGGGGTGTTGAGTGCGAACATGTTGTCTCAGGTCAAATTTTCTTCCAAACACTTTATCGCATTCAAGGCAAGGAAATGTTGAATTCCGATGCGACTGTAAATGCTGCTTCAAATTATCCCTCCGGGTAAAAACTTGATCACATTCATCACACTTAAATGTAGACTGTCCACCAGTATTATGGGTTTCTGAATGTCTTAACAAGTCCGATTTCCTTCTAAAACACTTTCCGCAAGTTTCACAGATAAACGACTTTTCATTAAGATGAATCTTAACATGCTGATTTAAATTAGAATATGTTGCAAAGACTTTGTCACAGGTGGGGCAAACATGCTTCTTTTCCACATTTGTAGGGGTCACAGTCTTTAAAGAAATATCCTCTTCAACTTGTTGATTAAAATTGAAAGAACTTTGAGACATAGTATCTTTTTCTGGAAAAACTTCAGCGAATCCATCATGCTGTAACAATCCAACACTATCATGTATTTTTAAATGTCTTTGTAGGTTTGATCTTCGATAAAAAGACTTCGAACAGATATCACAAGTATATAATTTCTCACCAGAATGAATTTTCATATGTCGGTTCAGATTAGAAATGCTCGAAAAATCTTTACCGCAGGTAAAACAGCTAAACATCTTCTTAGCAGATACAGAATCTCCCACAATCGGGGTTTCATCAATAGGCATATCAACATCCATAATATAAAATCAATAAAAAAAACTTTAACTCTTAATAGCAAACAACAGCGATTCGCACTGATAAAAAGCGGGAGCAATTTAAAACACGTTTAACCACTAGCGATATGAATCCTCAAATGATGAAAATCCTAATTTTCCCCCGTCTATTTATATCGACCCGAAAGCAAAGTTGAGTTGTAGTATTGCTTGATATGATTGTTATCAAAACGCGTCATACGATTTCGGGGGCCTATAAGTTTCTTTCCCCTCTTTATAATATAGCATAATTAAACAGATAAACCCAAATGTATACAAATTTAAATTCGTAAATTATATTATGTCACAAAATATAAAAAATCCTACAAAATAAAAATAGAATTTAGCACTTACCCCAAAAACACATCCACTTTAGTTGTTAGTCTTCACTTAACTAATTTTTCTTCCTTATCTTTAGTAGGGGGCGCTGCCATCGCCGCGAGAAGCACTGCCCGTCTTCCGGTGTGTGACGTCATTTCCGGTTTGAGATAAGAATAAACCTTAAATACACGTGCTTAGTCATTCTTCCCTCGGTCTTACTCGCTAGTAGTTGTCAGTTTCGAGTTTAGACGTGTTGGGTGACATCATTACGTGTTTGCGATAAGAACAAGGTCACCCCCTATCAACAGGTAAACAGCTGCAGTGACGTCATAGGTCATATGACATAGCTGATAACGGTACGATTAGCTTATAAAAATTTGTACTAATCATCTATTTCTCTTCAAGTCATTGCATGAGACGGTTGAGCTCCAACAGCTGTATATAAGGTAAGAGTAATTTATATATTATAATAGGATTTTAAATTAATTTAGTAGATGTTACAATTTGATATTTAAAAAATTTCATGCTAAACGATATGATTATATGTTGTTCATCATACTAAATCCACAAATTTTAATTCGAAAGAAATATTATTAAAATTATAATCTAAAATAAATTAGCGAAAATGCATAACAAATCTCAACAAAAAGAAGCTAATTATAAAAGGAAATGTACAAAGTTTATAAATTTACACATGTGTTAAACGCGTTTACAAACCTTATCATAGGCAAAAGTCTAATTCGACCAGACTATTTGTTATAAGTTTAACTATAAGTCAACATGTTAGATATTTGTGAAAAGGAATCTTATGATTTTTAATTTTCCAAGTTCAGTTTCAATCATATTGTAAAAGGATAATTCAAACTTTGAGATTATCTATAGTAAAATACTTAAATTAAAATGTATTTTTGATAGTTTAATATTTAAAAACTACAACTTTGACTACTTTTTAAAATGTTTGCCTGATAGAAAACTGTGATAACATGTCTATGTTTGAATTTTTCTGATAACATGCCAATGCCTGAATTTTTCTGACAACTTGTCTGTGTTTGAATTTTTCTGATAACATGTCTGTGCTTGAATTTTTCTGCTAACAAGTCTGTGTTTAAATTTTTCTTATAACATGTTTATGTTTAATTTTATTCTTCTTTTGAAATGTATAAACTTTTACTATACGTGTCTTTCGATTTCATTCAAGAAAAAGTGATCGATCAACTTTATCAAACCCTTTTAATGTTAATATTTTTAAACGAACGCGATAATCAGATAAAAATATATGTAGCTAATTCATATTATCCCACTAAACATTGCAAAACAATAAAACTCTTACAAAAATTTTATACTTCAGCATTCAAAAATTGACAATTTCACATCTTAATACTAAAAAACAATCCTTATCTTGAAGTATTTCCTGTAACAAAATCTAAAAATTTCATATCAACAAGACCCAAGTTAAAAACTTTACCTCTGAACCTAATACCAATTTTTAATCTCAGAAAGATAAAACTCAGAATTTTTTTAGAAAGTTACTTCTAAAACATCTCATAGATGGCGCTGTTGAAAAAATCAACTCAAAGTTGTTTAAAAAACATTAATAAAATAAATCTAACTTTAAACTATCATCAAACTCCCCAAAAATCACTTCCAATTATAAATATTCTAAAATAATTAAAACTTATAAAATCGCTCATAGGGGGCGCTGCTGCGAAAAAATCATTTCGAAACTTGTTTAAAAGACTTAAAAAAACTAAATCTAACTTTAATCTATCATCAAACTCCAGAAAAATCGCTTTCAATTAGAAATATTTAAAAAATAATTGTTAATTCTAAAGCCGTTCATAGGGGGCGCTGCTGAAAAAAAAAATAAACTCAAACTTGTTTAAAATATATTAAAAAATAAATCTAACTTTAAACTATCATCAAACTCCAGAAAAATCACTTACAATTAGAAATATTTAAAAAATAATTGTTAATTCTAAAGCCGTTCATAGGGGGCGCTGCTGAAAAAAAAATAAACTCAAACTTGTTTAAAATATATTAAAAAATAAATCTAACTTTAAACTATCATCAAACTCCAGAAAAATCACTTACAATTAGAAATATTTAAAAATAATTAAAACTTCTAAAACCGTTCATAGGGGGCGCTGCTGTAAAAAAAGCATTTCGAAACTTATAAAAAATAATTCATTACTTGATTACATCATTTTCATAAAAAAAATTTCATCAAAATATCAATAAACAAACAGTAGTAGAGGAATGAGCGTGTAGCCCAGCAGGATCACTTCCGATTCCACCTCCAGGAGCCTCACCTCCACCACGCTCACGGCTCCTGCTGGGGTCTAACTCTTGTTCTTCTACTACTGTTTGTTTATTGATATTTTGATGAAATTTTTTCTATGAAAATGATGTAATCAAGTAATGAATTATTTTTTATAAGTTTCGAAATGCTTTTTTTACAGCAGCGCCCCCTATGAACGGTTTTAGAAGTTTTAATTATTTTTAAATATTTCTAATTGTAAGTGATTTTTCTGGAGTTTGATGATAGTTTAAAGTTAGATTTATTTTTTAATATATTTTAAACAAGTTTGAGTTTATTTTTTTTTTCAGCAGCGCCCCCTATGAACGGCTTTAGAATTAACAATTATTTTTTAAATATTTCTAATTGTAAGTGATTTTTCTGGAGTTTGATGATAGTTTAAAGTTAGATTTATTTTTTAATATATTTTAAACAAGTTTGAGTTTATTTTTTTTTCAGCAGCGCCCCCTATGAACGGCTTTAGAATTAACAATTCTTTTTTAAATATTTCTAATTGAAAGCGATTTTTCTGGAGTTTGATGATAGATTAAAGTTAGATTTAGTTTTTTTAAGTCTTTTAAACAAGTTTCGAAATGATTTTTTCGCAGCAGCGCCCCCTATGAGCGATTTTATAAGTTTTAATTATTTTAGAATATTTATAATTGGAAGTGATTTTTGGGGAGTTTGATGATAGTTTAAAGTTAGATTTATTTTATTAATGTTTTTTAAACAACTTTGAGTTGATTTTTTCAACAGCGCCATCTATGAGATGTTTTAGAAGTAACTTTCTAAAAAAATTCTGAGTTTTATCTTTCTGAGATTAAAAATTGGTATTAGGTTCAGAGGTAAAGTTTTTAACTTGGGTCTTGTTGATATGAAATTTTTAGATTTTGTTACAGGAAATACTTCAAGATAAGGATTGTTTTTTAGTATTAAGATGTGAAATTGTCAATTTTTGAATGCTGAAGTATAAAATTTTTGTAAGAGTTTTATTGTTTTGCAATGTTTAGTGGGATAATATGAATTAGCTACATATATTTTTATCTGATTATCGCGTTCGTTTAAAAATATTAACATTAAAAGGGTTTGATAAAGTTGATCGATCACTTTTTCTTGAATGAAATCGAAAGACACGTATAGTAAAAGTTTATACATTTCAAAAGAAGAATAAAATTAAACATAAACATGTTATAAGAAAAATTTAAACACAGACATGTTAGCAGAAAAATTCAAGCACAGACATGTTATCAGAAAAATTCAAACACAGACAAGTTGTCAGAAAAATTCAGGCATTGGCATGTTATCAGAAAAATTCAAACATAGACATGTTATCACAGTTTTCTATCAGGCAAACATTTTAAAAAGTAGTCAAAGTTGTAGTTTTTAAATATTAAACTATCAAAAATACATTTTAATTTAAGTATTTTACTATAGATAATCTCAAAGTTTGAATTATCCTTTTACAATATGATTGAAACTGAACTTGGAAAATTAAAAATCATAAGATTCCTTTTCACAAATATCTAACATGTTGACTTATAGTTAAACTTATAACAAATAGTCTGGTCGAATTAGACTTTTGCCTATGATAAGGTTTGTAAACGCGTTTAACACATGTGTAAATTTATAAACTTTGTACATTTCCTTTTATAATTAGCTTCTTTTTGTTGAGATTTGTTATGCATTTTCGCTAATTTATTTTAGATTATAATTTTAATAATATTTCTTTCGAATTAAAATTTGTGGATTTAGTATGATGAACAACATATAATCATATCGTTTAGCATGAAATTTTTTAAATATCAAATTGTAACATCTACTAAATTAATTTAAAATCCTATTATAATATATAAATTACTCTTACCTTATATACAGCTGTTGGAGCTCAACCGTCTCATGCAATGACTTGAAGAGAAATAGATGATTAGTACAAATTTTTATAAGCTAATCGTACCGTTATCAGCTATGTCATATGACCTATGACGTCACTGCAGCTGTTTACCTGTTGATAAGGGGTGACCTTGTTCTTATCGCAAACACGTAATGATGTCACCCAACACGTCTAAACTCGAAACTGACAACTACTAGCGAGTAAGACCGAGGGAAGAATGACTAAGCACGTGTATTTAAGGTTTATTCTTATCTCAAACCGGAAATGACGTCACACACCGGAAGACGGGCAGTGCTTCTCGCGGCGATGGCAGCGCCCCCTACTAAAGATAAGGAAGAAAAATTAGTTAAGTGAAGACTAACAACTAAAGTGGATGTGTTTTTGGGGTAAGTGCTAAATTCTATTTTTATTTTGTAGGATTTTTTATATTTTGTGACATAATATAATTTACGAATTTAAATTTGTATACATTTGGGTTTATCTGTTTAATTATGCTATATTATAAAGAGGGGAAAGAAACTTATAGGCCCCCGAAATCGTATGACGCGTTTTGATAACAATCATATCAAGCAATACTACAACTCAACTTTGCTTTCGGGTCGATATAAATAGACGGGGGAAAATTAGGATTTTCATCATTTGAGGATTCATATCGCTAGTGGTTAAACGTGTTTTAAATTGCTCCCGCTTTTTATCAGTGCGAATCGCTGTTGTTTGCTATTAAGAGTTAAAGTTTTTTTTATTGATTTTATATTATGGATGTTGATATGCCTATTGATGAAACCCCGATTGTGGGAGATTCTGTATCTGCTAAGAAGATGTTTAGCTGTTTTACCTGCGGTAAAGATTTTTCGAGCATTTCTAATCTGAACCGACATATGAAAATTCATTCTGGTGAGAAATTATATACTTGTGATATCTGTTCGAAGTCTTTTTATCGAAGATCAAACCTACAAAGACATTTAAAAATACATGATAGTGTTGGATTGTTACAGCATGATGGATTCGCTGAAGTTTTTCCAGAAAAAGATACTATGTCTCAAAGTTCTTTCAATTTTAATCAACAAGTTGAAGAGGATATTTCTTTAAAGACTGTGACCCCTACAAATGTGGAAAAGAAGCATGTTTGCCCCACCTGTGACAAAGTCTTTGCAACATATTCTAATTTAAATCAGCATGTTAAGATTCATCTTAATGAAAAGTCGTTTATCTGTGAAACTTGCGGAAAGTGTTTTAGAAGGAAATCGGACTTGTTAAGACATTCAGAAACCCATAATACTGGTGGACAGTCTACATTTAAGTGTGATGAATGTGATCAAGTTTTTACCCGGAGGGATAATTTGAAGCAGCATTTACAGTCGCATCGGAATTCAACATTTCCTTGCCTTGAATGCGATAAAGTGTTTGGAAGAAAATTTGACCTGAGACAACATGTTCGCACTCAACACCCCCGCACACCTCTTGTGAGTGTAAAACGTAAAATGAGCTCATCTAATGCAAAGTCGAAAAACATAAAGTATTCTGATGCACTTAATGTGTTTAAAACAGTGATTTTGCATCCTGATGAACGTGAGGAAAATGATTTAGAGGTATTTCATAGACATGTACAAACTGAAATACAAGAACGTTTAATAAGTGAAATTCATGAAAAAGGTGCAATTAAATGGTATATGGTGGAAAAAATATCACTTGAACGTCTAACTGATAATGAGGAGTTTGAAGAAATTCAATGTTATTTTCGATGTTCGTGTATGACCGAACTTATAGAAGATACTATCTCACAACATATTGAGGAAGGATTTTCGAAGATTATTAAATCCTTTGAAGAATTTGTACAAAGAGGTTCTGGCTGGAAACTTAGAAAAATTCTTCATTTAGAACTCAAGATTGCTAAATATCACCCCCTCGCTGCGAGTTCCTATATTCCTTTGTCTAAAAAACTCGATGATAAAAAAGCAGTGTTGAATATAAAAAACGAAGATAACAAATGTTTAGTATGGTGTCTTTTGGCTTTTAAACTGAACTTGGATTATACAAAAAAACCTGAACGTGTTTCACATTATCGACTTTATGAACATGATATTAAATTAGGTAGTGTAGAATGCCCTGTACCCCTTCAGAAGATACCTGTTATTGAGCAACTCAACAATTTACGGGTTAATGTGTTTGGTTATGAAGAGGATGAAGTTTGCCCCCTGTATATATCTGAAAAGAAAGATCAAGATGTGGTTAATTTGTTATTGGTTGGTGACGGTGAAAAACAACACTATTGTTTGATAAGAAGTTTTTCAAGACTTTTAGGTGATCTTACCAAGCATAGAGCCGCTGGCTATTATTGTTATCGATGTTTACATCGATTTTCAAGACAAGATCTATTGGATAAGCATAATGAATATTGTTCTCAACATGTTGCACAAGCTATAAAGATGCCTAGTGAAAATGATAATATATTAAAGTTTACAGGTATTCGTTTACAACATCCTGTTGCCTATACGATTTATGCGGATTTTGAGAGTCTGCTTATACCTATTTCATCAGCCCCTCCCTCTTCTAAAGCATCCTATACCGAGAAAACAACCTATCACTTGCCATGTGGTTATGCCTATGTGGTTATTGGACCCGATGGAACGTGTGTGAAGAAAGCACAGGTATATCGTGGTAGAAACTGTGTTGATCATTTTTTAAACCGAATGATGCAAGAGAAGGAAATTTTAGGTCAAAAGTTACTAAATGTTAAACCTATGAAGCTTTCTCCCAAGGAAGAAAAGGCATTTCGAGAAGCAGAGTTTTGTCACATTTGTAAGAAAACTTTAGATGAGAAACGCACACGTGACCATGATCACCTGTCAGGTGCATACAGAGGAGCTGCACATGTGGAATGCAACTTGAACTATAAGCAGTGTAAAACAATTCCTGTTATATTCCATAACTTGAAAAACTATGACGGTCATCATATTATGACAAAGCTTGGAAAATTCAAAGATCATGAAATCGATGTTATTGCTACTTCTATGGAAAACTATATCACCTTTAAAATCAGAAAGCCTACATCTTATATTCAGATGGTGTTTATAGACTCTTTCCAATTTTTGCCAGCGTCATTGGAAAAACTTGTTAAAAACCTTCAACCTGATCAATTCGCTATTCTTGAAGAAAATTTCCCCCGAAATAATAATTTATCTTTACTTATACGGAAAGGGGTTTACCCCTATGATTATTTTACTTGCTTTGAAAAATTTACTGAGAAGCAGCTTCCTCCGCCTTCTGCCTTTTTTAATAGTTTAACCAATGAGCCTATAAGTGAAAAGGAATACCAACACGCCCAGAATGTATGGAAAACATTTGATATCAAGACTCTTGGTGATTATCACAACCTTTATGTGAAGACAGATGTTCTACTACTTGCTGACGTGTTTCAAAACTTTAGGAAATTATGTCAGCAGTATTATGAAATTGACCCTGCTCACCTGTTTACAGCACCTGGGCTAGCATGGCAGGCTTGTTTGAAGATGTCTGATACACCTTTAGAGTTACTCAGTGATATAGATATGTTGCTTATGGTTGAAAATGGAATAAGAGGCGGCATTAGCATGATAAGTAAAAGATATGCCCGAGCAAACATCCCTGGTACGCCCGATTATAAGAAAAATGAGGCACCCAGCTACATTATGTATTGGGATGCCAATAACTTATACGGGTGGGCTATGAGCCAATTTTTACCCTACGGCGGTTTTGAATGGTGTGAAACAAGTCATATGACAGAAGAGTGGGTTCTATCTTTATCTGATAGTTCCGAAATTGGGTATCTTTTCGAGGTAGACTTGGAATACCCGAAACATTTACATCCTTTGCATAATGAATACCCTGTCGCCCCTGAGAGAGTAACTGTAGAGGATCAGATGCTATCTTCTCATGCAAGAAGCTTACTCAACAATAGAAAATTCGTCGGAACTCCTAAACTTATACCAAATTTAAATAATAAACGAAATTATATAACCCATTATCGTAATCTCAAATTTTATTTAGAACTTGGTTTAAAAATTACAGCTGTGCATAAAGCTTTAAAATTTAAACAGGGACCATGGTTGCAGAAATATATTAATTTCAACACCGAAAAAAGGAAAGAAGCAAAATCTTCTTTTGAGAAAGACTTTTTTAAGTTAATGAACAATTCTGTTTTTGGTAAAACCATGGAAAATCTACGAAAAAGAAGAAATATTGTGCTTTGTAACGGTGAAAAAAGAGCCAAAAAATTAGTAGCATCGCCTACTTTTAAATCGTTTAAAACTTATGATGAAGACTTGACTGCTGTTGAGAGATTAAAAACTAGCATACATATGAACCGACCCATCTATGTTGGATTTTCTATACTCGAACTATCTAAACTTTGTATGTATGATTTCCATTACAATTTTATAAAGAAAACATACAAAGATCGTGCAGTTTTACTCTTTACGGATACAGATTCCCTAACGTATCATATTCAAACCAATAATATTTATAAGGATCTGGAGCAGCATCGTGAGTTGTTTGACTTTTCTGAATACCCGAAATCTCATCGTCTATACTCTGAGGATAATAAGAAGACGCTCGGAAAGTTTAAGGATGAACTTAATGGTGAATTAGCCCTTGAGTTTGTCGGACTGAAATCAAAAATGTATTCTCTAAAATCTGTTAAAGATGAAAAGAAGCGTGCAAAAGGCGTATCTACGCAGATTGTTCGGCAGAAAATTAAACATGAAGACTACTTGGAGTGCCTCCAACAACAAAAAACAAGTATGGAGAAACAGGTAAGAATTGCCCAAGATGACCATCGCCTATATACATTAACTCAAAATAAAATTAGCTTAAGTCCCTTTGACGACAAGCGTTACTTATTGGATGATGGAATAAGCAGTTTAGCATATGGCCATTATGACATTAATACCGTTTGTAATAAAGAAGAAAATGTTGATTTGTATTGCTAACGCAAAATCGCGATGTATATTTTGATCTGTAAATACCTTTCTGTAAATTATTTTGTTATAATAAAAATTGTTGATTTTATTATTGAGTACTTTTTTTTTTAAATTTTTTAAGTAATGTGAAACTTTTTCTAAAAGATTTTTTTTTTTAATTTGTGAAACTTTTTAACTAACTAACGCATATTTTTTTTTCGTTATAAAAACATGAAAAATATTTCTAAAACTTTGATAAACAAGCAGATAGTCACACACACACACAAAGAGAACTATTTGTCACACGCACACACATACATACACACACACACATACATATATACACACACATAAAGAGAACTATTTGTCACACACAGACACATACATACACACATAAAGAGAACTATTTGTTACACACATACATACACACACACATATACACACACAAAGAGAACTATTTATAATAACTATAAGACATATATGCTTTTTAAAACATACTCTTACACACAAACCTTTTTAATAAAATATCAGATGTACCAACAAAATGAGATGAAAAGATTATTGCAAGAAAAAGAGGGTTGATTCTGAACAATGCACTATCGGTTGCTCGGTTGCTCAGCTGCGGCTGCGCCTGTGGCCGTTGAACTCTCCTTTCTCTACTACTAATGTATAACAACAAAAATGTTTATATGGTCTACAATCATAAATAACTCGGTATTTCATTTGATAGATGGTAGCACTGAGATAATTCAACAGATATAGTTTCAAAACAGTACATATTACAGAAGATTAGAATATTCCACAAAGTGTATTTTTCAATAACAAGTTCTTCTGTTTGAGCTTTAAAGCATTTAATAGATAAAATCTTAAAATTTTATATATTTTTGCACGCTAAAATGTTATAATTTCTTGTTATAATTATGTAATAAAAGTGGGAAAATATTGACAATATTTACTAAAACTAATATTTTGAAAATTTTTATGAAAATAGTTATCTCAAATATTTTATTGATAGAATTTTTTAATTTTACAAGAGATATAAATGCATAATATTAGTTAATGAAATAATATGTTGTCATTTTTATTGTAGATATTTTATAAGGTAAAAATATTTGTTACATAAGATATATTTATTTTTTGAATCCCACCTTTTATATGGAACTACAATCCAATGTTTGATATACTTAAAACAGTAAAACATTAAAACATATGTCATCAATAATCGGTAAATAAAATATACCATTGTACTATAGAATAAAATGTTTATGGAATAAAATGAACATTATGCATGCATTATAAAAATAATTATTAAAATTAAACAAGATTTTTTTTATTGAAACTGTCGTGCCAATAAGTTACTAAATACTGAAATATTATTTTAAACAATACTTTAAAATTAACAATTGTATATACTTAAAGTTATTGTCTTAATATGAAAATTGTCTTAGTCATTCACACTCTCCCCTACTTACTAAATTATATAGACTTATTTAAAATATGTCTGTTGTGATGAAAATGAAGAAGAGGGTGTGCAAATAATAGATAATTTTCTGCTGTCAATCTGTAGAAGTTGACATACATCATTACATCTGTGGGGAACATTTGAATCGTCGCGCGTCGGGACAAAACTACGTTTTTCACAGTTTTTAAGGACATTGAAAAAATTCTCTTATTTTTGAAATGTCATACTGCGCTTGCTATTGAGTGTATAAAAAAGTTGTAAATATGAGAGTTGTAGAGAATTTTGTCTTCTTTAACATTGTAATTAGCAAATAATACGCTTCGACAACGGTTCTCGAGATATTTAAAAAACAAAAATAAAAGTCCCAAAATTTTGGTGTTTTTTGGCCACAGAAAATTCTCCCTTAAGAAATTTTGTTGGATAATTCGGTTTTTCCATGCTGGCCTTATTATATACAAGTCAAAAAAATAAAATCTTCTACCCGACCTTTTGCAAGGTAATATGTACATTTCCCCTGGACTAGATGTTATACAGGATTTCGAACAGCCATTAGTAGAAACAAGCTTTACGAAAGAATCCAAGCTAGTTTTTATTCGCAAATTCGTGATTTATTCAAAATTAAAGTTTTATTTTATTTCATTTTCTAATTATTTTTTTTAATTAATCGGTCATCTATGTGTTTTACATATTATAAGGCAACATAACGATGATGCGCAATATATTATTTTTTAATTGAAATTATATAATTATTAAAAAATTATGAATTATAATATAATAATAATAATTAATATTATTATTCTTTATTAATCATATTAATTCTTAATGTAATAATAATAATTATTAAATTTATTATTATTACTATTATACGATTATTTTATTGAAAATAATTAATAATGAATATTTATACTATTTAACAAATTATTTTTTATCAATAATATTCATTGCTGTTATTAATTATTTTTATTTTTTTGTGCATTTTAAAAAAATTCGCATGTTTTCGTTTTTTTTTTTTTTTTTTTTTCCTCGAGCTAGACACCCTTTCCAGCTTTTATAACCGCGCATTCACATGATATTGTAAAAAAAAAGTTTAAAATATTGAAATTTCATATTAGCGCACCTAAGAGAAAAGGTGGGGGTGGTGATTAAGAAATTTAAATATTTTTCAAGACACTAATTTAAACAAACAAAAGAACTCTTTGCTATGATGTGTACATGATGTATAAAAATTCCTATAAAAAAGGCACAAACATCAGAAATTTTCAGCTTACAACTATTTTAAGGCTTTACTTGCAAAAAAAAAAAGAATGAATGAAAGAAAAAATAATAAAAAAATGTTATTAAAATTTAAAAAAAACTTCCTTCCTTAAATGGAGGTGAGAGCTGTAAAAGTTGTATGCTGAATTATTACTAATTATTACGCCTCTCCCCTGTATGCACCCACCAAAGCAAAATTATTCCTAAATTTGCTAACTTTAGCGGTGAGCACCCTGCTTCGTACAGGGGCTGCCTGAAAAATCCCCAAAACATAAAAAAAATCTGCTAAAATTCCTACCCCTAATGTGAAACCAACCAATGAAAATTACGTCACTATAACATATCGCGAACTGTACGGGAGATTCCTGCAGTCAGGTTATTCTCTGCTGTTGTAAATGTTGTGCACAGAATGCAACATGTGGTCCACAAAAACGACGACCACATCGAACCTGAGTTGGATGTGCTAAATAAACGGTAATTTTATTTCAGTATTGATTCTTCTTTTTTGAAACTCTTTTTTTCGAATACACAGCGCCGCAAATTCCCCTGGCGGTGACTTTTGGAACTAATTTTTTTCGCGGAATCCTTCGTCCCCCGTCTTGTTTAATCTTCCTACAAAATTTGTCGCCATTCTCGCAATAAGATCGCGCTACAGAACACTCTGAGTACCGTCAGTTTAATTATGGCCACCTTGTACATCCTTCTGGTACTTTCCCAGTTAACGATCTCACTAACCTTATTTCACAACATACACATTGCATCTTTGCTGGAGACTTTAACGCCAAAAGCAGACGTTGGAACTGCCATGGTGACTCCCGAAGAGGTACATCACTGCATAATCTCATTCGACACCTTAATCTTAGCCTTCATGCTCCAGCCACACCAACACACATAAGTACTAGGCCTAATCCTCACAACTCCATAATTGACTTTGCTATTACTAAAAACCTTTCTAATCCTATAACTACTACTGTACTTAACGAATTTAGCTCTGACCATATTCCTGTCTTTCAAAATTGATCTCATAAATACTTTCTCCCCACCTCCATTGACTGGACAAAATTTATCAATTTTCTCAATAACAATAACTTAAATATTCCAGAAATTAATAATACTGCTGATATTGATATTGCTGTTGACAACTTTAATTTTCACATAACTAATGCTCTGAACCACTCCACCATCAAATATTTCAAAAACAACAATTCCTTCACTCCTCCTCCTTATGTTTATAACCTCTGTAAACAACGAAATCGTCTTCGCCGTCTTTTTCAAAGCTCTAGAGACCCCACCCTTACACCCCTCATCAATAGACTTAATAATCGAATAAAAAATAGCATCTTCAAAGAAAAACAAAAAAGTTGGTCTAATTTTTTCAATAACATTGCTTGCGAGTATAATTCTGTCTGGCTTCTTAAACGTAAAATCAATAACAACCATACTCCCATCCCCCTCTTTCGACCAATAACAGCACTGCTTACACTGACGGATAAAGCCGAATTTCTCGCCAGAGCTTACTCTAACCGCGACCTACGTTATACACGGCCGGTGCATGACGTTTAAAACGTCACATGGACTGGATCATTTTTACACGGTGATTGGTGCAAAACGGTGGGAGCGCCGATTTGCACCAATCGTCTTTTAAAAATGATCCACTTCATGTGACGTTTTAAACGTCATGCATCGGCCGTGTATAACGTTGGTCACGCTCCAATTCTCTCCAAATTCCACCCTCGCTAGCCAAAATCATATCACCCACGTCAGCGATACTGTTCACAGATTCCTGGCACAACCCCCTGATGAACCCCCCACTGAAATTCAACCAATTGTTATCCATAATATTATTTCTAAACTCAAAAAACATAAAGCCCCTGGGTACGACAAAATTTCTAATACGGCTCTTAAAAACCTACCTCCTAACTATATCATCCACATTACGAAACTTACTAACTCCATTTTCAAAGTTAACTATTTTCCGAAACCTTGGAAAATTTCTATGATCTCTCCTATACCCAAACCTGGTGCTAACCTATCTCCTTTCTTCCTTCACTCAGCAAAGTTGTCGAACGCGTCATTTGGTCGCAACTCCAGAACCACATTCAACTTAACAACACTCTTATGCTTGAACAATTTGGCTTTCGCCCAAAACATTCAACTTAACAACACTCTTATGCTTGAACAATTTGGCTTTCGCCCAAAACATTCAACTTAACAACACTCTTATGCTTGAACAATTTGGCTTTCGCCCAAAACATTCAACAACACACCAGTTACTTCGAGTAGTCGAATTTCTTAGCAAAAAACTAAACTCGAAGATTCCTGCTGCTGCCATTTTTCTTGACATCGCTAAGGCATTTGACAAAGTCTGGCATGTGGGCCTCATATACAATCTAATTAGGCTTAAATTCCCTGCTAGACTTATACACCTTATCTTCTCTTACCTTAGCGATCGCATTTTTCAAGTCCGCATTAACAACATTCTTTCTAGAATTTTCCGTATCTTAGCAGGTATCCTCCAAGGGAGCGTCATTAACGACATTCCTCGTTCCCTTAACACCAACGTTGCACATTATTCGGACGACACTACAATCTATGCTTACGCTCATCACCCATACACACTTTACAGGTATCTGCAGACTCACATTGATGCCTTCGTAGACTGGTGCGACCTATGGCACATTAAAATCAATGAAAATAAAACTGCTGCTGTTTATTTCTCTAGAAAACTAACATATCCCAATAGAATAACTATTAAACCTTTCGTGGTCATGAACGCGTATACGCGGTCAACGTTTTTTACTTCTAAATGGTCATGACCGCTTATAGACGGTCAGTATTTTTTACTTCTAAATGGTCATGGGCGCGTATGAACGGTTCAGATTTCCTACTTCTAAGTGGTCATCACCGTCTATGCGCGTTTTTGTCACCCCCCCCCCCCCCTTTGTTCCAGAATGGGCGGTAAAGAAGGCGTTTATCGGCACACTCCCCATTCCCAAATACACAGTGGGTGTATAGGTAGACCCACAGAATAGGATATATAGGATAAGGGTTCTATTGTCTGTGGGTAGACCATTTGTCAACTAGATTATTTGTATTTTAGTTGAATGCCTTACAGATTTGGTTAGAAGATGCCTTAGAGAATTTCGTTTCCTGTACAGGCTAAGAATGACATTGTATTTCAAAACAGATCCTAAAATGAAACGAAGCAACTTCATAGAATATCATTGTTTACTTATTATTTTATTTTAAAACTCTTGTCCATACGATTCTAATTCATTACATAAATTATTATTATTTTAAATCTTTTGTCATGTTAAATTTATTTAATTTGTTCTTTTAATGAATACATATGTTCTTATTTTCCTAACAGTATTTCAATTTATTTTGTTTAAATATATTACTAAATAAATGAAATAGATTTTTTTTTTTTTACTTACCCGCTTTTGCTATATAATAGTAACAAAAATCTAATAATACCCAAATAATATTAATAATAATACCAAATTAATATTACATTTCAAAAATTATTTGCTAATTTATTATTGTTGCTATACCAATTATAGCATAACTTTAAAAATAAAACAGTGAAACCTGTCTATAACAATACTGAAGGGACCAGAAAAAATATCAATATAGAAAGGTTACATTTATAGGCAAGTTCAAGAATGTTAATTAATTCAGAGTACATAGTAGAATTATTATTATATATTGACGGAATATTAGTTTAACTTTCTTATAATTATATATGTAGATGGAAAATTATTGTAACTTTCTAGAATTATCTAATTATATAATGAAATTTAATTTATTTCTTATAAATAATCAGAATTTTGCATTATTAAATAAATTGTACAGCGTAAATAAATCTGATAAAAATAATATTTTTATTCTTTTATCAGATTTGTAAAATTACATGAACAAGTAAGTGATTAAAAAAGAATAGGAATTTGCAATTTTGACTCTTAAAAGGAAAAGAAATTGCAGGTATTATTTATTCGAATATGAAACCGAAGAAAAATATTTCGTGTAAAAAATGTGTACTTGGATGTTTAAATGTAGATGATAAGAAGGGACATATTACTTTTACTTATTCACAGACATTATTTAACATTCACATTTGGTTTGATATTTTTAAATATAATAGCGGCATTTTTGTAATGGAAGAAGAAATAAAGTTTTTGACCAATTAATTCAAAGGCATGTTTAGGTGTCACTGAACACCAATAAAATTGATTGATTAAATTTTAATACTCCTCAATATTTGTAGGAGCCTTAAATATATCTTGCAGAATTGATTTGATGTAAGAAAATTATGCACAAATTTTTCATTCTCAGAAACATTCAGTTGATCACTATGTTCAAAATTGCCATTATAATTGTTGGGATTAAAATAAAGACTGCAAGCAGTTGTAGATGGTTTTATTACTCTAATTGCTCGCATTTAACATTTCAGCAAAAGTTCGAGGCCCGTAGCTGGAGGGGTGGGGGACCTGAAAATTTTTTGCCCGTCCTCATCAAAACATTTTAAATTTTCCAAACTTTTTTTTTTTTTTTTACTTTTTTAAGACAAGACCGAAATCATAGACACCCATCCCAAAAACCCTTGTATAATTTTTTTTCACAATTGAAGATTGCGATTTGCGTAAGGCATTTCTGGTTTTGTTGCTCTCTAGAAATCCACTTTACCGCCAATTATTTGACTCAAACTGATTAGCTGTTGCTCGTGAAAATCATTTTCTTTGTACAACTGTCACTGTCACAGATGAAATTTATTGTAATCTGGCGCGTTTGTTTCCCTATTTCATGGTTTGACAGACAGGCTCCCCAAAACAAGCAAATATGTTTTACAAATATGTATTTTTGTCATTGTTAACTTGGCAAGGTTGCTATAATCCTGGGCTTTTAGGGGATTTTCAACAAATGTGGAAAATATCTTTTGACGTCTTTTTTACACCGTTTTAAATGATAAAAGTTTGTGAAATCAGTATCTCATAGAATTGCAATATCTGGAAGGGTTTTTTCAGAGTAAAGATGATTTTTAATTACATTGTAATTGTTATCTATGACCATTTGAATGCTATATTTTATATTAATTAACTGATATACATTTAATTTACAAATGAGAATATTATATAATTCATTATTCTTTTTTTATAAGTATAAAAGGTGTTTTTTTTCTGGTGCCTTCCCGCTTTTTTCATTTTTATTTTTAAGAAATACATCTTTTTTATTCTACTTTTTAAATTTTTTCTCCCCTTCTTCCCGTATGCGATCTAAATATCCAAATCAGTTACACGGTTTCCGTATAGAAAAGCAAAGATAAGTATAAGCTAGAGAATCGGAAAAAAAAATGGAAATTTAATAAAAGTGTTAAAAGAGGATTAAAATTTTTTCAGTGGAAGGCTAGTATACTTTATTAGGAAAACTAATGAACTAGAAATTGTTTCAATTTTAGTTAATGTTTTTTTAATTTATTAATTTGAATATACGTACAAAAATTTACAAGCAATATTCAATTAATGTTGTTTGTAGAAAAAAACATTTTACCCGCTCAACTACGCGAAACTTTATAATAGGTTCACGGACTTGTTTTTACATATAAAAACATTAAATTCACGGGCATGATTATTGAAATAATTTAGAATCGAACAGCATTCTTCATTTTTTGATAAGTGGATTGACTTTTGTGCATTTAAGAATAAAAATGTCTTTGGGGTTGTGTTAGAAAATAGAGAGTTCCGCCTTGAGAATATTGTTAATAGTCACTTATTTCCGTAAGTTGCAGTTTAAAATAGTAACTGTTGCTGTGTGATTCCCTAATAAATATGATTTTATTTATTTTTTATTTCTTTTCTTTTCTTTCTTTTTTAGAGTTTTAAAAAGACAAAATGTTTTCTGATTTTTAACATAGAATTTTCATTTTAATAATTTATACCAAATATTCCTTTTTAGTTAATCAAATGTTATATTTTGACGATGGGTTTTATTTATGTTATATTATGTCATGATATGGCATTTTTAAATTAAATTAATTTATTATTTATTAAATTATTTCTCTAAAATATTTGGCTGTATCTTTTTCAAGCTTGACTAAATTTTTTTTAATACTTGAATGCAATTTTAATATAAACAAACATAAAATATGAAAATTAAAATTATTTATAAGAAAAAAAAAACACACACACAACTTATTTTGGTCATTCAAAATATTTCAGTAACCTATGAAATATTTTCGTGTTTTAAAACAAGGTTTGAAATTTTACTTATAATAGTTTAACAAGAAATATTAATATCGTGCCGTTCTTAGATTGTGAAACACTTTCCAACATTATGAAAATATTGTCCCGAAATTTTCATATTTTTTTACTCTGACAAAAAAACTATAAAGTCTAATGTAAATATTTTTTTCTTTCGTTCCGTAGATAATATTGAGCAGTCATTGCACACTGATCACCACTCGTATGACAAAATTCACAAAAACGCGTATTATAATAAGCATGATGCAAAAATGTTTAGACACAAAGCTTAGTCTTCTACAAAGCAAGCCATTTTCCTAGAAAAACTTATATGAAAAATTAAATGCAAGGTGTCGATTAAGTCTGCAAAATCCAAAGTAATGGCTAACCACTTCATTCACTCATTAAATGTTGAACAATCTTATTTAAATCTTTGTTTTAGTGAAAAATCTTGTGACTTCATCACGCATAATCTAGACCATAATTCAGCTAAAGAAGTTCGTAAAATTGTAACTTCTGGATTTTTACACACAAGTGTCTGAAACGAAATTTCGCACACAATGTCACCAAGCTGTCAGCAAAGTTGCCAAGTTTTCTGCTAAGATCGACATTTATACCGGTCGGTACATTCTACCCAGTAATCAGAAATGACTGTAAAATGACATCACAAAAACAGCGTACATACACGTAAAATATATTTTGACTGTTTATCGAGTTATAAGCATTTCGTGTCACGTGACGACTCAATTTTTCCCCTTTCTTGCTCTGCTGCCTCGGATTTCGGATAAAAACGCTGACATTGGGAGTATGTTCTGACAGATCTTCTGCCTTTACCAAAAAATAGAAAAACGTATTTCCATTACATAGTTTCTGATTACGAACACCTGCCAATTTCATGAGTTTATGAACAAATATGAATTAAATAATATTTCATAAAGTAGCATGTTTGGATTTAAGAACAGTCTTCAAATCGGCATTTTTAACCAGGAAAAACAGACTGTCTGTGAATCGACCGAAACACGTCATCGCACAAAGACTTAAATATGTGTCCTTCCACCTTCCGCTGCAAACGGGGATGCATAAGCTTAATCAAAAAGAAGGTATTCTACCCTCCCTAACTGGTTTGGAATTATAGACACATATGTATACATTATCTTGATATAATGGAGAAAAATTAATTTAAAACACTAATTTTACTGTAAAAACTCAAGAAAAAAAAAAAAAAAAAAAAAAAAAAAACTTAAAATTACAATTTTTTTTATTTTTCTTTAAAAAATTAAAAAATGATTCAATTTAAAGTTTTAATTTAAGAATTGAAATTTCAAAATTTTACTCCAGTTAAATGAAAGAGGGAGTATATTCCCTACATTTTAAAGCTGATCCCGTTGCCCCCGAAACAAAATTCTAATGACGCCACTGTATACAAAATACTGAAATTTAAAATATTCCGAAATGCTTAAAAAAATAACTTTCCCTATTCGTTTTCGTTTGCTGTACATATAAAAATGTATATTCTGTCTCTGAGAATCACTAAATAATTCATTTATTTATTAGGAATTTAAATATTCGTGGGATCTGTGCTTGATTTAATGCTAATACATTTGAATGCTAAGTAAATTCCATACTAAATAATAAAATAATTTTTAACAATAAAACAATGTAAAATTTAAAAATTCCTTTTAGTTAGATATTTTTATATTATTTTTATACATGAAATTATTTGTAATTTATTGCAATATGTATGACGTATATAAATATATGTTTTGTGATTGGGCTTTAGATGGGTTACTTGTAGAGCTAAGCATAATGGTTAGAATATTACGGATTTCGGCATGTTTATTATGATATCCACGGCAGTTCCACGAGATAATATTAGTCATGATTGATTTTTTTTTTTTTTTTTTTTTTTTTTTTTTTTATTTAGATAGATATATCAACGTCACTTTGTTCGGAGGTAGTGGACATACCATCTCCTCCATCGTTCAATTCAGCATCCGATTCCGGATGAAGCTCTACCGCGTCTTCATCCCGCATATGCATCACATTTATTTTATTATCTTTACTTGGTTGAGTTTCTTTTTTGATTGGTTTAATTTTTTTTCTTATTACATGGGTTTTCAGATGATAGAGTGGATTTTATTTGTGGTAGGCCATGTTTTTCTGAATCAGATCTGCGACTTTGTTTTATAGATGTAGTTTTGGGGGTATTTTGAGAGGATTTTTTTATGGATTGGAATTTTTGGAAACATTGAATGTGATGACTTTGAAGAGACATTTTGTGGTGATTTAGGAGGAAGAGAATTTACAGATTTAGAAAAAACAGATTGTGTTGATTTAGTTGTATTAGCAGAATTAGTAAACGGGTTTTCTTTTTGCTTTGATAACACACTTATTTCTATAATGGATTCAGTTTGAGTTGCTATATTTTTATAAGTTTTGCAAACAGTTTTTGATATGGCAGCAGCATATGATACTCCAACTTTGGGTGTCCTGGATTTAACTTTTCTGGTTTCATGGTATGATATGTTTTCCTTAGTGCGTATTGTCTGTATTTCTTTTTCTTTTTTCCATTGTTCACAAGATTTAGAGTAGGATGGGTGCTCTTTTTTTACAATTTATGCAGTGCGCTGGAGCGTTACAGTCAATACTTTCGTAACCAACTGTACCACACCGACCACAGGTGATTTTACCATGGCATGCTGTTTTAGAATGACCAAAACGTTGTCATTTAAAATAGCGCAGGGGGTTTGGGATGTACGGTCTAACGGAACATGATAAATATCCAGCTTTTATTGTTTTAGGTAAATTAGGAGTATTGAATGTGAGAATAATATGCTTTGTAGGAATTTGTATTTGATTAGGTGGTATTTGTTCATCACGATGGTAGATTTTCATTCTTCTTGCTTCAATGACATTTTGTTCTTTGAGATTATCAACTATTTCTTGTTCAGTAACATGCAGAAGATCTGATTCAGAAATTACTCCTCGAGATGTATTTAGAGTTCTGTGTGGAGATACGCTGACAGCTATGTTTGCAAAATGGGTACATTTCATTAAGTTAGATGCCTGAGTACTATTGCTTACTTCAATTAAAAGATCGCCTGACCTCAAATTTTTCACTGTTTTGGGTTCACCAACCAAACCTTGGATTGCTTTATTAATCAAAAAAGGAGATGTCTGATCAAAGCTCCATTCTTGTCGTTTCACAATGAAAAATCTTTCATCAGTTTTAGTAGCATTAAATTTGGCATTTCTGCATTCCATATTGGAAGCATAAACCTCAACTATCTCTCCCCATGAATTACTTTGGCCCTGATTATCTACTTTTGAGCCAGAGGCCAATGAAATATTCTCTTTATTCGCTTGTGGGGCTTCCACATCGCATATTTTATTTCCTTCTGTTGTAACCATATTAGAGTATTAATAGATGAAACGCCAGGCGTCAGGCCTGGTCACCGACCCTTCTTCTTAACCTTACTTCTGGGCGCAGGTCTCAAAAGAGCGAAAACTATTATCAACTAACCTCCACGTTTTTCGAACGTTGGATTAAACTCGATAGCATTTCCTAATATCTAGTTCTTTCACATTGGAATCAGGTAGTCAGTAAGTAAGCCTTTACAGCTCTGTCCAACCTACAACCCCTTCCACCGAAAGGCACCAGTCTCCCGGTGTTGGTCATAACAGCCACCATACAATGTATGGCGTCCTCCGATCACGGAACCGGAATTCGGAAAATGCCCTGCACTCTGGGACTCAAGATCAGCCTAAAAAGGTAGAACCGAGTCAAAGAGATTAAAAAACCTCAGCACCCAGAGTGTCTCACGTGAAAATAAAAAAATCCACTATTGATAAAAAAAAAAAAGAAGCAATGTGAGAGAAACTTAGAAACAAGGTGTATTTTTTGTCTTTTTTAAGCTTTTTAATTTTTTTTTCTTTTTCTAATTTTTAAATAGAAGAACGAAAATAGAGTTAGTAGAACAAAGAACAATATGAACAAAAGTGCTAGTAAAACAATCAAACATGAACAAGAACAAAGAGGTATAACAAACTGAAAAGAGAAGATTAAAAAGTGTGAAACAAAGAAAAAAGGATAGACAACTAAAAAGAGAAGAAGGCATCGGAGAAAGATCGCTCAGGAATCCGGGGTTGCGAAACCCGTAAATACTTAAGTAAGGTATTCCCCTGGGGGAGTACGTAACCAATGAATCCACAAAACTAATTAGGGAAGCATCTTATCACAATGAGCCGATATACAAAAAAAAAAAAAATCGAATAATTCTGCATTAAAAACCAATTTATCTAAATTAAAGGGGAGGGGGTTAGCCCCCATTTCCCCCCTTTATACTTAACCAATGAATCCCCAAAACTAATCAGGGAAGCGCCTTATCACAATGAACCTATAAACAAAATATGAAGTAAAACGATTATTTCTATCAAGAGTTATCGCGTTACGTACATCATACGTACATACATACATACAGAACGGGCGGGCACATTAGCTCTCAGGCTTTGATAGCCTGTGAGCTAAAAAAAAAAAGAAAAAATGTTTTAGTATTATCTTGCTGAAAGTTGGACTCAGTGTTGCCATCCATTATGCATTCAAACAACATTGGGCATGGATTCCTTTACGTTCTGGAAAATTCCTGGCGTGTTGCGTATCCTCCCGGCAGCTACAGATATTCGATCGGTGAGGTCTTCAACTGAAGGAACGGGGATCTCGTACACCAAACTCTTCATTTGACCCCAGAAGACGACGACTTCTGCGGTCGTAATTTCGAACATCTTCTGTAGTACAGTACAACAACCTTTCAATAAAATGTTTTCTGTCCCATTAATATGTTGCTGTTTCTGTTCGTTTTCTCGGCTTCTTTGTACCATAACTCGCAACTATGGCATTTTTGACCCTGCATTGCTAATTGATTCCGAGTCGTCTCTGTGCCCTCTACACCTTCTGCAAGCTTGCCGGTCTCGTAGTGAAACACCCTGTAGACTCCGTTGACAACCACGTGAGTCATGGAACATTCTACTGAATTCTTTGTATTGAAATTGCCACCAGATAAAACCACATAAAACATCTTCGGGATGCTCTGGAAAGAGATGTGAAAGCATACCATTCATTCACAGAATATTTAACAGTAACTTATAGACGTTTGGCATGCTATATCGTTGAACTCGTTGATATCTCGTTGATATGATTCAATGCTTCTTCGAGTGACAGTCGTTATCGAATAAAGAGGATCAGCAACTTGTTAACAATCAGGTTTTCTCAATTCAGTGGTATATCAGTGTAAAAGACAATAGCTGGTTATTTCATTTTAAATATATAATGCTTTATCGAAGAATCTACTTTCCTTCCAGAAAATAGAGCTACAGCTTCGGAAACAATTAATTAGTGGCTCCCATCCTCAAACATATCATAGAACAGTTACCAAGCATAAGTAAAACTGATTCTCAGACTCGATGTTATTAGAGGGTGGCAGACATGGCTTCAGAAATTATAACGGGGTTTTACTAATTTTCTGGAGATAAAGGTACATTCGTTAATTTTAAACTTCAGTGTAATTGGCACATCGGCTGATTAGTTCCCGGTCTGGCACACAGATGGCGTTGTAATCGCCAAACCTATGCTTTTTTTTTTAGCTAATACTAACCTTTAAAAGGTAGCAGAAAAATATCATGGCGATTCGCCATGTGGATAAAACGTTAGAGTGGTTTGAGTTGAACGACTTTGTTGATAAACAAAACTAGTCGTTGGGGGTCACCGTAATACTTACCCATCATGGATATGCATAATGTAAAATATTAAAACAAAAATGTGTAAACTACTTATAAAATGCATAGCAATTCAAATAAAATCGTGGCTTGATGACGTCATAACTTTATAGGCTCGATTACTGAATTGCTAGAAAGATGTTTTTCCTTATAACTCCAAAAATAATAATCCTATTAAGTAGCGGTTTATTGCATCTGATTAAGCGTCAAATTTACAATTAAAATATATCTTTGAAGTGAAATTTGGATGAAATACAGGGTCATGAAAAATCGAAGAGTGTGGAAAATAGGATTACAGATATCTCAGCAACTAATTATCCGATCGACTTCATGCTTAATAAAAAATTTATGTTTTTTTATTGTCTTTTATATTCATTTCTTAAAATAAACAATTTCGAAAATTTTTATATACCTTTTATCAGAACGAATATTTCGAGAGTCAGAAAAAAATAGTTCCGGTTAATCGAGGTTATTGAAATGAAATAGACTTCTTCCCATTATTACATACTAAGTACATACCAAATTGCAAGTGTCTATCTCAATTTTTTCGGGAGATAGAGCGTTTACAGACACACACACAGACACACACACACACAGACACACAGACACACAGACGGACGGCAAATTTTTTTTTCTAAAAATATGTTTTTTGGAATCTCCAGTGTCTGAAACGTGTAAATCCGTCAAAAAAATTTTTCGATTTTCAAAACGATTACAAGACTTACCCTATACTACGTATGATGGGTAAGTAAAAATGGATAAACAAGAATTTCAAGAATTGTTATTTGATGGGAAAAAACACCGTTCAAACAAAAGCTTGACTTGATAAGCGTTATCCAGACACTGCACCAGGTAAATCAACCCTTATTGACTGGTTTGCTGAATTTAAACGTGGTCGTACGGACACCAGTGTTGCACCACGCAAAAGAGGTGGTTACTCCAGGAAACATAAAAAAGTCCACAAAATCGTTTTGGGGAACCGTAAAGTGAAGTTGCAGGAGATAGCTCAGACTCTGAAGATATCCAAGAACGTGTAGGTTTTATTTTGATTGAACATTTGTCTATGAAAAAGCTGTAGTCAAAATGGGTGCCGCGCGTGTTGACTTTTGACCAAAAACAACAATGAGTCGATGATTCTGAGCTCTGTTTTGAGCTTTTTCGTTATAAAATTATGTTATTTATTGTTAAATTATTATTATTATTATTTATTAAATTGTTATTATTAAATTATTATTATTATTATTTATTAAATTGTTATTATTAAATTATTATTATTATTATTAAATTATTATTATTATTTTTATTTATTAAAGTTATAAAGTTATAAAATTATAAAGTTATGTTAAAAATTGTGTTTTATTTATTAGACCGGGAACTTATCAGCCCATGTGTTACTAGTACTAATACCATACTTTATCATTCTAAAAAAACATTTTTGTCGTATCAGAAAATCTTTTTTGAATAGTTTTGTAGTTGCATCTAAAGTTTTAGAAAGATAAACATTGTAATCCAAATACAGTGATCTCTCACTTATACGCAATACACGGAAATCATTTTTCTGCACCAGTTTTTTTCTAAGGTAACTTTCAGCTTCTTAAATCGCAGAATTTATAAATCGAATTTTACTGTTTTAAAATAGTAGTGTCAAAAAGTAATTACTGAACATCGCGTATAAGTGAGAGATCACTGTATAATGCAGTTTCGTTTCATTCTTATTATTAATAGAGATCGTATTTTTATCTCCGTTTTTCCTGAATCAAACCAACTCTTAAAGGAACTGTGATAAACACGTTTTTGCTAAGTAACGATCTATCTTTTTATCTGGATTTTTTTCAATCTAAACTTTCCGTAAGAGCGCAGAGATTCAAACAGAAACACGTTTCCATACAATAAGTTTTATTTTGTTATTTCTTTTAGAGGATGATTTCGAATATCTTTCAGACTTTACTTTGCGTCTTTTTAATTTATTTGAGTTGCTTTATTGCTGCTGTTAGAGGAAAATCAACAATAGAACTTGAAGCAATAAACAATGCAGAGTTTGATTCGTCGGAATTAAATTCGAAAACTATTGAAGAGACTGCGGGTGAAGGATCTGTTGCATTTGCCAGTACAGGTATTTAAAAAATAAAATATTAAAATATGAGTACATTTATTTAATTTGATTAATAAATTTTATCAACTTTTGAAATTGTAAAGTTTGTTCGTTTTCAAGAATGAAACACATAATAGTGTTTATGACTTTTTTTATTTCGTTTTTTGCAAAGAAACCAAAACTCTAAGTCAATATTTGAGGGCATTTGAGGGGGTGTTGTGCTTGTAAATGTTTATTATTTTAATTTGTATACATTTTACTGGACAATAATACTAAAAATAAGAGTAAAATTTACCTAAAATTATTTCTGCATTTAATTTGAAGTATTTAATGAAACTGCGTTTGATGCTGCTGAATATGCTATGTGATCAAAGTATCAAGATCTACTAAGAATGCTGCTAATGTTTCGTTGGAATAACTGAATAATATTGACATGGTGTTTTTTAATTTAAGTATTAAATTTTGTTATGGAATATTACCGGAAAATAAATACTTCACTATTTAGATTGCTTTAATTTCAAAAGGTTTAATTTTTCATAATCGGGCTGCACGCGTTAGAGATATATTTTTAAAAATCATGCTTGAAAATTATTTTAAAAAACATAAAAAATCAGCAAGTGGAGATACGGTTTTCAAACAAATGACATTTAAAAGAACATTTTCTTTCCCTGTTCGACCTTGTAAATATTGAAATTGTACGATGTTTAGAAGTTAGAAAAAGTGAAGTATAAGCAAAATGAATTGGTTCGGTTTTGCCACCATCAACATGACAATAGAAAACTAATGTAATCTACAAGCATATTCCGATTACAGTAAAGCCTCGATTATACGACCCGCGTTTAACCGGAACTCCCCGTAAACCAACGTCGATTTCCTGAACCTTTTTTTTTTTTTTTTTTTTTTTTTTTTACGTTTCTTAAGATACAAGTGGTCCTTTCCGAACTACCAGTAAAGGATAAACAATTTGATTCCTTTTCTTAGAATTCCTTTGAAATTAGCTTGAGCCTCCGCAAGCTCCGATCTCGAAATAAGTGTACTCTTTCCCTATTCCCACTGTGAGGATAGGTGCCACGTCCCTGTTCTGAAAAAAAAAAAAAAAAAAAAAAAAAAAAAAAAAAAAAAACACTTCCTATTTCGAAATTTGTAAGGCCGTACTGCCGAGTGCCACAATATTCGAATGTTATTGCACCCTCTGATTGTAAGTAAGTGCAGGGAACAAAAATTTTCACAGCTGCAGAATTTCAAAAGGGGGGGAGGGGAAATAAATGTCATATTTTCGCTAAGCACTTGATTATTTTTCGTTCACGATTGGCACGCCTACCAAATAACATAATTTGTTTCAAAATAAATTTATTTTCATGTATAATTTGAATTTTGGTATTTATTTAGCAGTTTAAATAGTCATAATAGCAGTTCGATGAAGATGTTACATATTAAACTAGATGATTATTGATAAATTCTCGATTATCCAGAAATTTCGATTATCCGATGTAGGTGCGGTCCCAATTACGTCGGATAATCGAGGTTTTACTTACTTAGAACTAGCAGGCTATGCCGCCATACTGGTCGATTTTTTCAAACGAACCTCGAATGATTACAACATTTTTTAGTTCCACCTCACCGCCAGGGCCCTCATTCTATTCTAAACAAACCTATTTCCAAACAAACCTCCGGAACGGGTACTCGCTGCTTACGGCACGCTGCGCACGCGCTGCAAAAATTATTTAGTTTCATCTTTCACCACCAGGGATGCCAGATCTATATACCTTTAGCATTAACACGATATTTAAATTGCGACCAAATCCCCCCCCCCCCCCCCCCGCTCCTTCAAAATTTAACCAATGACCCTTAACATTAACAGATATCGGTAACTTTTAAAACCTAGAAACAAAATGGCGCGTTTCTGATTCGTTTTCATGGTGTATTAATCAGTTTTTTCGACCGGGAATATAGGTTTTCGGATGCTAATTATTCTAAAGTAATCATTTTCATGTTCAACAAACATGTTTTACAGACAAACATGCTAAATGAACAGCATTTATCATTAACATTGAAATGAATAGTATTTTGTTAGTCTTACATGTATAAAATCAATTGCGCAGCTGAAAATAATTATCTGAGAATTGATATCATCTTAAACATGCTGAAAATTGTACGTCAAACGTGACAAATGAAATGCGTTCGTACTATAACGAGTTTTATAAATATTCAGATATTGGTGCAATAGCTGTTACACTCTTATGCAAAATTGCATGGATACAAAATTTATTTTAAGTGCGGATTTTCGTATTATAGCTTTTAATTTTATTTTATGAAATTAAGTTTCAATAGACTTTTACAAACAATTAATTAGAATTCTGTTACAAAATTATAGTCTGTGCAAATATCTAATGCAAGATAATGAATAAAAGAATCATCGTTGTTATTTCACTGAAAAATTGAATTAATCGTCTGCTATTATGATAGGATTAATTTCCGTAATGAAATAAGTACATTTTAAGATGGCAACATTTTATCTTTTGCTGAAAATCCCAATGGTAAACTTAAGCCTAGCTTTGAAAATTTCAGAACTTGAAATCCATATTAAGACTCTTTTTCCATTTTCCAGTAAAATTGTTTTCGTACGTCTTTAAATAAAGAAATATTTTTCCTTTCTTTTTTATTTTATATCAGTGACAATAGTTGAAAGTCTCTTCCAAATGAAGAATCTGGCGTGCTTTTATTTATTAGATACCAAAAATTGCTCCAAACATATTCTTCATATGGGTTGTGAACGTAAACAACAAACATAGCAGTCTGCATAAAGGCAAAAACCTTCTTGTTAACTTCATAAAATTGAAAGATGCGAAAGGTCGTTCGAAAGAACTTCGTCTTTCTTCATCAGGCGCAAAGAAGACGTGTTAGCACTTAGAAAGCAAGAGCAAGGCAGAGGAAATGGGAGAGAAAGGACAGGATAATCATATAGCGTTTTTTGTAGTTATTTTTTATATTTGTATATATATAATCATTGTTTTATTTATTTTTTATTTTTTTATTTCTCTTATTATTATTATTATTATTATCGTTATTATTATTTATTTTATTTTTTCTGATAATTTCCTGTCCATTTCTAACTTTGTCTGTTTATCGAATTTGCTTCATATTTATAATGATGTCCTGTCTACTTCAGGTTTTCTAATGGTCTCTGTGCCATTGGTTGATGTGTTCTGTTTACCTATTTTTTTTTTTAATCCTGTCCGTTTCGCTGTCGTTTCCTCTCTAAATCTTACTCCTTCTGTCTAAGTGGTAGCACGTCTTTTTTGAACCTGATGAAGAAGGACAAAGTTCTTTCGGAAGGTTTTACGCCTCTCTTAATTCTATGATGTAATTAAGAAGTTTTTTTTTGCCTTTATTTGTATCAAACCACTTTGTTCGACATTTTTTAAAACATCATAGTCGTACGCAGGGGAAGGGCGGAATGCAGGTGAATGCCACGGCCTCCCCTCTATATCTTTGAAAATAGCAAGATATAATTTGAAATGCTAAGATACATGGGCGCCGGCTGAAAGAAATCTCAGGTAGGGCTAGATTTTGGAACAGATGTTCCTGTAATCATCAGACTAATCCGCCTTTTTTTAAAATATAAAATATAAACAAAAAATAAGCCAAACAACAACAAAAAAATTTAAGAACACCTCATGACCATTTTTAACATGAACATAAAAAGCATTAATTTAACAATTAAGAAATACTAAATATTTAAAACTAGCAAGCTACGCCCGCTACGCAGGTCAGTTTCTCTTAACGCACCTTTAATCAAACGAAATATTGACCTTGAATTTGACCCAAATTAGGCCAATCCTCTGTAGACTCTATTATGGAATAGGCCAGTTTAAAAAAAATGAATAATTGTGTTACATTATGGTGCCTAAGGGAAAAATCATATCCGTTATATTTTAATGAAGTTACTATACGTGAAATGTAAAATAAATTGATATGCCTCACTGAGGTGAACTAAAATATGCTTTTAGTGGAGAATTAAATAAAAATCATGCACTCGTGACATCATTATTCACTTTTATATTTTAACAGAATAATGAGGATACTATAATTTGTGACTCGTGCAAATAGTGAAGTCGTCAGTATACCTACGTCAGCACACATTGCCGTTATAATCATCTTTTTATTTCGCTATGGTACTCCATTGTAAAATTTGGTAATTTTTGAAATTCAATATTTGGAAAACGGCATAATCATTAGATTTGAATTTTATATCAAGAAAAATACAATTTTTTTTACCTTTCTAACGCAGTTTGTCTAACAATTTTCTGACAAATACTTTTCGAGCTATTAATTTTTTCAGTAACTTCGAATATTTCATTTTCCGAGATTAATCTGTGGCAACGATTAGCGAAAATCCCAGTCGTCAGCAACGCATAGCTTTTTATTAAAGAGGATAAGTTTCTACCAACATTTTTTTTTAAATGGATAATTGAAAAAGATAATTTTTTTCGTCAGGTTGTTTCTGTCTCGTCAACCACCCTCTCCCATCCCCCATCATTTAAGATTAATTTGAACAAAATAAGTTTAAAAGCAAAAACATAGTTTTTTTTTAAAATTTTAAATACACTTTTTTATGAACATTCAGTGTTTATCTTGAACATCACGCCTCATTTCACGACCGCAATTCATCATTTTCCTAAAACATTTCCTTTATAATACGTTAACGGCGGATCCGAACCCAATTATGGAAAATTTGCCGCTTTTTTTACGCTTAACGGAAAGTGTGAACCAGTGACTCCACAAAAAAAAAATATATATAAATATATAATTTTTGCTCTGTTTCTGTTTAAATATATGGCAACATGAAAGAAGAAAAGTATGATTTAAACTGTCTTTTAAGGATTTCTAAATTGATTTATCAATTTATAATAATAAATTAATTAATATGAAATTATTAATTGATTAAAACATATTTTCCAAAAAATATATTATTTTTTGTATATATTCCACTTTTTAATGTTTAAATATTTTGTTGTTGTAGCCTCGCAACCAGTTGGCCTTTTTTGGCGAGTGTGATTTGGCGCTGGCTCATCATTAAATCCACTGTTGTAGTAGCTCGTATACAACTGTGACCATAAAGAATATTGGGCGATTTATCACCTGCGGCGGGCTAACGGAAAAATATCTTAAAAAGAATTTATTAATTTTTAATCAAGTTCTAAAAATATTAAATTGTTGCATTGTCATCGGAAACACACTTTTGTACGTAAGTTTTCTAAGTCTAGTCCATCAGGAAATAAGTTAAAAATCTATAACAAAATTTCGTTTTTACATACAAGAAACAATTTGAGTTAAGCAAAAGAATGTAAAAACAAAATTAGGAATTGTCCTCCTTGAAGGTTTAGAAGGTACAATTCTTGAAGAAAAATACAATTTAATATTATAATAAAATTTTTATTTATCTTATTTTCTGTTTCTAATAACGTTTAGTTATTTTAAAGTTACTTGGAAATACTATATTTTATATATATATTTTAAAAAGTAATCAGTGATAAATAAAATTTAATTAATTAAATTCCAGAATACAGAGAGGGGCAATAGATTTCTCCTACTTCTCCCCCCCCCCTCCCCCACTGTCGGCGTCTATGCTGTGAGAATGTACTAACTAGGTACCATTGGTCTCTTCCTAACAAAAGTTCTTCGTACGCCCGTGCTAAACAGTTCAGAATAATAGCTAGTTTTTCCTTCTCCCTTGAAAGCAGTGTTGAATTCAGACACTTTTCTCCGGGAGGGATTTCTGTGGCTCCGGGGGGGGGGACATTGTAGAGTTCCGGCGGGGGAAACTGCACTTTTTTACCATTAAAAGCATACAATCTCAAATCTTCCGGGGGGGGGGGAAATCTTAATGCTCCGGGGGGGGGACTGCACTTTTTACCATTAAAAGCATAAAATCTCAAATCTTCCGGGGAGGGGACATTTCAATGCTCTGGGGGGGGATTGTCCCCCACCCGGGTTTTCCCCTGAATTCAATACTGCTTGAAAGTCTATCCAAAATCTTTATTTTAGTTTGAACGTTTTATTTGTCTATGACTTAAATTCGATAGATTATTTATCAAAAAATTATCAATATTCATCCACTCAGGTAAAAGATAGGCGTAAAGAAATACAAATAAAGTGAAGAGAGGCAAATTTGAAAGGCGTGTAAATTTCAAAGTCTTGCGAGACGACTCTTGAGTGTGCATTTAAAATGATATTTTGAAAGTTCACACAAGCCGATATCTAGCTTCAGAGAAGTATCGTATTTGAATAGTACTTATAGATATCGGTCATGATCGTGAGATACAAGTCTCGGCTTTCGAGTAGTTTCAATTTGAATAGCTGTTATCAAAGGGATTAGCCGTAATTGAAATGGAGATGTTTAGAGGACGATTGAAAAAAAAAATAACAAGGCCAAACGCAAATAATAATAATAATAATAATAATAATAATAATAATAATAATAAATAAAGAAATAAATAAAAATGTAAATTTGACTTTAAAAAAAGTATAAATACAAAATTGTTTTGTATAATTTCGCGTTCGGTTAAGGGGAATAAATTGAATAAATTGAATGAGAAAAAATTAGCTCAGGGATAAAAAAAAAAAAAAAAAATATATATATATATATATATATATGTATGTATGTATGTATATATATATATATATATATATATATATATATATATATATATATATATATATATATATATGTATGTATGTATATATATATATTTATATATATATATATATATATATATATATATATATATATTTATTTATATATATATATATATATATATATATATATATATATATATTATATATATATATATGTATGTATGTATGTATATAAATCGAATGAGAAAAAATTAGCTCAGCGATACAAAAAAAAAAAAAGAATAGCAACGAAAGTGTCGCTTCCAACATAGTTGAAAAGTGTTTATGAATTCGGTTTGTCCATCTGCTGGATGCCTGTCTGTCTGTCTGAATTCTAACTCGCGTAAATATTGTCGGATTGCTATGTAACTGATATATGTTATTGAGAGTTACTATGGCATGTTCCATATTGAAAATGAAGTGTGTAGCATTCATAGTTTATTTACAGGGACACTCAAAAATATTCAGTCACATTATGGTCTATGAGGAAAAATCGTTTACAATGTATTTTAATGATGTTATTATTTCAAACAAACTGAAATTGATATATATCAATGAGGTGCATAACAAGGTGCTTACTGTTAAATAGGGCGCACATAGCATTTATTGTTCATATACAGTGGCACACAAAAGTGTTCGGTTATAGTATTGTTTATTAGTGATAATAGCTAGAAGTGCTTTTTCGTTTGTGGTATGCATTCTTAAATGTAAAGAAATTTTTTGCATCTTACTTGGTGTGTATAAATTATATAAATGCAGGGATGTACAAAATAATTCGAATGCATTTCCGTATAATGACGGAAATTGCTGAAAGGGAATTTTCAACTCTGTTAAGCGTTTCATAACTGAACTAAATTTTCGCGTAATATATAGAATATATACAAATCGATAAATCATACACAGGGATTCACAAAAAAAATTTGAATTATTTTCCGACTAGAAATGATAATTGCGGAAATTGTGTTTTCAAATAGCAAGAAAGTGCTAGCCCCATTTTTGGTGAAATAAATCTAACACTGCAATCTTTTGCTTAATATTGTAAATTATAATATCCAACCTATAATTTGTTTCTAATGTCACTTGGTGGCAGCCTATGTGACAGGTTTCGTTTTTGCTCCAGATGTTTATGCCCTCAATGAAGATAGCTAATTTACAAAAAATGTAATAGTAATATCATTAAAGTAATGCCACATTGTTACTCAAAATATCTCAAATGTTACTAAGACATTGGCGAAAAAACTTTAGGTTATATATCTTGATTTGAGTATTTGAACCAATTTTCAAATTGAAATATTTCAGGAGTTCAAAAATGTGGTTTGGCACTCTCTTGCCCCGACCCCCTCAAATGTTTTATGCGTTTTCCAAATTGTTTACTTGGCTGTCATCTTTCTCCTCATGAAATGGTGAAAATTTGTTACAGTATTCCGAATGTGTTGGAAAGTGTTATATAACCCATATTTGACGCATGATTTTTCTTTTTTGTTGGCAGTGAAATGGGACAAGTTTTTTAGAAATGAACTTTCCATTTGGATGTCTAATATTTTATGGACTATTTAATTTTTATTACAATTTTATTGACATAGGACACATTCGAACAAGCCGATACATTGCTTAAAATAAAATATAATTGGACAATTACTTATTGGTAATGTCCAAGACAAATGATTTTATCCACGTGACCTGAGTTAGAAGCTAAAATTCGTCTACTGGTGGTATTTACTTTTGAATATTAGCATATCGCTCTATGGAGTATATGTTATTAATTTGTTTTATTTCAAGAAAAATATATTTTATTTTTCATCCTTTAGTCCAGGTCAGTGGTTCCCAACGGGGGGCGTACGCCCCACAGGGGGGCAATTTGACTTTTCAGGGGGGCAATTTAACTTTTCAAGGGGATAATTCGGAATTTCTGTGAACTCATACCTTCTGAATTGTTTTTCTAATAGTAATGTTGTAGACTGAAAACAAAAGTTACACATTCAAATTTCAAAAATATAAATTAAAAAAAATAAGTTTTTTATTCAATTTTTAAAAAGTATCCATTCAAAAGTTTCAAATACAAATCTACCAGAATAATTAAAGAGAAAATTTTTAAAGATATTTAGATACTTTTATATATTTAAAAATTCTTAATAATTTTTCTGATTTATAAGTATTTTAGAATTTTAAACAACTTTTTGGATTATTTATTGAATGAATCGCACTGCAATATGTCACATGAAACTATTCAAGTGTATATTTAACATTTACTTGACGACCTTCCTTTACAGAATCTTTTATCACGTTTTATTCTGATTAGAAATTGTTGCGTAATTTAATCGCAGAAATTTTGCGATTAAATAAGAAAACAATTGTTTTATTCAAAATTATTGATTTTTCTAATCAAGGATCCGAGCACTCTATACATCACGCATACGTGGCGACCGTGTGCCAGTAAACTACGAGGAGTATCAGATGATTATAAAAAATATTTGATTCATCCATTACCTTCGGCACGTTTCAGAATCAATGTTAAATGCTTTTGACTCTATCAGGAGTAAATTCTTTTTAAATTTTATAAGAATTATATGTTATAGGGGGGGCGGGGGGCATCATCATTTTAGAGATGTTTTGGTGGGGCGCGGCTAAAAAAAGGTTGGGAACCACTGGTCTAGGTCCTTTTGATTCAAATCCATGTTAGAAGGGTGGTTTGTGCATAGTAAAAAATGACTTACTGGTAGGATATTCTGTTCAGTTGGATTTGTTGGAGAAAAATTCGAAATTAGTAAAATTAATATTTATAATAAATTATAATAATACATTCGAATTCGGTTAGAAAGAGCGTGAAGAAGTACGAAATTTGCTTGCTATAACATGGTTAACGCAATAACCATGTTTAAAATTTCCAATAATTAAATACCGGGAGTTATCCTATAAGTCTATCCACATGCTACAAAATTTATATAGTTGAACGGGATGGAAACAATTGAATAAGGTTTTCGGGAAATTTATTTTAAGGTAGAGGGTGGGGATTAATATGATAAAAAAATAGTTAAAGTATTTGCCAATAGAGGACGCGGCACGAATGAAAATCGAAAATTGAAATGGCACACAACGTTTATTTGCATTCAGGTAACATTTTGAAAGCATTTTACCTCACCAATTGCTGAGTGAATCCAAAAAACACATATTTTTTCTGCCGGCTTCCCTAATGCATTTTTCTACATTTTATTCCGTTTTAAAATAGTTTACTATGAATAGTTTTAATAAATATACTAGGAGAATTCGTCCGCTGCCAGCTGCTAACACACGTTCAGGACCCGCATTCTCTAAAAACGATTGAAAAAATTGTTGTGGATGTTTGCGTACATTGTTATCAAGATTGCTTCTAATAAAAGTTATTTTAACATGTTAATTATCATTTCTTGCTAAATCAACGCCGCTCAACAATTTTCTAATTGGTTGTTTTTATTATCTATCATAGTTTTCGAATTAGGGTTGATAATTTCAAATTTTTGCATCTAAGGAGGCTGCTATCGGTAGCATTAGGTCAGGTGTAGTCTCTTTATTATACCGTTATAGCACTTACATATGTGTAGTTCTCTCCAGTTGCTTGTTTTTTTTTTCAGGATAAAGTGTCTTCCTATGTATCCTATATATGCCACCTTAATTTTTAATAAAACTCATTAAAAATTGAAAATGTGAAAAGAACTCTGAAAGCTTTCTTGAATTATTGAAAAAAATTATAATTTTACAAAAAAAGGCATTCTGATTTATATATTACTGTAATTGGCTAAGCCTTAAAAAATTCCCTCCATCAAAGTTCTTCTGCATAAAATAATGAAAATTTCACATTTATGTTTATGTGTAAGGAAGATTCTTACAGATGTGGTTTTATTTCAGATAAATGCAGTTTCCTTCAGTGTAGAGATGATGAAATGTGTGTGGTAGAAAATGGAAAATTTAAGTGCAAAGTAACAGAAGATAAAAGTAATTATATTTCATAAATATTAAGTGTTTAACGAACAATTGATTCAAAAAACTGCTGAAGCATGCAGGAGTACGTAAAATAATAATAATAATATGCGTTATAAATGTAAAAGTTTTGAAATTCATAATTCAAATTTGTGATTCTGTTGGTGTTGGATAAATATTGCCTTGTCTTAAGAAAATATTTATGTAATTTTTCATCCTTTATTCTAGGTGCTTGTGAGTCCAATCCATGTCAAAATGGAGGATCTTGCATAATAATAAGTGATTTACTAGAAGGATTTTCTTGTTACTGTGCAGATGGATTTGTTGGAGAAAAATGCGAAATTGGTAAAATTAATATCTAATGATAAAATAATAATAATACAGTCGAATTCCGTTTTAATAAGGACGAAGCTGTCCAAAATTTGAATGTTATAATAATGTTCCCTCAATTACCAAGTTTAAAGTTTCGCATATTAAACTCAGGGTGTTATTCCATAATTCTACTAACATTTCATAAAGGAATCGATACAGTTGAATTAGTTTTTCTGGACATTTATTCTATTGTAATAAAAAAAAATTATCTAAAATATTTGTTAATAGAGGTCGCGGCACGAATGAAAATAGAATAATTATGTGGTAGAGAATGCTTGCTTGCATTCAGATAACAATTTACAGACATTTTACATCACCAACTGCTGAATGTATCCAACAACAAAGACATTTTTTACCGCTTTCCTATTGCATCTTTCTACATTTTATTCAATTTAAGAACAATATAGAAGTACGAACAGTTTTTAAATATACTAAAAGGCTGCACCCTCTTCGAGCTAAGCTGACCCGCATCCTTTAACCCCTTCGCGACGAGTGTCCTTTACAGAATTTTTAATCTTTTACCACCGGATAACCACCGGATTTTCAAAATAAAAATTTGCCCCTAATTGGATCGCAGAAATGCTATGATTAAATAAGGCAAAGCTTACAATAAAAATTAACTGGTGGAAATAATGAAGGATTCTGAGGATCTTATGCGTCACGTATACATGTCGCTCGTCTTCAACGGGTTAATACCAACCGAAAAAAGGTCGTGGAAGTTTGTCTAGATTGTAATGAAGACTGCTTCTAATAGAGATATTTTTACTTGTAAATTATCATTTCATACTAAATGGAGAGCTCTTTACAATTTTCCAATTGATTGTTTTCATTATCTCTCATAGTTTTCCAGTTAGGGTCAATAATTTCCATTTTACCTCTACGCACGCTGCATTGCGTCGGGTGTAGTCCCTCCATAATAGAACGGCGAGCTAATTCATCAGTCTACTTTTTGCTGCGACCACACCAGAGGTTCAATGTGCGCAAGTAATGAAGACTGGACTTTACTAAATATTAGGGGCTTTTTAAAAGAACTTTTCGGTATACTTTTAATATATTTTGGTTATATTTACACCTATTTCATATTTTTATGAGCACAACTTATCAAATTTTTCATGTTTCTTCTTAAGCTTAACGAGTTTCTATTTTTAAATACGATAAAATTAAATATTTGTGATAAAATTATATAAAATCTGTAGTTTTTTAAATGAAAAAAAATATATAAATCAGTGAAAATTACAGCACCCCAGTTATATTTTAACAAGAAAGAGAAATCATGCATCAAGCATGGATTATGAAACACTTTCCAATGCTTCCAGAATATTTTAACAGATTAGATGTTGGATTGAGGAGGTGTGTGGCGGAGTTGTATTGAAACAACGCATGGTTAATTTATATTTAAAAAAAGGGGGGAAGGCTAAATTGCTATCATCTTTAGATAGTATATGGTTTAATTTTTAAATATTAATTTTCATCCAATGCTATTTTTTATTCAGCGTATATTTATTTTTACCCTAATAGATGGCAGCACCATGGTTTCTGTTGCTTTACAATAATATTCATCTTATTCTAACATCTATTCTGGCAACATGGTAAACCATTTTCTAAAACTAAATTTGGCAACTTGTAATGATTTTTTGCAATTAATTCCCTCTGTTTGGTTGTGTTCATGTGTGGTTCATGTGGTGCACAGGTATCTTTTTTAATCAAAATGGATTATGTACTTTATGACTCTATTTCAAGTTTTATCTGTATATTATAGGTATGGTTTCTTTCCTTTTTAATATTGCATTTATTTTTTATTTTTTCACAGGTTTGATTCATTGTTTATGAGTGGTAGTCCCAAAATCATATTCTTTAGCAATGTTATGGCTAATATGATGATGAAACCACTCATTTTATTTGTGGTATTTAGGCATTTGGGACTTGATAATTCTGCCTAAATTCCACGAATTTCAATTAATTCATTCAATTTCATTTATTCAATTTTTAATTTAATTTCTTCTTCTTTTAAGTAAGTTTTTGGTATCTTTATTCAGTGTGTTGGGGAATACTTTCATTGCCAACTAATTATTACATACTTAATCATTATTTCATAGTTTAAGTTGGTGTTACGGTAATGTTTCTTTTATGGTTATATATATATATAATTCGGGTACTTTTCCGTTATACCAACACCATGGTCGCCAAGCGTAATAGTTGGCGCAAAGTAAAATTCACGTGAAATGAATGGTTTGAAGAAAAATATATTGTTTGCACGAAACTGATCATTTAAAAATACTAGGGCATCCAACCCGGGCTTCCCGGGATAGAGAATGTAGGTAAAAACCATTTATTTACTTATTATTAAAAAAATAGATTTTTTACATTTAATATATTTTTTAGCTTTTCCTCTAACAACACCAAAGAGCATTTCTATATGGAATATGTCAGTTATATATTCGAATAAAATTTTGAAATTTATAAAAGCCTCGTGCCAGAACAGAAGTTAATAGCCGAAGAAATCGCTAAAAATTTCGTTATCTACAGCTGTTCTTTTGATTCCGATAATTTTAGCGATTTTAAGCACTTATTTCAATTGCATGTCTGTTAAATTTGTGTTTTATTTATACTACTTTATTGATTGCTTAACCCTTTCCGGCACCGACAAATTCTGTTCGTAAATTGAGAAATTACTGACTGACACCGGAATTTAAAAACGACTTACGCGAGTTCGGTGGTTGACTTCAGAGAGTGAAGACGTAGGGGGAAGCGCTTCGTACTTGCGTACACGTTCTCCCGGTTAGCTCCGACCTTCAACGGCATAATACCCTGAGCAGTGTAGGTGTCCTTTTCAGGACTTTATGACGAACTGCCTGCGGTATTACTCCTAGCCTGATCATGGACAAGGAACAGATCTCCTTCGATATTGACATGGATGACAATATTCCCAGGATTGTCGACGGCATTGAGCCGCCGGATTTCCTCGGTACTTTCAACGAATATCCCACGATTGACGAGCCTGCCAACGAAGTCTTGCGTGATATGTTTCACTGTATAGACAACTATATCAGACAAACTCTACAAAGGCCTGACTACCTGACTGACAGTTGCTTTAAGGACGAGGTAACTAAACTTTGTCAATTTGCCACGACTATGTTAAGTGAGCCAGATCCTTTTCTACCTTTTACCTCCGGCTATACTAAATTTCTAAATTGTACTACCCAAGACGAACTGTCGGTTAAAATCAATAAGATTAAGAATCTCTATCTTAAAACTCAGTCTAATGATACTTTTTCATTCCCGAAAAAAACTATCCGCAAAAGGAAAATCTCTGAAACGGAAAATGCAATTCCGCTTCAAAATAAATACTCTGATTTACCATCGGAAGCGAATATCGATAGCTCTCAAAATCTTGTAATTCAAACTGACAGCCAAAATTCTGAAATGGAAGGTGACGATACTAATTCACCTAAAGAAATCGTTTATCCCATATATATCGAAATTTTAGACAATGAGTGGCATAAAATCACTCAGGACTTAAAAAATCTCGATGCTGACAACGCTCCTAAAGTGACTCTTAACAATGATCTCCTAAAAATCCAGCCTAAAACTGATAACCAATTTAGAGAAATCCAGTGATACCTCACTAGTGAAAACTTAAAATATACTACTATTTCCCCTAAGGAAATGCGACCCAAAAAACTTTGTGTTCGCGGCATCCCCCCCAATACTGACCCCCAACTAATCATCAACGACTTGAAAACTCACGGCTTCCAAGCTACTCGTGCCGCTATGATGAAAAGCAGAAAAACGGGACTTGCAATGCCTCTCTACGTTGTCAACGTTCTCCCATGCCATGACTTTGACCTGATTTTTCAAATCAAGGAATTATGTGACATTAGCGTCACAATCGAAAAATATCGCAACTTCAACAACGTTAAACAGTGCTATCGTTGCCAAAGGTACGGTCACGCATCTGAAACGTGTAATTTCACCCCAAAATGCGTTAAATGCTCCGAAATTCACCTCTCTACTGACTGCCCATACAAGGGCAAAATTACTCCCATATGCGCGAACTGTAGTGGTACGCACCCTGCCTCGTACAGGGGCTGCCCGAAAAAACCCCAAAATACCAAGAACCAGGCTAAAAATCATACCACTAGAAATAAAATTCCCAATGAAAATTCCGACTTTGTAGAAATTCTCAAAAACTTTAACTATACTGTTACGGCTAATAATAGTAACTCCCGAAAGGTCACTGACGACGCTATACAGGAACCCTCTGATTCCACTAACCCTGAGAGCACCTCTCAAAATACCCCACCCCCTAATCCGAAACCCATAAATGAAATTTTCCAAACCTTCAACGACTTGAAAGAAATCCTTAACCTTTCCAAACTCCTCAAAAGCATTCAAAAAATCGCTCAGAAAATCAAAAAATGCAAAAACCCAATTGATAAGATGACTGTTATCATCAATGAGCTTGAAATATTCGCTAACGAGTTTAACCTCACCGACTAATCGGCGCCCTCTGGGCTGTCATTCTTAAAATCTCAATTTTTTTTTTCTCTACCTTTTTTGAAAAAAAAAAAAATGTTATACAATATTCTAAATTATTATACTTTGTATGATCACTGAAAAGTGTCTTTTTTTTATTTGTTGCTTTGCCCCCTTTTCCTAGCTGGCATTTTGCTTTGTTTTTTCGAACTTGTCCGAACCATATTTTTAAACTTTTAAATAGCAGTTATTCTACTGCAGCTATTCTTACTTTTCAAAACTTTTGACTCTTTCCTTAAATCCTTTCTACTTTTATTTATTGTCTGAGTGCAACGAAGACTCATACACAGCGCAGTATTACTTTGCCCCATATATAGCTACGATGGATATTAAAACCTTTCGTCAAGCATAACTCAAAAAATATTTAACGGATTTCGTTCAAATTTTTACAGCAGGTACCTATAAAGGTGACAACGACGTCTATTTATAACCAAGAATAAGTGTCAAACCGTTTGGAAGTTATATTAAAAAAATAGATAAAAAAGCACAATTAAAGTACATACGTCACTAAATTTTGTGCGTACGTCATTTTCACCGGCGGGAGATTTTCGTAGACAATCGGAATTGAAAAGTTTATGGAATACATGGAGCAAAAAAATATGCAAGCACTAATATTCAGCACAATAAAATATATTTCAATTTAATAACAAGAACGAAAAATCATGCGTCAAGCATAGATTATGTAGCACTTTCCAACGCTTCCAAAATAATTTTACAAAACATACCGTTTAATAAGCTAAAAGATAACATCTAAGTAAACAATTTGGAAAACGCATAACATATTTAAAAACATAATTTCAGGAATTTCCAACAGATACAATATTCGGAAAAATATCCGAATACTTTTATTCAGCCCTGTATATGATCTATAGATTTGTATATGCTAGGATGCTAAATTTTAGTTTAGTTAGGAAACGCGTAGCACAGTTTAAAATTATCTTTCTGGAGTTCCTGTCAATAAACGGAAATGTGTTCACGAACTTTTGTGCTGCCCTGTATAGGATCTACAGAATTTATACACACCACGTAATAGACAAAAAGCGAGTTAAAATTAAAATCGCGTTTAGTAACTTAAAACGCACTTCCAGGAATTAGTGTTAACAGACAGTAGAGAATTATTTTGTGTGTCCCTGTAAATGAACGATGACTGCTATACACACACTATTCTGTAGTAAGCCTCTTGTAATGCACCTTAGATATATATATATAAATTTCAATGCGTTTAAAATAGTGAAACATTATTTAAATAAACCGCAGACGATTTTTCTCCATAGACGTCATGTAACGGAATTTTTTGACTGTCCCTGTAAAGTAACTATAAGTGCTATGCACACCCTATTCCATATTAAGCTTCTTCTAATGCACCTTAGTGATATATATAAATTTCAATGCGTTTAAAATAGTGAAACATTATTTAAATAAACCGCAAATGATTTTTCCCCATAGACCGCAATGTAACGGAATTCTTTTGAGTGTCCCTGTAATAAAACTATAAGTGCTACACACTTCCGTTGAAATAGGGAACATGCTATAGATAACGACAATAACATATAAAAATTGCAGAGCAATCCGAGCATATTTACGGGAGTTAGAGCACGGACAGACGGCCAGACGGCAGACGGCCAGACGGCAGACGGCAGACGGCCATACGGCCAGACAAACCGAAGTCATAAGCACTTTTCAACTAGGTTGGAAAGTGTTAAAAATGGAAAGTTAATCTGGAATTTTTTCTGTTTGAAAAGTATTAGAGATTAGTAAGAGTAGTATTAGTATTAGAGATTTGGCGTAAATCACACCATTAGCAGCTTTTTTATTTCGCGTGTGTTTGTTAGGAAAAATTCTTTGATGTTTAAATAAAAGGTTTCGATTTGTGGCATTATTTCTTATTTTCTTTTCCTTTTTAGTATTTTAAATGGAATTAGTGAAAGGCGTGTATTTTAAATTAAATGAGTGAAAGACGTGTATTTTTAATGTATGTATTTCAAATGAAATCAGTGAAAGATTTATATTTAAATGAAATGAATGCAATATGAAGATGTTATGAGAAAAATATTTGGCGATTTATCAACTGCGCCAAGTTAACATAAAAGTACCAATACATATGTGGGTACTTTTCTATTATCCCGTCGACCACTTTTCATAACAAAAAACTATCGCCAAATAAACGGGAGAACGTTGTCATTGAAATATCAAAATACATAAATAAATAAAATATAAGAATTTAAGGACACAATTGTTATTTTAATGAATGAAATAACTAATAAATCAGTAAAACATAATGAAAAATACACGCAAATGTCGCTTTAAAAACCACTTGATGACGTAACAAACACGTATAATGCTTCTGATATCAAGTAAATGGGACAGCAGTTTTGGCGTTTAATCTTACAGTTTGGCGATAGTTTTTTGTTATGAAAAGTGGTCGACGGGATAATAGAGCAGTACCTCTATGTGAAATGAAACAAGGCACAGATGTCATATACGCACCATGTTGGCGCGATTTTTCCCTCCACCAGCTTGGGGAAAACTTTGTTTTTGAATATTAGTTACAAATAGTGTGACAAATAGTACACGTGATTTTTTATTTCAATATAAAAATAAAATAACGTAATAAATGAAACAGCTTCTATTATTTTAAAAAAGGAAATAAAAATAAATAAATAATAGTTTGATATAAATAAAGGCGCGGATGTCATATACGCACCACATTGCCGCGATGGCAACAAAATGGCAATTTTATGCCTCACATGGTAACCCGGTTATTTTGTTTCAATTGTTGTTTATTAACTTTTATTTTTTATTTTAATTCTATAAATTGTTTTTATTATATATATCAATATTTATTTATATCAAACTATCATTTATTTATTTTTATTTCCCATTTTTGAATAATAGGAGCTATTTCATTTATTACGTTATTTTATTTTTATATTGAAATAAAAAATTACATGCTATTATTGTATGGTATTTGTAACTAATATTCAAAAACAAAGTTTTCGCCAAATTGGCGGGGGAAAAATCGCGCCAATCTGGTGCGTATATGACATCTGTGCCTAAATTAATATTGATATACATATAAAAATAATCTATAGAATTAAAATAAAAAATAAAAGTAAACAAACACAACAAACAGTTTTCGCCAAAGGGGCGGGGGAAAAATCGCGCCAACGTGGTGAGTATATGGCATCTGTGCCGGGATTTTTACCCTTTTATCTGTGCTTTCGGAAATATAAAAAAATTAAAAAATTCTTATATCAGGTGTATAATGTTTTGCATTTTTATACGGAACTTCTCCATTTTAAGATTTTAAATGCTATTTATATCAGATATTTCTTTCGTGAGATTCCCACAAGTTTTTTCCGGTAATTTTTTTAGTTCGCTTATTAATTGTTTACAATTTGCCCCCCTGGCAATAACAATTATTTATCACAAAAAATGGGTACTTCTCTATTATCCCGTCGACCACTTTTCATAACAAAAAACTATCGCCAAACTGTAACGGTAAATAAACGGGAGAACGTTGCCATTGAAATATCAAAATAAATAAAATATAAGAATTTAAGGACACAATTGTTACTTTAATGAATGAAATAACTAATAAATCAGTAAAACATAATGAAAAATACACGCAAATGTCGAATTAAAAACCACTTGATGGCATAACAAATACGTATAATGCTTCTGGCATCAAGTAAATGGGACTGTATTTTTGGCGTATAATCTTAGTTTGGCGATAGTTTTTTGTTATGAAAAGTGGTCGACGGGATAATAGAGAAGTACCCAAAAATGGCTTAGTTTTGTTAAATTTGTTTGTTATGGATTTTCATTTCTTATTAAAATATCGAAAATGGCAATAAAATTTTATTTTAGCACCGTACTTAATTTTTTAAAATGGCTCAAAAACATGGTTTAATAAACGTATATTTGTAAATATTTTAAAAAACATGTTTTTCCGCTCTCTAGAAAAATTTGTAAGATTCTACAACTGCCTTTGGCACCAACCAGTACATGATACGGAACTTTTCCCTATTCAGATACACAGAAGAGGTTGGTCACAAACAAGAGTAATGCTAGCAACAATATTGTTTTAACTCTATAAGAGTTAGAAACATTAATGATATTAAATTCCCCTATTAGCTTAGGGCCCGATTACGGAACTTTCTCCTAGGAAAAAAAAACTGTAGAAGTCTTTTACATTTGTTTCGAATGAAGCTCGATCAACAAAGTATTAATTGATAATACAAACAACACTAATATTAACATGGGGGCAAAAGTTTGAATTTAAGTGTATATATTTGGAACCCTCCCCCCCCCAACCACCCACCAAAAAAAGAAAAAGAAAGTTACAGAAATGAATTTAAAATGGTGTGAAGCCACCCTTTCTGACATAAGAAATTGGCTGCGAACCCGATTATGAAACTTTCACTTAACTTAATAACATGTATCTAATAGCCCTGAGGACAATTCCCCTTCCCAGTTATACGGACCTTGGGGCTTTTTTAAAAAGCTTGACGCAGTTCGGGTTGAAGAAGTTGAGATTTACTGTCAAATGACATAAACTACTATGAAAATAAAACTGGTGAATTATTATGCTGGTTTATGTATGTATTTAAAAAAATTGCATCTGATTACACTCTTTAGATAAATTACTCCTGTTTGCATTTAATAACAGATAAACGGCTTCCGTTTACTAAATTGTTTAAATATTGGGAAGAGTTGGCGAGAGATAGATAGACGTGTAAACAGACGGGTAGACAGACGGATAGCGACAGAGATAAGCTAACGGGTAGCGAAACGAATAGACAGACGGGTAGCGAGGCAGGTGCAAAAAAGGGTTGACAGAGGGGTAGTGAGATGGGTAGGGAGACGGGTAGCGTGGTGGATAGAGAGACGAGTACAGAGACGACTTGACAGACGGGTAGAGAGAGGGGTATATAGACAGACAGACGTGTTGATAGACGAGTAGTGTAACGGGAAGTGAGACAGGTAGAGACACGATTAGAAGAGTCGGGTAGAAAGACAGACGGATACTGAGACGGGTATACAGAAGAGTAGAGAGACAGTAGACAGATGAGTTCGGAGAGAGACACAGCTAAGACATACGAGTAGTTAGACTGGTAGACACGTTTGTAGCAAAGCATGCTATCAATGTGGTTTGAAGTATACGAGTTTCTATAAATAGTTATACAAATAAACAAAGGAAATTTTTTTAATTCAAATATTAAATATTTGATTTAATATTTCAATATTTAATATTTTATTTTTTAATATTTTATTTAGATATTTGTCACAAAGAAAATGTTGCAAAAATTAAATTAAATTTGCGTTAAACTACGCTTGCTAAAATACGCTATTGGCTGCAAATCTGATTATGTGACTTTAAAAATATCGTTTTAAAACATCCGGCGTTTTTTTTTTTTTTTTTTTTTTTTAAGTTTTGAGCAATTCCCGCTTAAGAAAATGAGATTATTTGCCAAATGTTATAAAAAATGCATATGAAAACATAACAGTATATGAATTTATATATGATATTTTGTAATTATATCATTTAATTTGCTATTTTTCATATGCTGTATCTTTATCTAGCTCTTGTCTATCATATGCTGTATATTCACTTAGATTCTTGTTGATATCTCCTTTATATCGTAATTGTTAACTTTATGTTCTCAGCAATATCACTCAGACATACAATATCCCTTTGAGGGAAGTCCTAGTATATTTTAATTGCAGATGTAATCTTTAAACTTTTTTCACTGGCTCACTTTCAAATACAGTTTACTTTAAATCGCCTGGGCGTAAAGTTGATCGCAACTAGGTAGCCCATGAAACCGCCTCAACCTGTTCGGCACCTGTTCGGCAGCTTTCATTGTAGAAGCAAAATTTTATTAAAATATTCTTGGTGTCAAATGCAAGTTAGGAATTAAAATTAGGTGTGCCCGGAGTGGGACCACTGTGCCGGAAAGGGTTAATGGAATTTTAGTTTCGTTATTGAATATTAGCTGGAAACAACCCGCATAGCATGCACAGTCACAGTGACGTCATTGTGACGTTACTGTGAGTCACGTACGTCACGTCACACCTGTGACCAAAATTCCACCACTTTGTAACGTCACGCTGTGACCAAAATGTGAACGTCTTGGAGATTTTAAGAAAACTTAAAATAAACTTTAGAACAACTTATGGCATCAAGAAAATTACTATTTGAGAGCTTAAATAATTTTTGTGACGGTGCAATGACGTCACTTCAAGTCACATAAGTCCCGTCACACCTATGACCAAAATTCCAACACTGTGTGACTTCACAGTGTGATCGGAGAGGGAATTTGAAACAGAAACTCATAAAATATAGATTTGAATTATGTCATTTGCCTAAATCGTTAATAAAAACATTGGCACACACTATTTAAATAAATTGAGTATTTCCAAAATAAAATAATAAATAAATATCTGTCTACATATATGAGGCAGATAATTTTTTTACAATTTTCATTACCATTTTCAAGAAATTTAACAAAATATACTATATAATACACAGGTAAAAAATCCTAAATAGAAATTTAGTAACGTATGAAAGTTTTAGCGGAAAGTAATTCAGAAATAGATCTCCCAGTCTAATAAATTGTTAGTAATTTACAGGTTTGTTAACATTTTAAATGCAAACATTTTCATTTTTTTTTCTACTACCGCATGGAACTCATTTGCTAATTTTGTAATGCTAAAAATATTTCTTTAAAAATCTCCAATCTTTAATTATTTTGAGAGGCCACTCAAGCCAATCATCAGTTTTCTGGTCAAAAAATGAGGGCACAATTTTTGCGACGATCCAACACTTTCAGGATTTTCCTGGTACGGTATAATTAAGGTGGTTCTTAACTGACCTGCTCAACAACGCGAAGCTTTCTGACATAATTTCAGACTCACTTTTAAACGCAAAGGCATAAATTGGGCAGGACGGCCTATGGAGGCAATTTGGATTCGAAATGATTTTTCATTTTTTTAAATAAATAAACTACTTATCGAGTTATAAGCAATTCGTGTCACGTGACGACCGGTTTTCCCCTTTCTTTTACTGTCACGTCGGCTATTCGGTTCAAAACGCCGACTTTGACATTTTTTTCTGAAATATCTTCTGCTTTTAACAAAAAATGGAAAAATTTTCAATTACATAGTTTCTGAATAAAAACACCAGTTAATTTCATGCATTTCCGAACAAAAACGAATTAAAAATATGTCATAAACTATATGTCATTCCTATAGCAATTTATTCCAAACTGTCCAGTGCTTAGTAAGATATCACCTCTAGCCATATAAATTATAAAGCATTTGAAATATCTTTATTTAAATTATTTGTTTTATCTATCATTTGCGGTAAGCTGTAAACATCTGCGAGGTGTTACTTTCTGGTTAAACAATGCTGCGCAGATCTTAATTGCGGATATTGGAAGCAGACGACTTTTGTCATTCGAAGTTCGAATTAGAATATTTTCAATTTTATTCTTCTTCCAAAATGGCGGATGTGAACGAATTATGTGTCGAAGGATACGTTTTTGCACGTTCAAGGAGAGATATTTTTATTCAGAAAATGGAAATCATTGTGAAAAATTATTCTTCAAATTTGGACGTAATTAACATCCTAATCATACGTAGTAATATTTAAGGAACTGCTGTAAAATATGAAGAAAAGCATCTGCGTCGTTTGGCCTTGTTTTTGTTGAGTGCTAATGCAGACTGCAGACCACTAAACAGTAAAACACGACATTTAATTGTTGGAACGGTACAGACAATGAATATTATCTAGAAAAAACTTTTTTTTTATAAGGATTTATGTTCTGGATTTAAGAATTCCAATTAAAATATAAGTCCGAAAATAATTACAATAGCGTTGGCGTGTTATGATATGTATTCGTCAATGCATTTGTAATGTTTTTGTACCTAATTTACTTGAAAAACACTTGTATAACTCGGATTACTTCGTTGATGCCATAAAAAATTACATCTGCTAAAGTAAGGTATGTAAAAATTTTATTTTTTCAATCTACATGATTAAAATATTTAACATAAAAAGAACACCAACAGCAAAGCTTGAAATTTTTTTGTTGTTGTGTATACTAGTAAGAATTTAAATATTACCCTGCTAAAATATTTTAATTATCAAAATAATAATAATGATACATAATCTTTAAGTAATGAATAGCTGTAATATAATAATTTTATTTTTGATTTTCTGCTTTGAATTACACTACTCACTATTTTGATTCCTAAATGATTTTGATAAATTTCAAAGTATTCATTTAACATCTATACTTTAGTATATAAATTTAAAAGTATGTAGGATTATTGTGATCAGTATGATTAAAATAAGCTGGTTACTTACAATTACCGTATAATTCAGTAAATAAAATAATAATGATAAACCGATGTCTTATTACGCTTGGTGGTTAGACTGCATTTCTACACTTGATAAACATTAAAAGATGAATAACTATTTGATATTAATATTAGATTTATTATTTTTTAATTGTATCATATAAATATGATTATCTGTATTGTTAAAACAATGCAAAATAGCATCCTTAATGCAAAATATCAGTAACGTTCACTAAACTGCATTATAAAACTTATATAATAGATCTCAAATCCGGTTGTATTCCGGATATACTATGTGTTATGGTATCAGAATCACAGCAAATGTTACTGTGGTTCTTGCCCTGGAATCAGACATCAAGCCAGATAGATATCATGTCATCGGCGTCAACATGTATTACTATTGATGAATCGTAAATCAATAGAAAATTGTACATTTTCTTCACATCATATGCTAACTAGAGTGGCTGCGGTGCAGTGGTTTATCAACAAAAAATGATCGGTGTTTCTAAAAAATAATATATTGCAAAACTTATTATTTAAAAAACATTACAATTTCATAAATATATACATAATTTATAAATCAATTAATAATGGTAAAAAAATAAGCAAAATATTGTTTTTATTTTTTTATAGTTATCATTTATATATAAAGTAATACCAGTCAAATACTGGAGTAAACGTAATTAAAACACATATAGTATTTAAAATAGAGGTCCCATGCATGATTTGTAGCATATCTTATTTTGAAGGTTAAATTTTTGCTTTTCTCTTATTAAATATATAAGATACTGTTTAAAACCTATTGGAATATTTGATAAAAGGTATTTTTATAAATTTAAATGGTTAAAGGAGAGAAAGAACACCCCCCCCCCACTCAAAAAAACAGGGCAAAGTATCAGTTTTTTAAAATTATGAACTCAAATTATATAATATATAATTTTTTAACGTGGTTAAAATGTAAAATCTACCACTTTAATATTACTATATGTTTAATATGTACAGAATCGTAGATCAAGCAAGCCTCCTACTCTGTCCATTTTTGAATACCGCCTTTTTTAAAAATAATCATAGTTTTAGATTTTTCTTATAAATTTTGCAGACACCAACGCGGTACGTAATTTTTTATGCAAATGTTGTAAAAACCTAGCACAAATACTAATATTGAAAAAAAAAAAAAAAGAAAAAAGAAAGAAAAACGAACCAGTGGGAGTCCTGTTCAAGGGGTACTTTTTCACAAAAGAAATCTGTAAATGGCTTTTTATCAATACTATTTTTTTCCTTCTTTTTCATACTTTAAAAATGTTAAAGTATTTTTTTTTTTGTATTTAAGGTTGAGCTTTACAATTTTCTGCACATATTTTTTTTTTATTATGTATTCGATAAAACTGTACATGACATTTGCTTTGTCATTTAAATTTTTTTTTTAACAAATAATATCATATGAAGAAGCGTTAGATTACCCCCACTTTTCACTAGATATGACAGTTAAAAATTATTTTTAATCTAATATAATTTGTATCTAAAATTCATGCAATACCTTGTATAGCATATAAGAAATGTAAAAAAATAATAATTAATTAATTAAAAATGTCAATATATAAAAAAGTAGTAGGAATAAAAAATATTTTTTTTAAAAATATGATCTGTTAAAAGTTTTATTTTAAATGTGCTTTTAAATCGAAAATTAAAATGCAGTGCAGTAACAATTTTTAGAATAATTCTTAAAATTATATATTTCTGTTGTCGTGGTCAGGGTCAAACTGATTCTATTATTAGGGTTTCGCTCATCTCACGAAACCCAATTTGTCTCGATTCTCTGTAAGTCCGTCACAGAGTGGGATCTCAGAAACTGTATAAGTTAGAGACTTGATATTTTGTGTACTTACAGCTGAAAACCTACTGTCATGCTGAAAATCATAAAATTTTGAATCATTAACGCAAGATATTAATTAAAACCTTTAAAACCCACTCATTAATGGATAAAAATATTCAACTAATGCGCAGAATCTATTTGAATTGTTGCCAATTTGTAAAATTTCGCGCATAATAACATTCCCTTTCAATTAAAAAATGTATTTACATGTAACTATCAAAAGTAGAAATAAAACTTTAAAAATATAATTAAATAAACACGTGTTAAAAGCAGTAATTGTAAAAAAAAAAAAAAAAAAAATAATAATAATAATAATAAAAATATACTTGCGCGTGAATATTAAAACGAGCAATAATTAAATTATTTCGTGTTCAAAGCATTAAATAGGGAAACTTACGTCATATTTAAAATGCTCAAATAACAATTTTTTCGAACAGATTCAATATAAAAATATATTTACAGGATATATTAATTTATTTCGACAAAATATTTGATCTATTATCGCAATTTTTAAAAAGCGTGAATTTTAATATTTCCTTTCAATATATATTTTTAAGTTTAATAATAGAAAGAAAACTTTGAAAATTACGCCATATTGGAATCGATACGTTTCAAACTTCTTACGGAAAAAAAAAATCGGCACTTTTCCATTATACGGTTGACAACTTCCGAATGACCAAAAGAAAGAAAGAAAAAAAAAAAAAAAACTATTGCCAAATTCTAATGTCCAAAAAACCAATGGAAGAATGCTGCCATTACAGAATCTAAAGCCCCACTCACTAAAGTGTCAATTATCAGTAACTTTAAATAATAAAATTTATAATACATTAAAGAAAAGAGAAAAAAAAGTAATCTTAAATCTTTATTTATTTACAATATTTTTCTTAACTATCCCCCTCGGCTGACGGATAAGTGTTTATGATGGCAGTTGACACGGGTATGTTGTGCATAACTATGCATAGCAACATTTTTTCAACGCAAGGTCGTTATGATTTTTTTAATTAATGAAATAATTAATAAATGGGTAAATTATCATTAAAAATACAGATAAATGTCTAATAAAAATCTCTTGATGACATAGGAAACACGTGTAACGCATCTGATATCAATAGAATGTGACACCACGGTAACACACTTTTTCCCCTATATTTTGGCGACTTTTTTTTTATAGTGGTCGACGGGATAACGGATAAATACCCAATTTTTTATAACATCATTATCATATATTCCCCGATGCAACGACATTGTTTACTGCTATTTAACATAAGTTGATTTTCAAATGTTTAATTGATGTTATTTAATCTATCACGAAAACAGTTGTTAGCTCTTTCGACAGCAGTTGATTTGGCCTTAAAATATCTCAGTGAAAGGAAAATGAATGGAAACCCGATTAAAGCCGATCGCCACTGGTCGCTTAATTATAATTGAATCTTCTGTAATCATTTTAGAGTTAATCAAATTAGCGTGCTTTTAAAGTTTGCGGTGTCATAACGGGGGTTGGCGAGTATAGCTCCTAGGGGGCAGAACTCCCTAGTAAAAAAAAGAAATAAAACGCTAATAGACAATGATGTACTTATTATGTGAATAGGGATTGTTAATAAAGAAGGGGAGAGGGGGGGGACTACTTTTTTTTTAAATATCGCCTTTAGTTCACATGACAGATATTATTATGACAGAGTATAATAGCGGGCTTTGCCCGCTATAAGGACGGTTCAGATATTTGAAAAAACGAAAAAATAGACCGGCAATTTTTTATTTTATATAAAACATGAGTTTTTTTTTTAATTTGGATTTATTAAAGACACTTAGTCACTTGTTTCGGATTCGTTTCGATTTTAGATTAAAATTTTATTCTTGCAGTTTGGGGTACGGGTTAATCTAATTTTTCAAAAGAATTACTATAATATTGTTTCAGATGAAAAACTATAGTTTAGTATGAATGAGTTTTTATACATGCTTATTTTTCTGTATAAGCCATAAAATAGATATGATAAATATTTTTATAGACTTCTTTTCTATAATTGTATTAAATTGTAGATATATTTTTTTATTTAGGATTTTGGGTCTGGAGGAATGTCGATCAAAACATTTATCAGGTTCGGACGGGTTATGGGTCAACGGAATTTGTTTTATTGGGTTACGGTCGGATTTTGGGTGGACTTGAAATAAAATTTTAAAATTCAAGTCGGGTTTGAATAAATTGAAATCATCCAGCACAGGACAGGACCCAAATGGCTTCACAATATTGTCACTGTCGTCACAGATTCATCACAATGTTATGTCAAAATCGTCACAAATGACACATATTTCACAAATTGGTCATAATGTGACTTCAAAATGTTGTCGCTTTCGTCACAGATTCGACACAAAGTTAATGGCAAAATCGTCACAAATGACACACTCTTCGCAAATTTGTCACACCGTGACTTCACAAAGTGGTCACAATGTGTCGTCACAAAAGAGCTCTAAAACGGCCATAACGACTTCACATTCAGGTCACCGTGACTTCACATCGACGTCACGTGACGTCACATCGACGGTCACCGAGGCTAACGAAAAAGACAGGCTACCGCGGTGCATTCCGCTTATCTTTTTTTACAGACCGCCGGCGTGACGTGAGGCTCTTTTCGTACACCTCCATTGGTGCATTCGAGCATCACGTGACTCCCACGGTCTGTAAAAAAAGATATGCGTAAAGCACCGCGGTAGCCTTTATTTTTCGTTAGCCTCGGACGGTCACAAAGTCACAGTGTGACTTCACACTGACGTCGCCGTGACGTCACCATGCCTTGCGGGAAATGCTGAACATTTTATATTGTTTAGTGCAACGGATTGATATTTTGCAATCGTCTGCTAGCGATAGAGATAGATTTAAATAAAAATTATAATTGAAATTTAATTTAAATGCTATAATAAATGAGTAAATTGCGATACCGTTTTCAAACAAACTGCATTTGAAAGTAGATTTTTTCCCCTATACATCTGTGTAAAAATTAAAAATGTGTGATGTTTAGAAATTTAAAAAAATTCAGTGGCAAAAATCTCAAAACCGAAATTCCATCGTCAAGTGTTGCCATTCGCAAAATGACGTCAGCGTTACGCACGGACACGTTTCTACTTTATAATATAGAAGATTGTTGTGGGCTAGCAACTCTCTTAAAAAAGGAGTCAAGTTTTTGAATGTGAACGTTCTGCCAATATCAACCTGTGTGCGCAACAGCGATATCTCTACTTTATTAGGTAGCTTTCAATACAAAAAAGTATAAAGCTACCTATTGCAGCCGTTCGGAGGAAAGCAGTTCCGGAAAATTTCGATATATTTTCACCGATCATGACTCCCAGACCCCAAAACCACCCTCCGTTCAAATGTTGATTTATATATATATATATATATATATATATCTCCATATATATATATATATATATATATATCTGACCTATGTCATACGATAACGCTCGTATTTATAAATCGATTTCGATGAAACCAATTGTGTGTATTAAGCTCACCCATGTCTCGACCGAGTTCGTTGGCAAGCTTGGTCCGCCATTTTGTTTCAAGATGGCGGCCATTTAAAAATTTAAAACTAAAATAAATATACAAAAAAGTTAAAAAATCAAATTTATTTTTTAATTACGTGTTAGGCCTTGATACAAGGATTCCAGAGCATATTTTGGTTTACCTCTATCTTAAAAAATGGCTGAGATAGAGCAGTTTGAAATTCTAGGGTGGATGACATTTTTAAACAAAACAGCACATTAACGCGATTCTCGCAAATTATTTTCTTTCATTGTTGTAATAATTTTCCCAATCATACGCATAAAACTATATATTCATATCCGTTAGCGCTAAATTCTCGCCAAAATTGGCGACATTTGGCGAAATTTCGCCAAATTTGGCGACCAAAATAAGTCTTCATAAATGAAGCCAATTTGGCTATTGCTCAATAATTTGGCGAATTTCTTATTCAAATTCAGTATTAACGAATCTTTTGTAACCGTTTCTTTGCATTTTAACTTGCTGTTTTCGTGTAACATTAGCTAAAATTTTAAAACGAAGATATAGGAAAGCTACCTTTTCCTCCCGGTACAGGCCGGAAGGACTTTTTTACTTTAATGTGTTTGTGGCTCTCGGAATCTGCGGTTGTTTGTTTTCACTGTGATTTTACGCAAAATGAAATTACGGTGGTCAGTCTGCGGAGTATAATAGCAGAATCAGAAGTTCGTATAAGCGGGTCTTGGGTCAAGTTCTACCTTGCGAAGGCGCATTAAACCATTTGAATAATTTTCGAATTGCCGCGAGTTTAGCTGAGCGCAACTTGCCAGTTTGGTAAGAGTGGATTTAGTTCATAGTTCAATGAAATTACGGATTGTAACCTTAACTGTAAATATTGGTTAAACTATTTTTCAATCCGTAGTTGTAACCTAATAACTACGGATTGTAATTTAGTGACATTTAGATAGTTATTTAAAATTGCGAGCAAACTTTTATCTTGCAGCCACAGCCTTGTTTGATCTCAAAGTTATTAGTGAGTTGAGCCGTATTGTTTCTACGTAAATGAATTTTGAAATTAGTAATCGTGTATTTAATGTGTTAGTGATTATTGCTCCAAAGACAAACTATTGTTAGTTACAGTGTATCGTAGGTAAAATTTAAAAGAATCTCTATCACATATGTGTCTGACTGGTTTTAAATAAAGTGATTTTTTTACATATAAATCTATTGATGGCTGTTCTTCAAATTGACCGCCTTGCCGGGTGCGTCACAATATAATATTTGAAAATTCAGGAACTATTTTATTAAATAAATACAGATCAAAAAGCACCCGGAAGGCTTCATTTAAAATACATCTATAGTAAATATCGTCTGCAAACTTTTATCAAACATTTTTACATCTGGAAATAGTCTGGGCATTATTTCCTTTTATTGTCTAAAAATAAATTTGTTTTTAATGAGAATTATGAATAATGAGAAGAAAAATATTTTGAGAATGTGACATTTTATGTCGTTATATAGGTATAAACTCCAGATATTATTATTTTATTTCAGATGCGTGTAGTTTACTCCAGTGTCATGAAACTGAAATCTGTATGGTGGAAAATGGTGATGTCACTTGTAAAAGACAAGGTATTTCTTACTATTTTTATAAATGAAAAAGTGTTTTCTACTTAAATGAATTGTTATTCTGTAGCTGAATTTTAATTTGTATTCTGATTAATGCCTCTGATTAACAATTTACTTACAAAGACATTAAAAACCACATCAAACATACATAAATCGTAACTACGAATAAGATGGTCAAAGTCAATTGATTCCAAATTATCTACGAAAGTCTGTTTGCGTTCACCTCAAATAGGTATTGAACTATCTAACTATCTAAGCAGAAGTTGTAAGACATGTTATGAAATCGAAGGTTCGTCTCGCTGTTGGCGAGTCAGACAGCGAAGGAGTGCATATCACATGTTTGAGTTATCAAAGTGAAGCATAACAGTCCGGGATTTTGACAGTGACGAGTCAGATGAAGTCGAACAGGCAATGCTTTATCATCATACATTTTTTTTTTTGTTGTCAACTACCTTTTTCTATGCATTTACAAAAGGCACAACAATGAATTCGAATGATTTTTGAACCGGCTCCTGACAGAGTATACACTCACATTTCGCTAAAACATGAATTAAGATTAAAAATTGGGCTTAGATGCTTTACACTCACGCTAAAAAAAAAAAAAAAAAAAAAAATTATCGGTTAAAAAAAAGAAAAAAGTCGCCAAATTTAGGGGATTTTTTTCTTTAATGGCAACCTAGCCATTGTATTAAGTTATTCGTTTGGCGCAGTCTTGGAAATCGCGCCAAACAAACAGTCGCCAATCTTTTGTTTACATTTTAGCGTGATAGTAACACATCTGTTCCAAAAATTGCAGTTAATTAAAAAAATAAATCAGCATTGTTTTCATAAATGAAAAAAATTCTCGAATCAATATTGCCACAAAAATAAAATACCGCATTATATCATGCTCCACAATGATTATAAAAATAAGTATTACAATAAGAGACAAACTGTAAATTTTCCGTACGGGTTTATTTTATATATATGATAAAAAGCAAAGTTGAAATTGAAACGTTTAGCAAAAAAAGACATCATCGATCGATCGAATCAGTGGTATTTCACATGTATCCTAAAAGGTATGCTTTGTTATAGTAGATTAAATTATATTTTATATGTATTCAATTTATTTTTCTTTGTCCCATGTTTTCCTCGAAGCGGATGACGTCATCCTCTAATGCATTTAAAATATGATTGTTATTTCTTTCGAGCGCGTGCCTTTTGCTATATTCGATCAGTTTTTACTGTAACTTTGATGGAATAAATGAGATACTACTCTGACTAATGTTGTTTGTAGATATTTTTATCCCTACTGCCTCTTTATATGTTTAAACCTGCGTATAAAATATATTAAATACATCGCTAAAAATATTAGACTGCAGTGCAAAATCTCGCATGGGTCCACTGGTAATAATTAGTCTTTTTTAGAAACCAGACATTTGCATTACAATTACAAAAAAAATTCCTAACAAAATAAAATTACATGAGAACTACATATAAAATTTTCAATGAGATTGTTATTTTCCTAACACTTACAAGAGTACTTAATAACTATTTACAAGTATACAGAATAATTACATTTTTTCTAATAATTTAAAAGGTGAAATTAATTTTCTTTCCCCTCTTTTTGAAAAAAAAATTGGACAATCCGTCCATAAAGACCGTTTAGCGAGCAATATCGTCTTGCTGCTTCATTTCTATATACAAATTTTCTAAATAATCATCAGTCTCAATCAATGAGTTAATTTTTTATTTCAGTTTAAATTTTAGTGAGGATCTCAATCAATTTTGAAAACTCGTCCCCTTATTCCCCGACATCGTTAAATTTGTTTGGGGGAGTTGGCTTCATCTTGGTTGGTTCCTGAACATCTTTTTTTGAGATTTTTCCCACTCAAGATATTTTTTCTTTTGTTTTACATTAAGCTATATCCGCGTAGTTTTCATTTTTTAATTGGGGCTAAACAGATTTTTTATATCCCTTACAACTAGCTGGGTGCATTTATTTTCAAATAGTGAGAGTTTCTCCTCACAATCGACAGACTATTTTCTAGGGCATAGGTTGGATGAGTGATTTTCCCCGCAGCCTACGCACTTAGGCTGAATATTACAATTTTTAGAAATATGGATAAATGCTGACACTTAAAGCACTACGGTGCTCAACCTGGTGATGTATACTCTTCGATTTGTATCCGAATTTTGAATAAGGCAGTCACGTGGAACATCTTTTTGAATTATCTTTGTGAGGAAGGCGAAGCAAGAATAGTGGGAGGTTCTTCCCATCTTTCCTGTTCTGCATTTGAATATCCTTAAAGATATCGTAACCTTCGTTGTTTAAGGTTTCGCGAATTTTGTCTGAATTAATGTTTTTCGGTAGACTCGGGTCTACTTTTAATGAGGCTTCTAAATGCGGCACTACATAAAACTGGTACTAATTTTCTTTAAAGTATTCTGATATTTTGATTTTAATAGAGAACAATTCTGTGAATAATTTCACCCATCTACCTGCGATTGTGGTTGTAAAAATTATGATCAGATGTTGTTTCAAACTCCTTAGTGAAACTGGTGATTTCTGCAACTTCGCGAACCACAATTGGTTTAGGTTTTAATATCTTTAGATTATCGGCATTTAATGGAAAATTAATCTCAAGTATTGGAGTATCAAGTTCTTTAGAAACGTGATTTTCAGCATTTCCTGGGCTGGTGGCGCTACCTTGGGTGCTATTGAAGACCTTTTTGTCGTCTATACCTTCTACTTCTAAAAGGACATGGAATTCGTTATCTACTTCTAAATCTATCTAAAAATTAGCGTTCTCTTTCCACGTTTATTTATTTATTTTATATATTTTATTTTATATTATTTATTTATTTATTTATTTTGCGACTGGGACAATTAAACCGGCTGATAGGACATTTTTGTTTAACTTTTTTATTTGCTTTTTTAGGGGGATTTACATTTTTCGAAACAGAATCTATATTGATATTTTCGTCAGCAGCGATTATATCATATCGCTCATATCCTTTTCATCGAATTGTTTTAGAAATAACTCGCTAATATATACACATTCACTTGTGGAAATATTGGATTAAAAATATTGTTCTAGATCGCAACCTGTGAGAACCAACTCCGGAAAACATTCTAAATATCCCGAGGCAGATTTAAAACCTCCTGCGATATCGAAGTAAGAACGGGTTTTCTCACTAAGATCACATATCCTACATAGCCCAGCAGAGACCGACCAAACTACCTGACTTATCTGGTTCCGAAATGGTATTGGGAGTACCAATACTACATAACTCCGTCATATCAAAACTGCTTATCCAAGACCAGAACTATAGATAACACACTCGCTATCAGATAAGATGGCGAGCCAAATGTTAATTCATTCAGACATTAATTCCACCTGGTGAAAAAAAATTCTTACAAATTTAATCTTAATATGTATTAATATGCAATTCATTAGATTAGACAAAATCTGTTTGTAATTTAATCTATGAAATAGAAGCCTTCATTATATGATAAGATATGAGTTACTCTTAGTGATGGGAAATATTTTAAAATATAGAATTTTTTATTTGTCGTTTTAAGGACAACAATATCTGAAAATATCAATATATCCGAGGTATCGGATTTTTGATGTATGGGAATGCTTTCATTGTTACTTAATGTTTTAGTAAACGAAATGATTTATTTCTGTGTAGCTTAAGTAATGGTTTATTTAAAAATGACTTTTAAGCTTTTTACACACATATTTGTTACATTAACGTTTAAAAAGTTGATGAAATTATATCAAGTAATTTTTGGCAATCCATTTAAAATTGTAATTTTGGTAATAGCTGCCACAGACGATTTTTTCCGTAATTTTATTTTCGAACTTGGAAAATAGCCTCTCAGCTGACACAGGGGTCGCAACACCTAAATATTGTACTGCGTTTAACATCAGTTTTATTAATTTTGGTAAAATATATCCAAACAGGGAGAGCCGTTTTACTTCTATAAACTTATTTGTTCAATAATAATAATAATAATAATAATAATAATAATTTCATTTTGAAAAAAGAACCACTACATTGACACATTCATGAAAACACAACAATCTATCTATCAGATTAGTTCCATGAAGAAATAGTGCAAAACATAAAGCTCGTCTATCTTTGACACATTGGGGAACAGAAACGTCCTTCTAGGCAATAGGATGAAGTACGAGAAGAAAAATTTTCCCTCAAGTAAATTATGATGGGATTATTTTCTGAATGAGTGAACGATAAGATTTCCCATTTCCTAGCCGTATTAACGAGAGGTTCTGCTTCTTTGGCTTAAAATTTAGGGATTTTTACGATTTGTTTTCGGTTACAAAGGAAAGAGGTATTACCTTCGAACATAATTATTAACAAATTTCACTTATACATTTAAAATTTTTTGTGGAATAAAAAAAGCGAACAAATCGTTTTTATTCGGTCACAAGCATCTCAAACAAGTTGGGTAACAATGTTATGAAAGGGCATTAAATTCTCGGAAGCTTATCAACATTTAGTTTAAAAAGTTGATTTTTGACAAGATGGAAGTCATATGAACAAAAAAAAGTTATTTTTTCGCCTTTTTTTTTTAGAAAACCTTTTCCGAGCTCTAAAAAAAATTAATCGATGAAAATTATATTTTTCGGTTGTATAAACTCCATCAAAAACGACTAACTTCCTTTTAAAAGAAAAAAGGAAGGCAATCAGTCCAATAAGTCTCGAAAAAAGGATCGCCGAGTTTGAAGAACATGATTTCGAGAAAAATAAGTTTAAAATATTACAACAGAGTTACGTTCAACGAGAAAAAAAATACTGCAAGGAATTAGAATATGACGAAACCGCTTTAGGACAGCAATTTACATACTTGAGAAATGCAAAAAATGCAAAATAATAATAATAATAATAATAATAATAATAATAATAATAATAATAATAGTTGACCCAAAAAAGTAGAACCTCCCATTAAGCGACTAGGCCAATAAAAAAAGGTTTTTAATTATTTTTAAGAACTAGGGACTTTTCTACCAACAAGCTATGCCCCCCCATCTCCGTCTAGACCTTGCAGGCTCGAAAAACACGCAAGTTTCCGATGTTTTAAAAATATTACCCGATTGCGGCAGATTAAATGATATTTTCTCGTCCATTGGCGTTCTTCTGTTATCGGATTGCCATCCACTTCCTTTAAATGGGGTATTTTGTGGTGCCCAAGACCACAACCACCGTTGTTGCGACAGCTGATAGCTGCTTTCTTGGTTCATTAAGAAAGATCAATTACATATTTCAAAATCAGGTTGTTTAAAATGGTTAAGTAAAAAATGTGGTTGCCTCCGGACATTTATACCGTTTGGAAGAAAATGTTTCTTTTAGATGCTACAACACAATCCTTTTAAATGTGACATTTTAAATATATCGTTTTAAACATGACGTAATTTTCCCCCATTCAATGCTTTTCGTACGTCATAAATTTATTATTTTAAAGTTTTCTTTCCTTTTCAATACTCACGTGTAAATATATATTTCAATTAAACATACAGTTTTTGGAAGCGTGTTAAGAAAATGCATTTAAATATGCCGTTTTAAATACAGAGTGTGTATTCGCGCATGTTCACGCATTTTTGTAACGTTTTTGGCTTTCTCTATCATTTAAATTTAAATAAAGCAAAATAAAACCTATAAGACAGCAATTCGGAATAAGGTTTAATTATAGTCTGAATCATTAAAAATATTCTTTGCTTTAAAATATTGCTGGAAAATAAACAATGGATCGAAGTCTATGTATTTACCCTCTAGAAACAGAAATACTCTTATTCGATTCTTAAAAAAAGGTGTGAAAAGCATGGTTTTAATATTTCTACCTTTAAAATAAGTGACATAATTAATATAAAAGAAAATAAACGTCAAAATTTACATTTGACTGGGAAAGGCGTAAAAAATGCATACTCAACAAAGTTACAGTCGTGGGAAAAAAACTGAACATCCCTCACTAACTCTGCAACAAATTATGGCAGAAGAACGTTACTGCGGCACCAAACGATTGGAAATAAAGTCTACTTTTAAAGATGCATGCGAAATTTTCTTAGGAGGCCATCTACATATCAAAACCAGCCCCAAATTTGCTTTCTCAATGGCAACACACAATTTTGACACGATATTTCAAATCTTCAGTTCAAACTATGCCTAGATTTCAAATCATTTGGATGATAAGTTCTTGAATTATAAACATTCTAAATGTAAAGATTTTAATGTAAAATTACATTTTCATATTTTTATTAATATATCTTGAAATTATAGTCTTACTGTGTTTGTTTTTTAGTTTAATCTTTTTGTTTGGTTATAACACTAAAACACTCAAACTTAATTACGTTGAATTTGTAATTTTATAATTTTATAATATGAATTATGAAATAATATTCGAAAATATTATGAATTGTCACCTACAATTTTTTGATGGATTTATATTTATCATATCTTGCTTTATGTACATTCAAAATTTAAAATTTTTCTTCCAAGTAGTTTTCAATTTATGCTTAAAAAACTGGAAGATGTTGGTTTAAGGAACAGTCTATGAAGTAAAGAAATGCATAATTTGAAAAAAAATATTTTACTCATTTTATTGTTGATTAGAATAAGATTCTTTTTTTTTTTTTAATTTCTCTGTGTCTGCTTTTAAATTTATTTTATAAAAATTACGTAAATTGCATTTACATGACTTTATTATTTACTTTTTATTACTTTTTATTAGACTTTATTTCTAATCGTTTAGTGCCAGTAATTTTCTTCTACAATAATTTGTGGCAGAGTTAGTAGGAAGCTTTTTTTTTTTTTTTTTTTTTTGCCACGAGTGTACGGTTACCACTTATCATGTCTAAAGTCGGATCTCATGTTTTAAAATAAAATCCAACGTACAAAACAACTATCGCAAAATCTTTAAACATCTCTGAAGATACAGTAAAAAAATATATATAATCAGATTTGAAGCTACGTCTAATGCGAAAACATGTTTCTCAGAAACACCAATCCAGCATTTGTAGATTATTTAAAAAATAATTGAACTTCACATTTTAATGTGAAAATTTACCTGTAGATTATTTCGAGAAAAGGGTTTTGATTATGTAAAAACATGTTTCTTTAAATAGTTACATAGTATTTTCTAGTGGTTGAATAATAAAAATATTCTTTTACAGATGAATGTGACGAAATGAATTGTCAGAATAATGGAACTTGTTACATAAAAGAAGGAATAGCAGTATGCAAATGCCCTGACGGATATATGGGAGAGTTATGCGAAAAACGTAAGCATAAATTTCATTAAACTTGCGTCACACAATATTTAAAAAGTCCTTCCGGCCTGTACCGGGAGGAAAAGGTAGCTTTCCTATATGTTCGTTTTAAAATTTTAGCTAATGTTACGCGAAAACAGCAAATTAAAATGCAAAGAAAACGTTTACAAAGATTCGTTAATAGTGAATTTGAATAAGAAATTCGCCAAATTATAGAGCAATAGCCAAATTGGCTTCATTTATGAAGACTTATTTTGGTCGCCAAATTTGGCGATATGTCGCCAAATGTCTCCAAGTTTGGCGAGAATTTGGCGCTAACGGATATGAATATATAGTTTTATGCGTATGATTGGGAAAATTATTACAACAATTAAATTTTTGTAATGTGCTGTCTTGTTTCAAAATGTCAGCCACCAGAATTTCAAACTGCTCTATCTCAGACATTTTTTAAGATAGAGGTAAACCAAAAAATGATCTGGAATCCTCTTATCAAGGCCTAACACTTAATTAAAAAATTAATTTTAATTTTAAACTGTTTTGTATATTTATTTTAGTTTTAAATTTTTAAGTGGCCGCCATCTTGAAACAAAATGGCGGACCAAGCTGGCCAACGAACTCGGTCGAGACATTGGTGAGCTTAATACACACAATTAGTTTCATCAAAATTGATTTATAAATACGAGCGATATCGTATGACATAGGTCAGATATATATATATATATATATATATATATATATATATATATATATATGGATATTCTATATATATAAATCTCGACATTTGAACGGAGGGGGGTTTTGGGGTCTGGGGGTCATGATCGGAACTGCTTTCCTCCGAACGGCTGCAATAGGTAGCTTTATACTTTTTTGTATTGAAAGCTACCTAAAAAATTATATCCATCTGTCATTTAGTTTGAAAATGAACTATCGATGTAAGAAATCCTTCTAATTTTATAAATCGACTTTCTGGAAGTTGTAAAGAAAAGTCTACTGTTTGGTGTATGATTGAAGAAAGTATTTTGAACTTCCCATTCTAAAACGAATCTACAAATATGGATTATTTCATGAAAAAGAGTTTTCATTTTCTAAAAACCTATTTTTTACGTAGTTACATAATATTTCTTGTTGTTTAATAATAATTCCTTTTACAGACCAGTGTGACGGAATGAATTGTCAGAATAATGGAACTTGTTATATAATAGAAGGATTAGCAGTGTGCAAATGCCCTGATGGATACACAGGAGATTTATGCGAAAAACGTAACTATAAATTTCATTAAATTTGCTACATACATTAAAAAAATGATATCCATTTGTCATTCAGTTTGAGAATGAACTATTGGTGTAAGAAATCCTTGTAGTGTTATAAATCGACTTTCTGGACATTGTAAAGAAAAGTCTATTGTTTGGTGTATTATTAAAAGAAGTATTTTGAACTTCACATTCTAATACGAATCTATAATTATGGATTAGTCACGAAAAAAGTTTTGATTTTTTAAAAACATATTTTTTACGTAGTTACATAATATTTCTTGTTGTTTAATAATAGTATATCCTTTTACAGATGAATGTGACGAAATGAATTGTCAGAATAATGGAACTTGTTATGTAAAAGAAGGAATAGCAGTATGCAAATGCCTTGAGGGATATTTGGGAGATTTATGCGAAAAACGTAACTATAAATTTCATTAAATTTGCTACATACATTAAAAAAATGATATCCATTTGTCATTCAGTTTGAGAATGAACTATTGGTGTAAGAAATCCTTGTAGTGTTATAAATTGACTTTCTGGACATTGTGCTAAAAAAAAAGTCTGCTGTTTGGTTTATTATTACAAAAAGTATTTTGAACTTCGCATTCTAATATGGAACTATCCTTATAGGTTATTTCGCGGGAAAAGTTTTGATGATTTGAAAGTGTAGTTTTTTAAACAGTTATAACTTTCTTTCTTATTGTTTTATAAGATATCCTATCACTGATAAATATGACGGGATAAATTCTCAGAATGTTGCAACATGTATGATTATGTAAAAGCAGTAAGTGAATACCCTGATTGATATATGGTAGATGTATGCGAAAAACATAACGTTTACATTTATAAATCATGAACATTAAAGCTTCCATTGGTGAAAATGTTTTCATACATTTAAAATGAACAGTCCAGTTTTATTCAGAAAATTTTAATATTATATTACCATTACGTAAAGTAGTGTAATTTCCACACATTTTAACATTCATAATTCCTTTTCAGCATATTTAACTTTATTTTCTTTTGTAGGATAGGCAGCGAACAATAATATTAAATTACAGTAAAAGTGCTTTTATTGCTTATTTTACTCCCTAAGCCCATTTCTTAAAATGACATTTGTCTTTAATTGGCTTTTGAGTTTCTAAATTTGCAGCCATTTTTTTTCATCCTTTTCAAACAGAATAAATGAGAGTGTATCTAGAAACTACGGAGTATGAACGGGGGTTGACGAGCGTAATCCATAGAAGACAGAGCCTCTTAGTCATGTGTCATTTATAGACCGGGAGGCGGCAGCACAGACAGTCACCTCATCGAGTTCACTGCTGAAATTCCAGAATTAGTTAAAACTTGATTCGCATATTAAAACGCAATCGGTCTGCCAAGTCATATCTTGGTGGAAATACCCGAAAACTCGATTTTAGCGGTTGACTCGTAGGTTTACCATTGTGTTTTCCTGCACCCAAAGGTATGAAAACATGGAGGACTGGGAGCAGGAACATACAATGGTAAACCTATGAACCAACCACTAAAATCGGGTTTTCGGGTGTTTTCCACCAAGATATGACTTGGCAGACCGATTGCGTTTTAATATAAAATATCGTTTTTATATAATTGAAGAAAAGAAATATTTCCCTTTTCTGGTGGTTATCAGATATACTCAGACGCACTCAACTGGAAGAAAAGTTGATTTATACTATTTTTTTAAGCAACTTTTGACGTTTTCTAGTGAACAATGTGTTAATTAATTAATTAATAACGTACTCCTTTTTAGTGACGAAAGATAGACTCAATACTCGCGGATTTGACATTCGCGAGGTTTTCGTGTAACATAACACTCGCGAATGTTAAAGGATTACTGTATACATACTAGGAAGACTCATTCTTGATTTAAATATTACAATAGAAATCATAAGGTGGAAAAAATTGTATATATACAAAAGAAAATTTAATGGGACAGTTTAATATAATACAGTAAAATCTGCTAAAACCAAGAGGGAATCGCTAGGGAGCGGGAAAAAATCCATCTTAGCAGGTGTAATTGTATAGTATTCTTTTGATATGGACATGTCCCATTTAGGGCAAGAACCGTAATAGACAGTTCTGTTTTCACATGTTTTACTGCGTAAAATTAGGTCTATGGATGCAGTGTTAGAAATGCTCTCTTCTGCTGACACGATGTATGGATTTTGTCTTTCTGCATTAAACGTGTTAAAACATTTTCAAAAATGTAATTTAGTTTGTAGAATCATTATTAATTTTACAGCCAGCAGTGAATGTCAGGCGGGTTAGTTTTATCACTAAAAACCAGATGAAACAAGCATAAAAATAAAATCAGATCAAAGGCTTTTTTCAAATCTAATCTCGCTGCTTTTTGTCAAATTCATCTAATCATTTTCATTCGCACAATGCATAAAACATATAAACATTCTTATTCATATTCAAGGAATTGAACAATGATTCTTCTGTTTTATGTATAAAGAGAGAGTGTTTCAGAAAATGCAGTTAAAATTTATGTTTCAAAGTAACTTTTGGGATATGAAAATTACGAAAAGTTGGTCTTCAGGTAGTAATTCATTACAATTAATTTTTACCATCACATTTTTAGGGGTAAGGATATGTTTCTTAATTCTTTAGCACCTGATTGAAAATAGCCTAAATTTCAAAGCGTATTAGAACAGACATGTGTTAACAAATGTGTCAGAGACTTTGGGTTTCTGATACGGGTTAAATATAAAACTTCAGAGTACCCATGAGTAAATGATTTTATGTCAAAACTTGATCAAATTATTGTAAATACTTTTTAAATTAACCATGTTTATAAAGTAGAATCTGATTCAATTAAAAAGTTCTTGCTGATTCAAATAAACAACAATTAGCGTCATACTTCTAAATATAAAAAAATGGCTGATTCGATTTTCCCAATGATTCATATAAGTGGCGGAGTTTTGGACTTTTTCTTTCTAACCTGTCACCGGCGTTGGTTGTATCTATGCAATGTTTCTTCCGTTTTTTTCATTCAATAGATTTGTGTTCGAAAGTTTGCGGAGAAAAACCTGGTGTGGCGTGCGAGGGTGACAAAACTGAGAGTGAAGCTATTACGTGTTGTTTCAAAGATAAAGGCAAAATGTTTGATCAAGAAGAAAAAGGGTGGCAGTTTTCCAAATTTGTCTGAAATTTATCTTTTTCATGCTTTGAAAAAAATTATTTATTGTATTTTTTTTTAAAATAATGGAACAGAAGTAATTATTGAACTAAAATTTAAATTTATATATGTATATTAATAATAATATACATATTAATAATAAATACAGATTAATAACAACTATTAAATATACTTCTACATTATATAATATACCAATAATTACGTTCTAAAGTAGTGGCCAAAATTTTAAAAAGTAAGAGTAAACAAGTGGAAGTGTGATCGACGATCGCACAAAGGGTTTCGTTTAATATTCCTTGCAAAACACTTTATACTTACTTTAATAAATACAAATAAATTTCATTTCCAGAAAAAAAAAAGATCATGTTCTTTTACAAAGTAAAAATTTACCGGTCTATTTTTCTCGTTTTTCCGAATATCTCAACCGTCCTGCTATTATACTCTGTCATAATAATATCTGTCATGTGAACTAAATGTGTGATTAAAAAAATCAATTTCAAAATTAAACATGTTGTGTAAAAACCTTCAAAATGTTGAAATATGCCAATATGTCCATAGTCGGGTTTTTATCATGATTCAATACGCTCCTCAAACTCATATATTTACTATTCTCTATTACTCCTATTGATACTCTCTTTGTATTATTCTCAAACATTTGAAAAATCCGTTAAACTTCCAATATGACGGCAGATTAATTTTCGTTTTAATTCTTTAATGAAATCATATTAAGCTGATTTCTGTATTTACACATACTCATATACTCCTTATATTATTGAGAAATGTTCGAAAATTTCAGTTTTATTACCAATATGACGTCATATTAACCTTTTTTTCAATTGGTAAAACTTTCTATTTACTTTTCATTTTTCACGTGGAAATCTTTCAATAGAAAATTAATTATTGTAGAAAGAATTTTATTGTGGATTTTTAATTGTTGGCAATTGCTATAACGAAACATATTTACATTTAATAGGAAAAGGCTGTTAGATTTTTGTTTTTTTATCTGTATGTATCAAAATAATACGATTTTTTCAAAATTTTATGATTTTCAGCTTCATAGTTAGGTATTCAGCTATAAGTACACAAAATTTGATGCCTGTAAGTTATCTGAGAACCGGCTCAGTGACAGACATACAACGAAGCGGGACTAATAGGGTTTCGTTAGGTGAACGAAACACTAAAAAAGCATCAATTGTACACTAAAAATAACCGAAACGATAAAAATAAAGAAAAGAAATATATAAATACACAAGTAAATACGCATACGCAGCAATGAAATTATGTATTTTAAATTTAATTAACTAAAATTTATTTGCCAAACTATGGGCAAGATGTAAATGAGAAAACAGTGTAATAACTGCATAATGCATTTAGATATGAAACAAAATGATAACCATCCAATAATAAATGCGCATTTGCTGCAGTTCATTAAGGAAGTTTAGTATAATAAAAAAAATTGTATATAATAACTATTAAATGTCGGGAAAATTGGCATTATATATGAACCAAAAATAGCATTGTAAGGCAGTGACCAAAATTAGAAATTTTTAATGTTGAATTCAGTAGAAAGCATTACAAAAAGTAAGTGATCGGAAAATAACGGGGAAATTTTCAAACGGTGATAGAGTGAATGTAAACAAGCATTTTCCTTATAGAATATGCGTCCAGAAATCCGGAAATAGTGCATTTAAGTGCTATTGACGAAGGAATATGTGAAAGGTGCAGTGAAAGACAGAGGCTAACAGCCAATAGAGGGCGCTTATTCGCGTCATTTCCGGACACACATTCTATGACAAAAGTTGCTTATTTTGACGCCCTCTAGTACCGTTTAAAAGGATCAGGGTCCATAAGCCGTGTTTTTGGACCATGAAATAAGACTAAAATTCGATTTTGTTATACTGACTTAATTATTTCACTTCTTAATACTAGAAGGTTTTTCCTGTGTGATTTCAACAATAGTTTTTGCATTTTGTTCGGATTTATATAACTTACACAAGCTCAAAGCTCGTATTATTCGTAATTTTTGATGAAAAACACGCAATTTCGCCTAATTTTAATTCAATTTTTAATATATTTTTAAATATTTTACTATGAGCGCAGTCTATTGCAACACTTTTATTTTTATATATATTGTACATTTTGATGTATTTTATAATATATGTAAAGTAGAAAGTGTTGCACGGTTGCGCTCCTATAAATAATTGAGGTAAAATTAGGAGAAATTGCGAATTTTTCATCAAAAACTACGAATAATACGAGCTTTGAGTTTGTGTGTCATATAAATCCGAACAAAATGCAAAACTATTGTTGAAATCGTACAGGATAAACCTTCTAACATTAAAAAGTGAAATAATTAAGTCAGTATAACAAAATCGAGTTTTAGTCTTATTTCATGGTCCAAAAACACGGCTTATCGACCCTAATCCTCTTGCCAGATAGTTTTCGATCACCCTATTTCTTATATTCTTTTATTTCATTTAGTAGACTTGTGCGCGAAAGTTTGTGGAGAAAACCCCGGAGTGGTGTGCGAGGGTGACAAAACGAAACGTTATGCTATCTCATGCTCATGCAAAGATAAAGACAAAATATTTGATCAAGAAGAAAAAAAGTGCGAAGTAAAGAAAGGTATTTTAAAAAGTATTTCTTATATTTACTTTTTTCAGACTTTCAAAAAAAAATATTGTAATACTTTCAAATAATGGAATAGAAGTAATTCTTTAGCTGAAATGTAAAATTACATACGTGTATACGCTAATGTGTTTTTAATATGTCATTTAAACTATTCTCTGAAATGAAATTATAGTAGTTTTTTTTATTCCTTTTATTTCTAATTTTAATCTAATTTTTACGTTTTTAACACTTTCCAACCTAGTTGAAATATGTTTATGACTTCGGTTTGTCTGCCGTATGGCCATCTGCCGTCTGCTGTCTGTCCGTGCTCTAACTCCCGTAAATATGCTCGGATTGCCCTGCAATTTTTATATGTTATTGTACTTATAGTTTTTTACAGGGACACTCAAAAGAATTCCGTTACATTACGGTCTATGGGGAAAAATCATTTGCGGTTTATTTTAATGATGTTACACAATTTCAAACGCATTGTAATTGATATATATCACTAAGGTGCATTACAAGAAGCTTAATACGGAATAGGGTGTGCATAGCACTTATAGTTACTTTACAGGGACAGTCAAAAGAATTCCGTTACATTACATCTGTGGAGAAAAACCGTTTGCAGTTTAATTAAATAATGTTTCACTATTTTAAACGCATTGAAATTTATATATATCACTAAGGTACATTACAAGAGGCTTACTACAGAATAGAGTGTGTATAGCAGTCATCGTTCATTGACAGGGACACACAAAAGAATTATCTACTGTCTGTTAACAATAATTCCTGGAAGTGCGTTTTAAGTTTCTGAACGCAATTTTAAATTTAACTCACTTTTTGTCTATTAGTAGGTGTGTATAAATTTTGTAGATCCTATACAGAGCAGCATAAAAGTTCGCGAACACATTTCCGTTTATTGACAGAAACTCCGGAAGGAGAATTTTAAACTGTGCTACGCGTTTCTTAACTAAACTAAAATTTAGTATCCTATGTAGTATATATACAAATCTATGGATCCTATACAGGGCTGAATAAAAGTATTCGGGTACTTTTCCGAATATTGTATATGCTGAAAATTCCTGAAATTACGTTTTTAAATATGTTATGCGTTTTCCAAATTGTTTACTTAGATGTTATCTTTCAGCTTATTAAACGGTAATGATTTGTAAAATTATTTCGGAAGCGTTGGAAAGTGTTACATAATCTATGCTTGACGCATGATTTTTCGTTCTTGTTTTTTATTTAACTTGTTTCAAGTATGTAAAGAATGCATTTTGTAATCGATTTTTCCCGCAATTCCTGATAGGCTAGAATTATAAATATTATGTAACAAACGTGGGTTTCCGATGACACTACAACATTTAAATATTTTTAGAGCTTAAATATAAATTAATAAATTAATTTTAAGACATTTCCTATTATCCGGTCGAAGGAGATAATTAGGCAATTAATCTGTATGTTTACAATTGCTTACGTGTTACAAAAACAATAGAGTTAATGATACGCCAAACCACACTCACCAAAATTTACCAACTGGCTATGAAACTGAAACAACAAAATGTAAACAACGAACACTAAAATGCAGGAAATATAAGTAAAAAATAAAGATTCTCATATTTAAAAAAAACTTTTTATCATTTAATTGTTTAATATTAATATTAAATTATGATTATACGCTGATAAAACAACATAGAAATCCTGAATAGATTGCTTAAAAATTGTAATTACCATATCTTAAAAAAGAAACAGAGCAAAAAAAATCTTTTTTTAAATAAATCTATTAGTTCGCGCTTTCTATCAAAAGAAAATCAAAGTTGTGAATTTTCAATAATCAGCTAGGGCTAAATTAGCATACTGCAACGGAAAATACAGACATGAAACTAAGTGTGCTATTTAAGATAAAGTTTGACTGCTTGTAAAAGAGTGTTTTAAAAAAGTATTTAATTTTATTTAACTGCATTCCTTTATGAAAAAACAGAATAGTGTAATTTATTTTTCATTCACTTCATGAAATGTTTGAGATTTAGAAATATCTCATGCGTACTATTTCGTACACATGTGTGCTGCCGATGATAGAATAGCATTTTAATATTTTTAGAACTTAATCAAAAATAAATCAATGAATTTTAAGACATTCTTCTGTTAGAAGGCGAAGATGATAAATCGCCAAATATTCCTTATGGTTAGAACTGTATGGTACGTTACAACAACAATAGGGTTAATTATCTGCCAAACCACGCTCCCCAATATAGGTCAACTGACTTTGAGATGACATCAATGAAAAATTTTAAACACTAAAAAGTAGAAAATATAGAATAAATGTAAAATAATGTGTAACAATAAAAACAAGTGGGTAAGTGTGATCGAAGATCGCACAAAGGGTTTCGTTTAATATTCCTTTCAAAACACTTTATCCTTTCTTTAAAAAATCCAAATAAATTTCATTTAACCCTCTCGTCACCCTGGGCCTCATATGAGGCTCCTACTTCGAATTGCAATATTTGAAAGAAAAAAATATTTTTGTTAATTCCAGCACCTAATAGTGATAGCATATGTCGATACATTTACTATTATGACGTTACTTATGTTTCAGCATTTAATAATAATAATATTAATAAAAGTTTTATTAATTATTAGTAAACCGTTGGCGTTTCTTTTAATTTAAACATATGTTTCACTCTTTAAATTTAAATTAAGGACTCCTTTTCCAAATTAGTAATTTGGGATAAAAGATAAAAAATACTACTAAATTTTTTATGTTTGTTTAATCTGGTTGTAAAACGACCTTTTCCAAACGTCTTAAAAAATTCTTCCTTAGACTATTTTCATAGGAAAAACACGCAACATAACTACATTCGTTAAATTTCTGTAACCTGTAAGTTCTGTGATTTCGATAGCTACTTTTAATTTTGTTAGCGTAAAAGTAATTTTTCCCAAAATTGGAAAAAAAAATAAAAAAATTGGCGCCGAGAGGGTTAAAAAAAATTATACTCCGTCATAATAATATCCTTCATGTGGACTAAATGCGACATAAAAAAAAAAATCCATTTCAAAATTTAAAATGTTGTATAGAGATCTTCAAAATGTTAAAATATGCCAATATTTCCATAATCGGGATTTTATCATGATTCAATACGTTCCTCAATCTCATATGACGCTATAATCATTTGCTAACGTCCTATCTACTTGCTTTCTCTATTACTCATATTGATACTCTCTCTGCAGTATACGCAAAAATTTGAAAAAGTCCGTTAAACTTCCAATATGACGTCAGATTAATTTTCTTTTTAATTCTCTAATGACATCATATTAACCTGCTTTCTGTACTTACACATACTCATACTCCTCGTATTATTAAGAAATCTTTGAAATTTTCCGTTTTATTACCAATATGACGTCATATTAATCTTTTTTTCAATTGGTGAAACATTTTATTTCATTTTCATTTTTTGCGTGGAAATCATTCAATAGAAAATTAATTATTGTAGAAAGAATTTTATTGTGTACTTTTAACTGTTGGCAACTGCTATAACGAAAAATGTTTAAATTTAATAGGAGAAGGTTGTTAGATTTTTGGTTTTTTATCTCTCTATATTAAAATAATACTATTTTTTTTTTTATGTTACGACTTTCAGCTTCATAGTAAGTATTCAGCTATAAGTACACAAAATTTCAAGTCTGTAAGTTATATAGTTTCTGAGAACTGGCTCTGTGACGGACAGACAACTCAGCGGGACGAATAGGGTTTCGTGAGATGAACGAAACCCTAAAAACACCCTCTAATTTCTTTAAATTTATTATTAATTCATTCCAATTTTCTGCTTATAGTGGCTTTTTTCGTTCTCCTGCTAGATATAAATACTGCATGCGTTTTCCATTACTGGCAAGTGAGTTGGGAAACGGCTGTAAAACAGTGTACTGATGAAGATTCTAGCCTACTTTGTTACAAATCTCGGAAAGAAATGGACGACATCTTAGAAGCTTTTCGACTGACAGGAATGGTTACTGCAAAACTCGCAATATGGTTGGGCAACAGAAACTGCACCAGCGAGAAAAAGTAAGCCTATTTGGATAGAATATTTTATTTCATCAGTTCCTTATGAAGTGATCAAGTCTGTCTCTTTTTACATTCTTTTATTACAAGATTTTATTTAACTTGCCTTGTTTGTCCGTTCTGCTTAAATTTTGCAATCCAATTTTAATACACCTCCCGTATTACAATTGACTTAATTTTTGGTATTGTGATGTATTGGTGATAATACAATATTCTATTAACAAAATATTTGAAATTTGCCCCCCCCCCCCCGCTACCTCTTAGGGGGCAAAAACATTTGCCCAATAAGGGTGCGTAAATGTTACTGATTGTTTCAAAAAAAAAAAAAAAAAAAAAAAAAAAAAAAAAAGCTGATGTTATTTTATCTAACCGTGGCATGATTGGTTGGTAAATTCTCCATCTTTCAGTTCTGATCAAAGATGAATGGATGTAAGTTTGGCACTCAAGCGACGTTGATCGATTTTTTTTCTTCCCAGGAAATTGAATTTAAAATTATAAATCCATTTAAAAAAAAAACGGATAAAAAAAATCACTCGCATTTTAATTTATTTCTTTTTTAAAAAAGGTATTTATTTCAACCTTCAATTTTTTTTTCTTTTTAGTACATTATAACAAAAGCTTGTCTTTATTTTATTTATTTTTTACTTAGGGGAAGATCGGGTAGCCCCGGACACTTGGACAAATTGCAAATAAAAAACAAATGAATGAAATTTCTGTCTTTATTTTATACTTAAAATAAAATTACGAACTTCTTTAATAATTTCAATTAAACATTGCTAATAATATCGAATTATTTAACGAAATATACTGAAAAATATTTGGCCTTATTTTTTTGGCGTCACAAGAAACGGCGGGTAGCCCCGGACATATTAATCAATGGTGTCCCAAGCGTTTTTTGGCCTTACAAACATCACAATTTATGATAAAAATCCGATGCATCTATATAAACACAATCTTCATGGGCCCATTCTTTGCATTCCTGGCACTGAATCCAGTCTTCTTCAAATGTTTCTCCTCGTATGATGCATTCTGTCTCGTTTTTTCGAAAATGTACTATTGACGAAAACAAAACACTCACTCACGACTAACTTACTCGTCGCCCAGTCGGAATTAAACTGTATTTGTTTCGACTCTAGAGGGCATTCATTTACAATAACTCTTTATTTACACAACACTTCGAATTTCTTTGAAATTGAAATTACCCGCCGTCCGCTGCTACCCAACTTTCCCCTATAATTTATGTAACTTAACCTGGTTCATGCAAATAAAAATGGAATTTTGTAATCGGGTTTTCACTCACTTCTTGATATGCTAGAATTATGAAAAGTAGTATTTAAAGTGACCGCCATGTCAAATTTAAAGTATCTATCCTTAACAATTACATAGAAATCATAATTTAGAACGCTTTTACAACGCTATTCCCTACTTTCAGCCTTTTAAATTTCGAATTTTTCAGAAACTGTTCTTAGAGAGCAGTTACATCTTATAAGTAACTACCATGTCAAATTTCAATTTTCCAGCTCCTTCAGTATCTCAAAAATTCAGTTTTAGAACTGTTTTGCTCCTGCGTCTACCTGGGGGTAGTGGCACTGACATAAAATAAAGCTCATGTTTGACCAGGCACTCTCAGCATCAATTTGCCACCATTGCTTTTGAAATCAGTTCGGTAGTTCCCGAGATAACCAAACAAACGTTACTTCTTTATAATATTAGTATAGATTGTATTGCTATTTATTTGAATGCACATTGTTCTGTAAAAGAATTTTACAGCCGAGTGGCGTCACTCCAGATTTTTTAAAATTATTATGTAAGTATCCTAGGTTAATTTTGACACAATTATTCAAATTGGTAAAGAAATCATATAAGTTGTGATGTCTCCCAGTTGAGAAAAAGTCCGGGTCAGGATTCGAACGTGGGATCTTTTGGCTGAAGCTGTCAATGCTCTACCAACTGAGCAATCCCGGACAAATCTGATGGATCTAATTCACCCAGTTAACCTTTTTGATCTTAGCATGTGGTCTGATATCGGAATAAGCTGAACAGAATAAATCGCAGGTAATGGAACTCCAATAAATGCTGGATACGTGATTATACTAGATTAATTTTGACAAAATGTTTCAAATTTGTAAAGAAATCATATGATTTTCTCATTGACTGACATGATTGACATGTCATGACTGGAGCTGCCAATGCTCTACCAACTGAGCAATCCCGGACAAATCTAACGGATTTAATTCACCCAGTTAACCTTATTGATTACAGCATCTGGTCTGATATCTGAATCAGCTCAACAGAATAAATTGCAGGTAATGAGAACACCAATAAACGCTGGATACGTGATTACACTAGATTAAGTTTGACACAATTATTCAAATTGGTAAAGAATTATTTTAATCCTATAACTGTAATTTTCCCCTGCAATTTATTCTGTTGAGCTGAATCAGATATCAGACCAGATGCTATAATCAATAAAGTTAACTAAGTGAATTAGATCCGCCAGATGTGTTCGGGATTGCTCAGTTGGTAGAGTATTTGCCGCTTCATCAAAGAGATCCCTGGTTCGAATCCTGGCCCAGATTTGGAAAATTACAACTTATATGTAAGTATACTCTGTTCGGTACGTAGCAAACGAAGCAAACACATGTTTGTAGCTCGCCAGAAACAAAGGTTGAGTGTGGAAGTAAACTTCATATGCGACATTGGGAGAAGATAAAATAAAAATAATATAAAAAACAAGAGCAACTCTTTATTCCGTGTAAATGCTCCAAAACCAAAATAAAACTTACTCAATAATGTCAGAAATTTAAAAACATTCTAAAGAATGCGCGCTGGAGCCATCTCTAATCCAACAGAATAATTAACAACTATTAACTGAACAATTAATTGATAAAATTGAAAGTTTTACTGAACAGCTGTTCTTTTTTTCTTTTTCACATTACGCATATATTGCGTTTATTACTTATTTATTTGTCCTGTACATAAATTTCTTAATTCATGCAAATTTACTCTCTCAGGAAGATGGAAAAATGTTTGTCTCTACGTGTAGAAAAATCCAATAACAATGTATTGCATTATTTCCAGACCAACTGTGACGAAGTTAATCCCTTTGTGTGCTGTGTCCTTGGAACTAGTAAGTTTGAAAAAAAAATCACATGTTTTCTAATTCTTATTTGAAGAAAATTTGTAATTTAATAGTAAAGTTATAGTAATTATTATAGTAATTAATAAATATAGTAACAGTGATTTGTATTTTAATAGCTGCCGTGCTGTAGCTTTTATAAACTCGCAAAAAATCTTTATTCTACTTATAGCTTATTCCTATTCTTTAATCATTTCTGAACACCGCACAAAAGTTGAATTTAAACAAATCGCATTATTATCGGAGTTATAGCCTGCTAAATCTGTATTAGATCGCCTAATATAAACATGCCAGGTATATTAAATGCTTTAAAGTGAAAATAACAAAGATGATTTAAAATCGGATACATCTAACCTTTAGATTTCCTTGGGCCATATTTGAAGGGAAAAACTCGTCTCAGGCAGAATTTCAAATAAAAAAAAAAATACTGTATATATACCGGTGATTTTATGTGAAATTTGTGTCTTTTAACGAAAACTTTCTATTTTGAGTGAAAATCGTACTTTTTCCCGGCTTAAATGGAAAAAAATCTTTTTATCAGTGCTCATTAAATGTTAAAAACGGAAGTATTTATACGCAGACAGATAAACGGAAATTTTCCTTTTCAGTTGGGAGAAAACGGAAAAATTTCTAATTAAATTCGATACACCCTTTTAAAAACTCTAGCGAAGGTCTAAAATTTTTTTAAAAGGGTGTGTCAATAGTTTTTTAAAGTATACTACGAATTAATATGAAATTATGTATAAACTTACAACTAAATAAAATAAACTTTAAGCTAAAAAACGTACACCAAGATTAAAAGAGACTATGTGTGTACTCATAGAATTAAAAAATATATTTGTCTTTGTCATATATTATTATGAACTATAACATTCTACTTGACTTTTTTTTAAATAACATAATAATGGAAATCATGCTCGTAATCATCGCCAAAAACCATATGTAATAATGTCTGATAATAAATTGGTAATATAAATAATAAATAATAATAATCATAATAAATAATATATATTTGCCTTTCAGTTTGACAATCCAAAAAAATACTATAAAAACGACTGTTTCAGCATTGTGGTTAAAAAAAAAACTGCTAATTTTTAAATTAATAAAAAATATTTTTTGAAATTCACATTTTTATTATAAAGTACTAGGGGGCCTACCCCCTGAGAGCTACGCTCGCCAACCCCAGCTCAGACTTCGAGGCCTCTAAAAACATGACAGCGTGCTTTGTTTTAAAAATATTGGTAAATCTGTAATTGGGTTGCCATGCTTTTAACTATTTAATGGGACATTTTTTGATTATCATGGCCTCATACACAGCTGTTGCGACAACTGACGACTGTTTTCGGGATTGATAAGTAAAATCAATTACAACTTGAAAACCAGCTTGTATAAAATGGTTAGGTTTAAATTGTGGCTACCTCTCGGACTTTTATAACAACGATCTGTATTCTATTCTTCCTTTGTGGTTAAGGATGAGAAAAATTCCATCTGCTTGTGAATAACATTAAGAACCACGGTATTGAAAAGTACTATGTTATAGACATTTTCAGTAACAGGTTTTATTTACTCTCTATTTTAGTGCACCATCATGCATATTTTCATGTTATTTTAAAATATGTAAATTATTTATTTTAATTAATATGTATATATGAATTTTATAATAATTATTTATCATAAAAAATTAATTAAATATTTTGTGCATGCATGCCTGCATTTATTCGGCATCGATTGATGAGATATTTAAACAAATTTGCTATCCGCGATACTTTTACATCATGTTATGTCACTTGAATATTGTCCATAAGAAAATCGGGTACTTTTCCTGTATAGGATCCTTTGCTTTTAGGTTTGGCATAATTCGAGCTTCAAAAAGGGATAGATTCGTTAATATACATAGATTTGTTGCCAAAAGTTATGAAAACAAACCCAATGAACTTTTGGTGCTTTTCTATTATACGGGTCTTGACGCTTTTTTAATAAGCTTGGCGGAAAAAACCAAGCAGGATATTTTACTCTCCTTCCGTTCAGTTGGGCAATTATTATTTTATATATTCGTTTCAAATATCCGAATTAGTGATTTTATAAATTCGTTTAATTAAATTTTACAAAAAAAAAAAAAATAACAAAATGATATCCATAAATAATAATTACTATTAATTACTTTTCCCCCCTTTCTTTTGCGTTTACATAAATGACGTCATTTGGACGAATTTATTCAAAATATTTTCAGTTTATAAATTAAATTAAATGCTGACAGACGATTGAATCCTGACGATAGAAATGTGATTCTTTTTTTCAAATTTTCCTGAAAAACATAATTTAATCACAATCTTGTCTTCATTATCGATTTAAATAAAATATAAATTCAATTTCAATTTGACAATGACGAATAAAAAGAAATCAATAATCCCTATCGGGATCCTGTTCAATTTTTTCCCTTTTTTGTCACAAAAAAACTGTCTAATTAGTTGCCATCATTACAGAAATGTCATTAAAATTAGAAAAAAATTAATATCTCGAAAACTAATTCCAATTTCAAAATTCTATTACCAGTTTTGACATCCGCGGATTTTTATGGACAATTGGTATTAATTTCACCATCAAGCGTTTAATATTTTATTAAAAATAGCCCTGAAACATAATCAGTCGTTTAATCAGTCGTTTCATAAAATCGTTTCATAAATTCGTTTCATAAAATCGTTTCACAAATTCGTTTCATTAGGATTTTATATATATAGGGTAGATATATACAGCGAAAAATGTTTTGATTTTGTAAAAACACATTTTTGATATAGTTACCTAATATTTCCTTGCTGTTCAATAAGATATTTTTTTACAGATGAATGTGACAGTGTAAAATGCCAGAATGGTGGAATTTGTAAGATCGCGCTTGGAAAACCAGTGTGCGAATGTCCTGTTGGATATACGGGAGATGTATGCGAAAAACGTAAGTATAAATTTTATTGAAGTTACGTCATTATGAAAACAAAGTTAAAATGATATCCATTTGTTCAATAAGATTTCTTTTACAGATGAATGTGACAGAGTAAAATGCCAGAATGGTGGAATTTGTAAGATCATGGATGGAAAAGCAGTGTGCAAATGTCTTGTTGGATATACGGGAGATGTATGCGAAAAACGTAAGCATAAATTTCATTGAAGTTGCGTCATATATTATGAAAAAAAATTTAAATGATACCCATTTGTCATTCAGTTTGAGAATAAACTGTTAGTATAAGAAATTCTTCTAGCTTTATAAATCGACCTCGATCATGATGGCTAAAAGAAGAGTCTGCTGTTTTTATATTATAAAAATATTTTGGAAATTCACATTCTAGTATAAAAATATACACATGGATTTATTTCCCGCAAAATGTTTTAATGGTTTCAAATAATAGTTCTTTCAACAGTTATGTGAGAATAATAAATAATGAAATAACTAAACCATAATACGTATCAATTGATTACACCGTATTCACGACAAATAAGTGAATAAACAGAATTAAAAGTTACCATACACTGACTATACAATAATAAAATTACAGAGAAGATCTTTTGCTTTCTCTCATCAAACAAAACCAACCGACTCAGCTAAGCCTTAAAAAAGAAAAACTCCAGTATTATTATTCGACTGATGACATCCTCTTACCTTGTGAATATTTTTACTCAATCCATCTGAAATGTTAAGCGTTTAAACGTGTTCGTTTATTTCACTTTACACGAACATCCTGATAAACTCGCGACGTCGACAATAGATACGACATTTTATAGACTTTCGATACACAATGGATCTAAAAAAACAAGACTCAGTTCTCTAGAGTCTAGAATATTATTCTGCAATCTTTTTCATGTGTCTAAAACAAATTTCTTCTTTCTCTATTAAAAGAGTTTTCATGTTCATGTCTGACTTCTCTGTTCCCCTAATTATTGAAAGTAAGAGAAACATTAACGCGTTTGACTCTGCCATCAGATATATCGCCTCTGCTGTCAAATGCATCTTCACGTCTTCTATAATCAAAATTATTTGCAAGGTATAGTGACTGTTCATTTTCCCCACACTTTCTATTACATCATATATCAAAAGTATAGATCCTTACGAAAGCCATTAAGATTTCTTTTATTGTTTACCTATCTTCTAAAGTCATATGATCTCTTTTACACAATTCGATCTTTTCTCTTTGAAATCTTAAGCTTTCTGTTTTAATTTGTTCCACGTATGAAAATCTTCTTCGATCCTCACGATATCTATGTTGTTCACTTTATTTGTGATGTATATCCGTAAAATTGCTTCTTGTGTAGCATCGTCTTACTTCATTTCTATATACGTAATCACGGTTCTTAAATTTCACGAAATATTTCCGTAAAATTGCTTCTTGTGTAGCATGGTCTTACTTCATTTCTATAATCGTAGTCAAGGTTCTTAAATTTCACGAAATATTTGTTTTACTTTCTTCTATCTATAATACACGAAAGTATTGTAATCGAAATAATATTCGACTTCCAGTTTTCGACAGATAAACACGTTTTAAGGGTCAGAGATCCCTAAACCCATGTATTTACAATATATCTGCCCATATGTCCGTGTGTCCATGTGTCCATCTCTCCGTGTGTGTCCTATTTGCAACATCGAGATGTGTAAAAAGTGATTCACAGAACTGAACCAAATTTCATGTATATTATCCTAAAGTTTTGCTAGGTCCAGCATTTTTTTTATTTTACAATATACGCTGATGCCACGTAAGTTTTCTGTATGATATAATTTTAATTTGCTTTATTGCCTTTAGATCCATGCAGCAATCATTCATGTCAAAATGGAGGAAGATGTATTTTTCATGGAGAAAACTTTAAATGCATTTGTATAGCACCTTTTACAGGAACGTTTTGCGAAATAGGTAAGAAGTTTTTTCTATTTCCATTATTTTGAGGATTTCAATATGCTATAAATATGATTTTGTTAATTTTAACTGCTTTGGTAAATATTGTTACAATATTTAAAATTTCTTTAAAAAATATATATGGTTTTATCTATAAAAAAATAGATAGAAAATTCTAGTTCTGTATACGTATGAGATTTCAACCTGAAATACAAATTTTTTGTACGTTAATGTCAAAGTTGAACAAATTTTCTTAACGTAATGAAAATTATCTAGTCGAGGATTTGACCCTGAGAGAATCTTGATGCGATAAGTCAAGATCCTTGGTTCGAATCCTGGCCTAGACACTTTTCACTCGGTTGAGAAAAATAGTTCAACTTTGACCTCCAGCTACAGTGAGTTATCATTTCAGGTTGAAATCTCATATATGTATAGATAATTATTATACATTGAGTAATGGAGTTTCACGTGTACTGTTATTTATCGGTTAAGCTTCCGTGTTGTAGATCTGATGATACTAACACAGGAATGAATTGTGTCTGATTGAATTTCAAGAGGGTAGCTCAATGGTAGAGCACTGTCGCGTTTAGCTGTCAAAAGTTTTATTCTTCACATAGATACTTTTAACTCTGCTGAGAATTTGTTTTCAATTTTGACCTCCACCTACAATGAATTAGCATTTTAGACTGAAATCTCATATGTATATAATTATTATCAATTGAGTAATGGAGTTCCATGTGTAAAGTGTTTTTATCGGTCAAGCTTCCAAGATGGAGATCTGATGATATCAACAAATGAGGGAATTTTGTTTGGTTGAATATCAACTCGGTAGCTCCGTGATAGAGCATTGCGCGTATAACCAAAGTCAGAATCCCAGCCAAGATGCTTTTTACTCTTTTGGGAAAAATTGTTCAAATTTGAGCTCTAAATACAATGAATTAGCATTTCAGATTGAAATCTAATATGTATATAATTATTATCCATTGAGTGATGGTGTTCCACGTGTAAAGTGTTTCTATCGGTTAAGCTGCCGAATTGCAGATATGATGATACCAACAAATGAGTGAAATTTGTTTGTTTGAATATCAAATGGGTAGCTCCGTGGTAGAGCATGGACGCGTATAACAAAGGTTTGAATCCTGGCAAAGATACTTTTCACTCTGTTGAGAAAAATTGTTCAACTTTGAGATCAACCTACAATGAATTAGCATTTCAGATTGAAATCTCATATGTATATAATATAATATACATATGATAAAATACATTAAGTAAGAAGTTACATGTGTAAAGTGTTTTTATTAGGTTAATCTGTCGGTTGCATATCTGATGATGCCAACAAAAGAGTCAATTGTGTCTGGTGGAATATCATCTTAGTAGTTCAGTGGTAGAGCATTGTCGCGTATAACTAAGGTCAAAGGTTTGAGTTGGGTTGATTATTGACGGCCAATTATCTACACTAGGGATATAGGCCCGGGAGGGGTGCCCTTCGTGGGGGTCTTTCGAAGGGAACCTAATCCGTATTTACGCATGGATAAATCCACGGCTCGAAGAAAACCACGAAAACTCCGAACGATTAGGCCGACGGGCGCGATTGGGATCGAACCCAGCACCTCCCGTCTACCAGCTTCGAGATCACAACCTCTCAGCCACTGGTGGGGCGGTCAAAGGTTTGAATCCTGGCCTAGATACTTTTCACTCTTTTGGAAAATATTGTTCAACTTTGAACTCCGCCTATCATAGAAACTACTGGAGGAAGTATTTGCATCTGATCGACTCATCTTCTGTCAGTTCTTAGAACATCGTCACCTAACAATATCACCGCGCAAATCTCAAGCAGTCACATATAACAAATCACGCCCGCCTAATGCAAAGCGGCCTCTAGTAATGTGCATCAACGGTGTTAGCCTACGTCATGTTCCACACCTCAAACTCTTAGGTATCACCATTGACAAAAATATAAACTAGATCCCACACATTACTACATAAGACACAAAGTGATCTCATTCCATCACAACTCGTTAAAGCTAACATAAAAAACTTGTGGGTTAACAATAAACTATTAAAAATTTAGTATCTTACAGTTATAGAGAGAATTATAACTTACTGAGTTTGCATCTGTGGTGCAACGTATATTTCTTCTACAAATTTCGGGTGGGTACAAAACAATATTCACAGATGCAATAACAGTACTTACCTGCATACTACCAATACCAATAACCTTAAAATATGAATAAAATAAAAGCATCATCCTCTATCTCCAACAGCATCACATTACAGACACCCTATTTCCTAACACGATCATCCAAAATAAAGTCCACAGCTGGCAGATTCGCGCCGCGGAAGAGATATCACACTTCCAAGTTAATGCAAAAATGAACAGCCTGCCAAATGTTTCAACATCTACATTCATGTGTCCTGCACTGATAACCGCTTGGGAGCAGCTTTCTGCGTCACGGAAGGAGGCGCGTTGACACATAAGTGGGCTTGTCGATTCGATGACAATAACTCAGTTTTCCAGGCAGAGCTGTACGCAATTCTCTCAGCCCTGGTATCTTGGTATGGATCGGAAAACAGCCTGACCTACAACAGATCCCGATCATCAGAGATAAACTGTCTGGACCGCAGGCCATCCACGCACCCAGAACAAAAAATCCACTAGTACTTAAATTGAAATTGAAAATAAAATTAAAATTCCTCTTACACAGAACACATTTTGGCCATGTTTCCGCGCAAAAGGGCATTCAAGGCAATGGGTGCGCGGAACAACTTGCCAAACACGTCACCATAAAAACCAACATAGACCACCACCTCTCAGTGTCCCAATTACTTATTAAGAGTGTCCTGAATCCGGGATTCTCACTAAATGACAGTAGACATGGAATTCACTGACAATGGCAGGTACACGTTTGACTTAATCCGCAAAGTTTCACTTGACATCTGTCACCTCACACCACATACAACAAGCTTCCTAACGGGACACAGCCCATTCAAGTCCTACTTGCACGAATTCAAGATTTCCAGAACCAACTGATGCGAGTGTAGTGAAGTTGGCACACCTAGCTACACGTATTATAACTGTCTACTTACGAAAAATTAACCAATTAAAAGTCTAGTCACTCCACCAAAGAAATGACTACAAACATTCTAACACGCTCCACACTTATCAAAATCAAACGAACACACTATTACCTTCTACACTTATCCAATCTAACAAATTAGTTATCTGGGTCCACCCTGCCTCAGTTTACTGCCCCGAGTGGTACCGCGGTTTGTCGCGAGTAGTGGTACCACAGCTCTCCTGTGACGTGGGAGCTGGTCTCTAGCGCGCGCACTATCTTTTTTCTTCCTGCCAATCGTCGCGTTCGGGCTCCGGCCCTGGCAGATTTGGTCTATCGTGTTTCTGGCCCCATGCCATATATAGTTTGTTCTTTAATTAATTATTATTTTCCAACCCACCACCTGTTGGCTATTGCGGCGGGAGCATCTTCGTCTGAAAATTGTATTTTTTTAATAACACCTCAATAAAGTGGACCGGGAAGGAAATCATTGCTCTACAGACTTGGTCTCCTCGTCTGAGCAGTCCCTCTCAGGCTGTCAATACAATGAATTAGAATTTCATTTTGAAATATTATATGTATATAAAATTATTATTCCATTAAGTAATGGAATTTCCATGTGTAAAGTGTTTTTATTAGGTTAATCTGCCGGGTTGCAGATCTGATGATGCCAACAATGAGTGAATTGTGTCTGGTCGAATACCATATGGGTAGTTCAGTAGTAGGAGCATTGGTGCGTAAAACCAAGATCAAAGGTTCCAGTTCTGCCCTATATATTTTTCCCTCTGTTCGAAAAATTTGTTCAAGTTTGAACTTTTATTACAGTTGAAAAAAAGTTAAATAAAAATTTAAAATTCAAGCAAATCTTCTTTAGAGACTTTTGATTTTTACCTCGGCTTTTTCCCATATTATTTTTAGTGATTTTCTATAGAATTTTAGGAATTATATTTCCAAAAAACTTAATTAGTTTCAAGGGAAAAAGAATAAGACATCAAGATTCCTACGAGTAAAGTAATGAAAACGTTTTATAAAGTAAAGTTTTTTCACATTTTTCTATGTATATATATTTTTTTCAAATCCGACCATTATGTTTTATATTTCACAATAAAAAACTTTAAGTAAAGCATTTTCAAAAAATGAATTTTGCTTTTTTGCTTTTTGGAAAATTGGAACAAAAAATATTCATATAAATGTATGTGCACGCGTAACTTTTAAACATATACTTCGATTTTCTTTGTTTTCATCCTCTTTTTTTCTTTATTTCTTTTTTTTTTCTAAAAAAGAGCTTGTTTTGGTAGTAGTCTCATTAAAAATCCCCCCCCCCCCTCCAATCACTAATAAAAAGTTGTATGTGTCTCTTTCGGTCTGTTTCCTTTTCTTTCTTATTAATTTTATAGGTTGTAACTTTCGTAAAAATTGTAACATTTAATAAACAATTCAATTTTCGACACAATCGTCACAAAAATTGTATGGTTTACTAAAATACACAATACACAATTAAAAAAAAAAAAAAAAAAAAAAAAAAAAAAAAAAAAAAAAAAACAGATGTTTTGTAATCTAGGAACATTTGATGTAACCACCAAAAAAATATATTCAATCGTATTTTAACAAAATTAATTGATGACGTCATCAGCTTCAGGTAAAACTTAGGACGAAAGAAAATAAATTGAATACATATATAATACAATTTAATCTAATATAACAGTTTAATCTAATGTACCTTTTACGCTACACGTGAAATGCCATTGCTTCGATCGATTGATCGTTCGATAGTGTATTTTTCTTCTAAACATTTGAAGTTTGAATTTTGCGTTTTAATCATAAATGTAAAATAAACACGTTCGGAGACGTCCCACTTTATTCTATCTGTACTATTTATTTTATATGAACATTGTTGCGCATGATATAATGCGATATTTTATTTTTGTGACAACATTGATTTGAGAACAACCTTTCATTTCATTTATGAAAACAGTGCTGATTTAATTTTTAAGGTAAATGAAAATTGTAATAAAAAAACATGTTTCAACGAAATGTGGGTATATTATGTCAGAAGCAGAGTCAAAAACCTTTCCAATGGTACCTCATTCGATCTTGTGCGTTTTGTAAATACATAGAAAAAGGGATGGTGACAACAGAAATAATATATATGATTGTTCAAGTAAGGTAAGAAGTAATCCTTTGACGTCGCGTCGGCTTTATTTTATCTTAAAATTACTTCCTTTCTTTTGCTTTTCTAGTTACGCGTATGAATTTGCTTGGAAACTTGACATACAGACGCAATATTTTTTCAGGCCCATGTAGCAATGAACCTTGTCTGAACGGTGGTCAATGTGTCGTTACCTGGCGGGGTTTCAACTGCAACTGTAAGGAGCCTTATTCTGGAAAATTTTGTGAAACTAGTAAGTTAGTTTTTTATCTAATGAGGTAAATTGATTTTAGTTCAAAATCATTAGACTGAAAAAAAATCTAAAATTCGTTTAATAAAATCATCTAAATTAGGTTGAAAGGTGCTATGTCCAAAATTGCAAAAGGTACTTTTCAGGGAAAAGGGATAACACTTAGTATTTGTTTTTGGTTTATTGCAGATCTCAACTTGGATTTCTGAAAAATATACACGAATGTGTATAATTTTAATCCATTTTGGATATACTTCAGTTTACGTTTTGCTTTAGATTCTTTTTACGCATTTGGATTATAAACTGATCTTTTCTTAGAACATTGCTACACTCAAGCATCGTCTAAGTCATGTTTTAGATCATGCTATGAGAATTTGCCTCTATATGCAATTCACATGGGTTTTATTACTAGATTTCTAAGTTTTAAACAATAAAGATTTTATTAGAAAACTTTTTCACATGACATCATTTTTGGGAGGGATATGATTTTATTAGAATATAAAGATAAAAATTTAACAGTCTATCAGTAAACAAAAGCCAACATCATTATAAACATTTCAAAGTATCTCTTAAATGTAAAACTATTGTTCAAATAACTTAAGCTATCTTACTGCACACGCTACTTATTTTTTAAACAAGTAATAATCAATTTACTACTATGTAAGTTTTCTTTATGTAAAGTATCCGCACGTACTAACTAAAGAAATTTTATCGCAGAAGTTATATACGAACTTCCAAAAAATCAATATATTTGGTGAAAGAGCAAAATCTAACAACTATTAAAAATATTTTTTAAATTTTTTAGTGCAATGCTACTAAGTGCTGCCGTCAAATTTCACACTAAGTAAAGTAAGTCTGTTTAAAATATCGATAAAATATCTTCATTTCTATTAAAGTTATTAGGGTCATTTTCAGATAAATATAAATTTTGACTTTAAAAAGATTATATTCTTTTATTTTTCTTCTTGATGTTCATCTAAAAATACTACACACATTAAAATAATAGAAATATTTGCTAAAGAATTTCAAAGATTTTTTTAAATGTCTAACATTGTCATTAGTACGCCCCTGAAATCATAAATCTAAAACGCCTTAATAATGACCACGGTAATGAAATTTTTAACGTTAAGCCTATTTTAGAATTAAACTATCAAAATTGAAAGTCTATGGGGCACTTATTCTGAAAGCAGTCCCGAACTTTTTTTTTATAATTGATTCAGCAAAATTAAAATATTAAATATGTATTTCGGCAAGGTAATGATACACATTAAATATACTGACACATAATTTTGGAACTAAAGGCACAATTTTAAGTAGTTCTTGCATAATTAAGCAAAAATAGACATTTCTTTTCGTAAAAACATATAGAACTGTACACTATAACAACGTTGTCATATCAAAACAAGATTTAGTGGTGAGCTGAATGAAAAATTCTTATAAATTACGGCAACTAACAATTACCGCTAACCCGATGACAATTAACATTAGAGGCAAACTTTAAATAAGTATAATTAATAGATTTTTTTTCTGTTTTGCCTAAAGTATGAAATGTGTAAAAAATAAGACATGAAATCTAATCATGTAATTATTGCATTTGTGCTAAAGCTTTCCAAATCTTAAAAATAAAGGTTTCATTTAATAAATCTGAAGTTTAAGACAAGCCTAGGGTAACGACAGTTACATTTTTTTTTCATTGAAATTTTTCTTTTCGTATTTAAACTGGTGCACAAAGTGTACAAAGAACTTGAACAGAAATGTTCATAAACAATGGCGTAGCCAGAGAGGGGAGGGTCCAAATACTTTGGATACCAGTAATAATGTAAAGTTTTCTTTACAGTAACAATCGCAGAAAGTTCTCCGATTAGATAAGTCAAAGAAAACTTTACAAAATTAGTGGTATCCAAAGCATCTGCACCGCCACCCTAGCTACGCCACTGTCCACAAAACATTTAAACATTCATAATTAATTGGCTTCATTAATTCACATTATTTAGCCAAGGACATGGAATTTCCCATTATGTGTGAATGGCTCATGAACGAAATTTCGGATTCGACGTGAGCTCAGACAACCTATAACTGAAAAAGCTAATTGCAACCCAGCTTTCCTTTACAAAAAAAAAAAAAATGTTTCTTACAGCGACTTTTATCACCTCTCAAAATTTATCGCACTGGTAGTGAAACACCCTGTATAATTACTATAATTTCTTTTTTATTTGGTAAAATTTTAGAGGGCTATATCTTTGCGTTTCAGTAGTTATTTATTTATGATCGATAATAGCACTCACAAATTTTAAAAAGGCATTTGCAGATCTGTGTGCCCAATATATTGGTGTGGCACTGTATCTATGTCTGAATAAGTCAATTGCGACTCAGCTTTCCTTCACAAAAAATGTTTTTTACAGTGTGTTCTACCACCTCTCAAAATTTATCGCACTGGTAGTGAAACACCCTGTATAATCACTATAACCTCTTTTTGATTTGGTAAAATTTTAGAGAGCTACACGGTGACCATAGTTAAAGTGCACATGGTTGAAGGGCTCTTCAAGATAAGCTATTTGGAATATTTTTAAAAGCTTTGGTATTTAGACTACTTAAAGTATGAGGAAACAAGTTATCAAATAAAAAGTGATTAGTTCGAAATTTTACCAATAGATGGCGCCAAGGTTTGACAAATATGGTCGCCCGGAAATTTTTTTGTACGAAAATTGACCTATGAAATGAGCACAAATGGCATTTTTTTTCTCTCACCCGTACTCGTAAGCAGAATCGTGGACAGTGATCTTCCTCTTATCTCGAACTTTCAATGGAAGAACTAAATTTAAAAGGCAATTTCCATCTCATGCACATAAAACACCATTCTTACCAGCTCTAGCCAGTTAGCATGTTACATGATTAGAATGTGGGGGAGGAGGGAGATTTCAATAAAACAGTAAGAACTATTGTCAATCCAGCCTTTGTAGCTTCTAAACCTGGATACTATGCTGAAAAAGGTTGAAGGTTTATATATATATATATATATAAGTTTTAAATCAGATTTTTGTGTTCATATAAGCAGTCATCATATAAGTGAAAATAACTGATTATAATTTTTATAAAGTTTCATTAGAAAACATAGTTTATATTATCTTTCTAAATTATGTAGTACTATTCTAAACTATGTAACGAAAAATTATAAACTATGCTTGTTATTATTTTTTCTCAATTAATTTATAAACATTTCTTGTGGGGAGGGGATGGGAAGTAAATTTTTTTTTTGCTGTCGACTACAATTTCTTCCTGGCTACCAGATTTTATCAAATTTGTAAATCCCTGGATGGCGCATACAAGTTAGGGATGTTTTATTAGCAAATATTAATAAAAATAACACCATTTTGATTTAAAAATACACTTTATTAAAAGAGGAGGTCGGCTTTTTTTGGCTAAAATTTTAGTTCTCATAAGGCTTGTCATGGCTAAAACCTTAAGCTTGAATCATGTGAAATTTGCAATAAAAATGTTTGTTTAAGTTAGCTGGTAGGAAATTCTCTATTTTTTTTAATGATAGACAGCGCCACCTATTGGAAAATTTTGTAATTATTTTTTTAATGCTGAACTTGTTTCCGCATGCTCTAAACAGTATAAATACCATATATTTTTAAAATATTTAGTATTTATTTATTTATACTCGATAATAGCACTCACAAATTTTAAAAATGTATTTTCAGATCTGTGCGCCCAGTATATTTGCAAAAATAATGGAATCTGCAGAGTGGTCGGAGGAGAGCCGAAATGCTTTTGCAAGGAACCATACAGAGGAAAATTCTGCGATATTCGCATGGGTATATAAATAGTAACAAAACATTAACTATTCTATTCTTTTGCTGAAAAGAGATAAATGAAAACAATCTATTAATTTCAACTATTTTCAGGTGAGTGTGCTACGGACATTTGCAAAAATGGAGGAATCTGCAGAACAATAAAGGATGAACCGAAATGCTTTTGCGTGGAACCTTATGGAGGAAAGTTTTGCGACACCAAAACAGGTAATAAATTTATTTATTACTTGGAAACTAGTTGAAAACCTGAGTGAAAGATTATAATATGACACATTTAATTTTTTAAAATGTTGTTTTATTTTATGAATGAATATGTCTAACCTATCAAACGATAAAGCTAAAATACTTTTAAAGATTTTTACAAACTTGAAATTTAGAGTGGTGGTTATTTTTAAATTGTAAATACTTGCAATGCACAGTATCAAAAAAATTCAAAAATTTAAAAGGTTGAAATGAGTGGAACATTTTCAAATGTTATTATATTTCAAATAAAGTGGAAAGTCAAAATACGTCCATTAGAATGAACTTTTAAAATATACACTAAAACACTTTTTATTTTGCTTAAAAGACGTCAACATATCAATATAAACATTAAAGATGTTAAAATTTTAAATTTACATGTTTCGATTATTTAATGTCTTTAATGTTTATATTGATTTGTTGACGTCTTTTAAGCAAAATAAAAAGTGTTTTAGTGTATATTTTAAAAGAGTGGAACATATTCTAAATTACGATTTATTTGGAAATTTTAGTGTTAGAAAAGTGAAATTTCTGTTCTTTTTAATATATAAATACCTGCACATCACAATTTCTAAAAAACAAAATTTTTGAAACGTAAAAGGGTGCAAGAACAAAAAGCGTTCGAAATTTGCAATTTTTGTGACACTGTTTGAGACAAAAAGTTGAAATTTGGCATAGAAGTTGCTTTTAAAGTGTAAATCTTTCTAAAGAAAAATTTCTAAACATTTCGAAATTCAAAAGGATGAAATGAGTGGAAAATGCTCTAAAAAGTTGCATAGTATGATTAACTTGTAACTGTTAAAACTCGAAACGTGACAATTCATATGATTGCTATTTTTTAAACTCGAAAACGAAATATAACAATTTCCGAAAAATTCGAAATGTAAAAGGGTGCAGGAACATAAAACGTTCTAAAATTGCGATAACTGTGATACTACTGGGACTAGAAACTTGAAATTGTGCAAGATGGTTACTTTTAAAATGTAAATGCTCTCAAAGAATGGTTTCAAAATATTCGAATTTTTAAAAGGTGAAATGAGTGGGAAACGTTCTGAAAACGTTTTAAATTACCAGTTTTTATGGAATTGTTAGGTTTAGATACTTGAAATGAATAATAAAACTAGATATTGTTCTTCTTCGAAATAAGCGAAAGGCTTCATGCAATTTAAATGCAACATGACGGGTTGCCACGCAACTAAAAAATAAATAAAACACGAAGTTAAAGATAGGTAATGAAATTACCGGCTTAAACACTGAAGATTGAAATAATCAGAATCACGAAAGGTTGCTATAAATAGTGAAATGTTTCGCAACCACCCTCTGCCATGCGGCTAGGGTAAGAAAGTACCGAAAATGAATTCTGATGTAGTTGATGGACAATCTAAAAAATATACTAAATGCAAAAAATCTATTAGAATTTTCCAATAAAAACGAATTTTATCTACGTCATGTATAATGGGCAGTATATCGGACATATTTAATCACGATAGTCCATATTAGATTGTGCGGTTTTTATAATCAATATTTTGTAACTGAAAAGAGGTTAATGGCAAATATATACAGGGTGTTTCACAAAGGACCCCTAACTTTAAAAATCAATAACCCGGAAACGGTGTTAGATAGAAACATGAAACCAGTGGTATGTTTATTAAAAAAAATCGTAAGAATCTTATACATAAATCTCAAAATTTAGTTTAAAATAGCACCGATAGATGGCGCTGCGAGCGTTAAGAGTCCTTCTAAAGAGAGTTCAGAAGCATAGAAAGACTAGTCGTCGAAGATTTCGCCATTGAAATCTGGCCGTTATTTTCGTATAGTGAAAATAATTCGCATCGGCCACGTTGCCTGTCTTTGAATTTTTTTTTTTTTAAGTTCACGTATTGTTTTTTCATCTGGGCCTTTTGCGACTTGAAATCGCGTTTGAAAACTCTCCTTGTGGCAGTAGGACTCTGATTTAATCGGTGGTACTCCAACACAATAAACACACGTTCCTCCACGGTATACACCACTTTCGAAATTATTTTCACTATACGCTAATAGCGGCCAGATTTCAATGACGAAATCTTCGACGACTAGTCTTTCTATGCTTCTGAACTCTCTTTAGAAGGATTCTTAACTATCTCAGCGCCATCTATCGGTGCTATTTTTAACTACATTTTGAGATTTACGTATAAGATTCTTACGATTTTTTTAATAAACATACCACTGGTTTCATGTTTCTATCTATCACCGTTTCCGGGTTATTGATTTTTAAAGTTAGGGGTCATTTGTGAAACACCCTGTATTTATCTAATAAGGAAGGTCCCCTTAAAGCGCATACTCAGAATATTTTGAAAAAAAAAATGCTAATGAAGCTACTCCTATGTACGTTATAAAGGATCAGTCAAGTTTAGCTGCGGAATTCCAGCAGAAGATCTGCAAAAAAAATAAAATGCTTTCCAGTATTTAGCGCAAAAGGACGCGATTTTTCGAGCAACATTTTTTCCTCACCAAATGCAAGCGATTTTAATGTATTTGGAAATTGCTTGTTAAATGAGTATTTAAAAGCGCAGTACTTAATGAATTCAAACTTAAACGATGAAATAGTTTATTATTATTTCTGTAAGCTTGTATAATACTATATATAATTTGTGTATTTACGCAGTAATTTAATTTTACACGGTTTCACTGGCTGGTTTAAAGCGCATTTTAAAAGTAACTGTCTGCATTAAGAATGCTGTCATTATACAAGGGTTCGTACGGAATTTTGCGACCAGAAAATTCTTCGGTACCGGTATTTTATTACAGAAAATCTCTCCTTAAAAGAAGGCGAGGTTTCGCGTGTTTAACCTAGATTTCTCTTTCTATAAAGAAAATACTTGTGAAACTCCTGGAAAATTCCCTGATCCGTACGAACCCTGTTATACATTTATTTTAATATTGAGTAAGTCTTCGTTTCTATGGCAACAATACTGTTTTCTTGTCTCCCAGACTAGACATGTCAAACACGTGGCCCGCTGGCAACTTATCCTTGGCCCACGAAGCCTTTGGCATTTTACCTGTAATTAATTTAGTTGTTAGAAAACGCCTGGTGAAAATACGCTTTGCACGAACATGCTATATTTCTCTCCAGAAAGACGTAACATTAAAATGATCTTGCTCATCCGGCAACAGTGACGTATATAAACAGATATAACCAAATTTTACATTTTAGCACAAAAAAAGAGTCTAAAAATTAAAAAATTCGTAAAATTTTTAAATTATTTTACTTATAATTGTATTTGTTTTATTTCGAAACTAATACTTACTTATCTGTCTTCGATTTTACACTACTTTACAAAATAATCTGTGATGACAAAGTGTATTTATTAAATACTAAGAAATGAATTGTAAAAATAATAAAAGTCGGTGTTAATTAAGAACAGTTAAAGTTTAAAAAATCAAAATATAAAATTAAATAGCTTTTAATTAGTTGCTTTCAAAGTGACGCAAATTATCACTTTTGGGCCAAGGATCGAACCTTGAATTATACCGCATTTAATGAAGGAGTTTTGAATTCAGGGGGTGGCCTAGGGGGACTGTCCCCCCCCACCGGAGCATTGAAATGTCCCCCCCGGAAGATTTGAGATTTTATGATTTTAATGGTTAAAAAGTGCAATTTCCCCTCCTGGAACTCTACAATGTCCCCCCCCCGGAGCAACAGAAATCCCCCCCGGAGAAAAGTGTATGAATTCAACACTGTAATGAAGTGTAAAAGAGAAAAAGAGACAATGTGTTATTAATACGAACGAAAAAATTACGATCGCCAAGGTAGGAGTGTATAAAAAGTATAAGAGCCGAATTAATTTGTATATAAGGCTCTCATGCCAAACTTTATCGAAAGCCTTGACGATGTCTAAAAATACAGCGGCAGAAGGTTTCTTCACATTGAAGTTTTCAGTAATAAATTCTACAACATGAAGAAGCTGGTGTAATGTAGAGTGTTTAGCTCTAAAGCCAAGTTGTTCAGGATTGAGAATATTGTTGTTGGTTAAGAATTCATTGAGTTTGGAGGGAATGACTCGGTGAATAATTTTGGAGAGAGAAGACAGGAGACTGATAGTACGGAAATTAGTAGGGTCATTAAGATTACTAGAAGGCTTAGGAATTGGAGAAATAATAGAAGGTTTCCAAGGTTTTGGAAAATGGCAGAATTTAAGGATAGAGTTTGTAAGGTGTGTTATATAAATGTCACGACTGATAGGAAGTTAAACCGCAGAGAACTAAAATAAATAAATAAGTTAAATATATTTTAAATAAAAATTTTGCTATGAAATGTTTTTTATCAAGGTTGAGTAAAGTTTTTGGTAGTTCTGGAGGGTTACACACAGGAACGGTGGCAATTTCCAGGTTTTAATTAAATGAAACTGTTATCTTACGTTGATGCAAGTTCTTTGCAGTTTACGAGAGATTCGTATTGAATAAATAAAGAGTTTGCAGCTAACGACAGCCGGTAGAAATGCAGTTTTTTCTTTCAAAGCAGCGCCGACTTTTCTGCTGGTGTCGAATTTTAGTACTATTTTTTTCTTTAGCAATCAAAACCGCATGCTTCACAGTGCACGTACACCAAACGGTGTTACATTTGTCCTAATAGATTACTTGCTGGAGTTTCAGAACACTTCATGTTACATTACGGCCACCCAGGACATTTAAATGTTCAGATATATATTTTAGGCATAGAAAATCTTTAATTTTTGCGAATGCGCAGTGGCGAATTCACCCAAAATCGTGGGGGTAATGAGCGTTCTTTAAGAAAAGGGTATCTGAAAGGATAACTCAAGTCTATCTGTTGTAGATCAATCCATTTTAACTAAGCTTACTGACATTTGTTTAGTATGCCAGGAAATTGTTTTCTTAAAAAATACGTTCGTTATGTTAGAGCGTTTTCGATCATACTGATTTTAATTTTCACCAAAATAATATATATTTATGAATTTTTAATCAATAATGTATGAAAACGTGCAAATTGTTTTCCTAAAATTCATTATTTTTTCTTTCTTTTTCAGACCTACGTTATAATTCTACGATTTTTGCCGTTGTGTATATGCTACTAGGTTTAGTTTTGATATCGATAGGAGTTCTCATAGCTTGCTTATTGTGCCGCAGGTGAGTAAATCAGATCAAGAGTCTTGCCAACTCTTGTGGGGTTTCCCCCTACATTTAGGTAAGAAATTTGTGACTGCGGTGAAGGGGGCGGGGTAATGGTTGCTAAATTCTTTTGGGGGGTTTTGTCAAGGGAAAAATGAAATTCCACTCTTAAGTCTAAATTTCCACAGTTACATTTTTCATTTATTACATTTTCTTTTAACATAAAAAAGTCTTATTTTCATGTTTCACATTTTGTATAAGCAAATTGTCTCCAACGAAAAAGCGTTCATTGCTGTCACGTATGTTAATATACGCAGTACCACTTTTTCTTTATTTTCTATACAGTCGCGGCAGCGCCCGCTATATTATGTCATTCATATAGGAGGCGCTACTGATTTTTTGGGGGGAGAGGATGAGGTTGCTAAATCGAAGGGGATTTCAGTTGGTGCATAGGGGGGGAATACTTACTAAAGGTTGGCAACACTGTAAATTAATTGCATTGTATTTTTCTCTATTTTAAACTCTATTTTTGAAGAATAAAATTTACTAGTAAAGAAAAGTAATGAAAACCAACTTTACTCGCAAATGAAATTATTAATATTTTTTACACGGATAATTTTTTTCCAGTTTTTAAACACTTTTCAACATAACTGAAATCTGCGCATGACATTAGTTCATCTGTCTATCTCCCTTTTCGTCTATCTGTCCATCCAAGCTCTAACTTTTTGTAAATATGCTTAAATGCACGAAACATATTACATGTCATTGAGATCGTTGGAACGTGTTTCGATCATTGAACGTTATAACATACAGGGAAATATCAATTGTATCCTGTATCTCAATTGCATAGCAATCCGAATACACGGCACGGACATGGTTCTTAATATGGTAGAATTATGAAAATGATGTTCACAGTTATGTTTCCAATGACAGTACAATATTTAAATATTTTTAGAACTTAATTAAAATTGATAAATAATTTTTAAGGCATTTTCTTGTTAGCCGACCGCAGGCGATAAATCGCAAAATATTCTTTATGGTTACAAATGCTTACGAGTTACAAAAACAATGGAGTTAATCATGTGCCAAACCACGCTCGCCAAAGCATGCCAACTAGCTGTGAAACTGCAAAAATGAAACACTTTATATACTAAAAAAGAGAAAATACAATTAAAATATAAAGAGTGTAATATAGTTTGAAGAAAAATACTCTCTTATCATTTAATAGTTTAATATTAATTAAATTATGACTATACGTGTTGAAAACAATTTAGAAATCCTGTATATTAGATAATTTAAATAATGGTATTTTTTCTTTCCTGTTGCCATATCTTAAAAAGGAAACAGACCAAAAATTATAATTTCTTTAATAAATTCACTAATTTGTGCTTTTTATTAAGCGTAAAACAAATATGCGATTTCTCATTAATCGGGGTCCACGCCAGCTTAACGTATTGTAACGGAAATTTTTCGAAATTATATGAATTGCTGTCATGGAAATAGACGTCACTTTTAAGATAAACATTCAATGCTTATACAAGAGAGAGTTTATTTTTTTATTTTTACTTTTATTATCACTTTTACTTTGTAGTCTTTGTTCCTGTACTTGTTTTATATATGCATTTGTATGTCGGGTTTAAGAAATTTTTTTGTATAATTGTATATGAACACTTTGTATATAGGTGAAATCTGATGTGGTTTGGTGGCTGAAATGTTAAAGAGTTTTTCTTTCGTGATGTTGGTACTTTTACCTCTTCTCAGGAGTGGGTAAAGTCAAGTCAGGCCTAATAGTTAGCCAATATTGGCTTATTTCCAATTTTGGCTTAATTTCTGTTTGAACTTGTGGTAGGGTTCAATGGACTTCCGAGTTGCGAAGCAACTGCATGCACTGGCTATGAATTCACGTAGAGCAAATCCTGACAGAGCCAAGTGAAATGACTATCCGTAGTCCATGACTACATAAAAAATGATCGAGTGAAGTATAAAGATGCAGAAATGCCTGTGACAACCCGATGCACGCTGTCCGTAGACGGCGGTTTGGAACTAGTCTTGAAAAAGACTAACCCCGTCTATACAAACAGCCTAACAGAAGTGATACTTCGGGTGGTTGGAGATGAAGTGAGTAGAACGGTAGGAAAGAAGTCTATTTATAAGCATTGAGGTTATTTATTTCCTGGGTGATATTACGTCAGTCGTTCTCAGAAAATTCAATATAAAAAGGATGGATGTCATTTTTTAAGACGTGCTAGCGTCATTTTCCATATCGGTGCTTTGGCTAACGGTTTTGGCTAATCGGTCTTTTGTCTAATACTCTTAAGGGTACAAAGCTCATCTAACATCTCACCAGAATCGTTAAAATTAAGGAATTTAACATAGCCAGTGCTGAGAGGGAGATCAGGGTTGTTGGCTCCCTAACATAGAAGCAGCGAAGGAACATAATTTTGTCACTTCTCCCTTTAAGCAGCTGTTGGTATGATAGCCAGGCGTTTGTTGAGTATTTTGGATAAAGCATTCTATATTGTGAAACATTTCAAGCAGTATTTCGTTGGCAAGATCAGAGTCCGTTGGAAATTTGTTGAAAGCCCCCAGAAAGTCAGCAGGTTCAATACCGTTTACAATACTGGGTATGTTGTATTCCATATCAATGTCGTCCGAGGCCATGTCGTCGAAAAGAAGTGTGCAAGATATGTGTAATACCGCTGGCAGTTCCTAATAAAGCCCTGACAAGGACACCTACACTGCCCTGCGGGCACTATACCGTAAGTCAGGAGCTAGAAGGAGAGCGGGGACTCGCGTCCGATGGGCCTCTCCGAATCATGTGATGTGAAGAATTTCTGTTTGCTAATATGGCATGATTCTAGAATAATATGTTGATCAGCAAAACAAAGGTCTTCAAAATTTGAGGCTTAAGGGGCCGCTTCACTGAAACTCCCTGATCGCGAAATCCCATTTTAACTTATGGGAAAATTTATATACGTGATTACTCATTACCTAATATAGTTTTCAAAATACGATTTCATCATCAGAAAGTAGACATCAGATGCCGCTGAGGCGCCTTTAAAAAAATTATTCTTTAAACTTTTAGTATTTTTAAGAAGTGAATAAAATTTCCTCAAGTGGAAATTTAAAAGTTTATAGAGATTATTTTTAAATACTTAAAATTTAAGGCATTTTTAAAAAACTCACCTCGTTGGCATCTGACGTCTACTTTCTGATGCTGAAAACCGTATTTTGATAATTATATTAGATAATAAATAATCACGTGTTTAAATTTTGTCATAGGTTAACGTGGAATTTCGTAATCAGGGAATTTCGCAATTTGATTGAAGCGGCCCCTTTAATCAAATACAATTAAAGCGATATATACTAAATCGTGGAAAATGCATGGATTGGGATGCCAGTTATAGATAATGACATAGTGTTTGGAGTTCCGAGTTCAAATTTTGAATATAGGATGTTTTTTTATTCTGTTTTTATAAAAATAATGAAAGTTTGTTACATATTTTTAAATAATTACTTGTCTCTAATAAATTGTTATTTTTCTTAATTTTCAGAATTTGTTTAGTGAAGAAATACTGAATTGAATCATGGACATAACGCTCTTAAATTCAAGAATTCTCACCATCTTTTCTAGAAAAAAAGAATTTCTAAGAAAAACAACCAGAAAACAAAGGAGTAAACATAGAATTATAAGCATTTCCAATGTAACATACAGTTTTACTTGCATTTAGTTTTTTTGTAAAATAAATGAATCAAATACAACGATGGATATTTTCCCTATGCCTTGTGCAAAAATATTGTTACCCAAAGAAAAAAACATTTAAAATGCCTATTCACAACAATCTAAAGTTTCAATCTCACGTGCTCTGAAATATGTCGTATGGACAATATTTTTCTTTTAAATTCGAGGCTATAAAAAACAGCTGTTTGGGAAAACGCTGAAAAATCTCTTCACCTGAAAGCAGTGTTGAATTCAGGGTGTGGCCCGGGGGGGGCATTTCCCCCCGGAGCATTGAAGTGTCCCCTCGAAAAATTTGTGATTTTACGCTTTTAATGGTTAAAAAGTAGAATCCCCCCCCCCCCCGAACTATATAATATCCACCCCAGAGCCACAGAAATCACTCCCGTAGAAAAAGTGACTGAATTCAACACTGCATTATGCTCTTGAATAATTCCCTTTTTTTTTTCTTTTTAATTCTGCTACAGAAACGATTGAAACGTATGCAATAGATCTGAAAAATATAAGAAACATTCATCTAATTTCAGAAAAATTTTGTGCTACTATCGAATTTATTTAAAAAATAAAACGTTCAAATAAATTTGTTTATAGCAAATGTCTATAAAATTAGTGAAATTTCAAGTGTTTAAATTCAGGTTTTGTTTATAAATTATGTAAATTAAACTTATTTTACTTAAATATGCTTCTATTTCGCGATTTCAATGTTCATTTTTAAAATTTAGAAAATATTTCATTTAAATTTTGCAAATCCTGTTTTATAAAATTTTTCATTTTTTAATAATTAAATAATGAAAGAATATGCTTTTGTTTCATTAATTTCGTTTCTGAGCATATTCACACCATTCATAAGTGTCATAATAAAATAGCGTAGCTAAGAGAAATAGCGAAATAAACCTTCGTGAATGCAAAACGTAAATAAACGATCATTATGATATATTATCTACTGTGACGTCACGGGAATATGCTTCGTTGTTTCTCGCTAGTCGCTACCTTCCAGCGCTTATTGGTCCTGGAAGTAGGATTATTTTGAAGACTTAAGAGGGCTCTTCAATGGCACAAAGACGCTCACTAACTAATGCTAAATCTATGGGCACGTTCTTTCAAATTTCTCGTGTGAATTTGATTATTTTTAAACTTTCTCCTTTTTTTTCATTTAAATGAGCTATTTAAATTAAATTATTATTGATTGCTGAGGTTTTACTTTTCGATTTTGGTAACAGATTTTTTTTAAATAAAGGTACTTTCACTTTCGAAATCAGTTTGGAACCTGTTTCGAACCAGCTGCTTCTAAACAATTATGTGGAACTGAAACGGGAACTATTTACTTTGGCACCTCTGCAAACCTTTTATTTTTACTTACCCATCATACATAGTATAGGGTAAGTCTCGTAATCGTTTTAAAAATCGTCGTTAAAAAAAAAAAATTTTTGACGGATTTACACCTTTCAGACACTGGAGATTCCGAAAATCATATATGTTTAGAAAAAAAATTGCCGTCTGTGTGTGTGTCTGTAAATGCTCTATCTCCCGAATAAATTGATATACAGACTATAAATTTGGTATGTACTTAGTATGTAATAATGGGAAGAAGTTTATTGAATTTCAGTAACCTCGATGATCCGGAACTATTTTTTTCGAACTCGAAATATTCGTTCTGATAAAAGGTATATAAAAATTTTCGAAATTGTTTCTTTTAAGGAGTGAATATAAAAGACAATCAAAAAACTCAAAATTTTCATAAAGAATGAAGTCTATCGGATAATGAGCTGCCGATATATTTGTAATCCTATTTTCAATACTTTTCGATTTTTCATGACCCTGTATTTCATTCAAATTTCAATTCAAAGATATATTTTAATTGGAAATGACACTCTTAATCCGACGCAGTAAACCGTTAGTTAATATGATTATTAATTTTGGAGTTATAAGGATGTTTCTTTTACGCAATTCAGTAATAGAGCATTTAAAGTTTAGGATGTCATCAAGCCACGATTTTATTCGAATTGCCATGCATTTTATAAATAGTTTACGCATGTTTTATTTTCATATTTTATACTATGCATAACCATGATGGGTAAGTATTACGGTGGCCCCCCAACGACTAGTTTATTATAAATATAAATATGCACTAAATTACAGTAGAAACTTAAATATTTTTACGTATATCGATGAATTTCTTACTTTTTATTATCATTTTTATCATGAATACATCAAAAATGTTCGAGATTATTTACAGTTTAAATAAAACATACAATAATGATGATAATGCAGCCTTTTACTGTGTTTTCTTTTTATAATTTAAGTAACATTTATTTAGATCACGGATTAGTATAGCAGGAATGAAAATCAGTGTTAAATTTTCCCTATACAGTTTTATCTCCTGTAGATGGCGCTATGGTGAAAATGAATCCTACCATTGCGCCGCTTCTGCAGTACTTTTCAGTAGCAACGGCATTCATTTTTTTTTCTTTTAATGGAAAATTGGAACTTTAAGAAAGTTGAACAAGTAGAAATTTCATTATATACAGTTTTCTGCGCAACATACATATATTTTTTAATATATTCAACGTTTCGATTTATTCTGAAGACTTCTTAAAATATAAGATCGTTCTAACTATAACTAAATGAAAATCCATACGGAGTATTGTACCGAGAAGATAAGGGGAATGGGAAAATAATCTTTACAAATTAAAAGAGTATTATTTATATTTATATGTATTACAGTTTCAACTCGCGTATCCTTATTATTAATGTTCGTATCCGTCTGTGTGTCTGTATGTGTGTGTGTGTGTGTGTGTGTATCTGTACCCGGATAAACTCTGCGAGCGTAGCGAGTAGCGAAGCGCTTTTTGTGTCAAAAAATTCAGAAAAATCCGGGCCTTCAGGAATTGCAATTCCGAAAAAATCGGCCCTTAATTAAGGGATTTATTAACGAACAAAGCTGTTTTAATTGCTTCAAAAGAAACCTATGTGGAAAGTCCTCGGCGCATGCCCAGAAGAGCTCAATCCTCATCTTCCGCAAAAAGAAGAAGGAAAGATCGCTTCTGCCGGTATCGTTTTACGAATGTCTAAACTCGCCGACGGCGAACCGACTGAAATACGAAAAAACCGTCAACATATTCTGAAAGAACGTACTTTTACGTCTCTAACGATCCGGTCGGTTCGAAAAAATTTCGATATTAACCCTTTCAAAAAAAATAATCAAAAAGCGTCGAATTCGTGTTTTTGATTTTCTCCCTTCGTCCGAGCCTCGCATCCGCCGGACTAAGAAAGATTCGGATAAACGGATTTCACCAAATAAAAGATCGGTCTTTGTCCTCTCCAATGTCACCTTCCATTAAAAAAAATACGTCAGTTAACCCTTCGAAAACGTATATTTTCCGTACACCGTTTCGCGATTTGGGCAATTTCGACTATTTTGAAAAATTCGCTGCGGCGGTTCCAAACGAGTCAATGAAAACTAAAAATACCAGACGAGATCTACATTCTTTATCCTTTCGAAATCTGTGATCGTTTTTGAAAAATACAAATATTAACCCTTCGAAAAAAATTCGCGCGCAGACTCACTTTTGCAAATTCCGATTCTCTGCGATTTTTAAAATCGCGCATCGGCTCTCTGAAAGAACAAAAACACAAACAAACACACCCAAGTACATTTCCCTCCTTTCGAAATCACTGTAAAACCTTTAGTTTTAAAAAATATTTCAGTTAACCCTTTCGAAATCGTTTTTTTCCGTAAGTCTCTTTCGGTTTTTCAGCGATTTCGGCAATCTTTAAAAATTCAATTCTGGGCTTCTTAACAAGATACGAAAAAATAAAAATACCGAGCCTAATATACGTTCTTTTTCCTTTTAAAATCAGGTATCAGTTTCGAAAAATTCGTTTTTTAACCCTTCTAAAAAAATGGTTTCCGAAACTCACTCGCGTGAATTTTCGTTTTTCGGCCCAGGTTTAAAAATCCGCATCGACTCGGAAAATGTGAATAGAGACAAATAAAATACACCAGATCATAGCCACCTTCTTATTCTTCGAAACATATATTTCAGTTTTAAAAAATATGTACATTAACCCTTTAGAAACCGGTAGTTCCCGTACCTCACTTTCACGATTTCCTCTAATTTGCCAATGTAAACCCCCCCCCCGGCCCGCCGCAGGACTTTTTTATCGAAGTACACAAAATCCGAGAGAAGAAGCTAAAAGTGCATACATTCATCTATAGAAATATGCCTTCGACTTTAAAAAATTCGATTATTATCAATTTAAAAAAAACTCTTTTGTGAAACCCGTTTCTAGAAATGAGCGTTTTTCGGCGCAAGTACAGTTTAATCAAACTGTAATAAGTGACTTTGATTTGGCCGTAATTATCTAATTTATTAACGATTTTGAATCAAAAATCGTTGTTCATTTTGTGTACAGAATCGAATGGGCTTTCCGAATATATGATTTATTTTGAGAAATAATTATATTTTCATAGTTAAAATTCTATTCTACTAGGATATTTGTATTCTGAAGCAGCCGATTGCACTCCGAATACTTGCTTTTACTTTTTTCGAAAGCTCCAAAAAATATCAAAATATTTTTTTTTCTATTTTTTATATATCGGATTCTATATAGTTTGTTGAACTCGCGGTTTATGATTCAACGCAGGAATATTTACTTTTAAAAGTTTTAGAATTTTTTAAATAATGGTCATTTTTGTATAGAAAAAAAAAAGAAAAAGCTGAGGAATTTGCTATTTTTTTTCAAATAATCTCCCTTCGTATGGGTCCCATCGCGACCTGGTTTGACTCATTCGACTCGACATAGATAGAGCTTACCGAATTTAGTTCCGAGTTTCCCCACCAGGGTGCGCTTTCCTATCTCTGTGTCTATGGGACGGATCACGACGGGGTATAGCTCATTCGACTCGACACCGATAGAGCTTACTAGAGATTATCGATTTTAGTTCTGCATTTCACCACTAGGGGGCGCTTTCCGAACTCTGTTTCTATGGGCCGGATCACGACGGGGTATGGCTCATTCGACTCGACATCAATAGCTTTTCGAGATTTTACAATTAGGGGCAGCGGGAACCCGAGCTGGAGGTTCGTTCAGTTAGAGGTTTATACTATTCGATGTGCAATTTAAGGGATTATCCGGTGCGTGCGCAGCACGACCGGTATACGGTGCTGAAGGCAGCGGGGACCAGGGTCGGAAGTTCGTTCGGTTAGAGGTTTATACTATTCAATGTAAAAATTAAGGGATTATCCGGTGCGTGCTTAGCACGACCGGTATACGGTGCCGAAGGCAGCGAAGACCCGGGTCGGAGGTTCGTTCGGTTCGAGGTTTATCTTATTGGAGGTTTTACAAGATTCGAGATTTTACAAGATTAGTGGTTTTACAATTAGGGGCCTGCTGGCGGGCGAAGCCAGCTAGTATATTAATAAGCTTTGACTAATTTAATAACTTATAACTTATGATACCTATGCAATTAACAAATGCACAATTAAAAATAAATTTCTATCTCAATAATAATTTGGGAACGAAAACTTGAGTAAATTATAGGTCATTGTGTAGTAGGAACTAATTTTTGAGAAAGTCGCACGAAATGGCTCCAATATAAATTTAGGCATGAATGGCCCAAAAACTCTCTATTTTTCATACATAAATGTTTCCTCCTGCATAAACACTTCTCATATAGATAGAAAAGGCCTCATAATTTGAAATAAAATTTAACAACTATAAAGTCATTAAAAAGTTATATGTACTTATAAACTTTGGTTCCATCTTTTATTTGGGACTGTGTACAGTAACAATAAGTAATCTTCCATTTAAATTATTCCCACTCCCTCAGAAACTTCGGTTTATCCGCATCTTGTCCCCCCCCCCTACACACACACATATTTGCACAGCGTACAAAGTCTAAACTTAATACTGATATTTATTGTTTTTAAATATAGTTTGCCTAAAAAATATGATTTATTTATTTTTAATATATATATATATGTAACGTTCAATATGATTAATCCTGTCATTATTAATAATAACCGGTTATTATTAATAATGACCGGATTAATCATATTGACCGTAACATATACTATATACTGGGTGGTTATAATAAAAGTATATCTGTTTGGAGCTGTCTGTAGCTTGAAGGAATAAGCCCAATGAAACCAAAATCAGTGCGCTTACTATTCGAGAAAAGGGAAGAAGAATGGAACAATAAAAAATAATAGTTGCAATAATCGCCAACAGATGGCACTACGGGGCCTGTCGGTGCAAACGTCGTTGTAATCATCAACAAAATCAAGAAGCAGTCATTTCTGCCAGTAACGTTTACGAGATGCCTCTCAGTTAGCCTCCTGATGCGTTACATTTCGCAGTTGAGCACGCCGTGCACCGCCTGGATTGTGTCCTCAACACAATGGCCATGTAGAACTGAACTTGATTAGCTCCGCGTAACCACATTCACTGTGACATTTTCCAATAAATTAAGTCTGACATCCGATTTTACGCCTTAATTCATTGTTCTTGTATTACACATTACATTTCACACTCAAAAGCGCCATCTGTCGGCGATTATTACGATTATTACTTTATTGTTCCATTCTTCTTTCCTCTTCTCGAATAATAAGCGCATCAATTTTTGTTTCATTGGGGTTATTCCTTCAAGCTAACAGACAGCTCCAAATAGAGATACTTTTATTATAACCACCCGGTTGTATATACATACTAGTTGTTACCCGTGACTTCGTTCACGCAACATTAAAAGAAGAATAAATACATTAATTAAGCACAATATTTCACTTCCTATAATTAAAAACGTTAATAATTAACTAACTCTTTATCACATTCCATAGGAGACAATACAGTATTTTTTATTATAGGGACCTTGATGTAACTCAGTCTTTAAAAAGTGAAATTTTGTGCCAAATAATCGCGAAAATGAAATTCCAACCAATGCAAAAAGGACGGCCAAATAAAATCGTGAAAGTAGACGAATTGGGCAAACACAAATGTCAATTTTACTTGATAAACAATTTTACTTTTAACACCTTTGTGAAACGTTTTAACAGCCATCCTTCAAAAAAACATTAATTGGAAATAGTATATGCTTTTTCTTTAAATTCAATTCTGCCTCCTTGGTTTAATGTATAGCTGAAATAAATCTTGTTTTCTAAATGACAGTATGTTGACAGGCAATTTTTGTTTTCCAGAATAAATTGATTCATGAAGTTTGAATATGTAAAAATATGTTTTTATTTTTCGGATAATTTACTGAAATCAAGATTTTGTTTTCACCATCTATTCAAAGTGAAAATAAATTCTGTTTTTCAGTTTTAATGAGAAAATGGTGTAAAAAAATATACTGATCTGCTTTATTTCTCCCTTTTTATACACAAATATGGAGTAATTTACTTTCCGTTTTTAAAGAAACTTCATTAAAATTTACAAAAAAAAAAAAAAAAAAAAAAAAAACTTGGCATCTAATTTATTTTTTTTAATTCTGAGAGTTTGATTATGAAGTTTAAATAAAAAATACGGTATAGTTATATTAGCCGTTCGCAGACGGTAAAACGCCAAGTATTGTTACCGTACAAAAGAAAAAGTAAAGAAAAAACCCAAGATCATTTTATTTCACCATCAAAGCATATCCGCTTTATTTTCGATGTATGACGTCATATTCCCTGTCTCGTATGGTTACGCATATTGAAACCTTGTATTATTATCAAAAACTAAAAAAAGTACGTTTTATTTCTAATAATATTATTTAATCTTCTTTTTAATTCTTTTTTTTTTTTTATTTCATTTTCATTTTTCACGTGAAAATTTTTCAATTGAAACTAAATTGGTGAGTAAAAATTATTATTCCGGGCTTTGATTTAGTTTTGGCAACGATAAAGTATTAGCAACGATAAAGTAAATTTAGCCATTTTAAAATATTATACGAAAAAAATGTCCATTTATTCTCTATGAAAATAACGAAATTTTGAATTATTAAGAAAAACATTTGAATAAAATAAACAAAAACCAGCCTATGTTCATTTAAGGGTTATATTCAACCTATATGCAAAGATACAGGATCATTAAATGCTTCATTTTGACGCTGGCTTCAGCCTAACATTTGCACACAATCGGATTTATAATATTATTAGGATTAGGATTAAAAATGAATAAATCATATTTTGTATGCAAACTATATTTAAAAACAATAAAAATCGATATTATTAGCCATTTACACCCATTACTTAATATAATTATCAAACATTTGTTTTAACCATCAGAAAATAATGCCTAATTCTAAAAACTACGGTTTTAAGAATTCTGCTCCTAAATTTAAAAAAAATGTTTAAGAAAATTAACAAAATATTTGTATTTTTCATTAATATTGGGGAAAAAAAACTTGGGGCATACACTTAAAAATTTTTAAATATACATGAAAATTATACATACAATTTCGAGAGGAACATAATTTAAATGAAAGTAAATATCTATGTATCCACGATTTTATGAAACGACTGATTAAATTAATATATGTTAAATGGGTACTTCTTCATTATCCCGTCGACCCTTTTTCATAACAAACTAGTCGGATGTGCCAATCCTAAAACTTTCTTCTATCTCAGTCATGTTAATACTTCAAAATTCGCTATCACATCGCCAATAAAATCAATATTTTTCGTCAGTCTGTTGTACGTCAGCTGCTTGCGAATCGTTGGGTTACCGGTATGCTATCAACTGATGTATACTGAACTACGAAAAGTCCTTCTGGCCTGAACCGACTGGAACAGATAGCCTCCCTATTCCTTGGTTTTACGATTTTAGCTAATTTTACCGGAAAACACGAAGGTAAAATGCGTGGAACCTGATTAAAGAAAATTCAATCCCAATTCTCCTCAACATTGAATTTGAATGAGAATATCACCAAATTAGTCCTCTACAGCCGAGTTGGCGTCATTTATGACAACCTATTTTGGTCGCCAAATTTGGCAATATTTCGGCAACTGTTGCCAGGTTTGGCGAGAATTTGACGTTGGCGAATATAAATATATAGTGATAAGCATATAATAGGAACAATGGTTACAACAATGAAAGAAAATTTGCCAAAACCATGTTAACTAAAACTCATAAATTAAACCCGTTTATGGATGAATTCTGCTGTCTTGTTTGAAAATGTCAGCCACCCTAAAATTTCAAACCGCTATATCTCAGCCATTTTTTAAGATAGAGGCAAAACAAAAATTGTTCCGGATTCTCCGGATCAAGGCCGAACATTTAACGAAATAAACTTTTAGAATTTCTAATTTTTTTGTACATTTTTTTGAATTTGAAATATTTAAAGGGCTATCACAGCGCCCCCTTTCGGAATTTTTTCAGACCCCTGTCCCCCCCCCTTCCCCCTACAATTTTCTTTGCATTTTTGCAACAATCCAGAGAATGTCCAACATTACTTTTAAAAAGGTGGAATTCCTCCTTTAGGATAAACTCTTTCATACCTGTTGTATTATCTGCCGGTAGATGGCGCCAAAATATTTAAAAAGAAAGTGTAATATAATACTGAATAACAGTGTTCGTTTGTTTATATCTGGGATTCCGATGTTTAATCTGGATTTTTAATTAAGAACTTAAAACATTATAATAAAATATGATATACATGTTTTATAGGAAAATATGCTGAACAGACATGATTTCAAGTAGAAGATATTATCTCATTTAGCTGTCATATGTTAGCATAGGTTTTTCATTAAGCCTAACATGGCGTTTAACTACCGTCGATTCGTAGACAAGAGTGGTCGAGGCCAGAATGGTTACAGACACTTTCTTGCCTTCGGATTTTATTATAAGTAGATTCAGCTTTGATGGAAATTATTGTGAAGGTTTTATACGATTATTGAGGATAATGCAGTAGGCAGGGGGGAGTTACCGATGATATGGCTACCACTAGTTTCAAGAATACTTCTTCGCCTTATCTAATCACAGAATTTTCAGCGATGAAAATAAATTTACGAAATTTGCAGAAATTGGACTCTACATAACTGATTGAAAATGTCCCAAAAGATTGTAATGATTTTATTCAGTTATTATTTTAAATACTTTTTAATTTCTAAGCATTTAATTATAAATCAATGAAATTTTACTGTAATGTAATGTACTATGACAGACCTTTTGCAATCCGATGGAAATTTTACTTTTAAAATGTAAATATATTGTTATATATATATATATATATATATAACAACACAGAAACTTCATAAAGCATTTGGGGGGAGGGGGGTGAATATTAAATATGAAAAATGATCACGTACCTGTTTGAACAATATCCATAAATATGTAGAGAAAAATTAAATGAATAGAATTTAAAACAAAGAGAATATAATATAGATTCGATGGGAAAAAATTAAAAGAAAAATTAAAAACTGAAAGATGAAACTACATTTTTTATAAAATGTATCCATAATTAACACAAAAAAAAAATGAAATTATGAAATAGATGAAAAAATATGAATTTGAACCATGGCAGAATTATAAAGCCCAAATTACCATAAATTCCACAAAAAAAATGTATGATAACATTTTTGTACGAACTATTAAGTTAAAATTGTACAAAATTCCATACATTAAAAAACACAGAAATAAGATATCAGAAATCAAAAATATAAAAATTATAAGTGAAGATAATTTCCCCTTATTAAAATTGGAAGAAACGTGGTTAAATGAAAAACGCCATGAATGATGATTAAAGAAAAGTTCATCTGTTGCCAAATAATGGTTACTAATTCATTACATGAATTACAAGAGGAGTGCAAAATGAATTTCATACAAGTGTTAATTCTAGAATTAAGTAATATTAAGGAACAATGCTGCCACCTATTGGTTGTTCAAGAAAGAGTATTCAAGTCAAGGAAATAATAAATTTCGATATATTTATGGATATGCCATCTGGTGTCAATGTAAGAAATTATAACATAATTTAGTTATTCAAAGTGGAATTTTAAAATTTAAAGAAAGGGCTTAGTGAGAAATTAACAAATTAAGAAAATTTAATGAAAATAATGAATGAAGAGTTAAGAAGAATGTGAAATAGTTATTTAATATATATATATATATATATATATATATATATATATATATATATATATATATGTGTGTGTGTGTGTGTGTGTGTACAAAACGCAGAGGAAAGTTTAATAATGATTAAACCGGACCCAATGACAACATACAACAGAGTTCCAGTGCCAAAATTTGGAAATTATCAAGCTTATCTCTAAAACTATGAGAGATAGCTACAAAAAAAATACATTACCAAAAGTGTAGAGTATCCTCGAATAAGAATGAAATAATGTCTTACTGTAAAAGTAATTTTTAATAGAACTTCTCAAATTCCAGTATACAATACGTCACTAAACGTGGATCGATATGTGGCATTGTAAGATAAATGTACATTAATTAATAAAACTAACATATGTAAACAAGATACAATTTATTTAAATAATTAAACCAAGTTATGTATGCTTAATGTGTCCATCACTGGCAGTAGTAAACGAGCACCTAACATACATACTTTCATCTTTGAAGATGTTGTTGGCGTGTCAGAGAAAGTGCCAAGGCACTTCTCTGAAAGAAGAGGTGCCAGAGCCTCAAGAGAGGTTGGACTGCTAGAGATGGTCTCCTAATTTTGAACCAATTCCAGATGAGAGACCTGCACCTGGATTGGCACCACCAGAGGTAACACTTATAGTTCTTTGTGTTACTTTATACTGTGTTATAATTTGTGTGACTTTTGTGGAAACTTTGATTAAACTTGGAGGACATTGGAGCCACGAACAGATTTTACGTTCACCAGCTTCCCATTAACGTAGACGGTCCCACAGCAGCGGCAGTCTCGAGAGGTTGTCACCCTCCCAAACAGTGACCTTGGTGGATGCTGCTTGGCTTTCGGTGATCTTACGGGAGGAACCGAGCTTGACCGTCTCCGCCACTGCGGGACACCTTTGAAGATATTTTTAATATATTAAAGAAATATAAAAATTACGTATGCTTTAAAATAAATTTACACCAGTGAAATTTTCTGAAGACATATAAAAGTAAAAAAAGTAGAAATTTGTAATGTAATCTGATGTACATCGTAAGTGACTTTCACATATAACGGCAGCTGATTTGTATCAAGCGACCGTTTGTATTGAGTTGAGGTTGAGGCGAAACACATTTAGTTTTAGAGTTAGTAAAGTAACTACAGGTTAAGAAAAGGGAGTTGCAGCAGCTGTGATTAGTACTAAAGTGGTGGGGCAGTTAGCGCTCCGTGCTCAGGTTTTGTTTCTGCTTTCATGGCCGGAAATGTAACCGTTAAAATTTTCGTGTGTTTTGCGGTAGTATGACAGCAACGGCAATCAGAAATTTTCAATCCTGTCACTAAACAAACTCATAGAGTAATGAAATATTTTAATAATGAAACTAATCAGATTATCTATTTATTTTAATCTTTATTATTTTCTGTTTACTTCTTATAATTTATAATGGCGTGAAGAATACGAATATTTTAAAAGAGATTACTTCCTCAAACAGTGGATATATATTTTTAAATATAGAATTTAAGCTATTCCACAATTCTATTTAATTGAATGAGATTAATATTTACAACAAATAGTATTTTACAAAAACATTCGTATCCTTCAATTATAAGAAGTGGACAGAAAGTAGGATTAAACATTAAAAGAAATACATAATCTGATTAGTTTTCATTAAAAATTTAAATATTTCATCACTCTGCGAGATTGTTTAATTACAGGATTGAAAATTTGATTGATGTTACTGTCACACTGCTGCGAAATAAACGAAAATTTTGTTAAATTAATTAATTAAAAGTGTATGCTGTATCCTGTTTATGAACCCATGAAATAATTGTTTGTCATTTTGTTAATTTTTTATTTATTTATTTATTTATATTATTTTTTTTATTGCCTTTTAAAATGCTGATAAGTCTGTTAAAATATGTTCAATTGTTTAAGTTTTATTAAATTCATTGAAATCTCGAGCAAGTTAAATATTTCTGGATAATTTTATTTCGTAAAGATAGTCTTTTTAAGAAATATATAAACAAAATTTAGAGTTTATATAATTCCTGGACAAAATCAGAAAAATTCATTTCTGTAGCATTATTAAAAAATATTTTTATACGATCTACATGTTACATATTTTCTTATTTTTAGTTTTTATTAAATTATTTAAATATATTTTCATTTATACAGAAGGACAATAATTTTTTAGAATCATGTGCATCTTATATTATATCTAAATTGATGCTCCAAAATTTCATTTTTATTTAAATCAAGTAACTTTACATTTATCTTTTAATTTTTTTCCAAATATTTCTTTTTAAAATATAAATATACATTTTGAAAATATCTCATATATATTATTATGAGCTTTTAAATGTCAAATATTTAACGTAATAAATTTATTTAATCAAAATTAATTTATTTTAAAGTTTATAGAATTAAAATGTATTAAAAAAGTTAAATAATAATAATAATAATAATTAAAATTAAAGCAACTTGTACAACAAAAATTAAATAAATTAAATATTGCACATACAAAATTATCTGCTGTTTTAAAGTATTATTAAATGAAAAAATATACTGCATAAAAATATTAGGATACGTAAAAAAATATTGGTTTAAATAATTTGAAAAATAAAGCAATTAATAACATTGAATAAGTTAAATTTCAAATATTATATAAAACTGATTATTATTATTAAACAATCGAAATTTTTGACGATTTTTTCAGTATATGAACTATAACATGAGTATTTTAAAATTGCGGAGCATCAAATGGATAAGAATGTAAACAAATAATAACCAAATGTCATTCTGTAATTATTAGAATAAAATTACGTTTAAATAATTCGCACTAATTAAAAAGAACTAAACAATATAAAAATATGCCACATACCATAGCTTAAATAATAGAAATATTAATGTAAGCTCCAGAAACATGTATTTCTAATTTCAACCAACTGTCTTTTCTACAACGAAAATTCCTACGCAAATTGAATTTTATAAAGAGATTAAACATGTACGAAATTATATATATACAAAAATAATGAACTTAATTGAGATTAAAGCGGATCTCACACAACAAAATTAATGAGCATTCTCTGAAAACAGTCTTACAGAAATTTCACCACGTTCAGCATAGATCAGCGCGAGAACTCGGGCTTCGAGCATTTTCATTTTTTCTTTGAAAAGTGTTGTGATGGGAGGATGCGCGTGTAGTTTCAAATGTCGAGGCGATTGCAGCGCTCATGGTTTCTGCGATCGAAAGTACAATTCCTGAACCGTAGCCTACGATGATGCGCGTCGCTGAAAATCATTTTAGACCAGGGGTTCTCAAACTATGGTACGCGTACCAGTACTGGTACGTGAAGCTCTGGCTACTGGTACGCAAAAGTCCGATACTGGTACGTGGAATAAAATACAAAAATCATCATATTATTATGGAATCGAAAACGGCTTGTCTTTATTAACTTGGAAATTTTCAAAAAAATTTGGTACGTGATTTAGGATCTGTAAATGTTTTTTTCTATTTTCTTGTTACGAGAAATGTTTGTTACAGCAGACTTGCTGAAATTCGCGCTCAACGCTTATGATACAATCAGTTTTCCAGAATTAAAAACACAATTATTAGATTTATATAGATAGATAAAAATTTAATTTTTAATAAAGACCTAATTTTAAAATTAATGAATGAATGAAGTACTTTTAATTAGCGGAAGAACTGTTTTTAAACATGCTTTACAAATTGAATTATCTGAAGTTAAAGTCTGAATGGTTGGAAGTAGGAGGAGCGTGTGTGAGTAGGAGGAGTTAATACAAAACAACATTCCAAGTGTAATTTATAAATTACACTTCAAATGTTGTTTTATTACCCATTGTTCTTTTTGTACTAGAAGAGCATCTAGTAGGTGTTGAAATAAAAGTCTTACTTCAAACAAAATTCATAAATTGATTCATTGTGTTGATTGAAATATTTTTCTTCTCTTGTACAAAATGTGTTATAGTTTCCTCTATTTCATGGAAATCAGTTTTTAAGAGACTAAGGTTATTTAAAATGGTCAAGAGAGTAAGATTATTCAAATCAAACAAAAACTGTGGTCATATGCAGTGGTATTTATATAAATGTATGAAGAAACTTGCAAGTGTTTTTGCCTACTGAGCGACATTACTGTCGCATTTAAAGGTATCCAGATTATTAATACGGTTGTATTGAGCCTATGTTAAATGAGCTAACTAAGCTTTAGATAAGATATTCGCAGGACCTGATTAATGCAGAGGCCGACTAGGCCATGGCCTATGGCCCACCACTGATGGAGGGCCCCAAAATAAATAAAATTGTTTACAAAAAGTTTATTAGAAGGCATTTTTTTTCCAATTATTTCTCAAAAACCAAAAAAGATTTTGATTAACTTGGTAACCATATCATAATATCTAAGGATAACCCCCGAATACTCCCTCCAAAAATTTATAGCTATTATCTTGGTTTGAAACTGGCTCCGAAAAGGTACTGGGTCTTGAGCTCCACATGACCTTAATCGTGCTCTAGAAATTCGTTTCTCATTTGAGACACCCTGCCACTGTATGTATCTCACCAGAGAGGAAAGAAATGAACTTATTCAGCTCTCCTCTCCTGTGATGGATTAATGGCGTCCACATTCAAAAGGATGAATGTAACAGAATTTACGCTGACGAGAATATCAGAGTACCGTCTAATATCGTCAAAGTCTGTTTGTGTTTAGCCCAACATATCTCTGTGAATGTGCTTCCCCCCCCCCTTTGTTATATGAAAAACAAATACAGGAATAAACTAAACATCGAATCTGACTTATGACTAAAACTTCCTAATATTGAACCAGACATCAAGAAGTTGTGCTTGATAAAACAAGCCCACCATTTTCATTAGCCTACTACAACAGTATGTGAATCAGTGTACGCCAATATGTCATTAAGTATTGTGGCTTTTTTACTACACCAAAATACTGTATTTTGATATTGTATGCATTTTTAAATTTTAATGATGATACTACTTTATACTTGAATTTGAATGTTATTACAAAGCAGTCAATTTAGTAATATAATTCCAACCTGCTATGACGGAAATAGAAAAGACCGGAGAAATATTTCGTTTTAGACAGGTTTTTCTATGTTAGCTTTACGTTTATTACCAGGTGGTACGCGTAAGTATGAACTTTGATTTAGTGGTACGTCGGTCCAAAAGTTTGAGAACCCCTGTTTTAGACAATTTTTCTAAACGAAAATGGGCCAAGAAAATAGTTTACATATCATATGGTAGAGGGCGTCATACCCGGGGAAATCAAACATCGAAATTACATTACTCAGAGTTCGTTTTAATATTGTGTGACGCTTTATTTAGCTTTGTTTTCAATTAATTCTTATGATATATATATGTAGGATTTGAGTTTAAACATACATCATTTCCTTTATGACGTGCGTGATCATCAAATTAACTAACGCTCTAGTATTTTTATTATCCATGATTTCAAAGCACGAGTTATAAAGTGTTTCGATCGCGAGATCAAGATCGGAATATCTTCAAAATTGGAAAAGGAGCCAGTATTATAATTTTTATCATCGAGGAAGCGTCGAAGTGTGAAATAGTCAATTAAGGCACTGTTAGGCCTAAGTGGACTTTTCGAAAATAAGCGTATTCTATATTTTCGACGAGAAGTGTATTACATGTGAAGAAATTACTAACGAAGTATTGTAGAATTGTATTTCTACGACTGTAGTAAAGTTTATATTTTGTTATTCAACGTCTAGTTGTTCAAATAATTCCAGTAAATTAACTGTTTACATATACCTTACTACAAATTTTGTTGCTCGATACCAGAATATTAAAAGGAAGAGCAACTCTCGATGCCAGGATATTAAAAGAAAAAGCAACTAGTAATGGAATAAATAGTGAAATAGGAATCAAATCTAAAGTGTTGTAAACCGCAAGTATCAAAAGTTGGGTTATGAATTAGCAAGGCAAGTATCAAAACCGTAATCGTATTACTCAAGTACAGTTTTGAAAGATAGACATGGGAACCCTAAATAAAGCTAAGAGAATTGATCTAATAAATCTCTGCGAGGAATGCGGAATTGAAGCACCAGAAATACCGACAATACATGTTCTAATAAAGCAGATTAAAAGCTGGGAGAATTACGATGAAGATTTTATAAAGGATCGCTTAGAAGTAGTTATAGCAGCTAGAAAAGAGAAGACGGAAGTAGAAAGAGAAGAGAAGAAATTACAAGCAGAACTAGAGGAAAAGAAATGGCGATTGCAGATTGAAGAGAAGAAAATACAAGCAGAGATTGAAGAAAAGAAATTGAAAATGGAGATGGAAATGGAAGAGAGAAAATGGAAAGTAGAATTGGAGCAAAAAGACCGTGAAAGAGATTTCGATATTAAGAAAATACAAATGTAAGAAAATTCAACACATCGATGTGAACCCAAGGACAAATCCAAGTAAGCACTTTGAATTGCTTAGATTATTAACAAAATATGAAGTTCGAATGACATTAGTTTATATTTGGCTATGTACGAAAGGCAAATGGCACAAACGGGCATTGATAAAAAAGAATAGTTAAACTATTTAATTAATCTAATGCCATTAGATGTGATTAATATAATAACCAGAGAAAACGAACCCGAATTTCACGATTATGATTACATAAAAGTATTCTTCTAAAACGGTACAAACTATCGCCAGAAGAGTTAAGGCTGAAATTTTTCTCATCTAAAAAGGAGCCATTGACTAATTGGCGCGATTTCTCTCATGAGATCAAGGTGTATTTTCAACAATGGATTGAAGGTCTTCAAGTAGATAACTTTGAGGAGTTATCGGAATTAATTGTAGTTAATCAAATCAGGCATAATTTACCTGCGGAAACAAAGACACATTTCGTAGAGGAATTATTAGTAATCAAGAAAATTGATGACTTAGTAAATTAGATATTTACAAAACGGCACGAAGGGTTTGCAGTAAACAATCAGTTAGGAATACAAGCGGCAATTTTGAGGACAGAAGATCGAGAGCGACTGACTACGCCAATTCGAAAAGATGCCAAGTTGACAATAGACACAGTGTGAATCACGGAAGAAAAGAGTCGCGTTTAATATGTTTTACATATGGCAACCCTGGTCACGTGAGTGCGAACCGTGAGTGTACCATGGCGAGTAAAACACAACAAGAATATTCAAATTTTAACCCGCAACTTAATCAAAATTGACGAGAAACAAAACACCAAGATAGGACCCAAAACACGGAAAGAAAAACAGTTAATATAGGCACGTTAAATGGTAAAAAAGGAAGAATCCTAGATATTCACGGAACAAAGACAAACGTAATAATCGATACAGGGAGTGATATTTCAATCGCCAATTCGAGATATACTGTAATAAACGCGCCAAAACTAACCAGAGACAATATATCTATATCGGACATAGGTGGAAAAGAAATTAAGCCAATGGGTTTTTTCTGGCAGAAAGTCTATGTAGACGATATAGAAATACAGAATAAATTTTACGTGGTACAAGAGACTGACTATGATTTAATATTAGGTAGAAAAGCAGTAGAAGGCTTGACGTTAAAAGTAGTGAAAGATGTTGTTAGAATAATAAGCGAAAACACAGTACGAGTATGATACATTAAAATTAACGAAGTTCCGTACAAAACTGATGAAGTAGCTACATCAAGTATAAACAACGATAATCGAGTTTGGGAAGATATGGTTAATATCGACTGCGTAAATGACGAGGTGAATTTCACTCATATTACAAATTTAGCAAACAGAGAAAGAATAAGAGAATTAATAAAATCATATAAGCCGAATAAAACGAAAGATACAGGGCTAAAGATGAAAATACTACTGGCAGATGAAAAACCTATCTGCGAGGAGATTCCTTCTAGTTGAGCAGGAAATCATCAGTAAGCAAATACAACAGTGGTTTGAAGATGGGATCATTAGACGAAGTTACTTAGATTTTGTGGCTCCAGTAGTCCTGAGTAAGAAAACAGATGGATCGCACCGGTTATATATAGATTATCGGAAAATAAATCGAAAAATACTAAAAGATCGCTATCCAATACCGTTAATTGAGGATGTGATTGATAAATTACAAAAAGCAAAAGTGTTTACTACATTAGATCTCAAAAACGGCTTTTTTCACGTCGAAATTGAAGAGAGAAGTCGTAAATATACAGCTTTTGTAATGCATGAAGGAGAATATGAATTTTTGCGCTGTCCGTATTGTGCATATCGGGGAATCAATTCCAAAGATATGTAAACACAGTATTTCAAGATTTACTGCGAGAAGGCATTATTATTGTATATATGGATGATTTTGTGATTCCCTCAGATGATGAAGAATATGGAATAAAGAAGTTGCAACGAGTTTTAGAAGTAGCATCAGCATATGGTTTAGAAATTAACTTAAAAAAATGCCCATTTCTTAAAAAGAAAATAGAATTCTTGGGTTATATATTCGAAAAGGGAATAATAAAACCGTCCGAAGCGAAAACAAAGGCTGCCCAAAAATTTCCTAAACCAACTACGACAAAACAATTACAATCCTCTTTAGGTTTAACAGAATACTTTAGAAAGTTTATCCCGAATTATGCCAAAATCGCCAAGCCTCTAAGTGATTTATTAAGGAAAGGAAATTGTTTCAAATTTCAAAGAGAGCAGCTCGAGGCTTTCAATGAGTTAAAGAGAACATTATCAACAAAACCATTTCTTCAACTATATAAACAAGGAACCACACAGGAACTCCATACCGACGAAAGCAGCCAAGTGTTTGGCGCAGTTTTATTACAGAAAGGAGACGATGGAAAATTTCCCCTATTGCAATACATCAGCAAGAAAACTTCGCCACAACAGGAGAAATATTCAAGTTATGAACTATTAGTCATAATAGAAAATCTAGAAAAATTCAGAAATTACCTACTGGGAAAATGAATTCAAGATTGTAACAGACTGTGATGCCTTCCAGAAATCCTTAAATAAAAATGATTTAACACCTAAAGTAGCAAGATGGGCATTACGCATCGAAGAATATGACTACGAGGTAGGACATAGACCAGCAACAAGAATGAAACATGTCGACGCATTAAGCTGAAACGTGCCGATAACGCAATCGGTATTAATTATAACTAGATCACAAGGAGAAATAACGAAAAGGATTGCAATATCGCAAAAATTAGATGAATCCATACAAGCCATCAAGTCACTAGTTAGAAGTGGTTTGTCCGATAATTACTTAGTAAAGGATGACGTATTGTACAGATTCGAGAATAGAAAAGAAATGTTGGTGGTGCTGGAAGAGATGCAACGAGAAATTATACGAAAAATTCATGAAAGAGGACACTTTGCTGTATCAAAGACGGAAGATCTAGTGAAGCAAGATTTTTACATAGCTGGATTAAGGAAGAAAGTAGAAACGGTAATCGCAAACTGCGTTGATTGTATCTTGTATAATAGGAAGCATGGAAAAGCTGAAGGTTTTCTAAACCCTATACCAAAATGAGATTAACCATTAGAAACTTATCACATCGACCACATAGGTCCATTATCTCTCGCAAATAAAAAAATATGAATATATTTTCATGGTAGTAGATGCATTTCTTAAGTTCGCATGGTTGTATCCAGTGAAATCAAAGTCGGTATAGTCAGTATAGTCTCTTTGAATTAATGACAGGAGTTAAAATGAAGGACAGTGACATGCAAGACATCAAGAAGGTTTTGGAAGAATAATATACTGAATGTATCATGGAAGAACGCGAACCCATGAGAGGAGAAGCAAAGAAAAATATACTGAAAATACAAGAAGAAAACAAGGTGCAGTTTGATAAAAGAAGAAAACAGCCGCGAAAATTCAAAGTAGGGAATATCGTCGCTATAAAGAGGACGCAATTTGGCAATGCTATCAAACTTAAAGAAAAACATTTGGGACCATATGAGATAACGGCAGCCAAGAATCATGATCGGTATGAAGTAGAAAAAGTAGGAGATCATGTAGGTCCAGGAAAGACGTCAACCGGGGCAGAATACATTAAGCCGTGGTCTACGGGTTAAACTCCTGGATAAGTCAAATAGATTAAGTATATGTGTGTTGAACATGTAAGAAAAATTTTATGTAAAAGAAAAATATATAAAGTTTTCAAAAGTTAGGCATGAAAAAATAATAAGTCAAGATGCTGATGTCGAGACGCCATCATGTCAGGATGACCGATTTGTGGGATTTGAGTTTAAACATACTTCATTTCCTTTATGACGTGCGTGATCCTCAAATTAACTGACGCTCTAGTATTTTTATTATCCACGATTTCAAAGCACGAGTTATAAAAAGTTTGGATCGCGAGATCAAGATCGGAATATCTTCAAAATTGGAAAAGGAGCCAGTCTTATAATTTTTATTAGCGATGAAGCGTCGAAGTGTGAAATAGTCAATTAAGGCACTGTTAGGCCTAATTGGACTTTTCGAAAATAAGTGTATTCTATATTTTGGGCGAGAAGTGTATTACATGTGAAGAAATTACTAACGAAGTATTGTAGAATTATATTCCTAGGACTGTATTAAAGTTTATATTTTGTTATTCAACGTCTAGTTGTTCAAATAATTCCAGTAAATTAACTGTTTACATATCACCTTACTATATATATTTAAAACCGACATATTTTACTAACGGAAAGTATATTTTACTAATAGAAAAAGTCTTAGGAGGAAATTTCAGAATTGAGGAAAATCCTGAAGAAAAATAAATTGTGATAAAGTTGGCTAGTCTAGTTGGGACAATCACTTGTAGTTGGTTAGTTTCTAGAAAAAAAAAAGAAATTAATCAATTCAGTGAAAGTCCTCGTTAAACATTTAGCTGGATTCACGATGTACTTTTTTAGTTTAAAGAATTTAGACGTTGTGGGGAGGTCTAAATAGTAAGTAAACTATATACATTTATCTAAATTTCTATGATTTTTCCAGTGTTTTGCTATAAATTTGCTTAATTGTGGAATTGCCTTTTAAATAAAATTTATTTCATTTTGAAATTTTAAATAATACAAATTTGTTTATATAAATATAAGTCAAAAAATGGCAGATTAATGCAAAGTCATGCAAAGTCATAATTATACTTTTTAAACTCGCATATTTTATTTCCTTTTGAGTCTTCATCTTTTTAATTTATTTATCCATCTGTTTTATGTTTTATCTAGTGCCTAACTACCTTTGTATGTATATATATTGCTTCATTCTTAGTATATTTTTTTCAAATATATCAATTTTTCCTTTTTTTTTTTAAATTGAATAAATCTCATAACAATTTTCCGAATTAATTTATATTTTTAAATAGTTGATCCTTCGGTACTTAAAAATATGTCTACAAAATGTAGAAAAGTTAAGAAAAAACCCTGATGTTAAATTAATGCAGATTAAAATGAATATAACAGTTTTATAATTATACAAATAAAAATAAGGCATTTTTAAATCTGTATGAAAAAACTATGATTTTGTATAAAGAATCAGTTTGTAGAAACATAAAATATAATAAATGCGATAAAACAAATTTTAATAATTTGTTATATTGTAAATTATAGTACAATAGCACCAATTGTTCTACATTTTCAAAAAGACAGAGCATTCTTTTATTATTGTAAATTTAGCCTGTTTCAGAAAAAAATGCAATTGCTGCAAGTACTGCTAAAATAATGCCTTTACATGCTATACATATGAAAAAATGAAAAAAAAAACTCTAAAGCCAATGCAATTTTTTAAAATCAAAAGTAAATAAGAGTTTGATAGATATAAAACTAAGTTGTGCCGCCAGACGCCCTGACGCGTCCCGACAGTCGCACACAATTCCTGAGACTTTTATCGCGCCAGTAGCTTTGGCTCGCTACGGCGCTGCGACCGGCCTAGGGCCGCTCCACTACGGACCCCCAAGCCCTCTTACCCCAGTGATCGACGACATAGGTTGCTGCGATACGGCAGAAGATCCCATAACTTAGAGGAGAACTCTACACAGACACTCGATGAATCGTCGAGAACACCCAGCGATTTCGTCGCCGAAACCCCAGAAGGAGAGTAGGTCTCTAGGTCATATGCTAGACTTCACGACAGCTCTTGCTTTTCCACGGCGTCCGATCGTCGACATATATGGAAGGACTAACGACTAGTTCATCTGCCGTGGGTTGTTACTACGTGTAACGTAGGAAACCTCTGGCCGACCCAGGACCACGAGGAAACTCGGTCCTTTCTCATAGACGAGACTCGGCTAGGTCGTTTCCATTGATCGGCTTTACATTCGGCAAACCCCCACAGCGAAATACGGGGAGATCCCCGATCGACTCCGATATCCGGTTCATCCACATATAATATCTCAAAAAACACAAAAACACGCACAATCGGTAGAATCAAAGATCCACTATCGGACTCTGGAGGTCGTGGAAACTTCCTCCAAGCACGTCAAAGAGACGGACCCGATGGAGATTAGTTTTGGGTGGAACTCAGAAGATGAGCCACTCATCCACCCTCCAGACGTGGAATGTCCTGGCTGCACATAGACGTGCTGGACTGGGTTTCGGACCAAGAATTTGGGTTTTGGCTTTGATCGATGCCGCGTTAGTCGGTGAGCCACCGGCCCGGTTCCTCATAGTCACGCGACAGGAAGGGAGGTGATCCCTCCTCAAAGACGGTCTTTTCCCCAGTAACCTGACGGGTTACCTTTGGACAGTGACCGCCCTTAGATTTGGGCACTTCCCGTGCTGCATGACATTTGAGGTTGGCTCACAACTCCTCCAGCTGCAGTGGATGACGTGGGGTCGTCGGCCACGTGCTTTGGGTCACATGTCGACGACTATTTCACCTCTGCCGCTGGAACGTCGCAGATAGTTGCTACACGCCGTATCTCCCGACGCCCAGCGCACTACAGAGTCACCACACATCGTGCTCTTCATAGCTCGATCCTGCCACCGTCAATTCCTCGGACAAGTTTTGGAGAGATCCTGCTAGCATTAGCTTAGCCTTTGCCCAAAATCACCAGATATTGTGATCGGCCTATGGGACTTCCTTCCACCACCTTCGGAGGAGGCTCCGAGCATTGGCCGAGTCCTCGCGTCGTAGAGAACCTGCGCTTACGAGGGAGAGACCCACGGCCCACAGTCCCCATTGGGTCAAAGACCCATGTGGGCTGTCGCACAGCGTCTCCAGCTTTCGGAAATCCCTTTTCCACTGGCGTACCACGATGAGGTCGCCAGTCTGGTCATCTCCTGTTCCCGTCGTGTCGACGAACATCTCCGTATATCAGGCACCCGGGCTTCTTCCCTACCTAAAGGGCCGATTCGGAGCAAACCTGACGGAGTGTCCGCGCAATGCTCGGCTTCCGGTCATCTTCTCCACTAAAGGAGCCGAGTCAGAACCACCGAGAGGGACCCGCCAGAGTTTGATAGATATATGAAACATTTTGCATTATTCAATGAATTGTTGCAGCAAGCAATAACCATTTTCGATAGACAGATTTCAGGTATCTGAATGAGTAATGATGGGTTAAAGAATCAATTTTAATTTCATATTGGTTAACCCCTTCGCGACGTCCTTTACAGAATTTTTAATATTTTACCACCGGTTTTTCAAAACAGAAATTTCCGCCTAATTGAATGGCAGAAATGCTGTGATTAAATAAGGCAAAGCTTACAATAAAAATTAAATTATGGGAATAATGAAGGATTCTGAGCATCTTATGCATCACGTATACGTGTTGCTCGTCCCCAACGGGTTAAATGTATTTTTTATGTATTAATTTCTTTTTTCATATAGAGTAGATGTACTTGCAATGGACACCTTTAAGAAATTTCTTTAAAAGTTATTTTTAAATTAATGCTTATAGCTATTATATTCTAGTTTTTTCAACATTATATTAATCTAGCAACAATATTTAACCATACTGATAGTCTGTCTCATTTCCCAGTAAGAATCAAAATTTAATTGTAAATAACAGAAATATATCAAAACAACCAAAATTCCATTAATGGACACTCTTTGTGCCTGTAATGGACAACCCACAAAAGTAATAAATATAATTGTTTTTATGACTGTATTTAGTACTAGAATTTAATGAAAGCATACTAATGAAACAAAATAGTTATTTTCAAATAAATTTAGCAATTAGGATATCAATAATTAATAAAATATTTGAGAATTATTCACTGTTTAAAATTATTACTGTGATTATCACAATAGCAATATTTTAATTATTATAGATAGCTGGTTTAAAATACTAAATGTCGGGGAATTACAGATGTCAAATTGAGAGCGTGAAAGTGGGGGGAAGGGGTAGATGGATAATAGTAATAATTTTAAAAAAGAACGACAAAAAAAGTTTTGGAATGGTTTTTGCATAGATTCGTACAATTCCTACTATTTTTAACTGTTAAACTCCCTGAAACTACTTGATATATTATTTGTAGTAATTAGTATTACAAATATAAAAGAAATGATATTGTGGATTGAATGTTTTAAATAATAAATAAAATAATTTCTAATAAAACTGTAGAACTGGTATTTTAGGCCACTGATCTGCATATTTACTAGTTTTATTGCTACTATAAATTTAATTAATATTACAATTTTTTGTTTTTTGTCAGAGGTGAATAAGCAAACATTTAAGACAGAAAATATTAGATTTTCAACAACTTTTTGCACCTTAATTGTTGTTTTAAAAGAGAGGGATTGATCCTTTATTTTTTGTATGCCCTTAAGCAATATTTTCTGTTTCCTGGTTTGTTTTATTGATTGCCAGATTACAAAATATGCAATGCAGAGTTATAAAAAAAATAATTTGATTAAAATATTGTAAATTTTATTAACCACACGAAATAATTAAAATCAGCTATATATAAAAGTTTTGGTGCTATTACATACTGGTAAGTGCAGTTTAAAAATTAAATTTGGTTACTTGGGTTTTCAGTTAAGTTGAAAGATTTTATGCATTGTTAAAATTACAGAAATAGAATTTTTAGCAGTGGTGTCCATTACTGGAAATTGACTAATTAAGCATTCCAGTAATGGACATGTGTCTTAAAACCTTAAAAATAAATGAAATTTTGTAAATGGCCATTAGTATATAAAATTCAAAGTTTTCTATTACTACCAAAACAAAAGCTTACTTTTATTACTTTATTATAACAATAACAAAATAATCATCTTAATATTCTCAACTACTGAAACATTTTGTGCATCTTTTGTTTTATATATATATATATATTAATTCTTTTAAACACATTTCTGCTCTTTGCCCCAAATCATGCGTAATTATGTGAGCCTTATAATCACTGATGCATAAAATTCTTTCAAAGTGGGCTACAAATTTTAAGTAAGTAACATTTTTATTAAGTTTTGTAAAAAATCCTAGTTGTACATAATTTTTGTAAAATATTTATAATAAATTGTTTTACATTTCATTCTAATGTACAACAAATTAATTATCAAGAACTTAATTCTGCCCCCCCCCTCGTACCACCCCAACAACAACAACAACAAAAATCTCCAATTTGCAAAGTTTAAATCCACCCCCTTAGAAAAAAAGTGGGGGAATTTCTATAACCATGGAAGAGGCAAAGCAAAAATCGTTCCTCTCCTTTTCAACTTTATATTACACGTAATATTTGTAGAAAAAGAAAAAAAAAAACATGTATATGTAAAATAACGAAATTGTTCAGTAAAGATGGTTTAAAACTTCTCTCAGACGAAAATTTTGTCTGCGACAGTGCATTTTTTATTACTTTCTTTATTTTAAGTCTGGTATTTAAGTAATAAAAATGTGCTTTGTAATACAGATTATCGATGAATACTATATAGAAAACGTTACCGATATACAGAAATGAGCAATCAGCTGTTCAATGTTTTCCCCGGGTTGAGCGCCATCTACTGGCGAAATTACCAGTACCTGTCTCCTACTTTTGAGTGGAAAATGATAGGCTGTTCAGCGACGCGTCTCGTCGTAGGCTACGCCTGAACTTTAATGTCAAGCTAGTTTACTTACTAGTTAGTGTTCTTCCATAGAGCCGTCGTCGCCGCTTTTCTTATAATTACGTTCCTCTCTAATTCAAATATCCACCGACTACTTGAATAAGCTAGTGTATTTAATATGGTTACGTTTAGTGTAAATGTGGAGTAACAAATGCAATGTCTATTAGTTAAAAAGTAGAGGAAATAAACTTTCTGGTGTGAGTTTTCGTTTAAAGTGTACATGATTTGTATAGCTATTCATTGTAATAAATTTTTTAAATATATATATATTTAATGGAATTGAGTATCCAAGTAAGTGCTGGTCTATCGCTGCCAGTGATGGATACATTGTGCGTACTCACGAGCTGATCTTTATAACCGGCCCGGAAACTGAAAAATCACGTGATCTTAGTAGACCCTGGAAATCTAAGGTAAGTGAGTACGTTTGCGTTGAAATCATTATAGCCTGTAGCGCTGGTGAGTGCTTGTTGCCTCACGTGTATTTCTGCTACATCTTATTTTTTTTTTAATAAATATTATAATACTGTTTTTATTATTGTAGAATAAATTTTATGTTATGAAATAACGACAAGTTTTTAACTATGGATATAAGTTGGACTTTACAGTGGACTTTTTATATCTTCGTACATGTGCTATTATTGAAGACGGAACGATAAATACTCTGAGTAAATGTTCTTTTCATTTCATTTACAACATAATATTTACTTACCATATTAGTTCTTTATTAGTTTTCCTTTGTTACACTACAGAGAAAGAAATTAAAAATGTATTTATATTTTATTATAATACATCTTATTTGTTTTTAAATTATGTGTGTATGTAAATAAGAAAACATGCTTAAAGTTGATGTTATAGCAGACCCGGTATGAAATTCTCCTTTTCACAGCGTATTATTAATGTATTATTAAATGCTTTAAAACTTACGAAACGTAATTTTATGTACTACATTTTAATCAAACCACTACGTGCAGCACAGATCAGTGCGAAGATAACTCGAACATTTACATTCTTTTGGAACTTGGAACTCTTTGAAAAGTGTTGTGATGGGGGATGCACGCGCAGTTTCACTTGGCGATAGCAGCGCTCCTGGTTGTTGTGATTCAAACTACAATTCCTGAACTTTCAATGTCAAGCTAGTTTACTAGTGTTCTTCCATAGAGGCGTCGTCACTTTATCTTATATGCAACTTTGGCCTGTAGAAATGAGCAATGCTATTAAGGTGCAAACAGTGTTATTCTGTCAGTATCCATTCTATTGTTGTAGTACGTCGGAATCTTTGATCTTTTATGGCTTTCGCCGGAGTCCGACATATTCCGTCTCCGCGTTCCGGCGCCTTCCGATGGTTGTTGACAGTTTTATTATTGGAACCTGGGCAGATAATTACTGTCATTCATATTGTGGTTTCAATTTGTGCATTTCCTCTCAAAGCAATAAAAAGGTTACTCTTAGATTTAGCTGAAATTTCACATAATGAGGGAAAATTCTGAATTTAGATTTTTGCCAAATGTATTTTTCTCTAGGAAATCTAGAAAATAAAAATGTTTTTCCAAAGATGCTTTGAAATAAATAGTTTTTTTTCATTTTTTGACAAATGAAATCTTGAGTAAATAGAGTCCTGCATCGGGTCGGGTTACCCGCTTTTACACGCACCCAACTCACGGTTTCGAGTTCGGGTCGGGTTGATTTCATTTGTTCGGGTCGGGTCTGTTTCTGTTTGGGTTTTGACTCTTGCGAGTCGGATTCGGGTTGACCCGCCACTTTTTCAATTTCTGACACTTATACTATATTTGTACGCTTATCAATTGGAATAGTGGGCAGGTCCAAATCTATGCACACGTAGCATGTGTATGTGTGCATAAATTATCACAAATACGATATATGTGTATCATAAACGAAATGTTGGTAATATTTTTCATATTCTGAGGAAAGGAAAAATGGTTCTTAACTGCACCGCAAAAAAAGAATAATCTATGATTACATTTCTTACATACATTTTATTTTTTATCATGCAGTAAATTCAATGTACACTCATTCATATTCAAATACGTATTTATTTTAATCTGACACATAGTTCTATACACACCAACTTTTTGTGAAAATCCCGAAAATTCGACTTGCAAAAATCCTAAATATGACCCGGAAGAATTATTCTACGGTGAATCCGACACGCAGAAAGAAAATTAGAATCACCCGACCGAAGAAAGAAATAGAAACAAACCGACCCGATGCAGGACTCTATTCAACGATCTCGAGGTGTCCGCTATTCAGAGATTTCACTATATTTGAATATTAAAGTATATAGATTTGTTCTTTTTTCTGTATAAAATATAAAATTGGTATTAGAGCTATAATTATACTTTTCATAATAGCCACGATTTACTGTCCTTTCATTGCGGGTGGAAGTATTACGGGTTCGGTCAAGATGCGGGTCGCCGAAAATTATTTTTGTGGGTTCAAGTCGAGGAATTTTTTTATATCGGGTTCGTGTCGGATTGTAGCCGATTCAGGACTCTAGTTATAAGTGTATATTGAGGTTTATACTATGATGACATTTATCGGGCAGTCGCGAGCACAAATTCTGTTCAAAACCCCAAAATTTATAGCTATTTATCGAAGACTTTCTGTCTTTATCGAAAAATGGAAAAAACTGTCCGATTTTATAGTTTGTTTCTTTTTTTTCCCTTTCTTTTAAAGTATTCATTTTAAAAAGTTACCTCTAATAAAAGTATTGCTTTAATCATATTTATTATACAGTATTATTACAAATACTGAACACATTGAAGTTTATGTGAGATAGAAGGAAAAAATTGGATTTTCAAGATTTAATCTTTCATTTGGCCAACATGATTGCACAAAGCAAAATAATAATAATAATAATAATAATAATAATAATAATAATAATAATAATATAGATAATGCATTTTGGGACACTAAATTATGGGGGCTCTGGGCAAATGCCCCACTTGCCCATACAAGAGTCACATAATCTTTTCAACTAATATTGGAATCCAAATTTACTATTTTTTGACACATTTATGAATTCAGTTGAGTTCTTAAACATATGGAATTGGCAGATGCTCTTATTTAGAATCCGGAAATTCGGTTCAAAACGTCAACTTTGACAGAAATTTCTAAAAGATTTTCTGCTTTCAACAACAACAAAAAAAAAAAAAGAAAGAAAGATAAAAACATCATTCGATTACATAGTTTCTCAACAAGAACAGGAATTTCTAATTTTTTAATACGTGTACTTAATAAATTTCTTATCCTCTGAGCGTCTGAGGGCTTTCTTGCATTTTCATAAAAATATTTGTAAAACTTAAAATAATTTAAAGTTTCTTTCCCTGTTTGATTCTGAAATACATTTCATATTTCTTCATTTTAGATAATTCTTAAAATACAATTTTGTTAAAAATTTTTTTGTCTAGAGCCAATTCAAGTTATGTTTGGGAAACTGAAAAATACGAGCAAAACGCTTAGAGGGTTTTAATCAGTTTTTTTTTTCGTCATTTTTTAAATAGCGTGTTTTATGCGAATATAATTTATTGTTCTTAAAGGATGTGTATTTCTTTCTTAGTTGTCAAACTATTTCTGAAATATACAATTAATTTATAATTTTATGTGTTAAAATCTTAGCGCGAAACTGAGCAAAACTTCGCACAAAATTAAGCATATATTTTAGAAATAAATTGACAACTAAGAAAGAAAGAGACATCCTTTAAGAACAGTACACAGAAAATAGAAGTTAATGAGATTAATTCATTAAGAAGATATTTTAAAAATACGAATGCATCACACAGCCATAGGTTTAACATTAGCAGGAGGAATTTGAAACCTCAACGATGAAGAGCTTTAAAAATAATTTTTTAAAGAGAAAAATTACGATAAAAAATGTTATTATGAAATCAGTATTTTCATAAATTATTTATATTATTGCAATTTTATCTAAAAAGTAGTTATTGATAAGATAGTTTAAACAAACAAACAAAAAAAAAACAGGCTTGAAAATTGTATAATAAATCATTTATAATTATATAGAATTGTTACACTTAGAAATAAATTGAGGAAAAAATTACGTCCTTACATTAGCGATTCGGTGCAAGATCGATACAAATCGCTGTCTTTGGCGAGAGTCTTCATGAGATGGCCATCCTCCGAATTTTCCGAGAAATGCGTAATAAATTCCCTAGCGTCGGAGGTCCGGCAACGTATACTCACTGTACGCAGCCTTAGGGTATCGTCTATATATAGAAATTACAACTAACTTTTAAGTTTTCAATTCTAACGCTTAATTTTAGCATCCTATATCGATTCTTTGGTAAATTTTACAGTCGGATACTAAACGAGAAGTTATTCGGTCAAGTGACTTGGGAATGATGCAGATTTAAATTTTGGTACACCTTATGTTAAATACATTTGTAACCGTTGTAAAAAAAAAAAAAAAATAGCAATGCAAGTAACTTTTTAAGCATAATTAAAAAACTACTTCACGGATTGAGCTGTGATGTTGGATTCATATCCTTCTAGCTTCTAGAAAAGAAGTTCTATTAAAATAGTCATAAGTTATAAATCTTTTTTTCTTTTTGGAAAAGAATTTGAGTCTATTGCATGAGTTTTAGCATACATATGCTAAGGGTTTGTCAAATGCGGTCACCAGGTGAAACCATTCAAAACACAGTTTAAATTGCTTTAAAATAATTCTAATTTATATAAAAAAAAATTAAGGGTTTGTTTTCTAGGTGATTAGATGGTTTATAAGTGTTTTAGTTTTCGCAATTCCACTGATTTACGGGTTTCATTTAATATATCATATCCTTCTCGCTCTGTTTTTTTTTTTTTTCCTTTACTCAAAACCGATGATAGTACTATTCAAAGAAACTGGTAAACTTATCTTTCGCTGATTTACTAGTTATACATCTCCTAATTAATATTTAGAATATTTTTTTATGCCCAGAGTTGTTTTGCTAGATATGAATAATTAAACATAGAATTGATTTTGAATTTAAGTTTTTATTTGAATGAGGAGGGTTTGAGCCCCACGAGTTCCTCCTATCCCTATGTTCTTGAACATTATTCTCTATTTCCTGAGTAGTTTGGTTAATTGTCAGATTATAAAATATAAAAAGCAGAGTTTGAAAAAAAAAAATAATTTCGCTTAATATTAAAAATGTTATTAACCAAATGAAAATAATTAAAAACAGCTATTTAGAAATATTTTGTTCTTATTAGATTCGTGTCAGAGAAATTTAAAAATTTAATTTGATTATTTAGCTTTTCAGTTAAATCAGAAGATTTTGTGTTACATAGATAAAGAGACAGTTACAACAGAAAAATTAGTTAGCGGTATTTGTAATGATTTAAATATCTATTATTTTTGTACATTTAAATGGGGTATAAGGTCCTAAAAATTTCATCCTAATCAAAGAAAGAATGTGCTCCTTAATTTGATAAAACTATGCTAAAAAAAAAAAAAAAAAAAAAAAAAAAAAGTAGATGAAGGGCTTGGACCAATTTGGCTCTCTGAACACATTTGAATCATTATTTTTTCCATGAATCTAATTCATTTGTAGAGTAAAAAGTGTTTTGGGGCTTCCCCCAGAAGAGCGAGTGTCAGAACACATAATAATAATAATAAAAAGATTCTTCCGCCCCTCCTATCACACTATTTCTATAGTAATTAAGATTATTATTTATTTTAAAGGAAAAATTTCCTGAACTTACTTGAACTTTTAGATGATATATAACTTGTAATACAAATATGAAAAAAAAAAAAAATGAAACTGCAGGTTGAAATTTACTCCAAATTAAATAATACTTTTTAATCTCAAAAAATTATTCGTCCATTCCATATTTCTTCGCAATGCAAATACTTCATGACATTCAATGTTTCCTTTTGGTTTTGGTCCGAATGAGCTCTTCTTTTAAAAAGGTCTTAATAAGAAATCAAAACTCGAATATCTTACAATAGACATGCATGTTGTGGAAAAAACTGCATATATTGAAATTTTTGCCTTGTTCGGCATTCTTAAAGTTCAAATTTTCCTATAAAATAAATATTGAATACGAATGTGCAGAATTTTGAAATGAGGGCGGAGTAATCTGATGAGATGAGGTGTGTTTGGGAGCACAACATTCATGTTCTCAAGTTTTAGAATTTTTTTTAATACTATTTTATATTTTATTGAAAATGTTTAAAGTTTATTGTTAATGATTTTAATGATTTGTGTAAACATGCTGTATGAATTTTCAATAATTTTATATTTATATATTTATCGAGGAATATTATATGAATGTTGCATTTTTTGTGAGGTGCTTGAAACACATACGAATGCAACAATTTTTCATATAGTTTTGAATGAATTTCATCTACACAAATTCGTTTACGAAATGCAGAGGGGTTTTCCAGTATCCTAAAAAAATACTCGTGAACTGAAGGTGATAATGATATAGTAAAATTATTCACCGGACCTAATGCAGCAGACAGCAAAGCCCCATAGTGGCGAAATTCAGTAATTGCCAAACGATTCCCGAAAACTTTGAGCGATACCGTCAAAAAATCAATAACAAAAGTGTGGAACAATCTTGATTTAGCATGAAATGACCTCTTCCATGTAAAATTAACTTTAATAGAAACTCTGGAGGTTTTTTTTTTTTCTTTTTTTCAATCCCCGGCGCAAATAGTCACCAATCTTGTGTGTAATTCTGGCATTATAAAGCAGACAATAATATAATAAATAGCTTTAAAGGGTCCATCATTTGCAGCAGTAGACATGCACACTTAAGCTGCTCATTTTCATCACGAAAATAAATAAGAAAATAATGTGCAATTTAAATTTAAACTCACACCAGAATGCTTTAGTGAAAAGATTTTAATGAAATAAAAAAAATTCCAATAATTTATCTTAAGCAATTGATTGATGAATCCAAGAAATCGGTAGCTGCCAGCAACCGATTTAATTGTACATAGTTAAAACCCAAAACTCTATACCTGGTTCTAGGAGCAGGCATTTAAAATCTGAGAATGGCTGGGAATGTAGTGGAGCCGCAGAATAATAATATACTTATACTGTGGGCGTAGAGATTGTGGTGTAACATTTGCATTTAAAGTATAGCTTAGTACACATTTTATTAATTTTCATTTAAACTACTCAATGTGACTAGTAATATTTTCCGCCCAATTGTTACACTTGCCGTCTTACAACCATTAGTAGAAACAAGATTTAAAAAAAGAATCCAAGCTATTTTTTATTCGCCAATTCGTGATTTATTCAAAAATAAAGTTTCATTTTATTGATATTCTAATTACATTAGAGTATTTTTTTTTTATTAATCGACAATCTTTCTATTTTACATATTATAAGGAAACGTAAAGATGATACGCAAATAAATTATTTTATAATTAATATTAAGTATAATATTATAATTTAAATAATTACAAATTATTATTAAATAATAATGATTATTATTACTACCATCATTATTATTTATTAAATAACAATAGTTATTATTATTATTAATAATATTATTAACTTAATAATAATAATTATTTTTAAATATTAATAAGTATAAACTGCTAATATATATTGTTTATTATACAATTATTTTATTTTAAAAAAATATTTATACTATTTAACAAATTATTTTCTATATAATATTCATTGTTGCTGTTCTTAATTATATTAGTTTGTGCATTTCAAACACACACGCATTTAAGATTCTGCATGTTTTGGTAATTTTTAAAATTACCTTTCCCTGAGCTTGATTCCCCTTCCAGCTTTTACATCTGCACATTCAGATATGTGTAAATAAAGGGATTACGGTTTTTAAAAAGTTAAAAATGCTAATATTTCACATTAGCAGTTGGCCCACGAAAGCGAAGATAGGTGGAAGTGAGGGTGGGTGACATCCTCATTAATAAATTAGTAAATAAATATTAATAATTAGTTAATAATTAAAGTAAATTAAACTTTAAACCATTTAAAGATTATTTCCATACATTATACTTCTATATTCAATTTTATAAAATTAAGCATAAAGTTTCATTAAAATATTGGCTGCTTAAGATAGTCTGAACTCCAGCCCGTATAGCCGAATTAGGCATAAGAAATAACCTTTCTCTCTATCTCAGGGCCGTAGCTACGGGGTGCCAGGGGGGCTCAGCACCCCCTGAAAATTTTTGAGCCCCACCTGGGAAAGTTGCCAAGACCGCCAAATGAAATTCTGGTTCAAAAATTCAAATGAAACTCTGTTCAAAAATTGAACTTCGTTTTGGGGGTTCTTTACAGTTTTGCATAAATACTAAATTGAAGTATTTGTTTAAAAACTGCAAATAAGTGCTTCATCAGGCGCGCATTTTATCTGCACATACTCAGAATTAGCAACCTTTTGCTGATGCAAACATGGACTTTTGCATTAGTTATATACTGAAATTTTTCATTTTGCAGCGCTTTCCATTATTAGCATGAAACAAAGTTATTCTAATGAGTTATAGCCAATTTAAATACAAGTGGTTTTAGCTTTTGACTAGACACAAAAATAATTTTAAAATGCAAAATACACCCTTGATTATTCTAATGTTTTTTATCATATAATAACATAACATTAGAATCCTAAAGGGCAGGGAATATTCAGAAAAAAATTAAAGGTTGCAACTCTTTTGAAACAGGTGAAACAGCTTTTTAATTACTTTTTGACACCATCACTTATTATTTAACTAGTATAATTATACAGTGAAATTTCCATTCTGCAGTCAGTGATGTAGTAGTGAAAAAACCAGAGGACATACGCTTTAGGCAGAGGGTATACCCTAAAAAGTATATCCTATAGTGTTTTTGAGAAGAGTGTATACGGTATTCCTTTAAAATAATCCAGACGGTATTACATCCCTGTCTGCAGCTTTTACTTTTCTTAGCATCAAATAAAGTTATTATAAACAATTTAATAAGAAACATAGTACCTACACTATGAATATGCACTAATTTACCTTTCTATATAATACTTTGAACATATATATCAGTGTTTGTGAGTGCATGTGTCAGAAAGAGAGAGAGAAATAGTATGAGCCCCCCCCCCCCCCTACATTTTCTTGAGCACCCCCTATTGTTTACTTCTAGCTACAGCCCTGCTCTATCTGCTATCCTCGGAGGATAAGCCTCCTAGAGCAACCGCTTCACAGAATTATATTCCTGAAGTTGTAAATCACCCTTAAATGTCAAATGTTCACTCGCACGCGCACTATCCCCTAGTACAGTGCCTAGAAGTAGCCTTCTAGGCACTGTACCCCTAGCCTCCAGAACGCTGTGCCTCTGTCTTGCGCATTAATATGTGGTATTTTGCATCACAAGCATGACCCACATCTTGGCGTCTTCCTGAGATTTATCGTTAAAATATGTTAGGAACTGCTTGGATAGGCTACTGTTTAGGGAAAAATCTACCTGACCCCGTATAGCCAAAGAATATGTTTATTTAAAATAATATCAACACTTAAAAATTACCGACATGATACGCGACTTTTACTGACGGTAATCAGACTTTTTTCTAATTATCCTAACATTATGTGTAATGTAATCTTTTGTCATTTAATCATTAGTCTGGTGTTAAATAGTATTGTACAATTTCATTTATGAGTATCAAATAACAAATTTTTAAATTAAATAGAATCTGCGAAGACTTTTACAAAATATTTATTGTCAAAATCTACAGAAAAAATGGGTAGAATAAACTGAATTATAACCATTTACATGAACTATACGAATTTACGTTTAAAAATCGGAATTTGCTTCATACATGAAGATTTGGAATTTAATATCCTAATTGGCATCTGTATAACTTATCTTGGTACATGTTGCGAAAGGAATTTTAAAAACGGTGTGGGAGGAGCAATTAGACTGAATTAATTAAATATATAATTATGATAGATGGTTGATGACACTGTTTCATTATGTTAAATATGGGAAGTTTTACTTGACTGATGTTTGCACATGGTCCATAAAGAAGAACTCAAATTTATGTGTATGTAAAATACAATAACAAAAATATATTGAAATAAACTAATCTAGTTTATTAATCTTTTCTCTTGTACATTTGAACTAATATAAGACCACTCACATGTTCCTTTGAGGTACATGCTTCATCAGCAGGCATGCTAATTTTAAAGTTACTATATTATAAAAAAGTCTGTCAGATAACAAGTTGAAAGTTCCGTGAACTTGAAATATATTAATTAAATATTGGAAATCTGATATATTGAATATCATTATAGAATCTTAGAAGATTGTTCGTCTTAATTTTCAGCATACAATACGATTTATCTTTTAGGTTTTATGGATATATTTTTAGAAGTTAATTTTAATATATCATATTAAATAAATAAATATTTTAATTTATAAGGCTTACCACTTTGTGAAAGCATAATTAGTAAAGCATTCATTTAAGTTAATTCCTCGATGGATATAGATTGGTGTCCAGCTCCTTGGATCTGATATTCTGGAGGAGAAATTCAAGACACACATCACTATGCATCTTGATGGCTAAAGTTGGATGTCGTTGTTGTTGCAGTAGTAGTTAGTTGTTGTAATTAGTTCTTGTAGCTAGTGGCGAAAAGCAGAGTGCGTTCGTATTTAAACCAAAAACAGGTTGCCATACTTGTTGCGTTTCAAATAACGCCAAGCAGGAACCATAAAACGTCAAGAACAACAGGGGAACAGATCCGATTGTATGTTGAAAACAACGATGGTTCTGCGATCGCAGAAAGCGACATTTTGGCGAAAGCCAAACAAGTATTCCACCATGCGATCGCCAGGCCAAGATCGAAGTAAAAGTTGTAGTGCTTGTTTTTAAGCAAAGATGAGAATACAACAAAGAAATGGATGGGAAAGATAACTATTGAATTTAAAGAAATGAATTTAAAATGTAATCAGAATGAAATAAAAGTTAAGAAAGATAAATAAATAATAATGGAGTGGGAAAATTGAGTGTTAACTAAAAGGAGTTAATTTTCCCACAACAGTACATTACTGTAATACTGGTCGCCAAGGATGAATCGCCAAGCGACCAAGTTTTATCTCTAGATTATAAAGCATATATGACATTATAATAATATATGATGTATATAACATTTGTGATATATATGGCCACGTTATAGTTATATAAGATGTATGCAGAATGTGTATATATGACATGTGTATAAGATGTATTTGATGTAATCTGTGACATATAAGACTGCAATAATATCTATACAATGACGTATATGACACATATATAAGTGTCGGAAATAGAATGTATATATAAAATTTGCGTTGATCTTTTCAGTTAAATCAGAAGATTTTATAAGCTATCAACACTAATGAAGTTACACATTTAGTAATGTCAACATGAAAGCAGAAGGAGGGTGATGGTGGTGGGTAAGCAGAAATTTCTGAGGGAGGTGGGAATAATTTAGATGACAAAATTATTTATCGTTACTCCACAGTCAGAAATAACAGATAGAACCAAAGTATTTTTAAAGCATTATTAATGTTAAAGATTTAAAATGTGTATTCTGGAGAAAAAAAAAGGGGGGGGTGCGGGGAGATGGCTGTAATTTAGATTATTATCTAAAGCAACAAATAAGATTTTTTAAAAATGTTTTCTGATCATTTAAGTAACAATACCATTTAATTACGAAATTTATAGGGGAAAATTTATTATTCTGAATTAAATTATTTAAGTATATATAAGTCTTTAATAACTGTATAATTTTAAAATTGTCAGGTAAGCTCGTTACCCTTTTTTTTTATTATCTGTAGCAGTGTGTATGTAGAAGGAATCATTTATGTTTGAAAAATTGAGAGTCTTTGGACCATTCATTAAATTATTTATTATATTAAAGTCATTCCTTACGACTTTCGCAAATATTAGTCCCTGACCCTGACAATCTCTTATTATTTATCCAAGTTTTTTTTTTTTTCGAAATAGTTAAGATAAAAATTTGTTTTTAATTGTAACTGCATATGCATAGATATAAAAAGTTGCGATTTATTCAAAAGTTTAAATTATTCAAAAGTTATCAAAATATACGCGAGGTTAAAATTTACTCCAGAAACTTTGAATTACACTTTTAATTTCTAAAAATTATGCGCCCATTCCGTATTTCTTCGTGGTAAAATATTCCGCATATTCAATGTTTTTAAATGGCTTTCCTTTTGCTTTTGCTCAGAATGATATCTTATTTTAAAAATTCTTAATGATTTTGATAATTTGTATAAACATGCTGTATGGATTTTAAATAATTTTATTTTTATCGAAGAATATTATCTATTGCACTTTTGTCAGTTTTTGAAAATCCTATGAATGCAACACTTTTTCATATAGTTTTGAATTAATTTTATCTATACAAATACGTTTATAAAATCTAGAAGGATTTTCCTTTATCTTAAAAAATACTTGTGAAAGGAAGGTGGCAACGGTATGGTAAAGTAATTACACCGGACCTAATACAACAGTCAACAAAGCCCGTAGTGGCAAAATTTGGAATTTGCCAAACGTATCTCGAAAACAGTGAGATATACCAACAGAAGAATCAGTTACAAAAGTGTGAAGCATGCTCGATTCAGTAAGAAATGACGTCTTACATATAAATATAACTTTAATGGAAGCTGTGAAAGCATTTTGGTATCCAATTCCCGGCGTAAATAGTCAACAATCGTGTAGGAGTGCATGGCATTATAAGGCAGATGCACCTTATCCTTTTCACGGCCAACATTTAATAGATGAAATAAAAATTAAGAAGTTTTCACACATTGTAAATAATGTTTACAATAAGCTTAAAACCAATTAATAAAAAAATTCTTGGCGATTTTTTTTATATTATAGTTTATATTATTCTCGTTAAAGAATAAACAAGCATCATGAACATGCGTTTAAAAATTATTCTGTCACAACATTAAAGTTACTTAGAACTGTCCCGATAAGTTTAAATCAAAGTTTTTAGGTTTTATTAGTAAAAAGAAACAAATATATTTAGTTACTTCTAATATTAAATTATATCAAGATTATATATGATTTTAAAAAGTCGTACATGGTCGTTTCCATCCAGCTTCATAAAAAATTTATCCGTGAAATTTCCCTTCAAAAATTCTCTCTCACATATTGGTTTCATTTCTAAATATTTGTGCTCTTGGCAGGGTACTAATTAAAAATGCAGACAAAATTTCTAAAATTCTTTTAAATTAAACAAAATGTCTTAACAAGAATTCTAAATAGAAAATTCCTTAAACAAGGATGCCCGTAGCGAAATTGCTAAGTAAAGGATTATGTTATAAAACTCACATATGTTAGCAATATTCAATTTTTTCAGAAATTAACCCAAGTTAAAGAAGTGTCCATGACTCGCAGCAATAAAAGTCCATTTATCTGCACACTGCATTTCTTCAAAATATATTTCTGTTACACTAAATAAATAAAAAATGAAGTGCATTTTAAAGTATAATTTACACCAGATTTCTTGTATGAAATAAGATTAATGCAATAAAACACTAACTCAATATCTTATTTCAAGATCAAATAGTTTCTCTCTATAAAATCGGCTGCAGACAAGCTCAGGCAGCCGATTGATTATCCCTCAGAGAGAGAAACATCGACCACTGCTACTCCTGCTCATGTTCGCCAGTGGAGTACCAACCGCTAGGGGCTAGGGATATGAGTTTGTGGTTTGAAAAAAGAATATGTACTCCGTAAAGAAGATCAACTCCCGTAGGCGTAATTACAGACAATAGAACCCTAATCCTAATATAACCTATTCTGTGGGCGTAATGTAAACGCGTCGAATCAAGTCGCGAAACAATATGTAATGCGCGATAGACAACTTTACAGAGGAGTAGCGCAAACGAACCGGTGGTTTTAACTTTTATTTTCTTTCCGGTCATTTTGCTTTTCGTCATTTTTTATTCTGTTATTTTAAATTACGGAGATTACTAAATTACTTCATTTAAGTAGAAACCCCTTTCAAAAAAGAATGACTGAAAGAAAAAAAAATAAAAAGAGTTATATATATAAAAAACTCCCTTTCTTAAAAGGAGCTGAGAGCTGTAAAAGTTGTATGCTAAGTTATTACTAAGAGTTTAGGAAATTTCTTATATTGGTTTTTGATTGTAACGCATTCAGTAGAAAAGGATTTTACCCACAATAAACAACGTATTTTTTCACTTTTTATGATTAACAGTGGTTCGTAATTCTCTAAACTGTGCTGCTATATTTCAAATGAAAATTTAGAATATATATATATACATAATATTTCATCAAATATTGTCAGCGTTATGCTTAAATCAACAGTATTTTATACATAATTGCTACTGTCTGAAACAGAAATTTATTTGCACTAGAAAATAACATTATATACTAAACCACGGTTAATTTCCATTCGGTCGTACTAAAATATCTAAATCCCTTTATTCTCGTGGAATCAGATTTTCCCTCCGGAGAAATGTTGGTGGCTTTTTTACCCACCACGACTAAAGGAGAATTTCTTTATCTTTGCGCTCTCGCGTTTTTTTAGGTATAACTTAAATGAAAACTCTATTTTTTATAATTTTCTTTTCGTCGAAAATGATTTATTGCTGTGTTCCATACGGCATTTCCGATTCACTTTTTAAAAAATCTTTGAATTTCTTTTCACGAATTTCCCTCAAAATTGGATTTAAGGAATAACTGGTTGAAAGTTATATGCGGGGATAATTTCTAGATTGTCTTATCACAAACCACAATTTGTCCATCTGATTCCCATAATTTTAGTCTTTGTAAAGCAGATACGAATCCTAAATTCAAATGGAATCGTCAAAACTATTTATGAATTGATATACAACCTGTGGCCAGAAAGTTCGGTGAAGGAATAATTTTGACGCAATGATGTGCAATGACAAATCATCTTCGTCAGTTATCTGCAGTAAGCAATTTCGGAAAACTTAAAAACTCCAAAACGAAAAAATTAAAAAAAATATATATGGCAAGGAATTTTACAAATGAAACCAATTCATCTGCATATAAGAACTCTTTATTAAGAATTTTTTTTTAATTTACTTAATTTAAATTTTATTATATTCTATTTCACGGCAAAAATTCTCAATGTGTAAATTATAATCAAGACATTAGATCTGCGTATACCTTCAGATATATTTATTTATATTAATAGATGTATGAATTAATAGTTTAAAATTTTGAAAAACTATTCTGTAATTTCGATATATAATATTCTAAAATTTTTGAGGGGAAAAAAACTATTCTGGAATGATTGGAGTACCCGATGTTGGAAAAAAAAATACTATGTACAAACACACACACACACACACACACATATATATATATATATATATATATATATATATATATATTGTTGTGAGCTCGGGGTTCGAAAGGACTGATGCCAATATATAAGAACAATCAAAAGGCTTTATTCACTATAAACAGTGCAATACGATCACAAATATCTTCTGAAAATTACAAGATATTCAGTAATCTTCAAATCCAATAAAAGCGCAGCAAAATTTCACACAGAAACAATGTGTTCAATACGACGTATCAACGACAAAATCAATCTGAGAAACACAGTTCTCAATGCAAAGCCTCTCGTATGAATTCAATCGCAGTTGACAGACAACTAACTGAACTGGACTGGTGGAGGTCCCTTATATAGGCTTTAAAGATAACTGTAGAATTTTCCAGAGCCTTCAGATGCAAGAAATTACCAGAAAGTGCTTTAACTTACGATAGAGAACCTAAGCGAGAAAGGATCCCAATGTACAGGTATAAGGGGGGGGGCACCCAACCTGGAGCCCAGCCGTAAGGCTGATGGGCGTACCACCAGGCGGAAAATCCCAACTACCATCCAAATCCACCCAGCCACAGGAGCAGACTAAGTCAACGAGCGTTAATTAAAACAATAATCAAACTCAAAAGCAAAAATGGCGACATCGCCAATGAATCCAGTTGATTCATACTACTAAACTAAAATATATAAACTAATCCTAACATAAAAAAAATAAAATAGCAAGGTAACACACAACCTCCTTATGCTAAAAACTAAATAAAAATTAACTACAAACAAAACAATAAATGAAACAAAATTTTAAGACCAGTATGGTTACACAAGTCTAAATATTATGGAAATAATAGGTGTCTACTGCAACTGTGCTCATCATTATATAAGACAGACTATATTGAAAAAGTTCATAACAGTTCATAGTCTATAAAAGTTCATAGTCTAATTTGAAAAAGTTCATAACAGTTCATAGTCTATAACAGTTTATAGTCTATTTTGAAAAAGTTCATAAGTAGTCATACCAATTTAACTCCAATATATGTACGTCAATAAATAAATGTGAAGTTTTCTTGAGCAGTAAAAGAAAATTATCAATTTAAAAGCGATATCTGATAAAAGAATAAAGATCATTTAAAATATTGTAATTTTCAGCCAGTTTTTTATAATTAGCGGGATTATTCAAAGTTTTGAATAAATTCTGTCTAAGAGTCAAGCCTGAATTGAATTTGAAATGATGCATCATTAAATTACACCTGCCATAAATATAATGTACCACATCTCCTCTACTACCGCATTCACAAAGATCGTTTTCTCTCTTTCCAATCTTATATAGAAAGTGAGGAAAACTGCCAAGTCCAGTGAAAAAGTATTGTGCCACCTGTGAGCTGCACAAATAATCTGTTTTTACCTCCTTAATTATGTTGTACGTGTCTCGACCAACTGTAGAAGATTGCCATTCCAACTGCCAGGTCTTTAACACTTCTCTCCTACAATACAACTTTATGGCCGAGACAGGTACCGGCAATTCTATGTGTATATCCGCCTGACCATTAATGATCACACTTTTGGCTAATTCATCTGCTCTCTCATTTCCCGATATACCGATGTGTGCCTTAATCCAGCCAATGTTCACCACCTTATCTGGATTTTGATATAATAGATCAAATATATCTCTAACTATGATATTTGCAGGAAAAATCTGCTGGAGAACTAGGACCGAAGATTGACTGTCTGAAAATATTTTCACTGATTTAAAATTTAATTGTACGAACCACTTTATTGCCTGCTTAATTGCCTCCAATTCAGCCTGATAAATTGAGTTCCATTTTGATAAACTGACTTTATAATCAAATATATAATTTCCTTGGTGGTATACAGTAAAAGCTGCAGAGGTACCGTTGGCCATTTTAGAACCGTCTGTAAAAATAATTGGGTTAACTGAAAAAGGTGGACTGTCGCGCAATGGGTTCATAAAAACTAAATTCTTTATCATATTATAATTTGGATATTCATACTGCTTAATGTTAGTCATAAAATCTTTGCCGCGAAGCTCTTCCCCCCACATTTGTATTGCAGACTTCCCTTTTAAAACATTATATTGCAATGCATCATACTTCAGTTTGATACCAATTGGAGGGACTCCCGCTAAAACACACAGTGCCTCCGTTGAGACATTCCTATAAGACTTTATAATTGTCCTCAAACCCACTCTTTGACAGGAGCTGAGCTTACGCAGCGCATGGTTTTTCAAATCATCATACCAAATTTCGTGACCATATGCAATTTGCTTTTCCATTACGGTCAAATACCAAGTCTTCAAAATCTCATGACGAATACCTTTATCTCTATAACCTGTCTTTGCTATATTAAGTACAAAGTTTCTTAGATTTGACCTCACAGTGTACAAATGAACAAGCCATGTGAATTTACTATCAAGATTGAAGCCCAGGTATCTGAATGAATCAACAATATCAATTGTGATGTTGTTTAATTTGAAAATCGGATGTCTATTTTCCATAAGATTTGAACCAAATAACATTGCTATTGATTTATCAATACTAAGATTTAAGTGAAAGTTTTGACATCCAATCACAAACCTGTTCAAAGATTTGTTCATAACTGTCTCCAATTCTCTTCTTGTATCAGAACCATTTACTATAAGGAAATCATCTGCGTAGGAGACTATGAGTGCATGTTCAGCCTTATAAAATTTAATTAAAGCGTCCGCAATTAACAACCACAACAGTGGGCCAATGCAAGATCCCTGCGGGCAACCCTTGTGTAACAGAAACCATCTGATGCCATCTGAATATTGAAAACCTATTTTTCTTTCAGAAAGGTAATTTTTTAGGATTGATTTTAAATAGCTTGGAATTGGAGTAGAATCAATGATCTCCGCCAGAATAAACCAGTCTGTACTATCAAATGCACCCTGGATATCCAGTGACGCAACTGCACAATATTTGAAGTTAGATAAAACGTTTCTAACCATGCCTCTAAAATAAGACATAGCAGACAATGTGCTCCTTCCTTCACGGAATCCATGTTGATCAACGTCAAGGTAATTATCTTTTTCCAGCTTTACCATAACTCTTGTTTTAATTACTCTTTCTAAAAGTTTACCCAATATCGATAACAGAGCAATAGGACGATATCCCCTAGCAGAACTAGGGTCTTTATTCCTTTTTCGGAAAAAGATTACAATTCCCGATTTCCAAATTCGTGGAAAATGTCCAAAGATCAAGCACTTGTTTAGGATCGCTTTTATAATTTCAGGAAACTTCTTGCATAAGTTTCTAACCACCAAGGCATCTATTTTATCTGAGCCCGGAGCCTTCGAAAGTCCTTGCTGGGCAACCACAAATTTTAATTCCCTCGTAGTCACAGATGAACAGTCCCCATCGGCAGAAAAAGATTTATCTGAAGAGTATGAAAAGATGTTATTCGGAGTGTCATTTATATTAAAATGTTCACTCATTAATTCTGAGGCAACTTCATCATACGAAGAAAAAGGAGCCGAATTTTCCAAATACGTAAAAATTAAATCTGTATGTTTCAATTTCTTGTTTGATATAAATCTATATAAATTACCATAATTTTCATTTGTTCTCTTACAATAGTCAAGCCATGCTGTTTTTTTAGCATTCTTTACCATCTTTTTATATTTATTCCTTTCTTCAATATAAACATTTCTATAGCTCTGATTATCCAAATTTTTAGTACTTCTTTTATACAAAGCACTTACTCTATTCCTGTATATTTTCAGATCTTTAGTGTACCATGTAATAGTAGGTTTGTAAGATAATACACCTTTTGTAAAACATTTGTCCATTGCATCAGTAATCAAAACCTGAAATTGTTCCATCCAATCATCTAGTGCTGTCACGTCATTTACATTCAGAAAAGAGCTCAACCAATTCCTCTTAATTCCTTCAATTATATTGTTAAATTTAACAAATGATTTATTTTTAGTTTTATATCTTTTCTTATCCATAATTACTGGAGCACAGTTTAAAACAAATGTTATATATCGGTGATCACTGTAGGAAAACGTGTCAGCATCAACTTTCCAACTGTCTTCAGATGCAAGAAATTACCAGAAAGTGCTTTAACTTACGATAGAGAACCTAAGCGAGAAAGGATCCCAATGTACAGGTATAAGGGGGGGGGTGGTTGCACAAAAAGTCGCCAAATCCGTCGCCAACTTGGCGACATTTGGCGATATATCGCCAAATTTGGCGACAAAAATAAGTCGCCAAAACCATCGCCAACTTGGCGATAAACCCATTCCTTGGCGAATTTTCAATACTCCATTATAAAACCGATGCTGTAAGGTTGTTTTTCTTGCAAACCACCTGAGGCCTTTAGCAGTGAGTTACATGATGCTCAATAGGAAATACATTAATAATACTGCAATTTTCACAATAATAAAATAAAATAAATTTAAACAAATGGAATATTTACAGGTATATACAAAATTCATAACATTGCCCCCCTCTCAAGGACTGCACGTCCCGGGCAGTACAACCCTTGATCGGAAGCAAACCTGTTACCAACAAATGCTATACTATTCGAAACACTTAAAGCAAACATGGAAAATAACAATTAAACACATTCATAATGCTGAATTATACAAGTATTTAAATAATAATAACATTAATAATGATAATGCTAAGAAAAAAAATTATTACATTAACTTATATACAAGACCATGGTCATACTAATTTACATTATTTACATTACACTATTTACAATCAATGAACTAAGTACTATGGCCATAGTATGGAGCCAGCCTGTCGTAATGAACGACTCTAGGCTTCGAACTTGGTGACTTTCGGATCCGAATTACGACATCGTTCAGTCTGTTTAGGACTGTATAAGGACCGTCCCAGTGCGATTGCAGTTTGGGAGAAAGTCCTTTACGTCGAGTCGGATTATAAAACCAAACCTTGTCACCTTCTTTGAATTGATGTCCCGTGGCTTTCGTGTCGTACCTGGTCTTCATCTTCTCCGTCTGTATATTGATCCGCTCTCGAGCCAAGTTGTGGACGTCTTCAAATCGTGCCTGGAGATTCTGCACGTATGCCTCTGGCGATGAAGGCGCATCTGGAGGGCGACCAAAAATCAGATCACAAGGTAGACGAAGATCACGACCGAAAAGCATCTGAGACGGGGAATAGCCGGTTGTTTCATGGACGGCGCTGCAATAGGCGAGAAGAAACAAGGGAAGTTTTTGGTCCCAGTCTTGTTAGTTTCTTGAGACTAGCAGTGAGAGATTGTTGAGGATGGTACGATTAAATCTCTCAACCATGCTATCCGATTGTGGATGTAAAGGCGTCGTCCTAGTTTTGTCCATTCCGAGAAGTTGACAGCGACCCTCAATCACAGCAGATATGAAATTTCTCCCTTGGTCAGAATGCATTTGAAGAGGAACTCCATACCTTGATATCCACTGGTGTACCAAGGCATCCGCAACCGTAGAAGCTTCTTTATCAGGGATGGCATAAACTTCAGGCCATTTCGTGAAATAGTCCATGACAACAAGGAGGTATTTGTTGCCATCAGAACTTCTTGGCAGAGGACCTAGGATGTCAAGGGCGATGCGTTCAAAATGTGCTCCTACATTGTAGAGATGTAGTCTTCCTCGGCTACGTTTCTTTGATCCTTTCCGAGCTGCACATGCATCGCAAGATTTGCACCATTGTTCGACGTCAGCTCTTGCTTTTCCCCAGAAGAAGCGCTCTCGGACTCTGTGTAATGTTTTCATGACTCCAAAATGGCCACCAGTGGGACTGCCATGTAATTCTTCGAGGACCTCTGGGATTCGAGATCGAGGAAGTACCAACTGCCACCGAGATGTTTTCCCATCTTCCGATTTGAATTTTCGGAACAGGACACCATTCTTGACGTGGAGGGAGTTCCAAAGAGCCCAATATTGCTTCGTCGTAGGACTGTAAGTCGAGATGTCTTTCCAACTGGGCTTCGTGCTAGAAGATTCTAATAACTCCAAGATTGGTTTGATGTGAGAGTCTGCCATTTGATCTTCTCGAATCTTCTCATCACTCCAGGGATCTGGTGGCGTTGATAGTGAAGTCTTCGTCTGGCGTATGACATGTTCGGGATTATACTTGTTCTCCGCTCTGGAACAATAGCGACAACTTTCGGGACGCGGTCTTCTTGATAAGGCATCAGCATTTCCATGCGATGAGCCTTTACGATGCCTGATGTCAAAGTCGTATTCCTGGAGTCGTTGTATCCATCTGGCTACTTGGCCCTCTGGGTTCTTAAAATTCATCAGCCATGTTAGGGATGCGTGATCAGTGCGAAGGAGAAATTTCCTGCCATAGAGATAGTGATGGAAGTGTTCTATGGCTTTCACTATAGCTAATAACTCCTTACGAGTGACGCAATAATTCCGCTCTGGTTTCGATAAACATTTGCTCCAGTATGCTACGACTCGTTCTTGGCCATCTATTTCTTGGGAAAGTACAGCGCCGACACTTTCATGACAGGCATCCGTGTCCACAATGAATTGTTTGTCGGGGTCTGGATAGGTAAGGACTGGGGAGGATGTGAGAGCTTCTTTCAGCCGCTGGAAGGAATTGTCGCATTCTTGTGTCCATAGAAACTTCTGTTTGCTTTCAGTGAGCCTATGCAAGGGTCTTGCGATGTTGGAGAACCCCTGTACAAACTTTCTGTAATAAGTGCATAGTCCCAGAAAGCTTCGCAACTGATGGACATTTTCCGGACGTTTCCAGTGCTTTACTGCAGACACTTTTTCAGGATCTGTTCGAACACCTTCAGCTGAGATGATGTGTCCTAAATAGTTTACTTCTCGTTGGAAGAACTTGCATTTCAAAGGGTTCAGCTTTAAATTCGCCGCTCTTAGTTTCGTTAACACTTTTCGAATATTCTCTAAATGTTCTTCAAACGTGCGGCCACCAATGATGACGTCATCTAGGTAGATGAGACAAGCTTCAAAAGTCAGACCTTTTAACACTGTCTCCATGAGGTGCTCGAACGTTGCTGGAGCATTGCAGAGCCCGAACTGCATAACTTTAAATTGACAAAGTCCTTGTCCAGTAGTAAATGCAGTCTTCTCTTTGTCATCAGGATGGATCTCTACTTGCCAATATCCACTCTTCAAATCCAGTGTGGAAAACCATTTATGTCCTGAAAGAGTATCTAGCGTGTCGTCTATTCTTGGTAGAGGATAACTGTCCTTCTTCGTGATATCGTTAAGTTTACGATAATCCACACAAAATCTTCTGGAGCCATCTTTCTTTCGGACCAACACGATGGGAGAGGCCCACGGACTTGATGACGGTTCGATGATGTCACTATCCTGCATCTGTTGTAAGAGCTTAGACACCTCTTCTTGTTTAGCGAACGGCAAACGTCTGGGATACTGTTTAATCGGTGGATGGCCGGCAGTATCAATTCTATGCCGTGTCAGTGAAGTGCGACCAATATCACTCTCGTTTTGAGAAAACACATCCTTAAATTCCTGGAACAGTCTTTCTGCGGCATGTCTCTGTTCAGGAGATAAATTTTCATGTCGTCCATTTTCAGGTGTTAAACTTGTAGGCGGCTCCGACAACATCAAGCTCGGGTCTTTGCATACACAGGTGACTGGAGCACAGGTTGCAAGCACTTCACCCTTCTGGATAATTCTAGACTTTTCACTTACGTTTGCAATTCTCACGGGTATCCCATCTCTCGATAGATCTACCAGCGCTGATGCTTTTAGCACTCCCTTTGGGCTCTTCTCAGGATATCCAGTCAAGCCATACTGGAAAATTCTTTCGTTTCCAGTTACTCCAGGTATCATCATTTCGGTTCGAGGAGGGATGGTAACATCTGCCTTGGCTGTGATCCCCGGAATGGACCCGGACTCATTTCCAAGTTTGAAAATAGTGACATCTTCTTGAGCAGAGCGTAACTCATTATTCTTAAAATCCAGTGTAAATCCATGCTCTTTTAAAAAGTCCAGTCCGAGTATGAAAGGGTCTGAAATATCGGCCACATAGACTGTATGGTGGTAAGCGGCGTTCCCAAACTTTATTTTCAGTGTCATTCTTCCATGTATATCGATCTTATCTCCGGTCACAGTTTGAAGAATAACACGCGGCGGGGTCCAGAAGAGTTTTTTTTCAGCCGCTGAGCTAGATCTTTCCGAATGATGGTCACATTGGCTCCTGTATCGATGAACATATTACAGGGCAAATCATTCACGCTTCCGACTAGAAAAACTCCGTTCTCGCCGCAACTTCTTGCAGAAATTTTACATACTTGAAAATGGGGCTTCTCAAAATCTGGCAACCTCCGCCCCGCAAGATGGCCATTAATCAGTTTTCCTGCTCCTCCGTTAGTGGGTGAGATATTACCTTCGGTGCTGGGTCGTCTTGGGCAGTCGATTTGGATATGACCTTCTCCACCGCATTTCCAGCACTTGATCTTCTTGTAAGGTTTGTTGGCCATTAAGGAGTTTATCTGTCTCATTATGTCTTTCATCTGCTGCTGTAAGCGCTCCACAGCTCTATCCGACGTCTCAGGCAGGTTGGCTGCTCGCACAAAGTGTCGATCTTTCCTAGTAGCTTGCTGGGCTGCCTCGAATATCAGAGCGTAAACCAAAGCCCCTTTTAAATCATTGAGATCTGCAATCCGGAGTGCTGTCTGGATCTTAGGGTCACGCACACCATCGATAAAATGTTGCAGAGCTAAACTTTCTCTGATTTCAGTCGGACAGCCAGGATAAGCGAGATGTGAAAGTCTCTCGACATCCGTAGCAAGCTCTTGCAAGGATTCAGTGGATTTCTGCTGTCGAGATTTGAGCTGGAGTCTGCTATATTCCTTCATGCATTTCTCGCCAAAGCGCAATTCTAAGGCACTGACGAGCATTTCAAAATCCAGCGGTTCATTTGCAGACAAAGTCTGTAGGACGTCGGCAGCATCAGCTCGTAGAGAAGCAGCTAACTGGCAAGCCTTTGTCTGGGAATCCCATCCATTGGCGTCCGCTACGATCCCAAATTGTGTCTTAAAAACTGGCCATGAGGATTTTCCGTCATAGGTCGAGAGCTTAATAAAGGCCCGAGGAAGCATATCTGGATACTTGATTTCTTCGGAATAGTTTCCGGCAGTTATCTTCTGTTTCTTGACTTTCTCCAAATCTTTTTTTACATTCTCTATGCTCTCTTCAACGGTCTTGGCGATTTTTTGAACTTTTTCTTCTACTCTTTCTTCTACGGTTTTGGCTGTCATTTGAACTTCTTCTATGGTTTTGGCTGTCATTTAAACATTTTCTTCTATTTCTTGAAACCTTCCTTCAAATTTATTTTCCACGGAGTCAATTCTTTCATTTAAAGAGTTATTTTATCCTCTATCAGGTCTTTCAACTCACCAAGGTTGGTTGACATATCCTTTTTTATTTCTTCCGACATTTCCTTCATTTCAGCCTGGTTCGCAGTCATTTTCTCATCCATCGCTGACATCTCCTGCTTCATCTCAGCCTGGTTCGCAGTCATTTCCTTCTTCATTTCTTCTTTCAACTCGCCAAGGTTGGTTGACATCTCAGCCTGATTCGCAGTCAATTTCTCATCCATCGCTGAAGTATATTTCTTCATTTCTTCTTTCAACTCGCCAAGGTTCGCAGCTAATTTCTCCAATAATTGTTTCAGTTGACCCTCCATTGCTCTGGTGATCGTCATTCAATCCCACTTCTGACACCAAATGTTGTGAGCTCGGGGTTCGAAAGGACTGATGCCAATATATAAAAACAATCAAAAGGCTTTATTCACTATAAACAGTGCAATACGATCACAAATATCTTTTCAAAGACACAAATATTCAGTAATCTTCAAATCTAATAACAGCACAGCAAAATTTCACACAGAAACAATGTGTTCAATACGACGTATCAACGACAAAATCAATCTGAGTAACACAGTTCTCAATGCAAAGCCTCTCGTATGAATTCAATCGCAGTTGACAGACAACTAACTGAACTGGACTGGTGGAGGTCCCTCATATAGGCTTTAAAGATAACTGTAGAATTTTCCAGAGCCTTCAGATGCTAGAAATTACCAGAAAGTGCTTTAACTTTCGATAGAGAATCTAAGCGGGAAAGGATCCCAATGTACAGGTATAAGGGGGGGTGGTTGCACAAAAAGTCGCCAAATCCGTCGCCAACTTGGCGACATTTGGCGATATATCGCCAAATTTGGCGACAAAAATAAGTCGCCAAAACCATCGCCAACTTGGCGATAAACCCATTCCTTGGCGATTTTCCAATAGAACTCCATTATAAAACCGATGCTGTAAGGTTGTTTTTTTTGCAAACCACCTGAGGCCTTTAGCATTGAGTTACATGATGCTCAATAGGAAATACATTAATAATACTGCAATTTTCACAATAATAAAATAAAATAAATTTAAACAAATGGAATATTTACAGGTATATACAAAATTCATAACAATATTAACTTTCAATGTACGTATATATATATATATATATATATATATATATATATATGTAATAATAAGAAATTTTCGCCCTATTTCTTTAGTTAAATTATTCCAAATTCTTCAATTCTTTTTTCCCTCTCTTTTTAAAATATCTCTTAAATCTATTTTGTATTTTATTCCATAACTTAATCAAAATATTCTGTTATTTGTCATTCTAAAAATCTTAATCTGTTAAAAGCTACACGTATTTATTAAAACCTTATTCTCTTAAATTGCAACACTGCCTCTAAAGGCACCTGCCTAATTTCTTCTTTTGAGACATTTAATTTTTATTCTTTGGAACTTTTATAATACCATTTTTGTTTCTATTTAATTCATTCGGCATCCCATGATTCCAAGCGGTTTTCGCGCCCAAAGGCCTTTTTACCTTTTTAATTTGCCGCTTCTGTTAAAGAGTTTTAATCATACGTCAGAGACACGTCTTCGTGGCCTCATTTTTTCTTCCATTAGCGAGAAAGCTCCGCCTTCTTTATCCCCCTAGCGCCCTCCGAACATGGATGCGAGTGGACCAGCTTGTTCGCGCGTTTTGTACCTTTGGGCCAAATTTTGAAGTATTTATACGGTTACACTGGCTTCGGAGACAGAATTTACACGAATTAGTGGTTGTCATCTAATTGCCGTCACTGGGGAGTCTACACTAATGCATCGGTAGTATGTTCTTCAAGCTCTGCTAATTCTTCAAGATCTTCAAATGTGTTCAGTTTCAATGAAGCGAAAGTTGGTGGAGTTGCTTTCATCTCTCTGATCCCAATAAAGCCACTGCTCATCTATTAAGTTATTAAGTCTTCTTTTTAATGTTTTTGGGAAATTTCTTCTGGATTTCACTGCCTCTGCTCAATTTTTACGACTGCAAATACCTTACGATTTCCGATGTGATATACTTCGAGATTTGTCTTCATGGTGAGTGACTCGAAATGATGCCCTGTCCGGGTGTCATGACTACATTTCAACGATCTCGACTGCGGCTACCTCGATATGATTATCAGGTAATTTTAGTGGTTTCGGACTGAGATGTTCCGATTGTCTGGTGGAAAGAACGTTCAAGTCGATAGCAATAGCGATCGTCTATAATGTGCCAATTTTCGACAGGAATGTATCATATATATATATATATATATATATATATATATATATATATATATATATATATATATATATATATATATATATATATATATATATATAGTGGTGTTTTTACGAAGATGAGATACCACGAGATGTAATATTCCACGAGAAAATGGCAGTATATTAAAGATATATAAGTTTGCAGTCGATATCAATAATCATGGCGAAGAGGTGAGGTAATGAGGAGACACCAGAAGAGTTTCGTCAATAAAGACCAGCCTATTTCCAGACAAATCGTTTATTTATGAATAAGAGCGATGCAGTAACAGTTCCCACAGGTATAAACTTATAGCCCTCAGGCTTCACGATGGCTCACTACATCGTTTTAAGAGATCTTAAAGAGCTGTATTAAAATTCTACGTGACTACAACACAAGATACCCATTTGTTTACACTTCCAAACACGTCAAAAATCTGCCCTCCAAAGCATGCAAGCGAGTTTTGTTCACGGAGCGTAGACATACAGAATACGATGTCACGAGCAGACAAACCAATGAGCGAGAGGCGAGCTCCAGCCCAGCGAATGAGGCGCGAGGGAGAGGCTCTAACACGAGATAATTCCTCTCGAGTCGCGCATTAATTTTGAGGTGAAAAATACCTAGCGTGCGAAATCGAGCATGGAATTAAAACATAAAATGGCTTTTTTAAAAACATTCGAAATGAGAAAAGCGTCTCTCGGAATTTTATAGACTGGGGAGCTGATAAAAGTTACGAATGAACTTAAAATTTTAGATTAAGATTTGGAATAAGATAATTATTAATATACGGGTTAATACTTTTAAAAGGACATTAAATAAGAATAAATATTATTAAGAATTAAGGAAATACTGACTATGTCAGAAGTTAGATTAATTTAAAGGACTATTGCGAAATAAATGTGAAGGATTTGCGAAGGAAATAATTTTTTATATAACATATATATATATAAACTAGCCGCCACTGGCGACCAGTTTGGTCGCCCTTAAATGTATGTTAAGCATTGTAACAAATTATTTTTATTCATAATTTATTTTGGTACTTACGTATTATCCGTGCCAGGAGATTGATCGCCAAAAATGGTTGCCAAGTACCAATCGTGTTTATCGTTGCCAATCATGTTTTCAAATGCAGCAATTTAGCATTATCAAATAACATTGTTAAAAATGGTAATTAATATAAAATAAATAAAACGTAATATATGCTTATTAAATTTATAACATTGTTAAAAATAGTAAATAACATTATTTTAGTAAAATTAATAAATGATAAATAGCATATAGTAAATAAGAAAGAATAATATTATAGATTATTCCCAGGCATGTACCATGCAGCAAAAAAACAAAATATAAGGGTTACTTTAATTAGTAATATTGGCTCCATGCCTGGCGCAGTTGGCTTAAATCTGTCACGGATAATACGTAAGTACCTTTATTTTTTTCCTTAATCCTTCGCCAAACCGGAAAAATCTAATAGACAAATCAAGAACTTTGGCGATCGTGGTAGCATTTCACATATTTTTTGTTGTTATGTATTTCATTTTTCTTGACAAAAACCGCTTAACCCACTTTATAATAAATTAATCATTTTGTGTGTGTTTTATAATAAACTTGTGTGTTTTTTAATATAAAATAAACTATTTCTTAATAAAATAAAAGTATATGCTGTTTTAGTAATCTCTAATAGGTACCTGAAAATGGGATTTTCTCGCCAAAATGGCGCAAAACAAAAATCGCACCAACCTTGGTGCGTCCGTGACAGCTGTTCCAATTTAAAATACATGACGTTCACATTTTTCTTTAAAATAGAAATTAGATAAATAAGAAATAATATCATAAATCAAAACATTTGATTTCAAAATTAAAGTATCGTTTCTAATTTGCACCCGCGAAAAATAAAAGCTGACAATTCGTTTCGAAATTTGATCCATTAAATATTATTACATGAGTTCAACCACGGAGTTCAACTTACGTCAAGAAAAGATCCGGAAGGAAGTTGAGTTGTATAGAACAGAATTATGGTAAACTTTGACTGTCTCACTGGTGCGGATTATTTTTTTTACACCAGGCAGCGGTCCAAACATTCATGGTTTAATATTTTAAACGTTCACAACGAATGAATTTTTTTTTTTTTTGTTGTTGTTTACTTTCATGGATAGAGAATTTGAACAGCGAACCTAATTTAAACTGAAGTTATTGCAGAATGTATACATAATTGAATGTAAGTCATCTCTCAAATATTAATTTATTTTGAACGATCTTTCTAAAAATGTAACTTTTATGCAGTTTTATTCGAAAAAATAATTTTGAATAAAAAAGTGAAGCGGGCATCCCGGAACTGTTGATGACAGTCACATGATTTACGGTTTTATATATATAAATTTAATAATTAAGAATCATGTAGAAATAATCCATGTTTTCAGAAAAAAATCTATATGAGTTGATTGCCGAATATTGACGAAATAGGTTTGCTTATTATGTTGATATTGTGAAACATGTAAATATATTTTTATTTTTATCACATACTTTTATATCATGACTTTCCAGAATTAGAATATTCAATTTTAAATGCAATTTTGTTATATTTCTATAAGCTTATATATTTCAGATCAGCACGTATATTAATTAAATTTATTGAAAATTGCTTTCAATGTACATATATATACATATTTTAAATAATTAATGATCTTGTAAAAATAATGCATGATTTGAGAAAAAAAAATTCGATATGAGTTGATTGCCGAATATTGGCGAACTCGCTTATTCTGTGAATATTGTCAAATATGCAAATATATTTTAATTATTATTATATACATTTTTATATTATGACTTTGTCCAGAATTCGAATACTTGTTTTTATATTCCCCCCCCCCCCTTTTTTTTATTTATTTTTATTTATTTATTTACATTCTCTACACATAATGGAAATCTGTAATTATTGTAATATACCCGTAATATAATACCCCATGTACCCCATCTGCAGTACCTATAATATTTAAAAATACCGAGAGTTGTCCGCAATCGATTTTATGTACCTATATTTTCTATCCAAAGTACGGTGAAAACTAGTTAATGTTCTGAGAAGCTAGCCTGATTTGAGTAAAGTTTGATATTTAAAAAAAAGTTTTGTTTATTTTTTTAATAATGTTAGTATATAACTAGTATAACACTAGTAAATATTATTTAAAAAGAATTTACTGCGTGTTTTACGGTCAGAGTTCTAAATCTTTCAAATTTTCAAGAATTTAAATGTAGGGGAGATGGGGGATGAATGGGGCAAGGGATGGATGGGACGTTCTCAATATTTCAGGCAATAAACTTTTTTTTATTTGCTTCCTATCCTCATAGATTTCACTACCATAGTGTGCTTCAGAACCAAAAGCAAGACCACATGGCTGTTTTCAGTTTCCTTAAAATTTGCATTTCCTGAAAACTCGGCTTAAAAGTAATTTTTTTTTACATTTGAAGTTACTTAAATATCTTATGCAATATAAACAATTAAGATATGTTGTAGTTTTTTATTTCAAGGCTGAATATTGGTAATTAAAATGAATGAATATTAACCATTGTGACAAAATGGCTGATAATTGAATATATGCATCATGGGGATTATTGGGACATTTCAAATGGGATGAATGGAACTGTCTCATTTATCCCTAGAGGATGCTGAAAAATATATTTATTCACTAAATAATATTATATAGGTTGATAAATTAATACTTTATGGTAATTATTCTTTTAACATTTCATCCTCATTGTAGCCATCGTCTTCAGCCATTGAATGTGTCCGTTTATGGGCCTTTTAAGGCAAAGCTGAGATGAGTCCAAGATGATTGGCTGATAAATAATCCTGGAGATCATATTACAATTTACAATCTCTCAGCTTTTGCCCAGAAGGCTTTTTTTTTCAGCTATTAGTTCTTAACATTGAGTAAAGGAAGGACAATATTTGTGTCCCATTCATCCTTGCTGTGGGGATGATTGGGACATAGAGTAATTTTTTTTAATTTCATTATATATTTCCGTATAATAATAATATTGAATAAATATTGTGCATAAGATGTAGCCAAACACTTAATGTATGAAATGTGATATATAATATTGATAATAGCTTAAATAAAATATTTAAAATAAATATTTTTTTGAAAATGTCCCTTTCATCCCCCATCTCCCCTATATACATATAGAAATTCCCTTTTAAAGTTTGTTTTGTATTTTATAGTAGCGTGTTATTTAAACTACTTTTAATTGCTTAAATCATTGTATTTATTTATTTTATCTCCAAGTCTTTAAGTTTTTCCTGTTCGTAGTATAAAAAACGCTGAGGCAAAAGATACATAGGTTATATATACTTTTTTATAATGCATATGGCCCGAGTTTTTTTGTACTTTTATGTATAAAAGACTCGCGCCATCTTACCGGTGAAAGTGAACTTAAATGATTCCGAAACTAAGGGATGATTTCGCCGTGACTAAAGAATAACTTTCCAGCTAAGGGACACTTAAAGAGCAAAGACGAAAGTAAATAAATAAATAAAAAATAAACACGCAGATATTTTTTATTTATTGATTTATTTTTAAGCAGGAATGTGATATTTTGAAGACGTTTCATGAAGGTACAAGAACATTCAGTTACAAATTTCGGTAATGTGTTAGAGGAATATCTCCCCCCTCCCCCTCCAACCTCTTCTTTGAAAAATTTGTGATTTTATATTTTTAATGGTTAGAAGTGCAATTTTAATGATTAGAAGTACAGCGTGAAATATATATATGTACATATAAATAACTCATCATTTGAAAGGTAAAAAAATTTAAATATAAATAATAATTTCGTTAATATAAAAAGTATTATTTTTTATTTTAATAATTTTTATCTTAAATTTTGTTTAGCATATATAAAACAAATTTAATTTTAAAAAGTTTTTAGAAAAAAGTTTAAAAAAAACAACTAGAGAAATATTGAAATAATGCAGATTTACTTTAGACAGGCATTTCTGGAATTGTTTTGAGTAGAAAGCAACAGATGCATCATCAAATATAAAAAGGTTCGAGTGTGCATGGTTCATTCAAAAGATGCAGGCTCATTCAAAATGAACTTATTTATTACTAGTTGACCAGCCCGGTGCTGTTCGGGCTCATCTTAATAAACTTGCATATACCTAAAATGTTGGGGGACCACACTGTCTTAGGCAGCGTTTACCGGACATTCTATACTTGCTCCGGTTTGTTTTTAAACGAAATTTTATCATGTTAAACGAAACACCGGCGTAGCCCATGTTCGAGTTAATTACGTTAAATATTCCTAAAATCAATGTTGAAAGAATTTATATTTTAAACGATAATCTTTACATATGTACATAATACAGTGTACACTACCGAATTTGTATGATTTCATTTTCTTAAATAAAAATCTACCCAAACGAACTAAGGGGCCCTCGTTATAGTGATTATTGATTTGGTTTTTGGCGTTTAGATATATTAAACTTCCAGTTCTTACCAAAAGTTCCTGAGAAAATCTGATTAATATACTTTCGCCGCTTTTTTTTAAACTTAAAAGATATCTCTAATCTCAGAGTCTCTGATATCCCAACGCATGCGCAGAATCGAAATCCCTGCTAAAATTTTCTAAAGCAAGTGGACTATCTACCTTCAAAGTCACAGGGAGAAAGAGAAAGAAAAAACGAGCCTTAAAATTATATCGAATTAAATGATTTTTTCTTATGTCAGTTTAAAAATAAATAAATATGTAAAAAGTGCCATAAAAATGTACGTTTCATAAGAGGTAGTGCTTTAGTAGACAACCATACTTCATGCCGTAAATAGCGATTTTTTTTGCAAAATAACTCTGCTGATAGTTTGTCCTCATTGATGAATGCATGTAACAATTGTCGCATTTTCTTTCATAACTTTACTAGTAGTGAAGATATTTTAACGGAAACCTTACAATATCCTTAAAATTCATACAAAGATGAGTAAAGATTTTTGTTAAAGTATCTTCACTATTAGTAAAGTTATGAAGGAAAACGCGATTTCTGTTTGAAGTGAGACGCCCTGTAATTTTGACTAAAATGGTTTTCTGACCCTAGTTTCCTATACAATAAATGATTGTTACTGCGTCCTGTATCAATCCTTAAAAGTTTGTACCATGAATTCGGGATCACCCTGTACAAACAAACAAACAAACAAACAAAAATACCACTATATTTTTTGTATCTGTGTACAAAGCGAGAAAAATATGTATCGCCTAGAGAGTGCGGTATAGTTAGGCGCCGCACGGTAGAAGATTTGCTGATTCTAGCTGGCCAAAAGTCGATTTTTCAAAGTTCATCCAACTGGAATTTTTTTTTTACCACATGTACCTTATATGTGCAGGTGGTGGGCACTGCAGATGTTTTTGATATAAATGCAACCGTACTGCCAGTAGGTGAGTATGAAGTTGGCGTTTATTAGAGGAGAATAAATCGATGATTTCTAGTATATTGTTTTAATATATGAATGTTGATGAAATTGAAAGAAATTGTACATTATGAGTGCTTTAGAAGAAGGCATGTACTTTATTTTTTTTAATTTATATGCATAATTTTTTCATTTGTCAATAGTTATTTCACATTTAATGTTTTTAATGACTTTATGTATTTTTAATAAATTTCATTTTGAAAATTCAAAAAGTTATATGATAAAGCTAGATAAATCTCAACTTTTAATTTTAGTAAATAGTTTAGAGTCTTAGATATTGGATAAACGTTTATTTGTCTGCTTCTATCTGCTTCTGTAGATTTTAAAGTTGTTTTTATCATACAAAGTCTAAAATTATTATTATATTTTTTTATTCTAAGAACACTTTTCTTTTTACCAGGGTCATCAGAATGTAAACCAATCACACGAATAAGCTTTTATAATATTATACAGCAGCAACAAGCTTCCACATTTAACGAAAAAATCGAATTGGCTGAAAATGTTTTGTTGACAAATGAAAATTATAAAGAAGTACAAATGAAAGTTTTCAAGCAGGAAATGATTATACAGAACACCCAGTTTAGACAAAAGTGGACTGCTGTACATAGAGCACATGAGAAATTTCTGAAAAAGTATGAAACTTGGCTGAAAAGTAGTTTTGAAATACCTCGTTCAATGAGTACTCGTAACTTACTGAGGAAAGCCAGAATGAAGAACTATTAGATGGTGAATTGTCAGAAAATTTCTACGCAATTTTCTTATTCCTTTGTATATATAAGTATTACTCTTTAATATTTATTTTGTATCCCAATTTCTAATAGATTATTATAAAAAATTACATTTATAATTTGGTATCATATAATAAATATAATTCTATCGCTTAAATCTTAATACTATTATAAAAGTTCATAAATATTGTCCTTTTTAGTTATCCAGTAAAAGATTAACTCATTCATTACATGTTTTAAAGCTTTAAATAATTTAAATATTTAACTGAATGGTACATCATAGTAATATAATAAAAAAATTCACATCAGGATGGCTAGTGGTCAGGGTAAAATACAGTAAAAAAAGTGATAAACACCAGTATATTCTCATAGAAAAATTCATGTCGATTATTCTATCAAATAATTAACATGAATTTTTCTATAGAAATATACTGGTGTTCTTAACTTTTTTTTACCGTATTTTTCCCTGACCACTAGCCACTCTGCACATCTAATGTACTACATTAATAATTTTTAATTAAATATAATGATTTCTTATTAAACTACCGTTTAAAATTTCATATATTTTCTTTAAATCAGCCTAATATATCGTTTATATAAACGAAAAATAGATTTCATCAAATAGAAATTGAAAAATAATTTTGGCCAGCTAGAATCGGCAAATCTCCCACCGTGCGCCGGTGCCATAAAGAAATAAAAACGTGAAAATACGTAGTGTTTATATAAAATGCACCATTTAACCACTTCTTCCCTTTTTAGTTGCGTTCGTAGTTATATAAATACGTAGTACCTATAGTCGTCGTCTGGTCCGTCCGTCCGTCCTCGTATAACAGCGCAAAAACTACCCGACCGAATGGTTCGGAATTTGATATATATTACCGTTGCAGAATTTTGTCGAGTCATTTCAATTTTTATGAAAATCGAATCAAAACTTAAAAAGATATTAATACATTTTTTCTTTATTCTATTAAATCTTATAGTATGTAATCTGTATAATAAAAGCGCAAGTCATGTGACCGAGGAAAACAAATACGGGCAAACCACTTCTTCTTTCATATGCCAGGCGGCCATTTTTACTCGAAATTAGTTTTTTTTAATAAAATTGCGTAAAAATTGCATTTTTAGAAATATCGTTCAAAAATTTTTTGCTTGAGAGATAATTACATTAAAAAATGTATAGATTGTGAGATAACTCAGGGATGAGAATTCTCCGACTTTTTGCATACCAGTATAATTTTAGACGAAATGTTCTGTTAAATTGCAGAATGTACCGATTAAATAAAAAAACATTTCTTCTTAGATTATACTGGCATGCCAAAAGTCGGAGAAATCTAATCCCTGGATAACTTCAGTGGAAATTAGGTTAACAGCCAAATATCTCAATCCACTAAAGTAAGTAAACACAAGAGTCATAAAAATATTAAACCATGGAGGTAATCATTCGCACAGCAAGATCTCCATGGTGAATTTTGTAGCGCTGTCTGGTGTAGAAAAAAAAATCTTATTTGTAAACGGTGCATACGTAATAAGAAAAAAAAAAGACATGCTCATTTCGCTCGTAGCAGACGATAATTCATTTCACTGAAATAATAAGGATGATTTTTTTTTTTACATTGTGAAACTAGTTATAGTACGAACACACCTCATTTGTCACGTTTAACGTACAATTTCCAACTTGTTTCAATTTTTAGGCCCCAGTTCTTCTAAATTAGAATTTTCGCCTGAATTTTGTTTTTTTTTAAATGAAGAAATTCCGTGATTAGAGAAGGTGAAAATTTCTGAGCTGTCATTTCTGGATTTCGTACGCCCTAAATGTTGCGTATAGGTGCCAAACGTAGCGAAGGCATTAAATTTAACATACTTTATAACATGTATTATATCGTCATATAATAAAGGGGAAAAAATTAAATAGTTACTTATTTAACGTGGGATGTTGTAACGATATGAGTCATAATGGGCAGGACAGAGTTAATGTGGATTATTTAGGTTTTCATCGAAAATAAAGATCTGTCTCAGAATTGTATCAACATAAAAAGTGAAATTCATCAATTTTGAAAGGCAAAATATTAAAAATAAATAAGGAAATAAGTAAATAAGAAATAAAATAGAATAAATTTATATCCGCTACTGTTGCATCCAAATAGCTAACATTGATAAAGATAATCTTCGCGTCTATACGGGATCGATTCGTTGGTACATGGTACTTATAAGAACTTTTTTATTCATCTCCCACTTTACACTATTTACGTATACAAAGTAATTAAAAAAAAGACTGGCACATTATTAAGACTATTGCAGTTTGCAACTAGATATTTCAAAGCATAAAAACCGGCCCTAACACTAATTCTAGACCAGACATATGTTAAATACTTTTGACATCAGTTGCCACAATGAGTACTATACATAACGGCGTGGACCATCATCCCCCCCCCCCCTACACACACAGACACAGAAAAAACACAGTTTTAAACGCTTTCCAACTTAGTTGAAATGTGTTTAGAAATTCGGTTTGTCTGCCGTCTGTCTATCCCTCCGTTCTGTGCGTAAATATACTTCGATTGCCATGCAATTGATATAATGTTATTGAGGTTTATTATGACATGTTTGGTATTGAAAATGATGTGTGTAGCATTCATAGTTCGTTTACAGGGTACTGAAAAGAATTCCGCTAAATTACGGTGTATGGAGAAAATCGTTCGCTGTGTATTTTAATGATGTTACATTATTTCAAACTTATTGAAATTTGTATATATCATTGATGTGCACTGTATATATTATGGTGCGCATGACATTCATCGTTCATTTACAGGGACAAACAAAAGAATTCGTTTACAGTACTAATTTCTGGAAGTGCGTTTACAGTTTTAGTATGAGTTTTATTTTTTTTTTTTTAAGTTAACTAATTTTTCGCTTATTAATTCATGTGTAGAAATTCTATGGATAATATACAGGGCAGCACAAAAGATCACGAGTACATTTTCGTTTATTGACGAACATTTTTGAATGGGAATTTTAAACTGTGTTATACGTTTCTTATTAATTAAATTCTAGCATACTATGTAGTATATATACAAATCTATAGAACATATACAGGGTTGCACAAAAGAATTCGGATATTTTTCCGCCTATTAATGGTTGTTTCTGAAATTGGGTTTTCAAATTGTTTATTTACACATCATCTTTCACCTTATTAAATGTTGAAGTTTTGTTGCAGTATTCTGGAATTGTTGAAAATGTTTAATAATCTACGTTTAATAAATGATTTTTCGTTCTTGTAATCATTATTAGTTCTTTACAAAATGGAATGCGTAGGTATACAAAATGCAATCAATTTTTAAAAAAAAAATCATGAAAGTACATCACTTATATCTGTATGTTTTCCATATTTATATTATGTTAATTATATAGTTTGAATAAATGAAAAGGCAACTTTTAATCTAGCGTCGTTTTATCTAATCAAAGTGGATAAATATGTTTATAGATTGATGGGGTGGTGTTTTTATCCGATTTTGCCATAATAGCGATCTGGATGCTTCCTGCAATTTTATTAATTTTAAAAGTTGAAGCCAATTAATTGTTCGTACAAATATGTGACACTGAATATACACCATCATTTAAAAATAAAGGGACAGAAATAAAATGGAAATTTTATGTAGTGAAATTATTTTACCTTTTTACAAAAATTAGCTGCAGGTTACAAGTTATAAAACTTTATGTATATTAGAAAATTCACATTATTTGCGATGATTCTTTTTATAATAAAATTTTATTTCAAAGTTTTTCTACTTAAATTTCACCACCATGAAGGGGGTAAACTTTTTTGTTTACATATTTTTATTACACTCAGCCTGATTTTTGCTTGTAAGGTGAAATTTTCTAACCGATTTTTAATTGATTTTCTGATATGCTAGAATTATAAAAGTTGTGTTTCTCGTTGCGTTTCAGATGTCAATACGACACTTTAATATTTTTAGCATCTAATTATAAATTAATACATTAATTTTACAGCTTTTTTTCGTTAGTCCGTCACAGGTGATAAATCGCCAAATATTCTCTGTAACTCGTACTATTGAACAGGAGTTAAAACAACAATTGATTTAACCCCTTGAGGGGCACCGGTATATAATATATACCACTTTTTAATATATAACTTTGCCACCAGTATTATTAAATAAAAATATTTAGTATTGTTTTTTGCAGATTGAGAAGGTAAAAATCTACTATTTAACACTAAAACGACGGTGAGGGGTCATTTTGGCCCCTACCAAAAGAAAAAATATCGATTCGAACCGGATATTTCTTCATACAATAAGTTGATTATACACAGCACAAAACTAAGTAAAATAAATAGGTTAAAAATTCTAAATAAAAATTCTGGTGTGAATTATTTTTGAACTTGAACTTGAACTTGTGATAGGTTCAATGGGCTTCCAAGTTGCGAAGCAACTACACACCCTGGCTTTGAGTAGGTTGAGTAGGTTTGAGTATCAAATCCTGAGAGAGCCATATGAAATGTCTAGCCGTAGTCCAATTGACTACTTAAAATAGGATAGTGTTAAGTAAATCTATAAAATAATGAAAATTTACTAGTTAAAGTATAAAAGTAAAAAAAGTTCATAGTTCAAAAGAAACAAAAATATGCCAGACGAGTTAAAGTAAAGATGTTAAGAGAAGTTTAGGAGAAAAGTCAATATAAAATTATCAGTAAAAAATGATATAATAATATATATATATATATATATATATATATATTTAATTAAAGAGAAAAATTTTGAGGTAAGAATTATAGCTCGGAAGGACTATTCATCAAGAATAGTGGAGTACCTTGGTTTTTTCCGGTTGGATGGACTGCAAGCATCGTAGTCAGGCAGCTCATAAATGAGTTCATTTGGAATGTGATTAATGTCATTGTAGAATTTTTTCGCAAGGTGTTTAATGCGATGTTTGAGTGAAGTCGTTTTCAGATCCTTGAGGATTGTGGAGTTTTTGAGGTATCTAGACGCGTTCCTGATGTAACGGAGCTGTTTGTAATGGGTACTAGAGAGGCTGTTCATACTGGTTTTGCAAGTGAAGCCGCAGATTGGACATGCATATGTGATAACAGAGAGAATGCAAGCATTATATATTAAGAGTTTGTTGTGTATGGAGAGTGAGTGACTGCGAAGAAGGGGGGCGAGGGTTTTGGAAATTCCGGCGACTTTACCGCGGATATTAAGAATATGCTTTTTAAAGGTAATGCGTTTGTCAATGGTAACTCCCAGGTACTTGGCATCGTCAGACCAGGGAATGGTAGTGTTATTGATGGTTAATCTATTAGGAGTGGAGAAGGTTCTAGAGAAGTAAACAGCAGTAGTTTTAGATTCGTTTATCTTAATGCGCCATTGATCACACCATTCCATGAAGATGTTGAGGTGGTGTTGTAGATTTTTGTAAAGATTGTATGGGTGATGTGCAGTGCCATAGAGAACAGTGTCGTCCGCATAGAGTGCGAGTGATGTGAAGAGTGTGCGTGGAATGTCATTAAAGTATATTATGAATAAAATAGGGCCAATGACTGAACCCTGAATAATACCACAGAGTATTATGTGTAGTAGAGAAAGTGAGTTGTTTACACGGACATAGAAGTCACGATCACCAAGGTAAGAGTGTATTAAATGGATAAGTCCAGACGGGAACTTAAGCCGAATTAATTTGTAAATGAGGCCCGCGTGCCAGACTTTGTCAAAGGCCTTGGCGACATCAAGAAATATGGCAGCAGTAGGCTTCTTCTCGTTGAAGTTTTCAGTTAAGAATTCCACAAATCGAAGAAGTTGGTGTTGGGTGGAGTGCTTGGCTCTGAAGCCGAATTGTTCAGGCATAAGAATGTTGTTGTTGTGAAGGAAGTCATTGAGCTGTGATCTAATGACGCGTTCGATGACTTTACTTAGACAGGAGAGAAGACTGATGGGACGGAAATTAGTTGGGTCATTAAGATTGCAGGATGGTTTAGGAATAGGAGAAATGATAGAGGTTTTCCAGGGTTTAGGAAAATAACAGTGTTTGAGGATAGAATTAGTGAGCTTCGTAATGTAGAGAATACAGTTGATAGGAAGTTGTTTAAGAGTATAGTTGGAAATTTTATCGTACCCAGGAGATTTTTTATTATTAAGTTTTTGAATAATATTGTTGATCATGATGGGTTGAATTTCGGGGAGAGGGATAGGAGGGGTTGAGAGGAAGTCATTAACAGTATCATTGACATTGTTAAAGTGTGCTTGACTTGCGAGGAAGGGATTCGGAGAGAATCGCCTTTTATATGAGCTAGCGAGACATTCTGCCCTGTCCTCGTCAGTATACGCAGTTTGATTATTGGCAGTAAGGGGAGGAATAGGGGTATAATTATTATTGAGTTTCTTTTTGATTTGCCAAAGAGAGTTATCCTCGCAAGTAAGACTTTCGAGAAATTTAGACCAGTTTTTTTGCTTATCTTTCTGAATAAGGGTTTTAATTTTATTGTTGAGCCTGTTGACAGCTGTTTTAAGGGTGGGATCTCTGGTATTTTGGTAGAGTCGACGGAGTGTGTTGCGTTGTTTACAGATATTATGTATGTAAGTGGGTAAGATGTAAGAGTTATTATTTTTGAATTTGGTGTAAGTGGCATCCTTTTGAGCTTTGTAAATGATGTTGTTGAGTTTATTAACTGCGTTATCAATGTCAGTAGTGTTGTTGATTGTGGGGTAGGTAAGGTCGGTGTTGTTGATGTAATTTTGGAATTTATTCCAGTCAATAGCTACTGAAGGAGGAGGAGAGATAGGGTTGATAAGATCAATTTTGAAGAAGACAGGAAGGTGGTCAGAGCTTAGGTCATTAATAACAAAGTGTTGATAGGGAAGGTAAGATTTTTGGTGATGGCGAAGTCAATAATAGAGGGGTGCTGGTTGCGAGCAACAGGAATGTGTGTTGGTGTAGTAGGTGCGTGGAGACTGAGATTGAAATGGCTAACCAAGTTGTGAAGAGATCTACCTCTGGTAGTGGTGGAATGACAGTTCCACTGCCTGCTATGTGCATTGAAGTCACCAGCGATAAATGCGTGTTGGTGTTGTGTAATGATGTGTGTCAGGTCATTTATGGGGTATCGTCGCCCGTGTCGTGCGTAAAAAGATGTGAAGTTGATTTTGGCATGGGGCAAGTTGACGACAATACTGGTGTAGTCAATGCCTGGGAGTGGAATATTTTGAGTTGTGTGATGTGGGATATAATTTTTGATGTAGATGGCTGTGCCACCCCAGTGAGAGTTGGCACGTGGTGTATGATGGAGTTTGTAACCTGGTATGGTGATACTGCAGGAAGGGTTAAGTGTTTCTTGGATTAAGAGTATATCGATTTGTGGATTAATGGAAATAAAGGAGCGGAGTTCATTAATCCTGGGTTGCAATGATTGGCAATTCCAGGAGAAAATAAGAAGAGAAGAGAAATTTTTGTTATTGTAATTATTCATAATTGGTAATGTTGAGCTCCGTAGAAAAGGCGTCTAATTCTTCTATTATGATATACATTTTGTCGAATGGGTTGTTGCAATTTTTTGATTTGATGGCGATGTTTTTTAAATGTTTTAGGAGTTTGGTAATTTCGAGAAGTTCCTTCATGTCTTTGAAGGTGTCAAACATATCTTTGAATGTGTTTGTATAATTATTTTGTATAACAGGTGGTGTTTTATTTTGTTTGGTGTAACTGGAAGTGTCCTCAACTGGGGCTTCCTGGATATCGTTATTCACGTCTGTAGTGGTCTCACTGTTGTTGATATCGTTTGGTTTATCATGAATGGTGTAATTGTAGGGTTTGAAAATGTCTGCGATGTCAGCAATTATATTTGGTTTTTGGTGTTGCGGTTTTGTTTTGGTGTTGAGTGTTGGGGTATTTTTTTTTTCTTAATGTTGTTTGGATTTTTTGGGCAACCTCTGTATGAGGCCGGATGGGCACCGTTACAATTGGAACATTTTGGAATTATTTTACCTGTCTTGGGGCAGTTATCAGTGAGGTGCTCTTCTGAGCATTTAAGACATTTTGGTGTTAGGCTGCACGTCTCGGAGGCGTGTCCGAACCGTTGGCAGCGGTAACATTGTTTTGGGTTATTGTTGTTTCTGAAGTATTCAATACGAACACTTATATCACAAAGTTCCTCAATTTTATAGATCTTCTCAAAGTTAGTGCAAGGGAGGACGTTGACCATGTAAATTGGCATACCTCTGCCAGTTTTGAGACTCTTAAGCATGGCGGCTCGGGTGGCCTTAAATCCATGGTTACCAAGGTCTTCGATAATAAGTTGGGGGTCTGTGTTGGGGGGGATTCCCCTAATACAGATTTTTTTTGGTCGAAGTTCTTTTGAGTTAAGGGTGTTAAAATTCATATGTTTGTCAGTTAGGTATCTTTGGATATCTCTAAATTGGCTGACAGATTTGGGTAGAACTTTTAGAAGTTCCCCGGAGAGGCTGACTTGAGGAGGATTATCAGAATCAAGGGCTTTTATCTCTTGGGCAACTTTGCGCCAATCCATATCTTTGAATTCAATAAAGAAGGGGTGCTTGTCGTTTTTTGTACCTTCAACATCGGTGCTTGCAGCACCATCTTGAGCAGATTCCTGATCCATAAGATCATGGTTATCAAGATTAGCTTCGGAATTTAGATTTCCGAATTTATTTTTGAGGGGAATTGGATTTTCTGATTCAGAATTTTTTCTTTTTCCTGTACGGGGGGGAGTAGAATGTGAGCTAAAATTCTTTAGAATTTGGAGTTTTCCCCATTGGTTATTCCCTAGAAATCTAATATAACCAGTTCTACAGGCTAAATCAATTAAATCTAATCTAGATGGCTCCCCCAAAATAGATATAAAATTATTTTTATGATACTTGTGTAAAATTTCCCGTCGTTCTAGTGTTAAATTTACTGGTGTCAAAACATCGCAAAATTTAGCATTTTTAGACTACGTGCTTGCACTCCAAGGGGTTAAATATGCGCCAGTACACGCTCTCCAAAATAAGCCAAATATGTGCGAAACTGTAATAACGAAACATTTCATAGGCTAAACAGTACAAAATAAATCATAAATAAAACATAGAAAGAGCAATATTTAAACACAAAAAAATACGCTTTTATCAATTAATAGCTTCATATTAATTCATTTACAATTATACGTTGCGAAATCAGTTTAACAAGCCTAAAAAGATAGTTTAAAAAATGTTTCATTTTTCTCTTTCAAATTGCCATATTAAAAAAAAGAGCAAAAATTATATATTTTTAAGTAAACTAGCGTGTTGGCTCTTTCTATGAAGCATATGAAAATCAGTGAAATTTTTGGGAAAAACATAAATTGCATTTAAAAATTAGGCGTGATTTTCAAAATGAATATTAAATGCTAATAAAACAGTCTTAAAATACTATATTTTTTAAAACTGTTTTTACTTTTATTTAATGTGGTTTTATTTTTTTTTATTTAATAAGAGTATTCTTAAATTTTCAATCCAAGTAATTTTTGTAAGAGTGTCTGCTACCATTTAAAATGAAATAAACATTCTCTATGAAAATTTTACCGAAGTAACGAATTCTTTTGGAAAAAGTTAATACTATCAAATAACTGGATAAAACTATGAAATTTAGCTTGAAATTTGCGTTTGCTAATGTGATTTGAGAGATTTATATTATTACCATCACACAGAATATGATGTGCATTTACAAAATAGAATCGCGATAAAGAAATATTCTTTGCTTATGTGAGTTGTGTTATCATTTGAAAACTGCTCGCATTTTGTCCATTAATGGTCTTTAATAATCAACTTTCATATTTTTTTTATTTAAATAGATGGTCTCAATTGTCCACTTTTCAGTAACTGGTTTTCTGAAAACAGATAACATTAAACGAAGAATTGGTGATACACAGTTTTGCAGTGTCAATTAAAAAGTATTCAGATTATGCTTAAATATATTAAGCAATATAGAACAAAAAAGAAACTCAAAAAAAAAAAAAAAAAAAAAAAAAAAACGTGTTTAATAAGGTTTATGATCGAAAGCATTTTTTGTGGTTTATTAATTCTTTAATTTTGGCGACACAGTAACTGTTAATTTCGTTTATTGATACAGCATTGTTACTAAAAATTGTTGGACACTTCGATTATGGAAGATCCCTGAATTTAAAAAAATCATTCAATTTAATGTATCTTTGTTGCACTTAGGCGTTAAATTAAATTTGCGTAAAAGGCAATATTGTTGTTCGTCCACATATTTATTTAAATGTTATTAATGTTTTTGTTCGTGCGTACTTTTTGAGAAATATTTTAATTAAGTTAAATAAAAGCAAAAATTCTTTTTTTTATTATATTATTTTTTATTCGTTACAATTTACTGATAACAAGATAGAAAAAATTACTTTAAACAATAAACAATTAATTTAGAAAAAATTTCGAGGTGAGAAACATGCAGGATATATAACGAATTATTTTGTGATAATTAATTATCATTTCAAAGTTATGTAGTTGCAATTTCATCTTTCGGATACTTCTGAATATATTCTTTAAAAAATTACACTAGTGATATCTTCTTTAGTTGTTCTTTTTAGATGCTTCAAATCAATTTTATTAATATTTTTCTTCCAGTTAAAGGGTTAAAGTTTAAATCAGTTTAAAAATATCCTGCATTACAAATTAGTAAAATATTTGAAAAGAAAATGTCACAAACAAGTAGACATTTTGAATTTATATTTGATGCAATATACTTAAATAATAATGGGGAAATTTCACGTTTTTCAATTTAACTTGCATCTGATAGAGTATAAAAATACGAACATTTTGATACCATTTTTACATATATTTGAAACTTGCATAATTCATTAAATTAACTTTTAAAACGCAGTTTTTGTCGTCGCGGAAAAAAGCCGCGTCACGTGATAAAAGCCGTTCTGACGTCACTAGCCATGTAAACAAACCCTCGCTGTATTTCTCCCTGTTATTTTCTATGGGGGATGGCTTGCTTTACGCTTTTTTCTTTTCTTAGAAATGATTAGTATAACAAATTAAAAGTATTGTAAAAGTATTGTAATGAATAAATAATACTGTGAATTCCATGTGAGATTTTTATTCCATCGTGTTTTTAAGAAATTCATTTCCAGATCTCGATGTAGAAATAAAGTATCGGTACAAGTCCAGATTTTTCTCCCAGAGTCCTGTTTTTGTGAAATTGTGAACAGCTTTTTACATTTGTGAAAAATCTAGACACAATTTTGTGAATTTGAAATTAGCGTTATATTCAAGTTCTTGTTTATACATTTTTAAGAAGATATATGCATGTAAAATACAGATGTTTTCCTTATATATGTAAAGTGACAGTCAGATTTTACTTCTAAATGATTAAATTTGTGAAAGATTCAGTTTGAAGAGAGAAAAGTTTTGTGATAAGCCCATTTTTAAGACAAAGAATTTTGTGAAGGGTCCTGTTTTGAAATGAAAAAAATTGTGAAGGGTCTTTTAAAGGACCCATTTTCTTCCTAAATAGATCCGTGGTTTATTTATTGATTGAATCTAAATAAAATTTTAATAAATGTATTTTTTTTCTTTTTTGGAATATATGAATGAGAATAATCACATATGAAACAGAAAGAAATATTTATGTATCATACATATAGTCATTCATTTTATTTATGCATATTAAGAAGTGTCTTCAAGTAATCGATAGTTCATATTTGAAATGTATATATTCATTATTCAGTAATCATAATGCAATTTTTTGAAAACCTCTAATTTTGATATCTATCCTTAATGTATAATTTTATCAATGAAAAAAAAAAATGCAATAACTTATGAAAACAAATTTTAACTGAAATCATATATTCTGAGCGAAGCATGTTCAGAATTTTTAATAAGTATTTTTACAATAGTAGCATAGCCAGAAAAAAAATGGGGGGGGGGGGTAGGAAAATGTTTGCTCTGTATTAATATACAGAAATTTAAATATATTGGAGAATTCATAGTTTAGGGAGTTAGAACCTCCCTTAAAATTCTCCTAAACACCCTTGGCTATAGAACTGTTTTGAAAAAGAATATTGTTCAATGTTATGTTTATGTTGTGTGATATTATTAAATATTAAGCAATAATATAGTGAAGGTTTGATAATCTTTAAATAACTAATAAATTTCTAAAATTTGCAGGACTTAATAAATATAAATTGTTAAACAAACAGGCAAACAAATTCTTAAGCAAAGAATGAATCTTCAAAATATTTACCAATAAAAAATATATGTAATTAAAACTGAGGACTTTCTAATAACTTGCCTCTGTTACATCAAACAACACAAGAAATTTAAGCGGAGTATGCCAAAAATGACAAGAATAAGGTCTCAGAATCTTTAACAAAAGATTTTGTAATGAATTTGCTGACCATAAATGATAAAGCACTAACTACTGCACATGTAACAGATACTGAAATATTCCCTAGTGTTTCAGCTACTGACTATAAAACAAAACTAGTCGGATGTGCCAATCCCAAAACTTTCTTCTATCTCACACTGGTTTCGCACACACTAAAAATAATCAGCACCAATTTATATCAAGGTTTAACTGAATCTAAAGTTTTATTAAGCTCCATGCATTAGGTCTTGAGATATGACTTCCTAAAATCATGTAAATCCTGGAAAATGCAGAATAGCAGCGCCACCTGTTGGGAGATTTACACCAAAACCTAACCAACAACAACTTATGTCAACGTCTAACTGAATCTGAAGTTTGATGAAAATCCATGCATTAGTTATTGAGATATAGTTATCGTGATAATAATTAAACAAGTACCATAGCAGCGCCACCTGTTGGGCTATTTACACAAAAACGTAAGCAGCATCTATTTATGTCAAGGTCTAACAGAATCTGAAGTTTGATGAAATTCCGTGCATTAGTTCTTGAGATATAGCTATCGTAAAAGTAATGAAAAAAATAGTATAGCAGCGCCACCTATCGGGATATCTACACCAAAACGTAATAAGCGTCCATTTATGTCAAGGTCTAACTGAATGTGAAGTTTGATGAAAATAAGTGCATTAGTTCTTGAGATAGAGCTATTGCGGAAATCTCAACAAATGCAGCATAGCAGCGCCACCTGTTGGGAGATTTTCACCAAATACTAATCAGCACCAAATTATATCAGGTACTAACTGAATATAAAGTTTTATTAAATTTAGTGCATTAGTTCTTGAGATAGAGCGCCCACAAAATTTTTGTCACATACAGACAGAAAGAGTCGCAGACTCACAGACAGACAATTTTTAAAAACAGTCAAATCGTGTTCAGCACCTTCTAAAACGTTTAAATCCGTCGAAAACCGTAAGTCGGAAATTTTCATGAATCCAATACTTTCTTCTTGTAAAATAGAAGAAAGTAAAAATAGTTTTTTTTTTTTTTTTTTTTTTTTTTTTAATATATATATATATATGAAGCAAAAATTGGTGGCTTAAAAAAAAAAAATCTTGAACTTTTGGGGGATGAAAAATATGAATAAGTAAACATATAAATGCTTAAGGATAAAAAAAGGAAGACCATGGCAAAAAAAAACTTTAATTTCATGGAAACTTTTGAAAGATAGAGCAAAAAGGAATGTCAAAGAATGAATGCAATATTTTAAAGTTTACAGAGAAAAATTTTACTCAGAAAATATATATTAAGTACTAACTAAATAAAAGGCCTTTCTTATTTCTCAATATTTTATTTTATAACAAATATACGTTATCAGTATTGTAAAATAATTAAAATTTCATTTAAACTGAAATATGATGAAATAAGAAAGTAATTCATTTCAAGAACAACAATCAAGAATCGCGTACTATTATTTTAGCTTTTAATCATTATTATTATTTAATAAATCAAAGTAAATGTAGAACAGAAATATATATCTTTTAGATTTAACTCCTCGTATTTCTGCACCCATGAAATCAGAATTCTTTCCTAAAAAAGCAAACATGGAAAGAGCATCTATTTTTGGGAGATTGTCCGATTGCCCTTTCACATATCCGGTCGAAATCGACATTTTCTAATCAAAATTTTAATGAAAATAAAAAATAAACGATATATTTTACATTAAGATAAGTTTTATCTTACTTTTTCACAAATTTGAAGTTGATAACGTTAAATAAATTTTAAGAAACAGATGAAACAAGATTGCAAATAGGAAAAGCAATGGGGAAAGTATACGCGCAAAGCGTGAGCATTTCAGGTTAGCGGCAAATGACGTCACAACCAATCACGTCGCGTTTTTGTATCACGTGGTTTTGTTTATGTTTTTGCCTTCTTAAAAACAGTAAATCAAAGTTATTTTCTATTATTTTAACAATTCTGAGTGAATTTTTGAGGATTTCAAGATAAACTTTATCAGTTACACACAAAAGAAAACGTATTCCTCCCGTGTGAAATTTCCCCATTCTATTCGAAGATATTGATAATTTTATAATATCTCATCCACTTTACCTCGTATTTATAACAAAGTTTTCATTGTTGAAAAATGCATATCGTTTCACAGTATTTTATATTTTAAATATTTTACAAAGGCGAACAACTTCAAAATCGTTTTTTTTTACTTCCTACATAAGAAAATATGCTGATTTATAAGTAAACGAATTTCCAGCCGTGCACCAGAATTCTATTCGAAGATATTGATAATTTTATAATATTACATCTCCTTTACCTCTTATTTATAACAAAGTTTTCATTGTTGAAAAATGCATATCGTTTCACTGTATTTTATATTTTAAATATTTTACAATGGCGAACAACTTCAAAACCGAATTTTTTTTACTTCCTACATAAGAAAATATGCTGATTTATAGGAAAACCAATTTCCAGCCGTGCACCAAAATTCTATTTGAGGATATTGGAAATTTTATAATATCAGATCTTCTTTACATCGTATTTATAACAAAGGTTTCATTGTTGGAACAGAGTCGATCTTTTCACTGTATTTTATATTTTTAATGTTTTACAAAAGTGAACAACTTCAAAATCGAATTTTTTTTACTTCATACAATGGAAAATGTGCTGATTTATAAGTAAACGAATTTCCAGCCGTGTTCCAGAATTCTATTCGGATATATTGATAATTTTATAATATCTCATCCACATTACCTCGTATTTATATCAAAGGTTTCATTGTTGAAAAATGCATATCGTTGCACAGTATTTTATATTTTAAATATTTTACAAAGGCGAACAACTTCAAAACCGAATTTTTTTTACTTCCTACATACGAAAATGTGCTGATTTATAAGAAAACCAATTTCCAGCCGTGCACCAGAATTCTATTCGAAGATACATATAATTTTATAATATCACATCTCCTTTACCTCTTATTTATAACAAAGATTTCATTGTTAAAACAGAGTAGATCGTTTCACTGTATTTTATGTTTTAATTATTTTACAATGGCGAACAACTTCAAAACCGATTTTTTTTACTTCATACATAAGAAAATGTACTGATTTATAAGTAAACGAATTTCCAGCCATGCACCAGAATTCTGTTCGAAGATATTGATAATTTTATAATATCTCATCCACTTTACCTCGTATTTATAACAAAGTTTTCATTGTTGAAAAATGCATATTGTTTCACAGTATTTTATATTTTAAATATTTTACAAAGGCGAACAACTTCAAAATCGATTTTTTTTTTACTTCATACATAAGAAAATGTACTGATTTATAAGTAAACGAATTTCCAGCCGTGCACCAGAATTCTATTCGAAGATATTGATAATTTTATAATATCTCATCCACTTTACCTCGTATTTATAACAAAGTTTTCATTGTTGAAAAATGCATATCGTTTCACAGTATTTTATATTTTAAATATTTTACAAAGGCGAACAACTTCAAAATCGATTTTTTTTTACTTCCTACATAAGAAAATATGCTGATTTATAAGTAAACGAATTTCCAGCCGTGCACCAGAATTCTATTCGAAGATATTGATAATTTTATAATATTACATCTCCTTTAACTCTTATTTATAACAAAGTTTTCATTGTTGAAAAATGCATATCGTTTCACTGTATTTTATATTTTAAATATTTTACAATGGCGAACAACTTCAAAACCGAATTTTTTTTTACTTCCTACATAAGAAAATATGCTGATTTATAGGAAAACCAATTTCCAGCCGTGCACCAGAATTCTATTTGAGGATATTGGAAATTTTATAATATCATATCTTCTTTACATCGTATTTATAACAAAGGTTTCATTGTTTGAACAGAGTAGATCTTTTCACTGTATTTTATATTTTTAATATTTTACAAAAGTGAACAACTTCAAAATCGAATTTTTTTTACTTCATACAATAGAAAATGTGCTGATTTATAAGTAAACGAATTTCCAGCCGTGCTCCAGAATTCTATTCGGAGATATTGATAATTTTATAATATCTCATCCACATTACCTCGTATTTATATCAAAGGTTTCATTGTTGAAAAATGCATATCGTTGCACAGTATTTTATATTTTAAATATTTTACAATGGCGAACAACTTCAAAACCGAATTTTTTTTACTTCCTGCATACGAAAATGTGCTGATTTATAAGAAAACCAATTTCCAGCCGTGCACCAGAATTCTATTCGAAGATACATATAATTTTATAATATCACATCTCCTTTTCCTCTTATTTATAACAAAGATTTCATTGTTGAAACAGAGTAGATCGTTTCACTGTATTTTATGTTTTAATTATTTTACAATGGCGAACAACTTCAAAACCGATTTTTTTTCACTTCATACATAAGAAAATGTACTGATTTATAAGTAAACGAATTTCCAGCCGTGCACCAGAATTCTATTCGAAGATATTGATAATTTTATAATATCTCATCCACTTTACCTCGTATTTATAACAAAGTTTTCATTGTTGAAAAATGCATATCGTTTCACAGTATTTTATATTTTAAATATTTTACAAAGGCGAACAACTTCAAAATCGATTTTTTTTTACTTCATACATAAGAAAATGTACTGATTTATAAGTAAACGAATTTCCAGCCGTCCACCAGAATTCTATTCGAAGATATTGATAATTTTATAATATCTCATCCACTTTACCTCGTATTTATAACAAAGTTTTCATTGTTGAAAAATGCATATCGTTTCACAGTATTTTATATTTTAAATATTTTACAAAGGCGAACAACTTCAAAATCGATTTTTTTTTACTTCCTACATAAGAAAATATGCTGATTTATAAGTAAACGAATTTCCAGCCGTGCACCAGAATTCTATTCGAAGATATTGATAATTTTATAATATTACATCTCCTTTACCTCTTATTTATAACAAAGGTTTCATTGTTGGAACAGAGTAGATCTTTTCACTGTATTTTATATTTTAAATATTTTACAATGGCGAACAACTTCAAAACCGAATTTTTTTTACTTCCTACATAAGACAATGTGCTGATTTATAAGAAAACCAATTTCCAGCCGTGTACCAGAATTCTATTTGAGGATATTGGAAATTTTATAATATCAGATCTTATTTACATCGTATTTATAACAAAGGTTTCATTGTTGGAACAGAGTAGATCTTTTCACTGTATTTTATATTTTTAATATTTTACAAAGGTGAACAACTTCAAAATCGATTTTTTTTTACTTCATACAATAGAAAATGTGCTGATTTATAAGTAAACGAATTTCCAGCCGTGCTCCAGAAATCTATTCGAAGATATTGATAATTTTATAATATCTCATCCACATTACCTCGTATTTATATCAAAGGTTTCATTGTTGAAAAATGCATATAGTTGCACAGTATTTTATATTTTAAATATTTTACAATAGCTAACAACTTCAAAACCAAATTTTTTTTACTTCCTACATAAGAAAATGTGCTGATTTATAAGAAAACCAATTTCCAGCCGTGCACCAGAATTCTATTCGAAGATACATATAATTTTATAATATGACATCTCCTTTACCTCTTATTTATAACAAAGATTTCATTGTTGAAACAGAGTAGATCGTTTCACTGTATTTTATGTTTTAATTATTTTACAATGGCAAAAACTTCAAAACCGATTTTTTTTTTACTTCCTACATAAGAGAATGTGCTGATTTATAAGAAAACCAATTTGCAGCCGTGTACCAGAATTCTATTTGAAGATATTGCAAATTTTATAATATCAGATCTTCTTTACATCGTATTTATAACAAAGGTTTCATTGTTGGAACAGAGTAGATCTTTTCACTTTTTTTTATATTTTAAATATTTTTCAAAGGCGAACAACTTCAAAATCGAATTTTTTTTACTTCATACATAAGAAAATGTACTGATTAAGTAAACGAATTTCCAGCCGTGCACCAGAATTCTATTCGAAGATATTGATAATTTTATAATATTACATCTCCTTTACCTCTTATTTATAACAAAGTTTTCATTGTTGAAAAATGTATATCGTTTCACAGTATTTTATATTTTAAATATTTTACAAAGGCGAACAACTTCAAAATCGATTTTTTTTTACTTCCTACATAAGAAAATATGCTGATTTATAAGTAAACGAATTTCCAGCCGTGCACCAGAATTCTATTCGAAGATATTGATAATTTTATAATATTACATCTCCTTTACCTCTTATTTATAACAAAGTTTTCATTGTTGAAAAATGCATATCGTTTCACTGTATTTTATATTTTAAATATTTTACAATGGCGAACAACTTCAAAACCGAATTTTTTTTACTTCCTACATAAGAAAATATGCTGATTTATAAGAAAACCAATTTCCCGCCGTGCACCAGAATTCTATTTGAGGATATTGGAAATTTTATAATATCAGATCTTCTTTACATCGTATTTATAACAAAGGTTTCATTGTTGGAACAGAGTAGATCTTTTCACTGTATTTTATATTTTTAATATTTTACAAAAGTGAACAACTTCAAAATCGAATTTTTTTTACTTCATACAATAGAAAATGTGCTGATTTATAAGTAAACGAATTTCCAGCCGTGCTCCAGAATTCTATTCGGATATATTGATAATTTTATAATATCTCATCCACATTATCTCGTATTTATATCAAAGGTTTCATTGTTGAAAAATGCATATCGTTGCACAGTATTTTATATTTTAAATATTTTACAATGGCGAACAACTTCAAAACCGAATTTTTTTTACTTCCTACATACGAAAATGTGCTGATTTATAAGAAAACCAATTTCCAGCCGTGCACCAGAATTCTATTCGAAGATACATATAATTTTATAATATCACATCTCCTTTACCTCTTATCTATAACAAAGATTTCATTGTTGAAACAGAGTAGATCGTTTCACTGTATTTTATGTTTTAATTATTTTACAATGGCGAACAACTTCAAAACCGATTTTTTTTACTTCCTACATAAGAGAATGTGCTGATTTATAAGAAAACCAATTTGCAGCCGTGTACCAGAATTCTATTTGAAGATATTGCAAATTTTATAATATCAGATCTTCTTTACATCGTATTTATAACAAAGGTTTCATTGTTGGAACAGAGTAGATCGTTTCACTGTATTTTATGTTTTAATTATTTTACAATGGCGAACAACTTCAAAACCGATTTTTTTTTATTTCATACATAAGAAAATGTACTGATTTATAAGTAAACGAATTTCCAGCCGTGCACCAGAATTCTATTCGAAGATATTGATAATTTTATAATATCTCATCCACTTTACCTCGTATTTATAACAAAGTTTTCATTGTTGAAAAATGCATATCGTTTCACAGTATTTTATATTTTAAATATTTTACAAAGGCGAATAACTTCAAAATCGAATTTTTTTTTACTTCCTACATAAGAAAATATGCTGATTTATAAGAAAACCAATTTCCAGCCGTGCACCAGAATTCTATTTGAGGATATTGGAAATTTTATAATATCAGATCTTCTTTACATCGTATTTATAACAAAGGTTTCATTGTTGGAACAGAGTAGATCTTTTCACTGTATTTTATATTTTTAATATTTTACAAAAGTGAACAACTTCAAAATCGAATTTTTTTTACTTCATACAATAGAAAATGTGCTGATTTATAAGTAAACGAATTTCCAGCCGTGCTCCAGAATTCTATTCGGATATATTGATAATTTTATAATATCTCATCCACATTATCTCGTATTTATATCAAAGGTTTCATTGTTGAAAAATGCATATCGTTGCACAGTATTTTATATTTTAAATATTTTACAATGGCGAACAACTTCAAAACCGAATTTTTTTTACTTCCTACATACGAAAATGTGCTGATTTATAAGAAAACCAATTTCCAGCCGTGCACCAGAATTCTATTCGAAGATACATATAATTTTATAATATCACATCTCCTTTACCTCTTATTTATAACAAAGATTTCATTGTTGAAACAGAGTAGATCGTTTCACTGTATTTTATGTTTTAATTATTTTACAATGGCGAACAACTTCAAAACCGATTTTTTTTACTTCCTACATAAGAGAATGTGCTGATTTATAAGAAAACCAATTTGCAGCCGTGTACCAGAATTCTATTTGAAGATATTGCAAATTTTATAATATCAGATCTTCTTTACATCGTATTTATAACAAAGGTTTCATTGTTGGAACAGAGTAGATCGTTTCACTGTATTTTATGTTTTAATTATTTTACAATGGCGAACAACTTCAAAACCGATTTTTTTTTACTTCATACATAAGAAAATGTACTGATTTATAAGTAAACGAATTTCCAGCCGTGCACCAGAATTCTATTCGAAGATATTGATAATTTTATAATATCTCATCCACTTTACCTCGTATTTATAACAAAGTTTTCATTGTTGAAAAATGCATATCGTTTCACAGTATTTTATATTTTAAATATTTTACAAAGGCGAATAACTTGAAAACCGAATTTTTTTTTACTTCCTACATAAGAAAATATGCTGATTTATAAGAAAACCAATTTCCAGCCGTGCACCAGAATTCTATTTGAGGATATTGGAAATTTTATAATATCAGATCTTCTTTACATCGTATTTATAACAAAGGTTTCATTGTTGGAACAGAGTAGATCTTTTCACTGTATTTTATATTTTTAATATTTTACAAAAGTGAACAACTTCAAAATCGAATTTTTTTTACTTCATACAATAGAAAATGTGCTGATTTATAAGTAAACGAATTTCCAGCCGTGCTCCAGAATTCTATTCGGATATATTGATAATTTTATAATATCTCATCCACATTATCTCGTATTTATATCAAAGGTTTCATTGTTGAAAAATGCATATCGTTGCACAGTATTTTATATTTTAAATATTTTACAATGGCGAACAACTTCAAAACCGAATTTTTTTTACTTCCTACATACGAAAATGTGCTGATTTATAAGAAAACCAATTTCCAGCCGTGCACCAGAATTCTATTCGAAGATACATATAATTTTATAATATCACATCTCCTTTACCTCTTATTTATAACAAAGATTTCATTGTTGAAACAGAGTAGATCGTTTCACTGTATTTTATGTTTTAATTATTTTACAATGGCGAACAACTTCAAAACCGATTTTTTTTACTTCCTACATAAGAGAATGTGCTGATTTATAAGAAAACCAATTTGCAGCCGTGTACCAGAATTCTATTTGAAGATATTGCAAATTTTATAATATCAGATCTTCTTTACATCGTATTTATAACAAAGGTTTCATTGTTGGAACAGAGTAGATCGTTTCACTGTATTTTATGTTTTAATTATTTTACAACGGCGAACAACTTCAAAACCGATTTTTTTTTATTTCATACATAAGAAAATGTACTGATTTATGAGTAAACGAATTTCCAGCCGTGCACCAGAATTCTATTCGAAGATATTGTAATTTTATAATATCTCATCCACTTTACCTCGTATTTATAACAAAGTTTTCATTGTTGAAAAATGCATATCGTTTCACAGTATTTTATATTTTAAATATTTTACAAAGGCGAATAACTTCAAAATCGAATTTTTTTTTACTTCCTACATAAGAAAATATGCTGATTTATAAGAAAACCAATTTCCAGCCGTGCACCAGAATTCTATTTGAGGATATTGGAAATTTTATAATATCAGATCTTCTTTACATCGTATTTATAACAAAGGTTTCATTGTTGGAACAGAGTAGATCTTTTCACTGTATTTTATATTTTTAATATTTTACAAAAGTGAACAACTTCAAAATCGAATTTTTTTTACTTCATACAATAGAAAATGTGCTGATTTATAAGTAAACGAATTTCCAGCCGTGCTCCAGAATTCTATTCGGATATATTGATAATTTTATAATATCTCATCCACATTATCTCGTATTTATATCAAAGGTTTCATTGTTGAAAAATGCATATCGTTGCACAGTATTTTATATTTTAAATATTTTACAATGGCGAACAACTTCAAAACCGAATTTTTTTTACTTCCTACATACGAAAATGTGCTGATTTATAAGAAAACCAATTTCCAGCCGTGCACCAGAATTCTATTCGAAGATACATATAATTTTATAATATCACATCTCCTTTACCTCTTATTTATAACAAAGATTTCATTGTTGAAATAGAGTAGATCGTTTCACTGTATTTTATGTTTTAATTATTTTACAATGGCGAACAACTTCAAAACCGATTTTTTTTTACTTCCTACATAAGAGAATGTGCTGATTTATAAGAAAACCAATTTGCAGCCGTGTACCAGAATTCTATTTGAAGATATTGCAAATTTTATAATATCAGATCTTCTTTACATCGTATTTATAACAAAGGTTTCATTGTTGGAACAGAGTAGATCGTTTCACTGTATTTTATGTTTTAATTATTTTACAATGGCGAACAACTTCAAAACCGATTTTTTTTTACTTCATACATAAGAAAATGTACTGATTTATAAGTAAACGAATTTCCAGCCGTGCACCAGAATTCTATTCGAAGATATTGATAATTTTATAATATCTCATCCACTTTACCTCGTATTTATAACAAAGTTTTCATTGTTGAAAAATGCATATCGTTTCACAGTATTTTATATTTTAAATATTTTACAAAGGCGAATAACTTGAAAACCGAATTTTTTTTACTTCCTACATAAGAAAATATGCTGATTTATAAGAAAACCAATTTCCAGCCGTGCACCAGAATTCTATTTGAGGATATTGGAAATTTTATAATATCAGATCTTCTTTACATCGTATTTATAACAAAGGTTTCATTGTTGGAACAGAGTAGATCTTTTCACTGTATTTTATATTTTTAATATTTTACAAAATTGATAAACTTCAAAATCGAATTTTTTTTACTTCATACAATAGAAAATGTGCTGATTTATAAGTAAACGAATTTCCAGCCGTGCTCCAGAATTCTATTCGGATATATTGATAATTTTATAATATCTCATCCACATTACCTCGTATTTATATCAAAGGTTTCATTGTTGAAAAATGCATATCGTTGCACAGTATTTTATATTTTAAATATTTTACAATGGCGAACAACTTCAAAACCGAATTTTTTTTACTTCCTACATACGAAAATGTGCTGATTTATAAGAAAACCAATTTCCAGCCGTGCACCAGAATTCTATTCGAAGATACATATAATTTTATAATATCACATCTCCTTTACCTCTTATTTATAACAAAGATTTCATTGTTGAAACAGAGTAGATCGTTTCACTGTATTTTATGTTTTAATTATTTTACAATGGCGAACAACTTCAAAACCGATTTTTTTTTTACTTCATACATAAGAAAATGTACTGATTTATAAGTAAACGAATTTCCAGCCGTGCACCAGAATTCTATTCGAAGATATTGATAATTTTATAATATCTCATCCACTTTACCTCGTATTTATAACAAGGTTTTCATTGTTGAAAAATGCATATCGTTTCACAGTATTTTATATTTTAAATATTTTACAAAGGCGAACAACTTCAAAATCGATTTTTTTTTACTTCATACATAAGTAAATGTACTGATTTATAAGTAAACGAATTTCCAGCCGTGCACCAGAATTGTATTCGAAGATATTGATAATTTTATAATATCTCATCCACTTTACCTCGTATTTATAACAAAGTTTTCATTGTTGAAAAATGCATATCGTTTCACTGTATTTTATATTTTAAATATTTTACAATGGCGAACAACTTCAAAACCGAATTTTTTTTTACTTCCTACATAAGAAAATATGCTGATTTATAGGAAAACCAATTTCCAGCCGTGCACCAGAATTCTATTTGAGGATATTGGAAATTTTATAATATCATATCTTCTTTACATCGTATTTATAACAAAGGTTTCATTGTTTGAACAGAGTAGATCTTTTCACTGTATTTTATATTTTTAATATTTTACAAAAGTGAACAACTTCAAAATCGAATTTTTTTTACTTCATACAATAGAAAATGTGCTGATTTATAAGTAAACGAATTTCCAGCCGTGCTCCAGAATTCTATTCGGAGATATTGATAATTTTATAATATCTCATCCACATTACCTCGTATTTATATCAAAGGTTTCATTGTTGAAAAATGCATATCGTTGCACAGTATTTTATATTTTAAATATTTTACAATGGCGAACAACTTCAAAACCGAATTTTTTTTACTTCCTGCATACGAAAATGTGCTGATTTATAAGAAAACCAATTTCCAGCCGTGCACCAGAATTCTATTCGAAGATACATATAATTTTATAATATCACATCTCCTTTTCCTCTTATTTATAACAAAGATTTCATTGTTGAAACAGAGTAGATCGTTTCACTGTATTTTATGTTTTAATTATTTTACAATGGCGAACAACTTCAAAACCGATTTTTTTTCACTTCATACATAAGAAAATGTACTGATTTATAAGTAAACGAATTTCCAGCCGTGCACCAGAATTCTATTCGAAGATATTGATAATTTTATAATATCTCATCCACTTTACCTCGTATTTATAACAAAGTTTTCATTGTTGAAAAATGCATATCGTTTCACAGTATTTTATATTTTAAATATTTTACAAAGGCGAACAACTTCAAAATCGATTTTTTTTTACTTCATACATAAGAAAATGTACTGATTTATAAGTAAACGAATTTCCAGCCGTCCACCAGAATTCTATTCGAAGATATTGATAATTTTATAATATCTCATCCACTTTACCTCGTATTTATAACAAAGTTTTCATTGTTGAAAAATGCATATCGTTTCACAGTATTTTATATTTTAAATATTTTACAAAGGCGAACAACTTCAAAATCGATTTTTTTTTACTTCCTACATAAGAAAATATGCTGATTTATAAGTAAACGAATTTCCAGCCGTGCACCAGAATTCTATTCGAAGATATTGATAATTTTATAATATTACATCTCCTTTACCTCTTATTTATAACAAAGGTTTCATTGTTGGAACAGAGTAGATCTTTTCACTGTATTTTATATTTTAAATATTTTACAATGGCGAACAACTTCAAAACCGAATTTTTTTTACTTCCTACATAAGACAATGTGCTGATTTATAAGAAAACCAATTTCCAGCCGTGTACCAGAATTCTATTTGAGGATATTGGAAATTTTATAATATCAGATCTTATTTACATCGTATTTATAACAAAGGTTTCATTGTTGGAACAGAGTAGATCTTTTCACTGTATTTTATATTTTTAATATTTTACAAAGGTGAACAACTTCAAAATCGATTTTTTTTTACTTCATACAATAGAAAATGTGCTGATGTATAAGTAAACGAATTTCCAGCCGTGCTCCAGAAATCTATTCGAAGATATTGATAATTTTATAATATCTCATCCACATTACCTCGTATTTATATCAAAGGTTTCATTGTTGAAAAATGCATATAGTTGCACAGTATTTTATATTTTAAATATTTTACAATAGCTAACAACTTCAAAACCAAATTTTTTTTACTTCCTACATAAGAAAATGTGCTGATTTATAAGAAAACCAATTTCCAGCCGTGCACCAGAATTCTATTCGAAGATACATATAATTTTATAATATGACATCTCCTTTACCTCTTATTTATAACAAAGATTTCATTGTTGAAACAGAGTAGATCGTTTCACTGTATTTTATGTTTTAATTATTTTACAATGGCAAAAACTTCAAAACCGATTTTTTTTTTACTTCCTACATAAGAGAATGTGCTGATTTATAAGAAAACCAATTTGCAGCCGTGTACCAGAATTCTATTTGAAGATATTGCAAATTTTATAATATCAGATCTTCTTTACATCGTATTTATAACAAAGGTTTCATTGTTGGAACAGAGTAGATCTTTTCACTTTTTTTTATATTTTAAATATTTTTCAAAGGCGAACAACTTCAAAATCGAATTTTTTTTACTTCATACATAAGAAAATGTACTGATTAAGTAAACGAATTTCCAGCCGTGCACCAGAATTCTATTCGAAGATATTGATAATTTTATAATATTACATCTCCTTTACCTCTTATTTATAACAAAGTTTTCATTGTTGAAAAATGTATATCGTTTCACAGTATTTTATATTTTAAATATTTTACAAAGGCGAACAACTTCAAAATCGATTTTTTTTTACTTCCTACATAAGAAAATATGCTGATTTATAAGTAAACGAATTTCCAGCCGTGCACCAGAATTCTATTCGAAGATATTGATAATTTTATAATATTACATCTCCTTTACCTCTTATTTATAACAAAGTTTTCATTGTTGAAAAATGCATATCGTTTCACTGTATTTTATATTTTAAATATTTTACAATGGCGAACAACTTCAAAACCGAATTTTTTTTACTTCCTACATAAGAAAATATGCTGATTTATAAGAAAACCAATTTCCCGCCGTGCACCAGAATTCTATTTGAGGATATTGGAAATTTTATAATATCAGATCTTCTTTACATCGTATTTATAACAAAGGTTTCATTGTTGGAACAGAGTAGATCTTTTCACTGTATTTTATATTTTTAATATTTTACAAAAGTGAACAACTTCAAAATCGAATTTTTTTTACTTCATACAATAGAAAATGTGCTGATTTATAAGTAAACGAATTTCCAGCCGTGCTCCAGAATTCTATTCGGATATATTGATAATTTTATAATATCTCATCCACATTATCTCGTATTTATATCAAAGGTTTCATTGTTGAAAAATGCATATCGTTGCACAGTATTTTATATTTTAAATATTTTACAATGGCGAACAACTTCAAAACCGAATTTTTTTTACTTCCTACATACGAAAATGTGCTGATTTATAAGAAAACCAATTTCCAGCCGTGCACCAGAATTCTATTCGAAGATACATATAATTTTATAATATCACATCTCCTTTACCTCTTATCTATAACAAAGATTTCATTGTTGAAACAGAGTAGATCGTTTCACTGTATTTTATGTTTTAATTATTTTACAATGGCGAACAACTTCAAAACCGATTTTTTTTACTTCCTACATAAGAGAATGTGCTGATTTATAAGAAAACCAATTTGCAGCCGTGTACCAGAATTCTATTTGAAGATATTGCAAATTTTATAATATCAGATCTTCTTTACATCGTATTTATAACAAAGGTTTCATTGTTGGAACAGAGTAGATCGTTTCACTGTATTTTATGTTTTAATTATTTTACAATGGCGAACAACTTCAAAACCGATTTTTTTTTATTTCATACATAAGAAAATGTACTGATTTATAAGTAAACGAATTTCCAGCCGTGCACCAGAATTCTATTCGAAGATATTGATAATTTTATAATATCTCATCCACTTTACCTCGTATTTATAACAAAGTTTTCATTGTTGAAAAATGCATATCGTTTCACAGTATTTTATATTTTAAATATTTTACAAAGGCGAATAACTTCAAAATCGAATTTTTTTTTACTTCCTACATAAGAAAATATGCTGATTTATAAGAAAACCAATTTCCAGCCGTGCACCAGAATTCTATTTGAGGATATTGGAAATTTTATAATATCAGATCTTCTTTACATCGTATTTATAACAAAGGTTTCATTGTTGGAACAGAGTAGATCTTTTCACTGTATTTTATATTTTTAATATTTTACAAAAGTGAACAACTTCAAAATCGAATTTTTTTTACTTGATACAATAGAAAATGTGCTGATTTATAAGTAAACGAATTTCCAGCCGTGCTCCAGAATTCTATTCGGATATATTGATAATTTTATAATATCTCATCCACATTATCTCGTATTTATATCAAAGGTTTCATTGTTGAAAAATGCATATCGTTGCACAGTATTTTATATTTTAAATATTTTACAATGGCGAACAACTTCAAAACCGAATTTTTTTTACTTCCTACATACGAAAATGTGCTGATTTATAAGAAAACCAATTTCCAGCCGTGCACCAGAATTCTATTCGAAGATACATATAATTTTATAATATCACATCTCCTTTACCTCTTATTTATAACAAAGATTTCATTGTTGAAACAGAGTAGATCGTTTCACTGTATTTTATGTTTTAATTATTTTACAATGGCGAACAACTTCAAAACCGATTTTTTTTACTTCCTACATAAGAGAATGTGCTGATTTATAAGAAAACCAATTTGCAGCCGTGTACCAGAATTCTATTTGAAGATATTGCAAATTTTATAATATCAGATCTTCTTTACATCGTATTTATAACAAAGGTTTCATTGTTGGAACAGAGTAGATCGTTTCACTGTATTTTATGTTTTAATTATTTTACAACGGCGAACAACTTCAAAACCGATTTTTTTTTATTTCATACATAAGAAAATGTACTGATTTATGAGTAAACGAATTTCCAGCCGTGCACCAGAATTCTATTCGAAGATATTGATAATTTTATAATATCTCATCCACTTTACCTCGTATTTATAACAAAGTTTTCATTGTTGAAAAATGCATATCGTTTCACAGTATTTTATATTTTAAATATTTTACAAAGGCGAATAACTTCAAAATCGAATTTTTTTTTACTTCCTACATAAGAAAATATGCTGATTTATAAGAAAACCAATTTCCAGCCGTGCACCAGAATTCTATTTGAGGATATTGGAAATTTTATAATATCAGATCTTCTTTACATCGTATTTATAACAAAGGTTTCATTGTTGGAACAGAGTAGATCTTTTCACTGTATTTTATATTTTTAATATTTTACAAAAGTGAACAACTTCAAAATCGAATTTTTTTTACTTCATACAATAGAAAATGTGCTGATTTATAAGTAAACGAATTTCCAGCCGTGCTCCAGAATTCTATTCGGATATATTGATAATTTTATAATATCTCATCCACATTATCTCGTATTTATATCAAAGGTTTCATTGTTGAAAAATGCATATCGTTGCACAGTATTTTATATTTTAAATATTTTACAATGGCGAACAACTTCAAAACCGAATTTTTTTTACTTCCTACATACGAAAATGTGCTGATTTATAAGAAAACCAATTTCCAGCCGTGCACCAGAATTCTATTCGAAGATACATATAATTTTATAATATCACATCTCCTTTACCTCTTATTTATAACAAAGATTTCATTGTTGAAATAGAGTAGATCGTTTCACTGTATTTTATGTTTTAATTATTTTACAATGGCGAACAACTTCAAAACCGATTTTTTTTTACTTCCTACATAAGAGAATGTGCTGATTTATAAGAAAACCAATTTGCAGCCGTGTACCAGAATTCTATTTGAAGATATTGCAAATTTTATAATATCAGATCTTCTTTACATCGTATTTATAACAAAGGTTTCATTGTTGGAACAGAGTAGATCGTTTCACTGTATTTTATGTTTTAATTATTTTACAATGGCGAACAACTTCAAAACCGATTTTTTTTTACTTCATACATAAGAAAATGTACTGATTTATAAGTAAACGAATTTCCAGCCGTGCACCAGAATTCTATTCGAAGATATTGATAATTTTATAATATCTCATCCACTTTACCTCGTATTTATAACAAAGTTTTCATTGTTGAAAAATGCATATCGTTTCACAGTATTTTATATTTTAAATATTTTACAAAGGCGAATAACTTGAAAACCGAATTTTTTTTACTTCCTACATAAGAAAATATGCTGATTTATAAGAAAACCAATTTCCAGCCGTGCACCAGAATTCTATTTGAGGATATTGGAAATTTTATAATATCAGATCTTCTTTACATCGTATTTATAACAAAGGTTTCATTGTTGGAACAGAGTAGATCTTTTCACTGTATTTTATATTTTTAATATTTTACAAAATTGATAAACTTCAAAATCGAATTTTTTTTACTTCATACAATAGAAAATGTGCTGATTTATAAGTAAACGAATTTCCAGCCGTGCTCCAGAATTCTATTCGGATATATTGATAATTTTATAATATCTCATCCACATTACCTCGTATTTATATCAAAGGTTTCATTGTTGAAAAATGCATATCGTTGCACAGTATTTTATATTTTAAATATTTTACAATGGCGAACAACTTCAAAACCGAATTTTTTTTACTTCCTACATACGAAAATGTGCTGATTTATAAGAAAACCAATTTCCAGCCGTGCACCAGAATTCTATTCGAAGATACATATAATTTTATAATATCACATCTCCTTTACCTCTTATTTATAACAAAGATTTCATTGTTGAAACAGAGTAGATCGTTTCACTGTATTTTATGTTTTAATTATTTTACAATGGCGAACAACTTCAAAACCGATTTTTTTTTTACTTCATACATAAGAAAATGTACTGATTTATAAGTAAACGAATTTCCAGCCGTGCACCAGAATTCTATTCGAAGATATTGATAATTTTATAATATCTCATCCACTTTACCTCGTATTTATAACAAGGTTTTCATTGTTGAAAAATGCATATCGTTTCACAGTATTTTATATTTTAAATATTTTACAAAGGCGAACAACTTCAAAATCGATTTTTTTTTACTTCATACATAAGTAAATGTACTGATTTATAAGTAAACGAATTTCCAGCCGTGCACCAGAATTGTATTCGAAGATATTGATAATTTTATAATATCTCATCCACTTTACCTCGTATTTATAACAAAGTTTTCATTGTTGAAATATGCATATCGTTTCACTGTATTTTATATTTTAAATATTTTACAATGGAGAACAACTTCAAAACCGAATTTTTTTTTACATCCTACATAAGAAAATATGCTGATTTATAGGAAAACCAATTTCCAGCCGTGCACCAGAATTCTATTTGAGGATATTGGAAATTTTATAATATCAGATCTTCTTTACATCGTATTTATAACAAAGGTTTCATTGTTTGAACAGAGTAGATCTTTTCACTGTATTTTATATTTTAATTATTTTACAAAGGCGAACAACTTCAAAATCGATTTTATTTTACTTCATACAATAGAAAATGTGCTGATTTATAAGAAAACCAATTTCCAGCCTTGTACCAGAATTCTATTTGAGGATATTGGAAATTTTATAATATCAGATCTTATTTACATCGTATTTATAAGAAAGGTTTCATTGTTGGAACAGAGTAGATCTTTTCACTGTATTTTATATTTTTAATATTTTACAAAGGTGAACATCTTCAAAATCGATTTTTTTTTTTACTTCATACAATAGAAAATGTGCTGATTTATAAGTAAACGAATTTCCAGCCGTGCTCCAGAAATCTATTCGAAGATATTGATAATTTTATAATATCTCATCCACATTACCTCGTATTTATAGCAAAGTTTTCATTGTTGAAAAATGCATATAGTTGCACAGTATTTTATATTTTAAATATTTTACAATAGCGAACAACTTCAAAACCAAATTTTTTTTACTTCCTATATAAGAAAATGTGCTGATTTATAAGAAAACCAATTTCCAGCCGTGCACCAGAATTCTATTCGAAGATACATATAATTTTATAATATCACATCTCCTTTACCTCTTATTTATAACAAAGATTTCATTGTTGAAACAGAGTAGATCGTTTCACTGTATTTTATGTTTTAATTATTTTACAATGGCAAAAACTTCAAAACCGATTTTCTTTTACTTCCTACATAAGAGAATGTGCTGATTTATAAGAAAACCAATTTGCAGCCGTGTACCAGAATTCTATTTGAAGATATTGCAAATTTTATAATATCAGATCTTCTTTACATCATATTTATAACAAAGGTTTCATTGTTGGAACAGAGTAGATCTTTTCACTGTATTTTATATTTTTAATATTTTACAAAAGTGAACAACTTCAAAATCGAATTTTTTTTACTTCATACAATAGAAAATGTGCTGATTTATAAGTAAACGAATTTCCAGCCGTGCTCCAGAATTCTATTCGGAGATATTGATAATTTTATAATATCTCATCCACATTACCTCGTATTTATATCAAAGGTTTCATTGTTGAAAAATGCATATCGTTGCACAGTATTTTATATTTTAAATATTTTACAATGGCGAACAACTTCAAAACCGAATTTTTTTTACTTCCTGCATACGAAAATGTGCTGATTTATAAGAAAACCAATTTCCAGCCGTGCACCAGAATTCTATTCGAAGATACATATAATTTTATAATATCACATCTCCTTTTCCTCTTATTTATAACAAAGATTTCATTGTTGAAACAGAGTAGATCGTTTCACTGTATTTTATGTTTTAATTATTTTACAATGGCGAACAACTTCAAAACCGATTTTTTTTTACTTCATACATAAGAAAATGTACTGATTTATAAGTAAACGAATTTCCAGCCGTGCACCAGAATTCTATTCGAAGATATTGATAATTTTATAATATCTCATCCACTTTACCTCGTATTTATAACAAGGTTTTCATTGTTGAAAAATGCATATCGTTTCACAGTATTTTATATTTTAAATATTTTACAAAGGCGAACAACTTCAAAATCGATTTTTTTTTTTACTTCATACATAAGAAAATGTACTGATTTATAAGTAAACGAATTTACAGCCGTCCACCAGAATTCTATTCGAAGATATTGATAATTTTATAATATCTCATCCACTTTACCTCGTATTTATAACAAAGTTTTCATTGTTGAAAAATGCATATCGTTTCACAGTATTTTATATTTTAAATATTTTACAAAGGCGAACAACTTCAAAATCGATTTTTTTTTACTTCCTACATAAGAAAATGTACTGATTTATAAGTAAACGAATTTCCAGCCGTGCACCAGAATTCTATTCGAAGATATTGATAATTTTATAATATTACATCTCCTTTACCTCTTATTTATAACAAAGTTTTCATTGTTGAAAAATGTATATCGTTTCACAGTATTTTATATTTTAAATATTTTACAAAGGCGAACAACTTCAAAATCGATTTTTTTTTACTTCCTACATAAGAAAATATGCTGATTTATAAGTAAACGAATTTCCAGCCGTGCACCAGAATTCTATTCGAAGATATTGATAATTTTATAATATTACATCTCCTTTACCTCTTATTTATAACAAAGTTTTCATTGTTGAAAAATGCATATCGTTTCACTGTATTTTATATTTTAAATATTTTACAATGGCGAACAACTTCAAAACCGAATTTTTTTTACTTCCTACATAAGAAAATATGCTGATTTATAAGAAAACCAATTTCCCGCCATGCACCAGAATTCTATTTGAGGATATTGGAAATTTTATAATATCAGATCTTCTTTACATCGTATTTATAACAAAGGTTTCATTGTTGGAACAGAGTAGATCTTTTCACTGTATTTTATATTTTTAATATTTTACAAAAGTGAACAACTTCAAAATCGAATTTTTTTTACTTCATACAATAGAAAATGTGCTGATTTATAAGTAAACGAATTTCCAGCCGTGCTCCAGAATTCTATTCGGATATATTGATAATTTTATAATATCTCATCCACATTATCTCGTATTTATATCAAAGGTTTCATTGTTGAAAAATGCATATCGTTGCACAGTATTTTATATTTTAAATATTTTACAATGGCGAACAACTTCAAAACCGAATTTTTTTTACTTCCTACATACGAAAATGTGCTGATTTATAAGAAAACCAATTTCCAGCCGTGCACCAGAATTCTATTCGAAGATACATATAATTTTATAATATCACATCTCCTTTACCTCTTATTTATAACAAAGATTTCATTGTTGAAACAGAGTAGATCGTTTCACTGTATTTTATGTTTTAATTATTTTACAATGGCGAACAACTTCAAAACCGATTTTTTTTACTTCCTACATAAGAGAATGTGCTGATTTATAAGAAAACCAATTTGCAGCCGTGTACCAGAATTCTATTTGAAGATATTGCAAATTTTATAATATCAGATCTTCTTTACATCGTATTTATAACAAAGGTTTCATTGTTGGAACAGAGTAGATCGTTTCACTGTATTTTATGTTTTAATTATTTTACAATGGCGAACAACTTCAAAACCGATTTTTTTTTACTTCATACATAAGAAAATGTACTGATTTATAAGTAAACGAATTTCCAGCCGTGCACCAGAATTCTATTCGAAGATATTGATAATTTTATAATATCTCATCCACTTTACCTCGTATTTATAACAAAGTTTTCATTGTTGAAAAATGCATATCGTTTCACAGTATTTTATATTTTAAATATTTTACAAAGGCGAATAACTTCAAAATCGAATTTTTTTTACTTCCTACATAAGAAAATATGCTGATTTATAAGAAAACCAATTTCCAGCCGTGCACCAGAATTCTATTTGAGGATATTGGAAATTTTATAATATCAGATCTTCTTTACATCGTATTTATAACAAAGGTTTCATTGTTGGAACAGAGTAGATCTTTTCACTGTATTTTATATTTTTAATATTTTACAAAAGTGAACAACTTCAAAATCGATTTTTTTTTACTTCATACAATAGAAAATGTGCTGATTTATAAGTAAACGAATTTCCAGCCGTGCTCCAGAATTCTATTCGGATATATTGATAATTTTATAATATCTCATCCACATTATCTCGTATTTATATCAAAGGTTTCATTGTTGAAAAATGCATATCGTTGCACAGTATTTTATATTTTAAATATTTTACAATGGCGAACAACTTCAAAACCGAATTTTTTTTACTTCCTACATACGAAAATGTGCTGATTTATAAGAAAACCAATTTCCAGCCGTGCACCAGAATTCTATTCGAAGATACATATAATTTTATAATATCACATCTCCTTTACCTCTTATTTATAACAAAGATTTCATTGTTGAAACAGAGTAGATCGTTTCACTGTATTTTATGTTTTAATTATTTTACAATGGCGAACAACTTCAAAACCGATTTTTTTTTACTTTCTACATAAGAGAATGTGCTGATTTATAAGAAAACCAATTTGCAGCCGTGTACCAGAATTCTATTTGAAGATATTGCAAATTTTATAATATCAGATCTTCTTTACATCGTATTTATAACAAAGGTTTCATTGTTGGAACAGAGTAGATCGTTTCACTGTATTTTATGTTTTAATTATTTTACAATGGCGAACAACTTCAAAACCGATTTTTTTTTACTTCATACATAAGAAAATGTACTGATTTATAAGTAAACGAATTTCCAGCCGTGCACCAGAATTCTATTCGAAGATATTGATAATTTTATAATATCTCATCCACTTTACCTCGTATTTATAACAAAGTTTTCATTGTTGAAAAATGCATATCGTTTCACAGTATTTTATATTTTAAATATTTTACAAAGGCGAATAACTTGAAAACCGAATTTTTTTTACTTCCTACATAAGAAAATATGCTGATTTATAGGAAAACCAATTTCCAACCGTGCACCAGAATTCTATTTGAGGATATTGGAAATTTTATAATATCAGATCTTCTTTACATCGTATTTATAACAAAGGTTTCATTGTTTGAACAGAGTAGATCTTTTCACTGTATTTTATATTTTTAATATTTTACAAAAGTGAACAACTTCAAAATCGAATTTTTTTTACTTCATACAATAGAAAATGTGCTGATTTATATGTAAACGAATTTCCAGCCGTGCTCCAGAATTCTATTCGGAGATATTGATAATTTTATAATATCTCATCCACATTACCTCGTATTTATATCAAAGGTTTCATTGTTGAAAAATGCATATCGTTGCACAGTATTTTATATTTTAAATATTTTACAATGGCGAACAACTTCAAAACCGATTTTTTTTTACTTCCTGCATACGAAAATGTGCTGATTTATAAGAAAACCAATTTCCAGCCGTGCACCAGAATTCTATTCGAAGATACATATAATTTTATAATATCACATCTCCTTTTCCTCTTATTTATAACAAAGATTTCATTGTTGAAACAGAGTAGATCGTTTCACTGTATTTTATGTTTTAATTATTTTACAATGGCGAACAACTTCAAAACCGATTTTTTTTTTACTTCCTACATAAGAGAATGTGCTGATTTATAAGAAAACCAATTTGCAGCCGTGTACCAGAATTCTATTTGAAGATATTGCAAATTTTATAATATCAGATCTTCTTTACATCGTATTTATAACAAAGGTTTCATTGTTGGAACAGAGTAGATCTTTTCACTGTATTTTATATTTTTAATATTTTACAAAGGTGAACATCTTCAAAATCGATTTTTTTTTTTACTTCATACAATAGAAAATGTGCTGATTTATAAGTAAACGAATTTCCAGCCGTGCTCCAGAAATCTATTCGAAGATATTGATAATTTTATAATATCTCATCCACATTACCTCGTATTTATAGCAAAGGTTTCATTGTTGAAAAATGCATATAGTTGCACAGTATTTTATATTTTAAATATTTTACAATAGCGAACAACTTCAAAACCAAATTTTTTTTACTTCCTATATAAGAAAATGTGCTGATTTATAAGAAAACCAATTTCCAGCCGTGCACCAGAATTCTATTCGAAGATACATATAATTTTATAATATCACATCTCCTTTACCTCTTATTTATAACAAAGATTTCATTGTTGAAACAGAGTAGATCGTTTCACTGTATTTTATGTTTTAATTATTTTACAATGGCAAAAACTTCAAAACCGATTTTCTTTTACTTCCTACATAAGAGAATGTGCTGATTTATAAGAAAACCAATTTGCAGCCGTGTACCAGAATTCTATTTGAAGATATTGCAAATTTTATAATATCAGATCTTCTTTACATCATATTTATAACAAAGGTTTCATTGTTGGAACAGAGTAGATCTTTTCACTGTATTTTATATTTTTAATATTTTACAAAAGTGAACAACTTCAAAATCGAATTTTTTTTACTTCATACAATAGAAAATGTGCTGATTTATAAGTAAACGAATTTCCAGCCGTGCTCCAGAATTCTATTCGGAGATATTGATAATTTTATAATATCTCATCCACATTACCTCGTATTTATATCAAAGGTTTCATTGTTGAAAAATGCATATCGTTGCACAGTATTTTATATTTTAAATATTTTACAATGGCGAACAACTTCAAAACCGAATTTTTTTTACTTCCTGCATACGAAAATGTGCTGATTTATAAGAAAACCAATTTCCAGCCGTGCACCAGAATTCTATTCGAAGATACATATAATTTTATAATATCACATCTCCTTTTCCTCTTATTTATAACAAAGATTTCATTGTTGAAACAGAGTAGATCGTTTCACTGTATTTTATGTTTTAATTATTTTACAATGGCGAACAACTTCAAAACCGATTTTTTTTTACTTCCTACATAAGAGAATGTGCTGATTTATAAGAAAACAAATTTGCAGCCGTGTACCAGATTTCTATTTGAAGATATTGCAAATTTTATAATATCAGATCTTCTTTACATCGTATTTATAACAAAGGTTTCATTGTTGGAACAGAGTAGATCGTTTCACTGTATTTTATGTTTTAATTATTTTACAATGGCGAACAACTTCAAAACCGATTTTTTTTTACTTCATACATAAGAAAATGTACTGATTTATAAGTAAACGAATTTCCAGCCGTGCACCAGAATTCTATTCGAAGATATTGATAATTTTATAATATCTCATCCACTTTACCTCGTATTTATAACAAAGTTTTCATTGTTGAAAAATGCATATCGTTTCACAGTATTTTATATTTTAAATATTTTACAAAGGCGAATAACTTCAAAATCGAATTTTTTTTTACTTCCTACATAAGAAAATATGCTGATTTATAAGAAAACCAATTTCCAGCCGTGCACCAGAATTCTATTTGAGGATATTGGAAATTTTATAATATCAGATCTTCTTTACATCGTATTTATAACAAAGGTTTCATTGTTGGAACAGAGTAGATCTTTTCACTGTATTTTATATTTTTAATATTTTACAAAAGTGAACAACTTCAAAATCGAATTTTTTTTACTTCATACAATAGAAAATGTGCTGATTTATAAGTAAACGAATTTCCAGCCGTGCTCCAGAATTCTATTCGGATATATTGATAATTTTATAATATCTCATCCACATTATCTCGTATTTATATCAAAGGTTTCATTGTTGAAAAATGCATATCGTTGCACAGTATTTTATATTTTAAATATTTTACAATGGCGAACAACTTCAAAACCGAATTTTTTTTACTTCCTACATACGAAAATGTGCTGATTTATAAGAAAACCAATTTCCAGCCGTGCACCAGAATTCTATTCGAAGATACATATAATTTTATAATATCACATCTCCTTTAACTCTTATTTATAACAAAGATTTCATTGTTGAAACAGAGTAGATCGTTTCACTGTATTTTATGTTTTAATTATTTTACAATGGCGAACAACTTCAAAACCGATTTTTTTTACTTCCTACATAAGAGAATGTGCTGATTTATAAGAAAACCAATTTGCAGCCGTGTACCAGAATTCTATTTGAAGATATTGCAAATTTTATAATATCAGATCTTCTTTACATCGTATTTATAACAAAGGTTTCATTGTTGGAACAGAGTAGATCTTTTCACTGTATTTTATATTTTTAATATTTTACAAAAGTGAACAACTTCAAAATCGAATTTTTTTTACTTCATACAATAGAAAATGTGCTGATTTATAAGTAAACGAATTTCCAGCCGTGCTCCAGAATTCTATTCGGATATATTGATAATTTTATAATATCTCATCCACATTATCTCGTATTTATATCAAAGGTTTCATTGTTGAAAAATGCATATCGTTGCACAGTATTTTATATTTTAAATATTTTACAATGGCGAACAACTTCAAAACCGAATTTTTTTTACTTCCTACATACGAAAATGTGCTGATTTATAAGAAAACCAATTTCCAGCCGTGCACCAGAATTCTATTCGAAGATACATATAATTTTATAATATCACATCTCCTTTACCTCTTATTTATAACAAAGATTTCATTGTTGAAACAGAGTAGATCGTTTCACTGTATTTTATGTTTTAATTATTTTACAATGGCGAACAACTTCAAAACCGATTTTTTTTTACTTTCTACATAAGAGAATGTGCTGATTTATAAGAAAACCAATTTGCAGCCGTGTACCAGAATTCTATTTGAAGATATTGCAAATTTTATAATATCAGATCTTCTTTACATCGTATTTATAACAAAGGTTTCATTGTTGGAACAGAGTAGATCGTTTCACTGTATTTTATGTTTTAATTATTTTACAATGGCGAACAACTTCAAAACCGATTTTTTTTTACTTCATACATAAGAAAATGTACTGATTTATAAGTAAACGAATTTCCAGCCGTGCACCAGAATTCTATTCGAAGATATTGATAATTTTATAATATCTCATCCACTTTACCTCGTATTTATAACAAAGTTTTCATTGTTGAAAAATGCATATCGTTTCACAGTATTTTATATTTTAAATATTTTACAAAGGCGAATAACTTGAAAACCGAATTTTTTTTACTTCCTACATAAGAAAATATGCTGATTTATAGGAAAACCAATTTCCAACCGTGCACCAGAATTCTATTTGAGGATATTGGAAATTTTATAATATCAGATCTTCTTTACATCGTATTTATAACAAAGGTTTCATTGTTTGAACAGAGTAGATCTTTTCACTGTATTTTATATTTTTAATATTTTACAAAAGTGAACAACTTCAAAATCGAATTTTTTTTACTTCATACAATAGAAAATGTGCTGATTTATATGTAAACGAATTTCCAGCCGTGCTCCAGAATTCTATTCGGAGATATTGATAATTTTATAATATCTCATCCACATTACCTCGTATTTATATCAAAGGTTTCATTGTTGAAAAATGCATATCGTTGCACAGTATTTTATATTTTAAATATTTTACAATGGCGAACAACTTCAAAACCGATTTTTTTTTACTTCCTGCATACGAAAATGTGCTGATTTATAAGAAAACCAATTTCCAGCCGTGCACCAGAATTCTATTCGAAGATACATATAATTTTATAATATCACATCTCCTTTTCCTCTTATTTATAACAAAGATTTCATTGTTGAAACAGAGTAGATCGTTTCACTGTATTTTATGTTTTAATTATTTTACAATGGCGAACAACTTCAAAACCGATTTTTTTTTTACTTCCTACATAAGAGAATGTGCTGATTTATAAGAAAACCAATTTGCAGCCGTGTACCAGAATTCTATTTGAAGATATTGCAAATTTTATAATATCAGATCTTCTTTACATCGTATTTATAACAAAGGTTTCATTGTTGGAACAGAGTAGATCGTTTCACTGTATTTTATATTTTAATTATTTTACAAAGGCGAACAACTTCAAAATCGATTTTTTTTTACTTCATACAATAGAAAATGTGCTGATTTATAAGAAAACCAATTTCCAGCCTTGTACCAGAATTCTATTTGAGGATATTGGAAATTTTATAATATCAGATCTTATTTACATCGTATTTATAACAAAGGTTTCATTGTTGGAACAGAGTAGATCTTTTCACTGTATTTTATATTTTTAATATTTTACAAAGGTGAACATCTTCAAAATCGATTTTTTTTTTTACTTCATACAATAGAAAATGTGCTGATTTATAAGTAAACGAATTTCCAGCCGTGCTCCAGAAATCTATTCGAAGATATTGATAATTTTATAATATCTCATCCACATTACCTCGTATTTATAGCAAAGGTTTCATTGTTGAAAAATGCATATAGTTGCACAGTATTTTATATTTTAAATATTTTACAATAGCGAACAACTTCAAAACCAAATTTTTTTTACTTCCTATATAAGAAAATGTGCTGATTTATAAGAAAACCAATTTCCAGCCGTGCACCAGAATTCTATTCGAAGATACATATAATTTTATAATATCACATCTCCTTTACCTCTTATTTATAACAAAGATTTCATTGTTGAAACAGAGTAGATCGTTTCACTGTATTTTATGTTTTAATTATTTTACAATGGCAAAAACTTCAAAACCGATTTTCTTTTACTTCCTACATAAGAGAATGTGCTGATTTATAAGAAAACCAATTTGCAGCCGTGTACCAGAATTCTATTTGAAGATATTGCAAATTTTATAATATCAGATCTTCTTTACATCATATTTATAACAAAGGTTTCATTGTTGGAACAGAGTAGATCTTTTCACTGTATTTTATATTTTTAATATTTTACAAAAGTGAACAACTTCAAAATCGAATTTTTTTTACTTCATACAATAGAAAATGTGCTGATTTATAAGTAAACGAATTTCCAGCCGTGCTCCAGAATTCTATTCGGAGATATTGATAATTTTATAATATCTCATCCACATTACCTCGTATTTATATCAAAGGTTTCATTGTTGAAAAATGCATATCGTTGCACAGTATTTTATATTTTAAATATTTTACAATGGCGAACAACTTCAAAACCGAATTTTTTTTACTTCCTGCATACGAAAATGTGCTGATTTATAAGAAAACCAATTTCCAGCCGTGCACCAGAATTCTATTCGAAGATACATATAATTTTATAATATCACATCTCCTTTTCCTCTTATTTATAACAAAGATTTCATTGTTGAAACAGAGTAGATCGTTTCACTGTATTTTATGTTTTAATTATTTTACAATGGCGAACAACTTCAAAACCGATTTTTTTTTACTTCCTACATAAGAGAATGTGCTGATTTATAAGAAAACAAATTTGCAGCCGTGTACCAGATTTCTATTTGAAGATATTGCAAATTTTATAATATCAGATCTTCTTTACATCGTATTTATAACAAAGGTTTCATTGTTGGAACAGAGTAGATCGTTTCACTGTATTTTATGTTTTAATTATTTTACAATGGCGAACAACTTCAAAACCGATTTTTTTTTACTTCATACATAAGAAAATGTACTGATTTATAAGTAAACGAATTTCCAGCCGTGCACCAGAATTCTATTCGAAGATATTGATAATTTTATAATATCTCATCCACTTTACCTCGTATTTATAACAAAGTTTTCATTGTTGAAAAATGCATATCGTTTCACAGTATTTTATATTTTAAATATTTTACAAAGGCGAATAACTTCAAAATCGAATTTTTTTTTACTTCCTACATAAGAAAATATGCTGATTTATAAGAAAACCAATTTCCAGCCGTGCACCAGAATTCTATTTGAGGATATTGGAAATTTTATAATATCAGATCTTCTTTACATCGTATTTATAACAAAGGTTTCATTGTTGGAACAGAGTAGATCTTTTCACTGTATTTTATATTTTTAATATTTTACAAAAGTGAACAACTTCAAAATCGAATTTTTTTTACTTCATACAATAGAAAATGTGCTGATTTATAAGTAAACGAATTTCCAGCCGTGCTCCAGAATTCTATTCGGATATATTGATAATTTTATAATATCTCATCCACATTATCTCGTATTTATATCAAAGGTTTCATTGTTGAAAAATGCATATCGTTGCACAGTATTTTATATTTTAAATATTTTACAATGGCGAACAACTTCAAAACCGAATTTTTTTTACTTCCTACATACGAAAATGTGCTGATTTATAAGAAAACCAATTTCCAGCCGTGCACCAGAATTCTATTCGAAGATACATATAATTTTATAATATCACATCTCCTTTAACTCTTATTTATAACAAAGATTTCATTGTTGAAACAGAGTAGATCGTTTCACTGTATTTTATGTTTTAATTATTTTACAATGGCGAACAACTTCAAAACCGATTTTTTTTACTTCCTACATAAGAGAATGTGCTGATTTATAAGAAAACCAATTTGCAGCCGTGTACCAGAATTCTATTTGAAGATATTGCAAATTTTATAATATCAGATCTTCTTTACATCGTATTTATAACAAAGGTTTCATTGTTGGAACAGAGTAGATCGTTTCACTGTATTTTATGTTTTAATTATTTTACAATGGCGAACAACTTCAAAACCGATTTTTTTTTACTTCATACATAAGAAAATGTACTGATTTATAAGTAAACGAATTTCCAGCCGTGCACCAGAATTCTATTCGAAGATATTGATAATTTTATAATATCTCATCCACTTTACCTCGTATTTATAACAAAGTTTTCATTGTTGAAAAATGCATATCGTTTCACAGTATTTTATATTTTAAATATTTTACAAAGGCGAATAACTTGAAAACCGAATTTTTTTTACTTCCTACATAAGAAAATATGCTGATTTATAAGAAAACCAATTTCCAGCCGTGCACCAGAATTCTATTTGAGGATATTGGAAATTTTATAATATCAGATCTTCTTTACATCGTATTTATAACAAAGGTTTCATTGTTGGAACAGAGTAGATCTTTTCACTGTATTTTATATTTTTAATATTTTACAAAATTGATAAACTTCAAAATCGAATTTTTTCTACTTCATACAATAGAAAATGTGCTGATTTATAAGTAAACGAATTTCCAGCCGTGCTCCAGAATTCTATTCGGATATATTGATAATTTTATAATATCTCATCCACATTACCTCGTATTTATATCAAAGGTTTCATTGTTGAAAAATGCATATCGTTGCACAGTATTTTATATTTTAAATATTTTACAATGGCGAACAACTTCAAAACCGAATTTTTTTTACTTCCTACATACGAAAATATGCTGATTTATAAGAAAACCAATTTCCAGCCGTGCACCAGAATTCTATTCGAAGATACATATAATTTTATAATATCACATCTCCTTTACCTCTTATTTATAACAAAGATTTCATTGTTGAAACAGAGTAGATCGTTTCACTGTATTTTATGTTTTAATTATTTTACAATGGCGAACAACTTCAAAACCGATTTTTTTTTACTTCATACATAAGAAAATGTACTGATTTATAAGTAAACGAATTTCCAGCCGTGCACCAGAATTCTATTCGAAGATATTGATAATTTTATAATATCTCATCCACTTTACCTCGTATTTATAACAAGGTTTTCATTGTTGAAAAATGCATATCGTTTCACAGTATTTTATATTTTAAATATTTTACAAAGGCGAACAACTTCAAAATCGATTTTTTTTTTTACTTCATACATAAGAAAATGTACTGATTTATAAGTAAACGAATTTACAGCCGTCCACCAGAATTCTATTCGAAGATATTGATAATTTTATAATATCTCATCCACTTTACCTCGTATTTATAACAAAGTTTTCATTGTTGAAAAATGCATATCGTTTCACAGTATTTTATATTTTAAATATTTTACAAAGGCGAACAACTTCAAAATCGATTTTTTTTTACTTCCTACATAAGAAAATGTACTGATTTATAAGTAAACGAATTTCCAGCCGTGCACCAGAATTCTATTCGAAGATATTGATAATTTTATAATATTACATCTCCTTTACCTCTTATTTATAACAAAGTTTTCATTGTTGAAAAATGTATATCGTTTCACAGTATTTTATATTTTAAATATTTTACAAAGGCGAACAACTTCAAAATCGATTTTTTTTTACTTCCTACATAAGAAAATATGCTGATTTATAAGTAAACGAATTTCCAGCCGTGCACCAGAATTCTATTCGAAGATATTGATAATTTTATAATATTACATCTCCTTTACCTCTTATTTATAACAAAGTTTTCATTGTTGAAAAATGCATATCGTTTCACTGTATTTTATATTTTAAATATTTTACAATGGCGAACAACTTCAAAACCGAATTTTTTTTACTTCCTACATAAGAAAATATGCTGATTTATAAGAAAACCAATTTCCCGCCGTGCACCAGAATTCTATTTGAGGATATTGGAAATTTTATAATATCAGATCTTCTTTACATCGTATTTATAACAACGGTTTCATTGTTGGAACAGAGTAGATCTTTTCACTGTATTTTATATTTTAAATATTTTACAATGGCGAACAACTTCAAAACCGAATTTTTTTTACTTCCTACATAAGACAATGTGCTGATTTATAAGAAAACCAATTTCCAGCCGTGTACCAGAATTCTATTTGAGGATATTGGAAATTTTATAATATCAGATCTTATTTACATCGTATTTATAACAAAGGTTTCATTGTTGGAACAGAGTAGATCTTTTCACTGTATTTTATATTTTTAATATTTTACAAAGGTGAACAACTTCAAAATCGATTTTTTTTTACTTCATACAATAGAAAATGTGCTGATTTATAAGTAAACGAATTTCCAGCCGTGCTCCAGAAATCTATTCGAAGATATTGATAATTTTATAATATCTCATCCACATTACCTCGTATTTATATCAAAGGTTTCATTGTTGAAAAATGCATATAGTTGCACAGTATTTTATATTTTAAATATTTTACAATAGCGAACAACTTCAAAACCAAATTTTTTTTACTTCCTACATAAGAAAATGTGCTGATTTATAAGAAAACCAATTTCCAGCCGTGCACAAGATTTCTATTCGAAGATACATATAATTTTATAATATCACATCTCCTTTACCTCTTATTTATAACAAAGATTTCATTGTTGAAACAGAGTAGATCGTTTCACTGTATTTTATGTTTTAATTATTTTACAATGGCAAAAACTTCAAAACCGATTTTTTTTTTACTTCCTACGTAAGAGAATGTGCTGATTTATAAGAAAACCAATTTGCAGCCGTGTACCAGAATTCTATTTGAAGATATTGCAAATTTTATAATATCAGATCTTCTTTACATCGTATTTATAACAAAGGTTTCATTGTTGGAACAGAGTAGATCTTTTCACTTTTTTTTATATTTTAAATATTTTTCAAAGGCGAACAACTTCAAAATCGAATTTTTTTTACTTCATACATAAGAAAATGTACTGATTTATAAGTAAACGAATTTCCAGCCGTGCACCAGAATTCTATTCGAAGATATTGATAATTTTATAATATTACATCTCCTTTACCTCTTATTTATAACAAAGTTTTCATTGTTGAAAAATGTATATCGTTTCACAGTATTTTATATTTTAAATATTTTACAAAGGCGAACAACTTCAAAATCGAATTTTTTTTTACTTCCTACATAAGAAAATATGCTGATTTATAAGAAAACCAATTTCCAGCCGTGCACCAGAATTCTATTTGAGGATATTGGAAATTTTATAATATCAGATCTTCTTTACATCGTATTTATAACAAAGGTTTCATTGTTGGAACAGAGTAGATCTTTTCACTGTATTTTATATTTTTAATATTTTACAAAAGTGAACAACTTCAAAATCGAATTTTTTTTACTTCATACAATAGAAAATGTGCTGATTTATAAGTAAACGAATTTCCAGCCGTGCTCCAGAATTCTATTCGGATATATTGATAATTTTATAATATCTCATCCACATTATCTCGTATTTATATCAAAGGTTTCATTGTTGAAAAATGCATATCGTTGCACAGTATTTTATATTTTAAATATTTTACAATGGCGAACAACTTCAAAACCGAATTTTTTTTACTTCCTACATACGAAAATGTGCTGATTTATAAGAAAACCAATTTCCAGCCGTGCACCAGAATTCTATTCGAAGATACATATAATTTTATAATATCACATCTCCTTTAACTCTTATTTATAACAAAGATTTCATTGTTGAAACAGAGTAGATCGTTTCACTGTATTTTATGTTTTAATTATTTTACAATGGCGAACAACTTCAAAACCGATTTTTTTTACTTCCTACATAAGAGAATGTGCTGATTTATAAGAAAACCAATTTGCAGCCGTGTACCAGAATTCTATTTGAAGATATTGCAAATTTTATAATATCAGATCTTCTTTACATCGTATTTATAACAAAGGTTTCATTGTTGGAACAGAGTAGATCTTTTCACTGTATTTTATATTTTTAATATTTTACAAAAGTGAACAACTTCAAAATCGAATTTTTTTTACTTCATACAATAGAAAATGTGCTGATTTATAAGTAAACGAATTTCCAGCCGTGCTCCAGAATTCTATTCGGATATATTGATAATTTTATAATATCTCATCCACATTATCTCGTATTTATATCAAAGGTTTCATTGTTGAAAAATGCATATCGTTGCACAGTATTTTATATTTTAAATATTTTACAATGGCGAACAACTTCAAAACCGAATTTTTTTTACTTCCTACATACGAAAATGTGCTGATTTATAAGAAAACCAATTTCCAGCCGTGCACCAGAATTCTATTCGAAGATACATATAATTTTATAATATCACATCTCCTTTACCTCTTATTTATAACAAAGATTTCATTGTTGAAACAGAGTAGATCGTTTCACTGTATTTTATGTTTTAATTATTTTACAATGGCGAACAACTTCAAAACCGATTTTTTTTTACTTTCTACATAAGAGAATGTGCTGATTTATAAGAAAACCAATTTGCAGCCGTGTACCAGAATTCTATTTGAAGATATTGCAAATTTTATAATATCAGATCTTCTTTACATCGTATTTATAACAAAGGTTTCATTGTTGGAACAGAGTAGATCGTTTCACTGTATTTTATGTTTTAATTATTTTACAATGGCGAACAACTTCAAAACCGATTTTTTTTTACTTCATACATAAGAAAATGTACTGATTTATAAGTAAACGAATTTCCAGCCGTGCACCAGAATTCTATTCGAAGATATTGATAATTTTATAATATCTCATCCACTTTACCTCGTATTTATAACAAAGTTTTCATTGTTGAAAAATGCATATCGTTTCACAGTATTTTATATTTTAAATATTTTACAAAGGCGAATAACTTGAAAACCGAATTTTTTTTACTTCCTACATAAGAAAATATGCTGATTTATAGGAAAACCAATTTCCAACCGTGCACCAGAATTCTATTTGAGGATATTGGAAATTTTATAATATCAGATCTTCTTTACATCGTATTTATAACAAAGGTTTCATTGTTTGAACAGAGTAGATCTTTTCACTGTATTTTATATTTTTAATATTTTACAAAAGTGAACAACTTCAAAATCGAATTTTTTTTACTTCATACAATAGAAAATGTGCTGATTTATATGTAAACGAATTTCCAGCCGTGCTCCAGAATTCTATTCGGAGATATTGATAATTTTATAATATCTCATCCACATTACCTCGTATTTATATCAAAGGTTTCATTGTTGAAAAATGCATATCGTTGCACAGTATTTTATATTTTAAATATTTTACAATGGCGAACAACTTCAAAACCGATTTTTTTTTACTTCCTGCATACGAAAATGTGCTGATTTATAAGAAAACCAATTTCCAGCCGTGCACCAGAATTCTATTCGAAGATACATATAATTTTATAATATCACATCTCCTTTTCCTCTTATTTATAACAAAGATTTCATTGTTGAAACAGAGTAGATCGTTTCACTGTATTTTATGTTTTAATTATTTTACAATGGCGAACAACTTCAAAACCGATTTTTTTTTTACTTCCTACATAAGAGAATGTGCTGATTTATAAGAAAACCAATTTGCAGCCGTGTACCAGAATTCTATTTGAAGATATTGCAAATTTTATAATATCAGATCTTCTTTACATCGTATTTATAACAAAGGTTTCATTGTTGGAACAGAGTAGATCGTTTCACTGTATTTTATATTTTAATTATTTTACAAAGGCGAACAACTTCAAAATCGATTTTTTTTTACTTCATACAATAGAAAATGTGCTGATTTATAAGAAAACCAATTTCCAGCCTTGTACCAGAATTCTATTTGAGGATATTGGAAATTTTATAATATCAGATCTTATTTACATCGTATTTATAACAAAGGTTTCATTGTTGGAACAGAGTAGATCTTTTCACTGTATTTTATATTTTTAATATTTTACAAAGGTGAACATCTTCAAAATCGATTTTTTTTTTTACTTCATACAATAGAAAATGTGCTGATTTATAAGTAAACGAATTTCCAGCCGTGCTCCAGAAATCTATTCGAAGATATTGATAATTTTATAATATCTCATCCACATTACCTCGTATTTATAGCAAAGGTTTCATTGTTGAAAAATGCATATAGTTGCACAGTATTTTATATTTTAAATATTTTACAATAGCGAACAACTTCAAAACCAAATTTTTTTTACTTCCTATATAAGAAAATGTGCTGATTTATAAGAAAACCAATTTCCAGCCGTGCACCAGAATTCTATTCGAAGATACATATAATTTTATAATATCACATCTCCTTTACCTCTTATTTATAACAAAGATTTCATTGTTGAAACAGAGTAGATCGTTTCACTGTATTTTATGTTTTAATTATTTTACAATGGCAAAAACTTCAAAACCGATTTTCTTTTACTTCCTACATAAGAGAATGTGCTGATTTATAAGAAAACCAATTTGCAGCCGTGTACCAGAATTCTATTTGAAGATATTGCAAATTTTATAATATCAGATCTTCTTTACATCATATTTATAACAAAGGTTTCATTGTTGGAACAGAGTAGATCTTTTCACTGTATTTTATATTTTTAATATTTTACAAAAGTGAACAACTTCAAAATCGAATTTTTTTTACTTCATACAATAGAAAATGTGCTGATTTATAAGTAAACGAATTTCCAGCCGTGCTCCAGAATTCTATTCGGAGATATTGATAATTTTATAATATCTCATCCACATTACCTCGTATTTATATCAAAGGTTTCATTGTTGAAAAATGCATATCGTTGCACAGTATTTTATATTTTAAATATTTTACAATGGCGAACAACTTCAAAACCGAATTTTTTTTACTTCCTGCATACGAAAATGTGCTGATTTATAAGAAAACCAATTTCCAGCCGTGCACCAGAATTCTATTCGAAGATACATATAATTTTATAATATCACATCTCCTTTTCCTCTTATTTATAACAAAGATTTCATTGTTGAAACAGAGTAGATCGTTTCACTGTATTTTATGTTTTAATTATTTTACAATGGCGAACAACTTCAAAACCGATTTTTTTTTACTTCCTACATAAGAGAATGTGCTGATTTATAAGAAAACAAATTTGCAGCCGTGTACCAGATTTCTATTTGAAGATATTGCAAATTTTATAATATCAGATCTTCTTTACATCGTATTTATAACAAAGGTTTCATTGTTGGAACAGAGTAGATCGTTTCACTGTATTTTATGTTTTAATTATTTTACAATGGCGAACAACTTCAAAACCGATTTTTTTTTACTTCATACATAAGAAAATGTACTGATTTATAAGTAAACGAATTTCCAGCCGTGCACCAGAATTCTATTCGAAGATATTGATAATTTTATAATATCTCATCCACTTTACCTCGTATTTATAACAAAGTTTTCATTGTTGAAAAATGCATATCGTTTCACAGTATTTTATATTTTAAATATTTTACAAAGGCGAATAACTTCAAAATCGAATTTTTTTTTACTTCCTACATAAGAAAATATGCTGATTTATAAGAAAACCAATTTCCAGCCGTGCACCAGAATTCTATTTGAGGATATTGGAAATTTTATAATATCAGATCTTCTTTACATCGTATTTATAACAAAGGTTTCATTGTTGGAACAGAGTAGATCTTTTCACTGTATTTTATATTTTTAATATTTTACAAAAGTGAACAACTTCAAAATCGAATTTTTTTTACTTCATACAATAGAAAATGTGCTGATTTATAAGTAAACGAATTTCCAGCCGTGCTCCAGAATTCTATTCGGATATATTGATAATTTTATAATATCTCATCCACATTATCTCGTATTTATATCAAAGGTTTCATTGTTGAAAAATGCATATCGTTGCACAGTATTTTATATTTTAAATATTTTACAATGGCGAACAACTTCAAAACCGAATTTTTTTTACTTCCTACATACGAAAATGTGCTGATTTATAAGAAAACCAATTTCCAGCCGTGCACCAGAATTCTATTCGAAGATACATATAATTTTATAATATCACATCTCCTTTAACTCTTATTTATAACAAAGATTTCATTGTTGAAACAGAGTAGATCGTTTCACTGTATTTTATGTTTTAATTATTTTACAATGGCGAACAACTTCAAAACCGATTTTTTTTACTTCCTACATAAGAGAATGTGCTGATTTATAAGAAAACCAATTTGCAGCCGTGTACCAGAATTCTATTTGAAGATATTGCAAATTTTATAATATCAGATCTTCTTTACATCGTATTTATAACAAAGGTTTCATTGTTGGAACAGAGTAGATCGTTTCACTGTATTTTATGTTTTAATTATTTTACAATGGCGAACAACTTCAAAACCGATTTTTTTTTACTTCATACATAAGAAAATGTACTGATTTATAAGTAAACGAATTTCCAGCCGTGCACCAGAATTCTATTCGAAGATATTGATAATTTTATAATATCTCATCCACTTTACCTCGTATTTATAACAAAGTTTTCATTGTTGAAAAATGCATATCGTTTCACAGTATTTTATATTTTAAATATTTTACAAAGGCGAATAACTTGAAAACCGAATTTTTTTTACTTCCTACATAAGAAAATATGCTGATTTATAAGAAAACCAATTTCCAGCCGTGCACCAGAATTCTATTTGAGGATATTGGAAATTTTATAATATCAGATCTTCTTTACATCGTATTTATAACAAAGGTTTCATTGTTGGAACAGAGTAGATCTTTTCACTGTATTTTATATTTTTAATATTTTACAAAATTGATAAACTTCAAAATCGAATTTTTTCTACTTCATACAATAGAAAATGTGCTGATTTATAAGTAAACGAATTTCCAGCCGTGCTCCAGAATTCTATTCGGATATATTGATAATTTTATAATATCTCATCCACATTACCTCGTATTTATATCAAAGGTTTCATTGTTGAAAAATGCATATCGTTGCACAGTATTTTATATTTTAAATATTTTACAATGGCGAACAACTTCAAAACCGAATTTTTTTTACTTCCTACATACGAAAATATGCTGATTTATAAGAAAACCAATTTCCAGCCGTGCACCAGAATTCTATTCGAAGATACATATAATTTTATAATATCACATCTCCTTTACCTCTTATTTATAACAAAGATTTCATTGTTGAAACAGAGTAGATCGTTTCACTGTATTTTATGTTTTAATTATTTTACAATGGCGAACAACTTCAAAACCGATTTTTTTTTACTTCATACATAAGAAAATGTACTGATTTATAAGTAAACGAATTTCCAGCCGTGCACCAGAATTCTATTCGAAGATATTGATAATTTTATAATATCTCATCCACTTTACCTCGTATTTATAACAAGGTTTTCATTGTTGAAAAATGCATATCGTTTCACAGTATTTTATATTTTAAATATTTTACAAAGGCGAACAACTTCAAAATCGATTTTTTTTTTTGCTTCATACATAAGAAAATGTACTGATTTATAAGTAAACGAATTTACAGCCGTCCACCAGAATTCTATTCGAAGATATTGATAATTTTATAATATCTCATCCACTTTACCTCGTATTTATAACAAAGTTTTCATTGTTGAAAAATGCATATCGTTTCACAGTATTTTATATTTTAAATATTTTACAAAGGCGAACAACTTCAAAATCGATTTTTTTTTACTTCCTACATAAGAAAATGTACTGATTTATAAGTAAACGAATTTCCAGCCGTGCACCAGAATTCTATTCGAAGATATTGATAATTTTATAATATTACATCTCCTTTACCTCTTATTTATAACAAAGTTTTCATTGTTGAAAAATGTATATCGTTTCACAGTATTTTATATTTTAAATATTTTACAAAGGCGAACAACTTCAAAATCGATTTTTTTTTACTTCCTACATAAGAAAATATGCTGATTTATAAGTAAACGAATTTCCAGCCGTGCACCAGAATTCTATTCGAAGATATTGATAATTTTATAATATTACATCTCCTTTACCTCTTATTTATAACAAAGTTTTCATTGTTGAAAAATGCATATCGTTTCACTGTATTTTATATTTTAAATATTTTACAATGGCGAACAACTTCAAAACCGAATTTTTTTTACTTCCTACATAAGAAAATATGCTGATTTATAAGAAAACCAATTTCCCGCCGTGCACCAGAATTCTATTTGAGGATATTGGAAATTTTATAATATCAGATCTTCTTTACATCGTATTTATAACAACGGTTTCATTGTTGGAACAGAGTAGATCTTTTCACTGTATTTTATATTTTAAATATTTTACAATGGCGAACAACTTCAAAACCGAATTTTTTTTACTTCCTACATAAGACAATGTGCTGATTTATAAGAAAACCAATTTCCAGCCGTGTACCAGAATTCTATTTGAGGATATTGGAAATTTTATAATATCAGATCTTATTTACATCGTATTTATAACAAAGGTTTCATTGTTGGAACAGAGTAGATCTTTTCACTGTATTTTATATTTTTAATATTTTACAAAGGTGAACAACTTCAAAATCGATTTTTTTTTACTTCATACAATAGAAAATGTGCTGATTTATAAGTAAACGAATTTCCAGCCGTGCTCCAGAAATCTATTCGAAGATATTGATAATTTTATAATATCTCATCCACATTACCTCGTATTTATATCAAAGGTTTCATTGTTGAAAAATGCATATAGTTGCACAGTATTTTATATTTTAAATATTTTACAATAGCGAACAACTTCAAAACCAAATTTTTTTTACTTCCTACATAAGAAAATGTGCTGATTTATAAGAAAACCAATTTCCAGCCGTGCACAAGATTTCTATTCGAAGATACATATAATTTTATAATATCACATCTCCTTTACCTCTTATTTATAACAAAGATTTCATTGTTGAAACAGAGTAGATCGTTTCACTGTATTTTATGTTTTAATTATTTTACAATGGCAAAAACTTCAAAACCGATTTTTTTTTTACTTCCTACGTAAGAGAATGTGCTGATTTATAAGAAAACCAATTTGCAGCCGTGTACCAGAATTCTATTTGAAGATATTGCAAATTTTATAATATCAGATCTTCTTTACATCGTATTTATAACAAAGGTTTCATTGTTGGAACAGAGTAGATCTTTTCACTTTTTTTTATATTTTAAATATTTTTCAAAGGCGAACAACTTCAAAATCGAATTTTTTTTACTTCATACATAAGAAAATGTACTGATTTATAAGTAAACGAATTTCCAGCCGTGCACCAGAATTCTATTCGAAGATATTGATAATTTTATAATATTACATCTCCTTTACCTCTTATTTATAACAAAGTTTTCATTGTTGAAAAATGTATATCGTTTCACAGTATTTTATATTTTAAATATTTTACAAAGGCGAACAACTTCAAAATCGATTTTTTTTACTTCCTACATAAGAAAATATGCTGATTTATAAGTAAACGAATTTCCAGCCGTGCACCAGAATTCTATTCGAAGATATTGATAATTTTATAATATTACATCTCCTTTACCTCTTATTTATAACAAAGTTTTCATTGTTGAAAAATGCATATCGTTTCACTGTATTTTATATTTTAAATATTTTACAATGGCGAACAACTTCAAAACCGAATTTTTTTTACTTCCTACATAAGAAAATATGCTGATTTATAAGAAAACCAATTTCCCGCGTGCACCAGAATTCTATTTGAGGTTATTGGAAATTTTATAATATCAGATCTTCTTTACATCGTATTTATAACAGCGGTTTCATTGTTGGAACAGAGTAGATCTTTTCACTGTATTTTATATTTTAAATATTTTACAATGGCGAACAACTTCAAAACCGAATTTTTTTTACTTCCTACATAAGACAATGTGCTGATTTATAAGAAAACCAATTTCCAGCCGTGTACCAGAATTCTATTTGAGGATATTGGAAATTTTATAATATCAGATCTTATTTACATCGTATTTATAACAAAGGTTTCATTGTTGGAACAGAGTAGATCTTTTCACTGTATTTTATATTTTTAATATTTTACAAAGGTGAACAACTTCAAAATCGATTTTTTTTTACTTCATACAATAGAAAATGTGCTGATTTATAAGTAAACGAATTTCCAGCCGTGCTCCAGAAATCTATTCGAAGATATTGATAATTTTATAATATCTCATCCACATTACCTCGTATTTATATCAAAGGTTTCATTGTTGAAAAATGCATATAGTTGCACAGTATTTTATATTTTAAATATTTTACAATAGCGAACAACTTCAAAACCAAATTTTTTTTACTTCCTACATAAGAAAATGTGCTGATTTATAAGAAAACCAATTTCCAGCCGTGCACAAGAATTCTATTCGAAGATACATATAATTTTATAATATCACATCTCCTTTACCTCTTATTTATAACAAAGATTTCATTGTTGAAACAGAGTAGATCGTTTCACTGTATTTTATGTTTTAATTATTTTACAATGGCAAAAACTTCAAAACCGATTTTTTTTTTACTTCCTACGTAAGAGAATGTGCTGATTTATAAGAAAACCAATTTGCAGCCGTGTACCAGAATTCTATTTGAAGATATTGCAAATTTTATAATATCAGATCTTCTTTACATCGTATTTATAACAAAGGTTTCATTGTTGGAACAGAGTAGATCTTTTCACTTTTTTTTATATTTTAAATATTTTTCAAAGGCGAACAACTTCAAAATCGAATTTTTTTTACTTCATACATAAGAAAATGTACTGATTTATAAGTAAACGAATTTCCAGCCGTGCACCAGAATTCTATTCGAAGATATTGATAATTTTATAATATTACATCTCCTTTACCTCTTATTTATAACAAAGTTTTCATTGTTGAAAAATGTATATCGTTTCACAGTATTTTATATTTTAAATATTTTACAAAGGCGAACAACTTCAAAATCGATTTTTTTTTACTTCCTACATAAGAAAATATGCTGATTTATAAGTAAACGAATTTCCAGCCGTGCACCAGAATTCTATTCGAAGATATTGATAATTTTATAATATTACATCTCCTTTACCTCTTATTTATAACAAAGTTTTCATTGTTGAAAAATGCATATCGTTTCACTGTATTTTATATTTTAAATATTTTACAATGGCGAACAACTTCAAAACCGAATTTTTTTTACTTCCTACATAAGAAAATATGCTGATTTATAAGAAAACCAATTTCCCGCCATGCACCAGAATTCTATTTGAGGATATTGGAAATTTTATAATATCAGATCTTCTTTACATCGTATTTATAACAAAGGTTTCATTGTTGGAACAGAGTAGATCTTTTCACTGTATTTTATATTTTTAATATTTTACAAAAGTGAACAACTTCAAAATCGAATTTTTTTTACTTCATACAATAGAAAATGTGCTGATTTATAAGTAAACGAATTTCCAGCCGTGCTCCAGAATTGTATTCGGATATATTGATAATTTTATAATATCTCATCCACATTATCTCGTATTTATATCAAAGGTTTCATTGTTGAAAAATGCATATCGTTGCACAGTATTTTATATTTTAAATATTTTACAATGGCGAACAACTTCAAAACCGAATTTTTTTTACTTCCTACATACGAAAATGTGTTGATTTATAAGAAAACCAATTTCCAGCCGTGCACCAGAATTCTATTCGAAGATACATATAATTTTATAATATCACATCTCCTTTACCTCTTATTTATAACAAAGATTTCATTGTTGAAACAGAGTAGATCGTTTCACTGTATTTTATGTTTTAATTATTTTACAATGGCGAACAACTTCAAAACCGATTTTTTTTACTTCCTACATAAGAGAATGTGCTGATTTATAAGAAAACCAATTTGCAGCCGTGTACCAGAATTCTATTTGAAGATATTGCAAATTTTATAATATCAGATCTTCTTTACATCGTATTTATAACAAAGGTTTCATTGTTGGAACAGAGTAGATCGTTTCACTGTATTTTATGTTTTAATTATTTTACAATGGCGAACAACTTCAAAACCGATTTTTTTTTACTTCATACATAAGAAAATGTACTGATTTATAAGTAAACGAATTTCCAGCCGTGCACCAGAATTCTATTCGAAGATATTGATAATTTTATAATATCTCATCCACTTTACCTCGTATTTATAACAAAGTTTTCATTGTTGAAAAATGCATATCGTTTCACAGTATTTTATATTTTAAATATTTTACAAAGGCGAATAACTTCAAAATCGAATTTTTTTTACTTCCTACATAAGAAAATATGCTGATTTATAAGAAAACCAATTTCCAGCCGTGCACCAGAATTCTATTTGAGGATATTGGAAATTTTATAATATCAGATCTTCTTTACATCGTATTTATAACAAAGGTTTCATTGTTGGAACAGAGTAGATCTTTTCACTGTATTTTATATTTTTAATATTTTACAAAAGTGAACAACTTCAAAATCGATTTTTTTTTACTTCATACAATAGAAAATGTGCTGATTTATAAGTAAACGAATTTCCAGCCGTGCTCCAGAATTCTATTCGGATATATTGATAATTTTATAATATCTCATCCACATTATCTCGTATTTATATCAAAGGTTTCATTGTTGAAAAATGCATATCGTTGCACAGTATTTTATATTTTAAATATTTTACAATGGCGAACAACTTCAAAACCGAATTTTTTTTACTTCCTACATACGAAAATGTGCTGATTTATAAGAAAACCAATTTCCAGCCGTGCACCAGAATTCTATTCGAAGATACATATAATTTTATAATATCACATCTCCTTTACCTCTTATTTATAACAAAGATTTCATTGTTGAAACAGAGTAGATCGTTTCACTGTATTTTATGTTTTAATTATTTTACAATGGCGAACAACTTCAAAACCGATTTTTTTTTACTTTCTACATAAGAGAATGTGCTGATTTATAAGAAAACCAATTTGCAGCCGTGTACCAGAATTCTATTTGAAGATATTGCAAATTTTATAATATCAGATCTTCTTTACATCGTATTTATAACAAAGGTTTCATTGTTGGAACAGAGTAGATCGTTTCACTGTATTTTATGTTTTAATTATTTTACAATGGCGAACAACTTCAAAACCGATTTTTTTTTACTTCATACATAAGAAAATGTACTGATTTATAAGTAAACGAATTTCCAGCCGTGCACCAGAATTCTATTCGAAGATATTGATAATTTTATAATATCTCATCCACTTTACCTCGTATTTATAACAAAGTTTTCATTGTTGAAAAATGCATATCGTTTCACAGTATTTTATATTTTAAATATTTTACAAAGGCGAATAACTTGAAAACCGAATTTTTTTTACTTCCTACATAAGAAAATATGCTGATTTATAGGAAAACCAATTTCCAACCGTGCACCAGAATTCTATTTGAGGATATTGGAAATTTTATAATATCAGATCTTCTTTACATCGTATTTATAACAAAGGTTTCATTGTTTGAACAGAGTAGATCTTTTCACTGTATTTTATATTTTTAATATTTTACAAAAGTAAACAACTTCAAAATCGAATTTTTTTTACTTCATACAATAGAAAATGTGCTGATTTATATGTAAACGAATTTCCAGCCGTGCTCCAGAATTCTATTCGGAGATATTGATAATTTTATAATATCTCATCCACATTACCTCGTATTTATATCAAAGGTTTCATTGTTGAAAAATGCATATCGTTGCACAGTATTTTATATTTTAAATATTTTACAATGGCGAACAACTTCAAAACCGATTTTTTTTTACTTCCTGCATACGAAAATGTGCTGATTTATAAGAAAACCAATTTCCAGCCGTGCACCAGAATTCTATTCGAAGATACATATAATTTTATAATATCACATCTCCTTTTCCTCTTATTTATAACAAAGATTTCATTGTTGAAACAGAGTAGATCGTTTCACTGTATTTTATGTTTTAATTATTTTACAATGGCGAACAACTTCAAAACCGATTTTTTTTTTACTTCCTACATAAGAGAATGTGCTGATTTATAAGAAAACCAATTTGCAGCCGTGTACCAGAATTCTATTTGAAGATATTGCAAATTTTATAATATCAGATCTTCTTTACATCGTATTTATAACAAAGGTTTCATTGTTGGAACAGAGTAGATCGTTTCACTGTATTTTATATTTTAATTATTTTACAAAGGCGAACAACTTCAAAATCGATTTTTTTTTACTTCATACAATAGAAAATGTGCTGATTTATAAGAAAACCAATTTCCAGCCTTGTACCAGAATTCTATTTGAGGATATTGGAAATTTTATAATATCAGATCTTATTTACATCGTATTTATAACAAAGGTTTCATTGTTGGAACAGAGTAGATCTTTTCACTGTATTTTATATTTTTAATATTTTACAAAGGTGAACATCTTCAAAATCGATTTTTTTTTACTTCATACAATAGAAAATGTGCTGATTTATAAGTAAACGAATTTCCAGCCGTGCTCCAGAAATCTATTCGAAGATATTGATAATTTTATAATATCTCATCCACATTACCTCGTATTTATAGCAAAGGTTTCATTGTTGAAAAATGCATATAGTTGCACAGTATTTTATATTTTAAATATTTTACAATAGCGAACAACTTCAAAACCAAATTTTTTTTACTTCCTATATAAGAAAATGTGCTGATTTATAAGAAAACCAATTTCCAGCCGTGCACCAGAATTCTATTCGAAGATACATATAATTTTATAATATCACATCTCCTTTACCTCTTATTTATAACAAAGATTTCATTGTTGAAACAGAGTAGATCGTTTCACTGTATTTTATGTTTTAATTATTTTACAATGGCAAAAACTTCAAAACCGATTTTCTTTTACTTCCTACATAAGAGAATGTGCTGATTTATAAGAAAACCAATTTGCAGCCGTGTACCAGAATTCTATTTGAAGATATTGCAAATTTTATAATATCAGATCTTCTTTACATCATATTTATAACAAAGGTTTCATTGTTGGAACAGAGTAGATCTTTTCACTGTATTTTATATTTTTAATATTTTACAAAAGTGAACAACTTCAAAATCGAATTTTTTTTACTTCATACAATAGAAAATGTGCTGATTTATAAGTAAACGAATTTCCAGCCGTGCTCCAGAATTCTATTCGGAGATATTGATAATTTTATAATATCTCATCCACATTACCTCGTATTTATATCAAAGGTTTCATTGTTGAAAAATGCATATCGTTGCACAGTATTTTATATTTTAAATATTTTACAATGGCGAACAACTTCAAAACCGAATTTTTTTTACTTCCTACATAAGAAAATATGCTGATTTATAAGAAAACCAATTTCCCGCCATGCACCAGAATTCTATTTGAGGATATTGGAAATTTTATAATATCAGATCTTCTTTACATCGTATTTATAACAAAGGTTTCATTGTTGGAACAGAGTAGATCTTTTCACTGTATTTTATATTTTTAATATTTTACAAAAGTGAACAACTTCAAAATCGAATTTTTTTTACTTCATACAATAGAAAATGTGCTGATTTATAAGTAAACGAATTTCCAGCCGTGCTCCAGAATTCTATTCGGATATATTGATAATTTTATAATATCTCATCCACATTATCTCGTATTTATATCAAAGGTTTCATTGTTGAAAAATGCATATCGTTGCACAGTATTTTATATTTTAAATATTTTACAATGGCGAACAACTTCAAAACCGAATTTTTTTTACTTCCTACATACGAAAATGTGTTGATTTATAAGAAAACCAATTTCCAGCCGTGCACCAGAATTCTATTCGAAGATACATATAATTTTATAATATCACATCTCCTTTACCTCTTATTTATAACAAAGATTTCATTGTTGAAACAGAGTAGATCGTTTCACTGTATTTTATGTTTTAATTATTTTACAATGGCGAACAACTTCAAAACCGATTTTTTTTACTTCCTACATAAGAGAATGTGCTGATTTATAAGAAAACCAATTTGCAGCCGTGTACCAGAATTCTATTTGAAGATATTGCAAATTTTATAATATCAGATCTTCTTTACATCGTATTTATAACAAAGGTTTCATTGTTGGAACAGAGTAGATCGTTTCACTGTATTTTATGTTTTAATTATTTTACAATGGCGAACAACTTCAAAACCGATTTTTTTTTACTTCATACATAAGAAAATGTACTGATTTATAAGTAAACGAATTTCCAGCCGTGCACCAGATTGATAATTTTATAATATCTCATCCACTTTACCTCGTATTTATAACAAAGTTTTCATTGTTGAAAAATGCATATCGTTTCACAGTATTTTATATTTTAAATATTTTACAAAGGCGAATAACTTCAAAATCGAATTTTTTTTACTTCCTACATAAGAAAATATGCTGATTTATAAGAAAACCAATTTCCAGCCGTGCACCAGAATTCTATTTGAGGATATTGGAAATTTTATAATATCAGATCTTCTTTACATCGTATTTATAACAAAGGTTTCATTGTTGGAACAGAGTAGATCTTTTCACTGTATTTTATATTTTTAATATTTTACAAAAGTGAACAACTTCAAAATCGATTTTTTTTTACTTCATACAATAGAAAATGTGCTGATTTATAAGTAAACGAATTTCCAGCCGTGCTCCAGAATTCTATTCGGATATATTGATAATTTTATAATATCTCATCCACATTATCTCGTATTTATATCAAAGGTTTCATTGTTGAAAAATGCATATCGTTGCACAGTATTTTATATTTTAAATATTTTACAATGGCGAACAACTTCAAAACCGAATTTTTTTTACTTCCTACATACGAAAATGTGCTGATTTATAAGAAAACCAATTTCCAGCCGTGCACCAGAATTCTATTCGAAGATACATATAATTTTATAATATCACATCTCCTTTACCTCTTATTTATAACAAAGATTTCATTGTTGAAACAGAGTAGATCGTTTCACTGTATTTTATGTTTTAATTATTTTACAATGGCGAACAACTTCAAAACCGATTTTTTTTTACTTTCTACATAAGAGAATGTGCTGATTTATAAGAAAACCAATTTGCAGCCGTGTACCAGAATTCTATTTGAAGATATTGCAAATTTTATAATATCAGATCTTCTTTACATCGTATTTATAACAAAGGTTTCATTGTTGGAACAGAGTAGATCGTTTCACTGTATTTTATGTTTTAATTATTTTACAATGGCGAACAACTTCAAAACCGATTTTTTTTTACTTCATACATAAGAAAATGTACTGATTTATAAGTAAACGAATTTCCAGCCGTGCACCAGAATTCTATTCGAAGATATTGATAATTTTATAATATCTCATCCACTTTACCTCGTATTTATAACAAAGTTTTCATTGTTGAAAAATGCATATCGTTTCACAGTATTTTATATTTTAAATATTTTACAAAGGCGAATAACTTGAAAACCGAATTTTTTTTACTTCCTACATAAGAAAATATGCTGATTTATAGGAAAACCAATTTCCAACCGTGCACCAGAATTCTATTTGAGGATATTGGAAATTTTATAATATCAGATCTTCTTTACATCGTATTTATAACAAAGGTTTCATTGTTTGAACAGAGTAGATCTTTTCACTGTATTTTATATTTTTAATATTTTACAAAAGTGAACAACTTCAAAATCGAATTTTTTTTACTTCATACAATAGAAAATGTGCTGATTTATATGTAAACGAATTTCCAGCCGTGCTCCAGAATTCTATTCGGAGATATTGATAATTTTATAATATCTCATCCACATTACCTCGTATTTATATCAAAGGTTTCATTGTTGAAAAATGCATATCGTTGCACAGTATTTTATATTTTAAATATTTTACAATGGCGAACAACTTCAAAACCGATTTTTTTTTACTTCCTGCATACGAAAATGTGCTGATTTATAAGAAAACCAATTTCCAGCCGTGCACCAGAATTCTATTCGAAGATACATATAATTTTATAATATCACATCTCCTTTTCCTCTTATTTATAACAAAGATTTCATTGTTGAAACAGAGTAGATCGTTTCACTGTATTTTATGTTTTAATTATTTTACAATGGCGAACAACTTCAAAACCGATTTTTTTTTTACTTCCTACATAAGAGAATGTGCTGATTTATAAGAAAACCAATTTGCAGCCGTGTACCAGAATTCTATTTGAAGATATTGCAAATTTTATAATATCAGATCTTCTTTACATCGTATTTATAACAAAGGTTTCATTGTTGGAACAGAGTAGATCGTTTCACTGTATTTTATATTTTAATTATTTTACAAAGGCGAACAACTTCAAAATCGATTTTTTTTTACTTCATACAATAGAAAATGTGCTGATTTATAAGAAAACCAATTTCCAGCCTTGTACCAGAATTCTATTTGAGGATATTGGAAATTTTATAATATCAGATCTTATTTACATCGTATTTATAACAAAGGTTTCATTGTTGGAACAGAGTAGATCTTTTCACTGTATTTTATATTTTTAATATTTTACAAAGGTGAACATCTTCAAAATCGATTTTTTTTTACTTCATACAATAGAAAATGTGCTGATTTATAAGTAAACGAATTTCCAGCCGTGCTCCAGAAATCTATTCGAAGATATTGATAATTTTATAATATCTCATCCACATTACCTCGTATTTATAGCAAAGGTTTCATTGTTGAAAAATGCATATAGTTGCACAGTATTTTATATTTTAAATATTTTACAATAGCGAACAACTTCAAAACCAAATTTTTTTTACTTCCTATATAAGAAAATGTGCTGATTTATAAGAAAACCAATTTCCAGCCGTGCACCAGAATTCTATTCGAAGATACATATAATTTTATAATATCACATCTCCTTTACCTCTTATTTATAACAAAGATTTCATTGTTGAAACAGAGTAGATCGTTTCACTGTATTTTATGTTTTAATTATTTTACAATGGCAAAAACTTCAAAACCGATTTTCTTTTACTTCCTACATAAGAGAATGTGCTGATTTATAAGAAAACCAATTTGCAGCCGTGTACCAGAATTCTATTTGAGGATATTGGAAATTTTATAATATCAGATCTTCTTTACATCGTATTTATAACAAAGGTTTCATTGTTGGAACAGAGTAGATCTTTTCACTGTATTTTATATTTTTAATATTTTACAAAAGTGAACAACTTCAAAATCGAATTTTTTTTACTTCATACAATAGAAAATGTGCTGATTTATAAGTAAACGAATTTCCAGCCGTGCTCCAGAATTCTATTCGGATATATTGATAATTTTATAATATCTCATCCACATTATCTCGTATTTATATCAAAGGTTTCATTGTTGAAAAATGCATATCGTTGCACAGTATTTTATATTTTAAATATTTTACAATGGCGAACAACTTCAAAACCGAATTTTTTTTACTTCCTACATACGAAAATGTGTTGATTTATAAGAAAACCAATTTCCAGCCGTGCACCAGAATTCTATTCGAAGATACATATAATTTTATAATATCACATCTCCTTTACCTCTTATTTATAACAAAGATTTCATTGTTGAAACAGAGTAGATCGTTTCACTGTATTTTATGTTTTAATTATTTTACAATGGCGAACAACTTCAAAACCGATTTTTTTTACTTCCTACATAAGAGAATGTGCTGATTTATAAGAAAACCAATTTGCAGCCGTGTACCAGAATTCTATTTGAAGATATTGCAAATTTTATAATATCAGATCTTCTTTACATCGTATTTATAACAAAGGTTTCATTGTTGGAACAGAGTAGATCGTTTCACTGTATTTTATGTTTTAATTATTTTACAATGGCGAACAACTTCAAAACCGATTTTTTTTTACTTCATACATAAGAAAATGTACTGATTTATAAGTAAACGAATTTCCAGCCGTGCACCAGAATTCTATTCGAAGATATTGATAATTTTATAATATCTCATCCACTTTACCTCGTATTTATAACAAAGTTTTCATTGTTGAAAAATGCATATCGTTTCACAGTATTTTATATTTTAAATATTTTACAAAGGCGAATAACTTCAAAATCGAATTTTTTTTACTTCCTACATAAGAAAATATGCTGATTTATAAGAAAACCAATTTCCAGCCGTGCACCAGAATTCTATTTGAGGATATTGGAAATTTTATAATATCAGATCTTCTTTACATCGTATTTATAACAAAGGTTTCATTGTTGGAACAGAGTAGATCTTTTCACTGTATTTTATATTTTTAATATTTTACAAAAGTGAACAACTTCAAAATCGATTTTTTTTTACTTCATACAATAGAAAATGTGCTGATTTATAAGTAAACGAATTTCCAGCCGTGCTCCAGAATTCTATTCGGATATATTGATAATTTTATAATATCTCATCCACATTATCTCGTATTTATATCAAAGGTTTCATTGTTGAAAAATGCATATCGTTGCACAGTATTTTATATTTTAAATATTTTACAATGGCGAACAACTTCAAAACCGAATTTTTTTTACTTCCTACATACGAAAATGTGCTGATTTATAAGAAAACCAATTTCCAGCCGTGCACCAGAATTCTATTCGAAGATACATATAATTTTATAATATCACATCTCCTTTACCTCTTATTTATAACAAAGATTTCATTGTTGAAACAGAGTAGATCGTTTCACTGTATTTTATGTTTTAATTATTTTACAATGGCGAACAACTTCAAAACCGATTTTTTTTTACTTTCTACATAAGAGAATGTGCTGATTTATAAGAAAACCAATTTGCAGCCGTGTACCAGAATTCTATTTGAAGATATTGCAAATTTTATAATATCAGATCTTCTTTACATCGTATTTATAACAAAGGTTTCATTGTTGGAACAGAGTAGATCGTTTCACTGTATTTTATGTTTTAATTATTTTACAATGGCGAACAACTTCAAAACCGATTTTTTTTTACTTCATACATAAGAAAATGTACTGATTTATAAGTAAACGAATTTCCAGCCGTGCACCAGAATTCTATTCGAAGATATTGATAATTTTATAATATCTCATCCACTTTACCTCGTATTTATAACAAAGTTTTCATTGTTGAAAAATGCATATCGTTTCACAGTATTTTATATTTTAAATATTTTACAAAGGCGAATAACTTGAAAACCGAATTTTTTTTACTTCCTACATAAGAAAATATGCTGATTTATAGGAAAACCAATTTCCAACCGTGCACCAGAATTCTATTTGAGGATATTGGAAATTTTATAATATCAGATCTTCTTTACATCGTATTTATAACAAAGGTTTCATTGTTTGAACAGAGTAGATCTTTTCACTGTATTTTATATTTTTAATATTTTACAAAAGTGAACAACTTCAAAATCGAATTTTTTTTACTTCATACAATAGAAAATGTGCTGATTTATATGTAAACGAATTTCCAGCCGTGCTCCAGAATTCTATTCGGAGATATTGATAATTTTATAATATCTCATCCACATTACCTCGTATTTATATCAAAGGTTTCATTGTTGAAAAATGCATATCGTTGCACAGTATTTTATATTTTAAATATTTTACAATGGCGAACAACTTCAAAACCGATTTTTTTTTACTTCCTGCATACGAAAATGTGCTGATTTATAAGAAAACCAATTTCCAGCCGTGCACCAGAATTCTATTCGAAGATACATATAATTTTATAATATCACATCTCCTTTTCCTCTTATTTATAACAAAGATTTCATTGTTGAAACAGAGTAGATCGTTTCACTGTATTTTATGTTTTAATTATTTTACAATGGCGAACAACTTCAAAACCGATTTTTTTTTTACTTCCTACATAAGAGAATGTGCTGATTTATAAGAAAACCAATTTGCAGCCGTGTACCAGAATTCTATTTGAAGATATTGCAAATTTTATAATATCAGATCTTCTTTACATCGTATTTATAACAAAGGTTTCATTGTTGGAACAGAGTAGATCGTTTCACTGTATTTTATATTTTAATTATTTTACAAAGGCGAACAACTTCAAAATCGATTTTTTTTTACTTCATACAATAGAAAATGTGCTGATTTATAAGAAAACCAATTTCCAGCCTTGTACCAGAATTCTATTTGAGGATATTGGAAATTTTATAATATCAGATCTTATTTACATCGTATTTATAACAAAGGTTTCATTGTTGGAACAGAGTAGATCTTTTCACTGTATTTTATATTTTTAATATTTTACAAAGGTGAACATCTTCAAAATCGATTTTTTTTTACTTCATACAATAGAAAATGTGCTGATTTATAAGTAAACGAATTTCCAGCCGTGCTCCAGAAATCTATTCGAAGATATTGATAATTTTATAATATCTCATCCACATTACCTCGTATTTATAGCAAAGGTTTCATTGTTGAAAAATGCATATAGTTGCACAGTATTTTATATTTTAAATATTTTACAATAGCGAACAACTTCAAAACCAAATTTTTTTTACTTCCTATATAAGAAAATGTGCTGATTTATAAGAAAACCAATTTCCAGCCGTGCACCAGAATTCTATTCGAAGATACATATAATTTTATAATATCACATCTCCTTTACCTCTTATTTATAACAAAGATTTCATTGTTGAAACAGAGTAGATCGTTTCACTGTATTTTATGTTTTAATTATTTTACAATGGCAAAAACTTCAAAACCGATTTTCTTTTACTTCCTACATAAGAGAATGTGCTGATTTATAAGAAAACCAATTTGCAGCCGTGTACCAGAATTCTATTTGAAGATATTGCAAATTTTATAATATCAGATCTTCTTTACATCATATTTATAACAAAGGTTTCATTGTTGGAACAGAGTAGATCTTTTCACTGTATTTTATATTTTTAATATTTTACAAAAGTGAACAACTTCAAAATCGAATTTTTTTTACTTCATACAATAGAAAATGTGCTGATTTATAAGTAAACGAATTTCCAGCCGTGCTCCAGAATTCTATTCGGAGATATTGATAATTTTATAATATCTCATCCACATTACCTCGTATTTATATCAAAGGTTTCATTGTTGAAAAATGCATATCGTTGCACAGTATTTTATATTTTAAATATTTTACAATGGCGAACAACTTCAAAACCGAATTTTTTTTACTTCCTGCATACGAAAATGTGCTGATTTATAAGAAAACCAATTTCCAGCCGTGCACCAGAATTCTATTCGAAGATACATATAATTTTATAATATCACATCTCCTTTTCCTCTTATTTATAACAAAGATTTCATTGTTGAAACAGAGTAGATCGTTTCACTGTATTTTATGTTTTAATTATTTTACAATGGCGAACAACTTCAAAACCGATTTTTTTTTACTTCCTACATAAGAGAATGTGCTGATTTATAAGAAAACAAATTTGCAGCCGTGTACCAGATTTCTATTTGAAGATATTGCAAATTTTATAATATCAGATCTTCTTTACATCGTATTTATAACAAAGGTTTCATTGTTGGAACAGAGTAGATCGTTTCACTGTATTTTATGTTTTAATTATTTTACAATGGCGAACAACTTCAAAACCGATTTTTTTTTACTTCATACATAAGAAAATGTACTGATTTATAAGTAAACGAATTTCCAGCCGTGCACCAGAATTCTATTCGAAGATATTGATAATTTTATAATATCTCATCCACTTTACCTCGTATTTATAACAAAGTTTTCATTGTTGAAAAATGCATATCGTTTCACAGTATTTTATATTTTAAATATTTTACAAAGGCGAATAACTTGAAAACCGAATTTTTTTTACTTCCTACATAAGAAAATATGCTGATTTATAAGAAAACCAATTTCCAGCCGTGCACCAGAATTCTATTTGAGGATATTGGAAATTTTATAATATCAGATCTTCTTTACATCGTATTTATAACAAAGGTTTCATTGTTGGAACAGAGTAGATCTTTTCACTGTATTTTATATTTTTAATATTTTACAAAAGTGAACAACTTCAAAATCGAATTTTTTTTACTTCATACAATAGAAAATGTGCTGATTTATAAGTAAACGAATTTCCAGCCGTGCTCCAGAATTCTATTCGGATATATTGATAATTTTATAATATCTCATCCACATTATCTCGTATTTATATCAAAGGTTTCATTGTTGAAAAATGCATATCGTTGCACAGTATTTTATATTTTAAATATTTTACAATGGCGAACAACTTCAAAACCGAATTTTTTTTACTTCCTACATACGAAAATGTGCTGATTTATAAGAAAACCAATTTCCAGCCGTGCACCAGAATTCTATTCGAAGATACATATAATTTTATAATATCACATCTCCTTTACCTCTTATTTATAACAAAGATTTCTTTGTTGAAACAGAGTAGATCGTTTCACTGTATTTTATGTTTTAATTATTTTACAATGGCGAACAACTTCAAAACCGATTTTTTTTACTTCCTACATAAGAGAATGTGCTGATTTATAAGAAAACCAATTTGCAGCCGTGTACCAGAATTCTATTTGAAGATATTGCAAATTTTATAATATCAGATCTTCTTTACATCGTATTTATAACAAAGGTTTCATTGTTGGAACAGAGTAGATCGTTTCACTGTATTTTATGTTTTAATTATTTTACAACGGCGAACAACTTCAAAACCGATTTTTTTTTATTTCATACATAAGAAAATGTACTGATTTATAAGTAAACGAATTTCCAGCCGTGCACCAGAATTCTATTCGAAGATATTGATAATTTTATAATATCTCATCCACTTTACCTCGTATTTATAACAAAGTTTTCATTGTTGAAAAATGCATATCGTTTCACAGTATTTTATATTTTAAATATTTTACAAAGGCGAATAACTTCAAAATCGAATTTTTTTTTACTTCCTACATAAGAAAATATGCTGATTTATAAGAAAACCAATTTCCAGCCGTGCACCAGAATTCTATTTGAGGATATTGGAAATTTTATAATATCAGATCTTCTTTACATCGTATTTATAACAAAGGTTTCATTGTTGGAACAGAGTAGATCTTTTCACTGTATTTTATATTTTTAATATTTTACAAAAGTGAACAACTTCAAAATCGAATTTTTTTTACTTCATACAATAGAAAATGTGCTGATTTATAAGTAAACGAATTTCCAGCCGTGCTCCAGAATTCTATTCGGATATATTGATAATTTTATAATATCTCATCCACATTATCTCGTATTTATATCAAAGGTTTCATTGTTGAAAAATGCATATCGTTGCACAGTATTTTATATTTTAAATATTTTACAATGGCGAACAACTTCAAAACCGAATTTTTTTTACTTCCTACATACGAAAATGTGCTGATTTATAAGAAAACCAATTTCCAGCCGTGCACCAGAATTCTATTCGAAGATACATATAATTTTATAATATCACATCTCCTTTACCTCTTATTTATAACAAAGATTTCATTGTTGAAACAGAGTAGATCGTTTCACTGTATTTTATGTTTTAATTATTTTACAATGGCGAACAACTTCAAAACCGATTTTTTTTTACTTCCTACATAAGAGAATGTGCTGATTTATAAGAAAACCAATTTGCAGCCGTGTACCAGAATTCTATTTGAAGATATTGCAAATTTTATAATATCAGATCTTCTTTACATCGTATTTATAACAAAGGTTTCATTGTTGGAACAGAGTAGATCGTTTCACTGTATTTTATGTTTTAATTATTTTACAATGGCGAACAACTTCAAAACCGATTTTTTTTTACTTCATACATAAGAAAATGTACTGATTTATAAGTAAACGAATTTCCAGCCGTGCACCAGAATTCTATTCGAAGATATTGATAATTTTATAATATCTCATCCACTTTACCTCGTATTTATAACAAAGTTTTCATTGTTGAAAAATGCATATCGTTGCACAGTATTTTATATTTTAAATATTTTACAATGGCGAACAACTTCAAAACCGAATTTTTTTTACTTCCTACATACGAAAATGTGCTGATTTATAAGAAAACCAATTTCCAGCCGTGCACCAGAATTCTATTCGAAGATACATATAATTTTATAATATCACATCTCCTTTACCTCTTATTTATAACAAAGATTTCATTGTTGAAACAGAGTAGATCGTTTCACTGTATTTTATGTTTTAATTATTTTACAATGGCGAACAACTTCAAAACCGATTTTTTTTTTACTTCATACATAAGAAAATGTACTGATTTATAAGTAAACGAATTTCCAGCCGTGCACCAGAATTCTATTCGAAGATATTGATAATTTTATAATATCTCATCCACTTTACCTCGTATTTATAACAAGGTTTTCATTGTTGAAAAATGCATATCGTTTCACAGTATTTTATATTTTAAATATTTTACAAAGGCGAACAACTTCAAAATCGATTTTTTTTTTACTTCATACATAAGTAAATGTACTGATTTATAAGTAAACGAATTTCCAGCCGCGCACCAGAATTGTATTCGAAGATATTGATAATTTTATAATATCTCATCCACTTTACCTCGTATTTATAACAAAGTTTTCATTGTTGAAAAATGCATATCGTTTCACAGTATTTTATATTTTAAATATTTTACAAAGGCGAACAACTTCAAAATCGATTTTTTTTTACTTCCTACATAAGAAAATATGCTGATTTATAAGTAAACGAATTTCCAGCCATGCACCAGAATTCTATTCGAAGATATTGATAATTTTATAATATTACATCTCCTTTACCTCTTATTTATAACAAAGTTTTCATTGTTGAAATATGCATATCGTTTCACTGTATTTTATATTTTAAATATTTTACAATGGAGAACAACTTCAAAACCGAATTTTTTTTTACATCCTACATAAGAAAATATGCTGATTTATAGGAAAACCAATTTCCAGCCGTGCACCAGAATTCTATTTGAGGATATTGGAAATTTTATAATATCAGATCTTCTTTACATCGTATTTATAACAAAGGTTTCATTGTTTGAACAGAGTAGATCTTTTCACTGTATTTTATATTTTTAATATTTTACAAAAGTGAACAACTTCAAAATCGAATTTTTTTTTACTTCATACAATAGAAAATATGCTGATTTATATGTAAACGAATTTCCAGCCGTGCTCCAGAATTCTATTCGGAGATATTGATAATTTTATAATATCTCATCCACATTACCTCGTATTTATATCAAAGGTTTCATTGTTGAAAAATGCATATCGTTGCACAGTATTTTATATTTTAAATATTTTACAATGGCGAACAACTTCAAAACCGATTTTTTTTTACTTCCTGCATACGAAAATGTGCTGATTTATAAGAAAACCAATTTCCAGCCGTGCACCAGAATTCTATTCGAAGATACATATAATTTTATAATATCACATCTCCTTTTCCTCTTATTTATAACAAAGATTTCATTGTTGAAACAGAGTAGATCGTTTCACTGTATTTTATGTTTTAATTATTTTACAATGGCGAACAACTTCAAAACCGATTTTTTTTTACTTCCTACATAAGAGAATGTGCTGATTTATAAGAAAACCAATTTGCAGCCGTGTACCAGAATTCTATTTGAGGATATTGGAAATTTTATAATATCAGATCTTATTTACATCGTATTTATAACAAAGGTTTCATTGTTGGAACAGAGTAGATCTTTTCACTGTATTTTATATTTTTAATATTTTACAAAGGTGAACATCTTCAAAATCGATTTTTTTTTTACTTCATACAATAGAAAATGTGCTGATTTATAAGTAAACGAATTTCCAGCCGTGCTCCAGAAATCTATTCGAAGATATTGATAATTTTATAATATCTCATCCACATTACCTCGTATTTATAGCAAAGTTTTCATTGTTGAAAAATGCATATAGTTGCACAGTATTTTATATTTTAAATATTTTACAATAGCGAACAACTTCAAAACCAAATTTTTTTTACTTCCTATATAAGAAAATGTGCTGATTTATAAGAAAACCAATTTCCAGCCGTGCACCAGAATTCTATTCGAAGATACATATAATTTTATAATATCACATCTCCTTTACCTCTTATTTATAACAAAGATTTCATTGTTGAAACAGAGTAGATCGTTTCACTGTATTTTATGTTTTAATTATTTTACAATGGCAAAAACTTCAAAACCGATTTTCTTTTACTTCCTACATAAGAGAATGTGCTGATTTATAAGAAAACCAATTTGCAGCCGTGTACCAGAATTCTATTTGAAGATATTGCAAATTTTATAATATCAGATCTTCTTTACATCATATTTATAACAAAGGTTTCATTGTTGGAACAGAGTAGATCTTTTCACTGTATTTTATATTTTTAATATTTTACAAAAGTGAACAACTTCAAAATCGAATTTTTTTTATTTCATACAATAGAAAATGTGCTGATTTATAAGTAAACGAATTTCCAGCCGTGCTCCAGAATTCTATTCGGAGATATTGATAATTTTATAATATCTCATCCACATTACCTCGTATTTATATCAAAGGTTTCATTGTTGAAAAATGCATATCGTTGCACAGTATTTTATATTTTAAATATTTTACAATGGCGAACAACTTCAAAACCGAATTTTTTTTACTTCCTACATACGAAAATGTGCTGATTTATAAGAAAACCAATTTCCAGCCGTGCACCAGAATTCTATTCGAAGATACATATAATTTTATAATATCACATCTCCTTTACCTCTTATTTATAACAAAGATTTCATTGTTGAAACAGAGTAGATCGTTTCACTGTATTTTATGTTTTAATTATTTTACAATGGCGAACAACTTCAAAACCGATTTTTTTTTACTTCCTACATAAGAGAATGTGCTGATTTATAAGAAAACCAATTTGCAGCCGTGTACCAGAATTCTATTTGAAGATATTGCAAATTTTATAATATCAGATCTTCTTTACATCGTATTTATAACAAAGGTTTCATTGTTGGAACAGAGTAGATCGTTTCACTGTATTTTATGTTTTAATTATTTTACAATGGCGAACAACTTCAAAACCGATTTTTTTTTACTTCATACATAAGAAAATGTACTGATTTATAAGTAAACGAATTTCCAGCCGTGCACCAGAATTCTATTCGAAGATATTGATAATTTTATAATATCTCATCCACTTTACCTCGTATTTATAACAAAGTTTTCATTGTTGAAAAATGCATATCGTTTCACAGTATTTTATATTTTAAATATTTTACAAAGGCGAATAACTTGAAAACCGAATTTTTTTTACTTCCTACATAAGAAAATATGCTGATTTATAAGAAAACCAATTTCCAGCCGTGCACCAGAATTCTATTTGAGGATATTGGAAATTTTATAATATCAGATCTTCTTTACATCGTATTTATAACAAAGGTTTCATTGTTGGAACAGAGTAGATCTTTTCACTGTATTTTATATTTTTAATATTTTACAAAATTGATAAACTTCAAAATCGAATTTTTTCTACTTCATACAATAGAAAATGTGCTGATTTATAAGTAAACGAATTTCCAGCCGTGCTCCAGAATTCTATTCGGATATATTGATAATTTTATAATATCTCATCCACATTACCTCGTATTTATATCAAAGGTTTCATTGTTGAAAAATGCATATCGTTGCACAGTATTTTATATTTTAAATATTTTACAATGGCGAACAACTTCAAAACCGAATTTTTTTTACTTCCTACATACGAAAATGTGCTGATTTATAAGAAAACCAATTTCCAGCCGTGCACCAGAATTCTATTCGAAGATACATATAATTTTATAATATCACATCTCCTTTACCTCTTATTTATAACAAAGATTTCATTGTTGAAACAGAGTAGATCGTTTCACTGTATTTTATGTTTTAATTATTTTACAATGGCGAACAACTTCAAAACCGATTTTTTTTTTACTTCATACATAAGAAAATGTACTGATTTATAAGTAAACGAATTTCCAGCCGTGCACCAGAATTCTATTCGAAGATATTGATAATTTTATAATATCTCATCCACTTTACCTCGTATTTATAACAAGGTTTTCATTGTTGAAAAATGCATATCGTTTCACAGTATTTTATATTTTAAATATTTTACAAAGGCGAACAACTTCAAAATCGATTTTTTTTTTACTTCATACATAAGTAAATGTACTGATTTATAAGTAAACGAATTTCCAGCCGTGCACCAGAATTGTATTCGAAGATATTGATAATTTTATAATATCTCATCCACTTTACCTCCTATTTATAACAAAGTTTTCATTGTTGAAAAATGCATATCGTTTCACAGTATTTTATATTTTAAATATTTTACAAAGGCGAACAACTTCAAAATCGATTTTTTTTTACTTCCTACATAAGAAAATATGCTGATTTATAAGTAAACGAATTTCCAGCCGTGCACCAGAATTCTATTCGAAGATATTGATAATTTTATAATATTACATCTCCTTTACCTCTTATTTATAACAAAGTTTTCATTGTTGAAATATGCATATCGTTTCACTGTATTTTATATTTTAAATATTTTACAATGGAGAACAACTTCAAAACCGAATTTTTTTTTACATCCTACATAAGAAAATATGCTGATTTATAGGAAAACCAATTTCCAGCCGTGCACCAGAATTCTATTTGAGGATATTGGAAATTTTATAATATCAGATCTTCTTTACATCGTATTTATAACAAAGGTTTCATTGTTTGAACAGAGTAGATCTTTTCACTGTATTTTATATTTTTAATATTTTACAAAAGTGAACAACTTCAAAATCGAATTTTTTTTACTTCATACAATAGAAAATATGCTGATTTATATGTAAACGAATTTCCAGCCGTGCTCCAGAATTCTATTCGGAGATATTGATAATTTTATAATATCTCATCCACATTACCTCGTATTTATATCAAAGGTTTCATTGTTGAAAAATGCATATCGTTGCACAGTATTTTATATTTTAAATATTTTACAATGGCGAACAACTTCAAAACCGATTTTTTTTTACTTCCTGCATACGAAAATGTGCTGATTTATAAGAAAACCAATTTCCAGCCGTGCACCAGAATTCTATTCGAAGATACATATAATTTTATAATATCACATCTCCTTTTCCTCTTATTTATAACAAAGATTTCATTGTTGAAACAGAGTAGATCGTTTCACTGTATTTTATGTTTTAATTATTTTACAATGGCGAACAACTTCAAAACCGATTTTTTTTTACTTCCTACATAAGAGAATGTGCTGATTTATAAGAAAACCAATTTGCAGCCGTGTACCAGAATTCTATTTGAGGATATTGGAAATTTTATAATATCAGATCTTATTTACATCGTATTTATAACAAAGGTTTCATTGTTGGAACAGAGTAGATCTTTTCACTGTATTTTATATTTTTAATATTTTACAAAGGTGAACATCTTCAAAATCGATTTTTTTTTTACTTCATACAATAGAAAATGTGCTGATTTATAAGTAAACGAATTTCCAGCCGTGCTCCAGAAATCTATTCGAAGATATTGATAATTTTATAATATCTCATCCACATTACCTCGTATTTATAGCAAAGTTTTCATTGTTGAAAAATGCATATAGTTGCACAGTATTTTATATTTTAAATATTTTACAATAGCGAACAACTTCAAAACCAAATTTTTTTTACTTCCTATATAAGAAAATGTGCTGATTTATAAGAAAACCAATTTCCAGCCGTGCACCAGAATTCTATTCGAAGATACATATAATTTTATAATATCACATCTCCTTTACCTCTTATTTATAACAAAGATTTCATTGTTGAAACAGAGTAGATCGTTTCACTGTATTTTATGTTTTAATTATTTTACAATGGCAAAAACTTCAAAACCGATTTTCTTTTACTTCCTACATAAGAGAATGTGCTGATTTATAAGAAAACCAATTTGCAGCCGTGTACCAGAATTCTATTTGAAGATATTGCAAATTTTATAATATCAGATCTTCTTTACATCATATTTATAACAAAGGTTTCATTGTTGGAACAGAGTAGATCTTTTCACTGTATTTTATATTTTTAATATTTTACAAAAGTGAACAACTTCAAAATCGAATTTTTTTTATTTCATACAATAGAAAATGTGCTGATTTATAAGTAAACGAATTTCCAGCCGTGCTCCAGAATTCTATTCGGAGATATTGATAATTTTATAATATCTCATCCACATTACCTCGTATTTATATCAAAGGTTTCATTGTTGAAAAATGCATATCGTTGCACAGTATTTTATATTTTAAATATTTTACAATGGCGAACAACTTCAAAACCGAATTTTTTTTACTTCCTGCATACGAAAATGTGCTGATTTATAAGAAAACCAATTTCCAGCCGTGCACCAGAATTCTATTCGAAGATACATATAATTTTATAATATCACATCTCCTTTTCCTCTTATTTATAACAAAGATTTCATTGTTGAAACAGAGTAGATCGTTTCACTGTATTTTATGTTTTAATTATTTTACAAAGGGGAACAACTTCAAAACCGATTTTTTTTTACTTCATACATAAGAAAATGTACTGATTTATAAGTAAACGAATTTCCAGCCGTGCACCAGAATTCTATTCGAAGATATTGATAATTTTATAATATCTCATCCACTTTACCTCGTATTTATAACAAGGTTTTCATTGTTGAAAAATGCATATCGTTTCACAGTATTTTATATTTTAAATATTTTACAAAGGCGAACAACTTCAAAATCGATTTTTTTTTTACTTCATACATAAGAAAATGTACTGATTTATAAGTAAACGAATTTACAGCCGTCCACCAGAATTCTATTCGAAGATATTGATAATTTTATAATATCTCATCCACTTTACCTCGTATTTATAACAAAGTTTTCATTGTTGAAAAATGCATATCGTTTCACAGTATTTTATATTTTAAATATTTTACAAAGGCGAACAACTTCAAAATCGATTTTTTTTTACTTCCTACATAAGAAAATGTACTGATTTATAAGTAAACGAATTTCCAGCCGTGCACCAGAATTCTATTCGAAGATATTGATAATTTTATAATATTACATCTCCTTTACCTCTTATTTATAACAAAGTTTTCATTGTTGAAAAATGTATATCGTTTCACAGTATTTTATATTTTAAATATTTTACAAAGGCGAACAACTTCAAAATCGATTTTTTTTTACTTCCTACATAAGAAAATATGCTGATTTATAAGTAAACGAATTTCCAGCCGTGCACCAGAATTCTATTCGAAGATATTGATAATTTTATAATATTACATCTCCTTTACCTCTTATTTATAACAAAGTTTTCATTGTTGAAAAATGCATATCGTTTCACTGTATTTTATATTTTAAATATTTTACAATGGCGAACAACTTCAAAACCGAATTTTTTTTACTTCCTACATAAGAAAATATGCTGATTTATAAGAAAACCAATTTCCCGCCGTGCACCAGAATTCTATTTGAGGATATTGGAAATTTTATAATATCAGATCTTCTTTACATCGTATTTATAACAACGGTTTCATTGTTGGAACAGAGTAGATCTTTTCACTGTATTTTATATTTTAAATATTTTACAATGGCGAACAACTTCAAAACCGAATTTTTTTTACTTCCTACATAAGACAATGTGCTGATTTATAAGAAAACCAATTTCCAGCCGTGCACAAGAATTCTATTCGAAGATACATATAATTTTATAATATCACATCTCCTTTACCTCTTATTTATAACAAAGATTTCATTGTTGAAACAGAGTAGATCGTTTCACTGTATTTTATGTTTTAATTATTTTACAATTGCAAAAACTTCAAAACCGATTTTTTTTTTACTTCCTACGTAAGAGAATGTGCTGATTTATAAGAAAACCAATTTGCAGCCGTGTACCAGAATTCTATTTGAAGATATTGCAAATTTTATAATATCAGATCTTCTTTACATCGTATTTATAACAAAGGTTTCATTGTTGGAACAGAGTAGATCTTTTCACTTTTTTTTATATTTTAAATATTTTTCAAAGGCGAACAACTTCAAAATCGAATTTTTTTTACTTCATACATAAGAAAATGTACTGATTTATAAGTAAACGAATTTCCAGCCGTGCACCAGAATTCTATTCGAAGATATTGATAATTTTATAATATTACATCTCCTTTACCTCTTATTTATAACAAAGTTTTCATTGTTGAAAAATGTATATCGTTTCACAGTATTTTATATTTTAAATATTTTACAAAGGCGAACAACTTCAAAATCGATTTTTTTTTACTTCCTACATAAGAAAATATGCTGATTTATAAGTAAACGAATTTCCAGCCGTGCACCAGAATTCTATTCGAAGATATTGATAATTTTATAATATTACATCTCCTTTACCTCTTATTTATAACAAAGTTTTCATTGTTGAAAAATGCATATCGTTTCACTGTATTTTATATTTTAAATATTTTACAATGGCGAACAACTTCAAAACCGAATTTTTTTTACTTCCTACATAAGAAAATATGCTGATTTATAAGAAAACCAATTTCCCGCCATGCACCAGAATTCTATTTGAGGATATTGGAAATTTTATAATATCAGATCTTCTTTACATCGTATTTATAACAAAGGTTTCATTGTTGGAACAGAGTAGATCTTTTCACTGTATTTTATATTTTTAATATTTTACAAAAGTGAACAACTTCAAAATCGAATTTTTTTTACTTCATACAATAGAAAATGTGCTGATTTATAAGTAAACGAATTTCCAGCCGTGCTCCAGAATTCTATTCGGATATATTGATAATTTTATAATATCTCATCCACATTATCTCGTATTTATATCAAAGGTTTCATTGTTGAAAAATGCATATCGTTGCACAGTATTTTATATTTTAAATATTTTACAATGGCGAACAACTTCAAAACCGAATTTTTTTTACTTCCTACATACGAAAATGTGCTGATTTATAAGAAAACCAATTTCCAGCCGTGCACCAGAATTCTATTCGAAGATACATATAATTTTATAATATCACATCTCCTTTACCTCTTATTTATAACAAAGATTTCATTGTTGAAACAGAGTAGATCGTTTCACTGTATTTTATGTTTTAATTATTTTACAATGGCGAACAACTTCAAAACCGATTTTTTTTACTTCCTACATAAGAGAATGTGCTGATTTATAAGAAAACCAATTTGCAGCCGTGTACCAGAATTCTATTTGAAGATATTGCAAATTTTATAATATCAGATCTTCTTTACATCGTATTTATAACAAAGGTTTCATTGTTGGAACAGAGTAGATCGTTTCACTGTATTTTATGTTTTAATTATTTTACAATGGCGAACAACTTCAAAACCGATTTTTTTTTACTTCATACATAAGAAAATGTACTGATTTATAAGTAAACGAATTTCCAGCCGTGCACCAGAATTCTATTCGAAGATATTGATAATTTTATAATATCTCATCCACTTTACCTCGTATTTATAACAAAGTTTTCATTGTTGAAAAATGCATATCGTTTCACAGTATTTTATATTTTAAATATTTTACAAAGGCGAATAACTTCAAAATCGAATTTTTTTTACTTCCTACATAAGAAAATATGCTGATTTATAAGAAAACCAATTTCCAGCCGTGCACCAGAATTCTATTTGAGGATATTGGAAATTTTATAATATCAGATCTTCTTTACATCGTATTTATAACAAAGGTTTCATTGTTGGAACAGAGTAGATCTTTTCACTGTATTTTATATTTTTAATATTTTACAAAAGTGAACAACTTCAAAATCGATTTTTTTTTACTTCATACAATAGAAAATGTGCTGATTTATAAGTAAACGAATTTCCAGCCGTGCTCCAGAATTCTATTCGGATATATTGATAATTTTATAATATCTCATCCACATTATCTCGTATTTATATCAAAGGTTTCATTGTTGAAAAATGCATATCATTGCACAGTATTTTATATTTTAAATATTTTACAATGGCGAACAACTTCAAAACCGATTTTTTTTTACTTCCTACATACGAAAATGTGCTGATTTATAAGAAAACCAATTTCCAGCCGTGCACCAGAATTCTATTCGAAGATACATATAATTTTATAATATCACATCTCCTTTACCTCTTATTTATAACAAAGATTTCATTGTTGAAACAGAGTAGATCGTTTCACTGTATTTTATGTTTTAATTATTTTACAATGGCGAACAACTTCAAAACCGATTTTTTTTTACTTTCTACATAAGAGAATGTGCTGATTTATAAGAAAACCAATTTGCAGCCGTGTACCAGAATTCTATTTGAAGATATTGCAAATTTTATAATATCAGATCTTCTTTACATCGTATTTATAACAAAGGTTTCATTGTTGGAACAGAGTAGATCGTTTCACTGTATTTTATGTTTTAATTATTTTACAATGGCGAACAACTTCAAAACCGATTTTTTTTTACTTCATACATAAGAAAATGTACTGATTTATAAGTAAACGAATTTCCAGCCGTGCACCAGAATTCTATTCGAAGATATTGATAATTTTATAATATCTCATCCACTTTACCTCGTATTTATAACAAAGTTTTCATTGTTGAAAAATGCATATCGTTTCACAGTATTTTATATTTTAAATATTTTACAAAGGCGAATAACTTGAAAACCGAATTTTTTTTACTTCCTACATAAGAAAATATGCTGATTTATAGGAAAACCAATTTCCAACCGTGCACCAGAATTCTATTTGAGGATATTGGAAATTTTATAATATCAGATCTTCTTTACATCGTATTTATAACAAAGGTTTCATTGTTTGAACAGAGTAGATCTTTTCACTGTATTTTATATTTTTAATATTTTACAAAAGTGAACAACTTCAAAATCGAATTTTTTTTACTTCATACAATAGAAAATGTGCTGATTTATATGTAAACGAATTTCCAGCCGTGCTCCAGAATTCTATTCGGAGATATTGATAATTTTATAATATCTCATCCACATTACCTCGTATTTATATCAAAGGTTTCATTGTTGAAAAATGCATATCGTTGCACAGTATTTTATATTTTAAATATTTTACAATGGCGAACAACTTCAAAACCGATTTTTTTTTACTTCCTGCATACGAAAATGTGCTGATTTATAAGAAAACCAATTTCCAGCCGTGCACCAGAATTCTATTCGAAGATACATATAATTTTATAATATCACATCTCCTTTTCCTCTTATTTATAACAAAGATTTCATTGTTGAAACAGAGTAGATCGTTTCACTGTATTTTATGTTTTAATTATTTTACAATGGCGAACAACTTCAAAACCGATTTTTTTTTTACTTCCTACATAAGAGAATGTGCTGATTTATAAGAAAACCAATTTGCAGCCGTGTACCAGAATTCTATTTGAAGATATTGCAAATTTTATAATATCAGATCTTCTTTACATCGTATTTATAACAAAGGTTTCATTGTTGGAACAGAGTAGATCGTTTCACTGTATTTTATATTTTAATTATTTTACAAAGGCGAACAACTTCAAAATCGATTTTTTTTTACTTCATACAATAGAAAATGTGCTGATTTATAAGAAAACCAATTTCCAGCCTTGTACCAGAATTCTATTTGAGGATATTGGAAATTTTATAATATCAGATCTTATTTACATCGTATTTATAACAAAGGTTTCATTGTTGGAACAGAGTAGATCTTTTCACTGTATTTTATATTTTTAATATTTTACAAAGGTGAACATCTTCAAAATCGATTTTTTTTTTACTTCATACAATAGAAAATGTGCTGATTTATAAGTAAACGAATTTCCAGCCGTGCTCCAGAAATCTATTCGAAGATATTGATAATTTTATAATATCTCATCCACATTACCTCGTATTTATAGCAAAGGTTTCATTGTTGAAAAATGCATATAGTTGCACAGTATTTTATATTTTAAATATTTTACAATAGCGAACAACTTCAAAACCAAATTTTTTTTACTTCCTATATAAGAAAATGTGCTGATTTATAAGAAAACCAATTTCCAGCCGTGCACCAGAATTCTATTCGAAGATACATATAATTTTATAATATCACATCTCCTTTACCTCTTATTTATAACAAAGATTTCATTGTTGAAACAGAGTAGATCGTTTCACTGTATTTTATGTTTTAATTATTTTACAATGGCAAAAACTTCAAAACTGATTTTCTTTTACTTCCTACATAAGAGAATGTGCTGATTTATAAGAAAACCAATTTGCAGCCGTGTACCAGAATTCTATTTGAAGATATTGCAAATTTTATAATATCAGATCTTCTTTACATCATATTTATAACAAAGGTTTCATTGTTGGAACAGAGTAGATCTTTTCACTGTATTTTATATTTTTAATATTTTACAAAAGTGAACAACTTCAAAATCGAATTTTTTTTACTTCATACAATAGAAAATGTGCTGATTTATAAGTAAACGAATTTCCAGCCGTGCTCCAGAATTCTATTCGGAGATATTGATAATTTTATAATATCTCATCCACATTACCTCGTATTTATATCAAAGGTTTCATTGTTGAAAAATGCATATCGTTGCACAGTATTTTATATTTTAAATATTTTACAATGGCGAACAACTTCAAAACCGAATTTTTTTTACTTCCTGCATACGAAAATGTGCTGATTTATAAGAAAACCAATTTCCAGCCGTGCACCAGAATTCTATTCGAAGATACATATAATTTTATAATATCACATCTCCTTTTCCTCTTATTTATAACAAAGATTTCATTGTTGAAACAGAGTAGATCGTTTCACTGTATTTTATGTTTTAATTATTTTACAATGGCGAACAACTTCAAAACCGATTTTTTTTTACTTCCTACATAAGAGAATGTGCTGATTTATAAGAAAACAAATTTGCAGCCGTGTACCAGATTTCTATTTGAAGATACTGCAAATTTTATAATATCAGATCTTCTTTACATCGTATTTATAACAAAGGTTTCATTGTTGGAACAGAGTAGATCGTTTCACTGTATTTTATGTTTTAATTATTTTACAATGGCGAACAACTTCAAAACCGATTTTTTTTTACTTCATACATAAGAAAATGTACTGATTTATAAGTAAACGAATTTCCAGCCGTGCACCAGAATTCTATTCGAAGATATTGATAATTTTATAATATCTCATCCACTTTACCTCGTATTTATAACAAAGTTTTCATTGTTGAAAAATGCATATCGTTTCACAGTATTTTATATTTTAAATATTTTACAAAGGCGAATAACTTGAAAACCGAATTTTTTTTACTTCCTACATAAGAAAATATGCTGATTTATAAGAAAACCAATTTCCAGCCGTGCACCAGAATTCTATTTGAGGATATTGGAAATTTTATAATATCAGATCTTCTTTACATCGTATTTATAACAAAGGTTTCATTGTTGGAACAGAGTAGATCTTTTCACTGTATTTTATATTTTTAATATTTTACAAAAATGAACAACTTCAAAATCGAATTTTTTTTACTTCATACAATAGAAAATGTGCTGATTTATAAGTAAACGAATTTCCAGCCGTGCTCCAGAATTCTATTCGGATATATTGATAATTTTATAATATCTCATCCACATTATCTCGTATTTATATCAAAGGTTTCATTGTTGAAAAATGCATATCGTTGCACAGTATTTTATATTTTAAATATTTTACAATGGCGAACAACTTCAAAACCGAATTTTTTTTACTTCCTACATACGAAAATGTGCTGATTTATAAGAAAACCAATTTCCAGCCGTGCACCAGAATTCTATTCGAAGATACATATAATTTTATAATATCACATCTCCTTTACCTCTTATTTATAACAAAGATTTCATTGTTGAAACAGAGTAGATCGTTTCACTGTATTTTATGTTTTAATTATTTTACAATGGCGAACAACTTCAAAACCGATTTTTTTTACTTCCTACATAAGAGAATGTGCTGATTTATAAGAAAACCAATTTGCAGCCGTGTACCAGAATTCTATTTGAAGATATTGCAAATTTTATAATATCAGATCTTCTTTACATCGTATTTATAACAAAGGTTTCATTGTTGGAACAGAGTAGATCGTTTCACTGTATTTTATGTTTTAATTATTTTACAACGGCGAACAACTTCAAAACCGATTTTTTTTTATTTCATACATAAGAAAATGTACTGATTTATAAGTAAACGAATTTCCAGCCGTGCACCAGAATTCTATTCGAAGATATTGATAATTTTATAATATCTCATCCACTTTACCTCGTATTTATAACAAAGTTTTCATTGTTGAAAAATGCATATCGTTTCACAGTATTTTATATTTTAAATATTTTACAAAGGCGAATAACTTCAAAATCGAATTTTTTTTTACTTCCTACATAAGAAAATATGCTGATTTATAAGAAAACCAATTTCCAGCCGTGCACCAGAATTCTATTTGAGGATATTGGAAATTTTATAATATCAGATCTTCTTTACATCGTATTTATAACAAAGGTTTCATTGTTGGAACAGAGTAGATCTTTTCACTGTATTTTATATTTTTAATATTTTACAAAAGTGAACAACTTCAAAATCGAATTTTTTTTACTTCATACAATAGAAAATGTGCTGATTTATAAGTAAACGAATTTCCAGCCGTGCTCCAGAATTCTATTCGGATATATTGATAATTTTATAATATCTCATCCACATTATCTCGTATTTATATCAAAGGTTTCATTGTTGAAAAATGCATATCGTTGCACAGTATTTTATATTTTAAATATTTTACAATGGCGAACAACTTCAAAACCGAATTTTTTTTACTTCCTACATACGAAAATGTGCTGATTTATAAGAAAACCAATTTCCAGCCGTGCACCAGAATTCTATTCGAAGATACATATAATTTTATAATATCACATCTCCTTTACCTCTTATTTATAACAAAGATTTCATTGTTGAAACAGAGTAGATCGTTTCACTGTATTTTATGTTTTAATTATTTTACAATGGCGAACAACTTCAAAACCGATTTTTTTTTACTTCCTACATAAGAGAATGTGCTGATTTATAAGAAAACCAATTTGCAGCCGTGTACCAGAATTCTATTTGAAGATATTGCAAATTTTATAATATCAGATCTTCTTTACATCGTATTTATAACAAAGGTTTCATTGTTGGAACAGAGTAGATCGTTTCACTGTATTTTATGTTTTAATTATTTTACAATGGCGAACAACTTCAAAACCGATTTTTTTTTACTTCATACATAAGAAAATGTACTGATTTATAAGTAAACGAATTTCCAGCCGTGCACCAGAATTCTATTCGAAGATATTGATAATTTTATAATATCTCATCCACTTTACCTCGTATTTATAACAAAGTTTTCATTGTTGAAAAATGCATATCGTTTCACAGTATTTTATATTTTAAATATTTTACAAAGGCGAATAACTTGAAAACCGAATTTTTTTTACTTCCTACATAAGAAAATATGCTGATTTATAAGAAAACCAATTTCCAGCCGTGCACCAGAATTCTATTTGAGGATATTGGAAATTTTATAATATCAGATCTTCTTTACATCGTATTTATAACAAAGGTTTCATTGTTGGAACAGAGTAGATCTTTTCACTGTATTTTATATTTTTAATATTTTACAAAATTGATAAACTTCAAAATCAATTTTTTTCTACTTCATACAATAGAAAATGTGCTGATTTATAAGTAAACGAATTTCCAGCCGTGCTCCAGAATTCTATTCGGATATATTGATAATTTTATAATATCTCATCCACATTACCTCGTATTTATATCAAAGGTTTCATTGTTGAAAAATGCATATCGTTGCACAGTATTTTATATTTTAAATATTTTACAATGGCGAACAACTTCAAAACCGAATTTTTTTTACTTCATACATAAGAAAATGTACTGATTTATAAGTAAACGAATTTCCAGCCGTGCACCAGAATTCTATTCGAAGATATTGATAATTTTATAATATCTCATCCACTTTACCTCGTATTTATAACAAGGTTTTCATTGTTGAAAAATGCATATCGTTTCACAGTATTTTATATTTTAAATATTTTACAAAGGCGAACAACTTCAAAATCGATTTTTTTTTTACTTCATACATAAGTAAATGTACTGATTTATAAGTAAACGAATTTCCAGCCGTGCACCAGAATTGTATTCGAAGATATTGATAATTTTATAATATCTCATCCACTTTACCTCGTATTTATAACAAAGTTTTCATTGTTGAAAAATGCATATCGTTTCACAGTATTTTATATTTTAAATATTTTACAAAGGCGAACAACTTCAAAATCGATTTTTTTTTACTTCCTACATAAGAAAATATGCTGATTTATAAGTAAACGAATTTCCAGCCGTGCACCAGAATTCTATTCGAAGATATTGATAATTTTATAATATTACATCTCCTTTACCTCTTATTTATAACAAAGTTTTCATTGTTGAAATATGCATATCGTTTCACTGTATTTTATATTTTAAATATTTTACAATGGAGAACAACTTCAAAACCGAATTTTTTTTTACATCCTACATAAGAAAATATGCTGATTTATAGGAAAACCAATTTCCAGCCGTGCACCAGAATTCTATTTGAGGATATTGGAAATTTTATAATATCAGATCTTCTTTACATCGTATTTATAACAAAGGTTTCATTGTTTGAACAGAGTAGATCTTTTCACTGTATTTTATATTTTTAATATTTTACAAAAGTGAACAACTTCAAAATCGAATTTTTTTTACTTCATACAATAGAAAATATGCTGATTTATATGTAAACGAATTTCCAGCCGTGCTCCAGAATTCTATTCGGAGATATTGATAATTTTATAATATCTCATCCACATTACCTCGTATTTATATCAAAGGTTTCATTGTTGAAAAATGCATATCGTTGCACAGTATTTTATATTTTAAATATTTTACAATGGCGAACAACTTCAAAACCGATTTTTTTTTACTTCCTGCATACGAAAATGTGCTGATTTATAAGAAAACCAATTTCCAGCCGTGCACCAGAATTCTATTCGAAGATACATATAATTTTATAATATCACATCTCCTTTTCCTCTTATTTATGACAAAGATTTCATTGTTGAAACAGAGTAGATCGTTTCACTGTATTTTATGTTTTAATTATTTTACAATGGCGAACAACTTCAAAACCGATTTTTTTTTTACTTCCTACATAAGAGAATGTGCTGATTTATAAGAAAACCAATTTGCAGCCGTGTACCAGAATTCTATTTGAGGATATTGGAAATTTTATAATATCAGATCTTATTTACATCGTATTTATAACAAAGGTTTCATTGTTGGAACAGAGTAGATCTTTTCACTGTATTTTATATTTTTAATATTTTACAAAGGTGAACATCTTCAAAATCGATTTTTTTTTTACTTCATACAATAGAAAATGTGCTGATTTATAAGTAAACGAATTTCCAGCCGTGCTCCAGAAATCTATTCGAAGATATTGATAATTTTATAATATCTCATCCACATTACCTCGTATTTATAGCAAAGTTTTCATTGTTGAAAAATGCATATAGTTGCACAGTATTTTATATTTTAAATATTTTACAATAGCGAACAACTTCAAAACCAAATTTTTTTTACTTCCTATATAAGAAAATGTGCTGATTTATAAGAAAACCAATTTCCAGCCGTGCACCAGAATTCTATTCGAAGATACATATAATTTTATAATATCACATCTCCTTTACCTCTTATTTATAACAAAGATTTCATTGTTGAAACAGAGTAGATCGTTTCACTGTATTTTATGTTTTAATTATTTTACAATGGCAAAAACTTCAAAACCGATTTTCTTTTACTTCCTACATAAGAGAATGTGCTGATTTATAAGAAAACCAATTTGCAGCCGTGTACCAGAATTCTATTTGAAGATATTGCAAATTTTATAATATCAGATCTTCTTTACATCATATTTATAACAAAGGTTTCATTGTTGGAACAGAGTAGATCTTTTCACTGTATTTTATATTTTTAATATTTTACAAAAGTGAACAACTTCAAAATCGAATTTTTTTTATTTCATACAATAGAAAATGTGCTGATTTATAAGTAAACGAATTTCCAGCCGTGCTCCAGAATTCTATTCGGAGATATTGATAATTTTATAATATCTCATCCACATTACCTCGTATTTATATCAAAGGTTTCATTGTTGAAAAATGCATATCGTTGCACAGTATTTTATATTTTAAATATTTTACAATGGCGAACAACTTCAAAACCGAATTTTTTTTACTTCCTGCATACGAAAATGTGCTGATTTATAAGAAAACCAATTTCCAGCCGTGCACCAGAATTCTATTCGAAGATACATATAATTTTATAATATCACATCCACTTTACCTCGTATTTATAACAAGGTTTTCATTGTTGAAAAATGCATATCGTTTCACAGTATTTTATATTTTAAATATTTTACAAAGGCGAACAACTTCAAAATCGATTTTTTTTTTACTTCATACATAAGAAAATGTACTGATTTATAAGTAAACGAATTTACAGCCGTCCACCAGAATTCTATTCGAAGATATTGATAATTTTATAATATCTCATCCACTTTACCTCGTATTTATAACAAAGTTTTCATTGTTGAAAAATGCATATCGTTTCACAGTATTTTATATTTTAAATATTTTACAAAGGCGAACAACTTCAAAATCGATTTTTTTTTACTTCCTACATAAGAAAATGTACTGATTTATAAGTAAACGAATTTCCAGCCGTGCACCAGAATTCTATTCGAAGATATTGATAATTTTATAATATTACATCTCCTTTACCTCTTATTTATAACAAAGTTTTCATTGTTGAAAAATGTATATCGTTTCACAGTATTTTATATTTTAAATATTTTACAAAGGCGAACAACTTCAAAATCGATTTTTTTTTACTTCCTACATAAGAAAATATGCTGATTTATAAGTAAACGAATTTCCAGCCGTGCACCAGAATTCTATTCGAAGATATTGATAATTTTATAATATTACATCTCCTTTACCTCTTATTTATAACAAAGTTTTCATTGTTGAAAAATGCATATCGTTTCACTGTATTTTATATTTTAAATATTTTACAATGGCGAACAACTTCAAAACCGAATTTTTTTTACTTCCTACATAAGAAAATATGCTGATTTATAAGAAAACCAATTTCCCGCCGTGCACCAGAATTCTATTTGAGGATATTGGAAATTTTATAATATCAGATCTTCTTTACATCGTATTTATAACAACGGTTTCATTGTTGGAACAGAGTAGATCTTTTCACTGTATTTTATATTTTAAATATTTTACAATGGCGAACAACTTCAAAACCGAATTTTTTTTACTTCCTACATAAGACAATGTGCTGATTTATAAGAAAACCAATTTCCAGCCGTGTACCAGAATTCTATTTGAGGATATTGGAAATTTTATAATATCAGATCTTATTTACATCGTATTTATAACAAAGGTTTCATTGTTGGAACAGAGTAGATCTTTTCACTGTATTTTATATTTTTAATATTTTACAAAGGTGAACAACTTCAAAATCGATTTTTTTTTACTTCATACAATAGAAAATGTGCTGATTTATAAGTAAACGAATTTCCAGCCGTGCTCCAGAAATCTATTCGAAGATATTGATAATTTTATAATATCTCATCCACATTACCTCGTATTTATATCAAAGGTTTCATTGTTGAAAAATGCATATAGTTGCACAGTATTTTATATTTTAAATATTTTACAATAGCGAACAACTTCAAAACCAAATTTTTTTTACTTCCTACATAAGAAAATGTGCTGATTTATAAGAAAACCAATTTCCAGCCGTGCACAAGAATTCTATTCGAAGATACATATAATTTTATAATATCACATCTCCTTTACCTCTTATTTATAACAAAGATTTCATTGTTGAAACAGAGTAGATCGTTTCACTGTATTTTATGTTTTAATTATTTTACAATGGCAAAAACTTCAAAACCGATTTTTTTTTTACTTCCTACGTAAGAGAATGTGCTGATTTATAAGAAAACCAATTTGCAGCCGTGTACCAGAATTCTATTTGAAGATATTGCAAATTTTATAATATCAGATCTTCTTTACATCGTATTTATAACAAAGGTTTCATTGTTGGAACAGAGTAGATCTTTTCACTTTTTTTTATATTTTAAATATTTTTCAAAGGCGAACAACTTCAAAATCGAATTTTTTTTACTTCATACATAAGAAAATGTACTGATTTATAAGTAAACGAATTTCCAGCCGTGCACCAGAATTCTATTCGAAGATATTGATAATTTTATAATATTACATCTCCTTTACCTCTTATTTATAACAAAGTTTTCATTGTTGAAAAATGTATATCGTTTCACAGTATTTTATATTTTAAATATTTTACAAAGGCGAACAACTTCAAAATCGATTTTTTTTTACTTCCTACATAAGAAAATATGCTGATTTATAAGTAAACGAATTTCCAGCCGTGCACCAGAATTCTATTCGAAGATATTGATAATTTTATAATATTACATCTCCTTTACCTCTTATTTATAACAAAGTTTTCATTGTTGAAAAATGTATATCGTTTCACTGTATTTTATATTTTAAATATTTTACAATGGCGAACAACTTCAAAACCGAATTTTTTTTACTTCCTACATAAGAAAATATGCTGATTTATAAGAAAACCAATTTCCCGCCATGCACCAGAATTCTATTTGAGGATATTGGAAATTTTATAATATCAGATCTTCTTTACATCGTATTTATAACAAAGGTTTCATTGTTGGAACAGAGTAGATCTTTTCACTGTATTTTATATTTTTAATATTTTACAAAAGTGAACAACTTCAAAATCGAATTTTTTTTACTTCATACAATAGAAAATGTGCTGATTTATAAGTAAACGAATTTCCAGCCGTGCTCCAGAATTCTATTCGGATATATTGATAATTTTATAATATCTCATCCACATTATCTCGTATTTATATCAAAGGTTTCATTGTTGAAAAATGCATATCGTTGCACAGTATTTTATATTTTAAATATTTTACAATGGCGAACAACTTCAAAACCGAATTTTTTTTACTTCCTACATACGAAAATGTGCTGATTTATAAGAAAACCAATTTCCAGCCGTGCACCAGAATTCTATTCGAAGATACATATAATTTTATAATATCACATCTCCTTTACCTCTTATTTATAACAAAGATTTCATTGTTGAAACAGAGTAGATCGTTTCACTGTATTTTATGTTTTAATTATTTTACAATGGCGAACAACTTCAAAACCGATTTTTTTTACTTCCTACATAAGAGAATGTGCTGATTTATAAGAAAACCAATTTGCAGCCGTGTACCAGAATTCTATTTGAAGATATTGCAAATTTTATAATATCAGATCTTCTTTACATCGTATTTATAACAAAGGTTTCATTGTTGGAACAGAGTAGATCGTTTCACTGTATTTTATGTTTTAATTATTTTACAATGGCGAACAACTTCAAAACCGATTTTTTTTTACTTCATACATAAGAAAATGTACTGATTTATAAGTAAACGAATTTCGAGCCGTGCACCAGAATTCTATTCGAAGATATTGATAATTTTATAATATCTCATCCACTTTACCTCGTATTTATAACAAAGTTTTCATTGTTGAAAAATGCATATCGTTTCACAGTATTTTATATTTTAAATATTTTACAAAAGGCGAATAACTTCAAAATCGAATTTTTTTTACTTCCTACATAAGAAAATATGCTGATTTATAAGAAAACCAATTTCCAGCCGTGCACCAGAATTCTATTTGAGGATATTGGAAATTTTATAATATCAGATCTTCTTTACATCGTATTTATAACAAAGGTTTCATTGTTGGAACAGAGTAGATCTTTTCACTGTATTTTATATTTTTAATATTTTACAAAATTGAACAACTTCAAAATCGATTTTTTTTTACTTCATACAATAGAAAATGTGCTGATTTATAAGTAAACGAATTTCCAGCCGTGCTCCAGAATTCTATTCGGATATATTGATAATTTTATAATATCTCATCCACATTATCTCGTATTTATATCAAAGGTTTCATTGTTGAAAAATGCATATCGTTGCACAGTATTTTATATTTTAAATATTTTACAATGGCGAACAACTTCAAAACCGAATTTTTTTTACTTCCTACATACGAAAATGTGCTGATTTATAAGAAAACCAATTTCCAGCCGTGCACCAGAATTCTATTCGAAGATACATATAATTTTATAATATCACATCTCCTTTACCTCTTATTTATAACAAAGATTTCATTGTTGAAACAGAGTAGATCGTTTCACTGTATTTTATGTTTTAATTATTTTACAATGGCGAACAACTTCAAAACCGATTTTTTTTTACTTTCTACATAAGAGAATGTGCTGATTTATAAGAAAACCAATTTGCAGCCGTGTACCAGAATTCTATTTGAAGATATTGCAAATTTTATAATATCAGATCTTCTTTACATCGTATTTATAACAAAGGTTTCATTGTTGGAACAGAGTAGATCGTTTCACTGTATTTTATGTTTTAATTATTTTACAATGGCGAACAACTTCAAAACCGATTTTTTTTTACTTCATACATAAGAAAATGTACTGATTTATAAGTAAACGAATTTCCAGCCGTGCACCAGAATTCTATTCGAAGATATTGATAATTTTATAATATCTCATCCACTTTACCTCGTATTTATAACAAAGTTTTCATTGTTGAAAAATGCATATTGTTTCACAGTATTTTATATTTTAAATATTTTACAAAGGCGAATAACTTGAAAACCGAATTTTTTTTACTTCCTACATAAGAAAATATGCTGATTTATAGGAAAACCAATTTCCAACCGTGCACCAGAATTCTATTTGAGGATATTGGAAATTTTATAATATCAGATCTTCTTTACATCGTATTTATAACAAAGGTTTCATTGTTTGAACAGAGTAGATCTTTTCACTGTATTTTATATTTTTAATATTTTACAAAAGTGAACAACTTCAAAATCGAATTTTTTTTACTTCATACAATAGAAAATGTGCTGATTTATATGTAAACGAATTTCCAGCCGTGCTCCAGAATTCTATTCGGAGATATTGATAATTTTATAATATCTCATCCACATTACCTCGTATTTATATCAAAGGTTTCATTGTTGAAAAATGCATATCATTGCACAGTATTTTATATTTTAAATATTTTACAATGGCGAACAACTTCAAAACCGATTTTTTTTTACTTCCTGCATACGAAAATGTGCTGATTTATAAGAAAACCAATTTCCAGCCGTGCACCAGAATTCTATTCGAAGATACATATAATTTTATAATATCACATCTCCTTTTCCTCTTATTTATAACAAAGATTTCATTGTTGAAACAGAGTAGATCGTTTCACTGTATTTTATGTTTTAATTATTTTACAATGGCGAACAACTTCAAAACCGATTTTTTTTTTACTTCCTACATAAGAGAATGTGCTGATTTATAAGAAAACCAATTTGCAGCCGTGTACCAGAATTCTATTTGAAGATATTGCAAATTTTATAATATCAGATCTTCTTTACATCGTATTTATAACAAAGGTTTCATTGTTGGAACAGAGTAGATCGTTTCACTGTATTTTATATTTTAATTATTTTACAAAGGCGAACAACTTCAAAATCGATTTTTTTTTACTTCATACAATAGAAAATGTGCTGATTTATAAGAAAACCAATTTCCATCCTTGTACCAGAATTCTATTTGAGGATATTGGAAATTTTATAATATCAGATCTTATTTACATCGTATTTATAACAAAGGTTTCATTGTTGGAACAGAGTAGATCTTTTCACTGTATTTTATATTTTTAATATTTTACAATAGCGAACAACTTCAAAACCAAATTTTTTTTACTTCCTATATAAGAAAATGTGCTGATTTATAAGAAAACCAATTTCCAGCCGTGCACCAGAATTCTATTCGAAGATACATATAATTTTATAATATCACATCTCCTTTACCTCTTATTTATAACAAAGATTTCATTGTTGAAACAGAGTAGATCGTTTCACTGTATTTTATGTTTTAATTATTTTACAATGGCAAAAACTTCAAAACCGATTTTCTTTTACTTCCTACATAAGAGAATGTGCTGATTTATAAGAAAACCAATTTGCAGCCGTGTACCAGAATTCTATTTGAAGATATTGCAAATTTTATAATATCAGATCTTCTTTACATCATATTTATAACAAAGGTTTCATTGTTGGAACAGAGTAGATCTTTTCACTGTATTTTATATTTTTAATATTTTACAAAAGTGAACAACTTCAAAATCGAATTTTTTTTACTTCATACAATAGAAAATGTGCTGATTTATAAGTAAACGAATTTCCAGCCGTGCTCCAGAATTCTATTCGGAGATATTGATAATTTTATAATATCTCATCCACATTACCTCGTATTTATATCAAAGGTTTCATTGTTGAAAAATGCATATCGTTGCACAGTATTTTATATTTTAAATATTTTACAATGGCGAACAACTTCAAAACCGAATTTTTTTTACTTCCTGCATACGAAAATGTGCTGATTTATAAGAAAACCAATTTCCAGCCGTGCACCAGAATTCTATTCGAAGATACATATAATTTTATAATATCACATCTCCTTTTCCTCTTATTTATAACAAAGATTTCATTGTTGAAACAGAGTAGATCGTTTCACTGTATTTTATGTTTTAATTATTTTACAATGGCAAAAACTTCAAAACCGATTTTTTTTTTACTTCCTACATAAGAGGATGTGCTGATTTATAAGAAAACCAATTTGCAGCCGTGTACCAGAATTCTATTTGAAGATATTGCAAATTTTATAATATCAGATCTTCTTTACATCGTATTTATAACAAAGGTTTCATTGTTGGAACAGAGTAGATCTTTTAACTTTTTTTTATATTTTAAATATTTTTCAAAGGCGAACAACTTCAAAATCGAATTTTTTTTACTTCATACATAAGAAAATGTACTGATTTATAAGTAAACGAATTTCCAGCCGTGCACCAGAATTCTATTCGAAGATATTGATAATTTTATAATATTACATCTCCTTTACCTCTTATTTATAACAAAGTTTTCATTGTTGAAAAATGCATATCGTTTCACAGTATTTTATATTTTAAATATTTTACAAAGGCGAACAACTTCAAAATCGATTTTTTTTTACTTCCTACATAAGAAAATATGCTGATTTATAAGTAAACGAATTTCCAGCCGTGCACCAGAATTCTATTCGAAGATACATATAATTTTATAATATCACATCTCCTTTACCTCGTATTTATATCAAAGGTTTCATTGTTGAAAAATGCATATCGTTGCACAGTATTTTATATTTTAAATATTTTACAATGGCGAACAACTTCAAAACCGAATTTTTTTTACTTCCTGCATACGAAAATGTGCTGATTTATAAGAAAACCAATTTCCAGCCGTGCACCAGAATTCTATTCGAAGATACATATATTTTTATAATATCACATCTCCTTTTCCTCTTATTTATAACAAAGATTTCATTGTTGAAACAGAATAGATCGTTTCACTGTATTTTATGTTTTAATTATTTTACAATGGCGAACAACTTCAAAACCGATTTTTTTTTACTTCCTACATAAGAGAATGTGCTGATTTATAAGAAAACAAATTTGCAGCCGTGTACCAGAATTCTATTTGAAGATATTGCAAATTTTATAATATCAGATCTTCTTTACATCGTATTTATAACAAAGGTTTCATTGTTGGAACAGAGTAGATCGTTTCATTGTATTTTATATTTTAATTATTTTACAAAGGCGAACAACTTCAAAATCGAATTTTTTTTACTTCATACATAAGAAAATTTACTGATTTATAAGTAAACGAATTTCCACCCGTGCACCAGAATTCTATTCGAAGATATTGATAATTTTATAATATTACATCTCCTTTACCTCTTATTTATAACAAAGGTTTCATTGTTGGAACAGAGTAGATCTTTTCACTGTATTTTATATTTTAAATATTTTACAATGGCGAACAACTTCAAAACCGAATTTTTTTTACTTCCTACATAAGACAATGTGCTGATTTATAAGAAAACCAATTTCCAGCCGTGTACCAGAATTCTATTTGAGGATATTGGAAATTTTATAATATCAGATCTTATTTACATCGTATTTATAACAAAGGTTTCATTGTTGGAACAGAGTAGATCTTTTCACTGTATTTTATATTTTTAATATTTTACAAAGGTGAACAACTTCAAAATCGATTTTTTTTTACTTCATACAATAGAAAATGTGCTGATTTATAAGTAAACGAATTTCCAGCCGTGCTCCAGAAATCTATTCGAAGATATTGATAATTTTATAATATCTCATCCACATTACCTCGTATTTATATCAAAGGTTTCATTGTTGAAAAATGCATATAGTTGCACAGTATTTTATATTTTAAATATTTTACAATAGCGAACAACTTCAAAACCAAATTTTTTTTACTTCCTACATAAGAAAATGTGCTGATTTATAAGAAAACCAATTTCCAGCCGTGCAACATAATTCTATTCGAAGATACATATAATTTTATAATATCACATCTCCTTTACCTCTTATTTATAACAAAGATTTCATTGTTGAAACAGAGTAGATCGTTTCACTGTATTTTATGTTTTAATTATTTTACAATGGCGAACAACTTCAAAACCGATTTTTTTTACTTCCTACATAAGAGAATGTGCTGATTTATAAGAAAACAAATTTGCAGCCGTGTACCAGAATTCTATTTGAAGATATTGCAAATTTTATAATATCAGATCTTCTTTACATCGTATTTATAACAAAGGTTTCATTGTTGGAACAGAGTAGATCGTTTCACTGTATTTTATATTTTAATTATTTTACAAAGGCGAACAACTTCAAAATCGAATTTTTTTTACTTCATACATAAGAAAATGTACTGATTTATAAGTAAACGAATTTCCACCCGTGCACCAGAATTCTATTCGAAGATATTGATAATTTTATAATATTACATCTCCTTTACCTCTTATTTATAACAAAGGTTTCATTGTTGGAACAGAGTAGATCTTTTCACTGTATTTTATATTTTAAATATTTTACAATGGCGAACAACTTCAAAACCGAATTTTTTTTACTTCCTACATAAGACAATGTGCTGATTTATAAGAAAACCAATTTCCAGCCGTGTACCAGAATTCTATTTGAGGATATTGGAAATTTTATAATATCAGATCTTATTTACATCGTATTTATAACAAAGGTTTCATTGTTGGAACAGAGTAGATCTTTTCACTGTATTTTATATTTTTAATATTTTACAAAGGTGAACAACTTCAAAATCGATTTTTTTTTACTTCATGCAATAGAAAATGTGCTGATTTATAAGTAAACGAATTTCCAACCGTGCTCCAGAAATCTATTCGAAGATATTGATAATTTTATAATATCTCATCCACATTACCTCGTATTTATATCAAAGGTTTCATTGTTGAAAAATGCATATAGTTGCACAGTATTTTATATTTTAAATATTTTACAATAGCGAACAACTTCAAAACCAAATTTTTTTTACTTCCTACATAAGAAAATGTGCTGATTTATAAGAAAACCAATTTCCAGCCGTGCACCAGAATTCTATTCGAAGATACATATAATTTTATAATATCACATCTCCTTTACCTCTTATTTATAACAAAGATTTCATTGTTGAAACAGAGTAGATCGTTTCACTGTATTTTATGTTTTAATTATTTTACAATGGCAAAAACTTCAAAACCGATTTTTTTTTTACTTCCTACATAAGAGAATGTGCTGATTTATAAGAAAACCAATTTGCAGCCGTGTACCAGAATTCTATTTGAAGATATTGCAAATTTTATAATATCAGATCTTCTTTACATCGTATTTATAACAAAGGTTTCATTGTTGGAACAGAGTAGATCTTTTCACTTTTTTTTATATTTTAAATATTTTTCAAAGGCGAACAACTTCAAAATCGAATTTTTTTTACTTCATACATAAGAAAATGTACTGATTTATAAGTAAACGAATTTCCAGCCGTGCACCAGAATTCTATTCGAAGATATTGATAATTTTATAATATTACATCTCCTTTACCTCTTATTTATAACAAAGTTTTCATTGTTGAAAAATGCATATCGTTTCACAGTATTTTATATTTTAAATATTTTACAAAGGCGAACAACTTCAAAATCGATTTTTTTTTACTTCCTACATAAGAAAATATGCTGATTTATAAGTAAACGAATTTCCAGCCGTGCACCAGAATTCTATTCGAAGATACATATAATTTTATAATATCACATCTCCTTTACCTCGTATTTATATCAAAGGTTTCATTGTTGAAAAATGCATATCGTTGCACAGTATTTTATATTTTAAATATTTTACAATGGCGAACAACTTCAAAACCGAATTTTTTTTACTTCCTGCATACGAAAATGTGCTGATTTATAAGAAAACCAATTTCCAGCCGTGCACCAGAATTCTATTCGAAGATACATATAATTTTATAATATCACATCTCCTTTTCCTCTTATTTATAACAAAGATTTCTTTGTTGAAACAGAGTAGATCGTTTCACTGTATTTTATGTTTTAATTATTTTACAATGGCGAACAACTTCAAAACCGATTTTTTTTTACTTCCTACATAAGAGAATGTGCTGATTTATAAGAAAACAAATTTGCAGCCGTGTACCAGAATTCTATTTGAAGATATTGCAAATTTTATAATATCAGATCTTCTTTACATCGTATTTATAACAAAGGTTTCATTGTTGGAACAGAGTAGATCGTTTCACTGTATTTTATATTTTTAATATTTTACAAAGGTGAACAACTTCAAAATCGATTTTTTTTTACTTCATACATAAGAAAATGTACTGATTTATAAGTAAACGAATTTCCACCCGTGCACCAGAATTCTATTCGAAGATATTGATAATTTTATAATATTACATCTCCTTTACCTCTTATTTATAACAAAGGTTTCATTGTTGGAACAGAGTAGATCTTTTCACTGTATTTTATATTTTAAATATTTTACAATGGCGAACAACTTCAAAACCGAATTTTTTTTACTTCCTACATAAGACAATGTGCTGATTTATAAGAAAACCAATTTCCAGCCGTGTACCAGAATTCTATTTGAGGATATTGGAAATTTTATAATATCAGATCTTATTTACATCATATTTATAACAAAGGTTTCATTGTTGGAACAGAGTAGATCTTTTCACTGTATTTTATATTTTTAATATTTTACAAAGGTGAACAACTTCAAAATCGATTTTTTTTTACTTCATACAATAGAAAATGTGCTGATTTATAAGTAAACGAATTTCCAGCCGTGCTTCAGAAATCTATTCGAAGATATTGATAATTTTATAATATCTCATCCACATTACCTCGTATTTATATCAAAGGTTTCATTGTTGAAAAATGCATATAGTTGCACAGTATTTTATATTTTAAATATTTTACAATAGCGAACAACTTCAAAACCAAATTTTTTTTACTTCCTACATAAGAAAATGTGCTGATTTATAAGTAAACGAATTTCCAGCCGTGCACCAGAATTCTATTCGAAGATACATATAATTTTATAATATCACATCTCCTTTACCTCGTATTTATATCAAAGGTTTCATTGTTGAAAAATGCATATCGTTGCACAGTATTTTATATTTTAAGTATTTTACAATGGCGAACAACTTCAAAACCGATTTTTTTTTACTTCCTGCATACGAAAATGTGCTGATTTATAAGAAAACCAATTTGCAGCCGTGCACCAGAATTCTATTCGAAGATACATATAATTTTATAATATCACATCTCCTTTTCCTCTTATTTATAACAAAGATTTCTTTGTTGAAACAGAGTAGATCGTTTCACTGTATTTTATGTTTTAATTATTTTACAATGGCGAACAACTTCAAAACCGATTTTTTTTTACTTCCTACATAAGAGAATGTGCTGATTTATAAGAAAACAAATTTGCAGCCGTGTACCAGAATTCTATTTGAAGATATTGCAAATTTTATAATATCAGATCTTCTTTACATCGTATTTATAACAAAGGTTTCATTGTTGGAACAGAGTAGATCGTTTCACTGTGTTTTATATTTTAATTATTTTACAAAGGCGAACAACTTCAAAATCGAATTTTTTTTACTTCATACAAAAGAAAATGTACTGATTTATAAGTAAACGAATTTCCACCCGTGCACCAGAATTCTATTCGAAGATATTGATAATTTTATAATATTACATCTCCTTTACCTCTTATTTATAACAAAGGTTTCATTGTTGGAACAGAGTAGATCTTTTCACTGTATTTTATATTTTAAATATTTTACAATGGCGAACAACTTCAAAACCGAATTTTTTTTACTTCCTACATAAGACAATGTGCTGATTTATAAGAAAACCAATTTCCAGCCGTGTACCAAAATTCTATTTGAGGATATTGGAAATTTTATAATATCAGATCTTATTTACATTGTATTTATAACAAAGGTTTCATTGTTGGAACAGAGTAGATCTTTTCACTGTATTTTATATTTTTAATATTTTACAAAGGTGAACAACTTCAAAATCGATTTTTTTTTACTTCATACAATAGAAAATGTGCTGATTTATAAGTAAACGAATTTCCAGCCGTGCTCCAGAAATCTATTCGAAGATATTGATAATTTTATAATATCTCATCCACATTACCTCGTATTTATATCAAAGGTTTCATTGTTGAAAAATGCATATAGTTGCACAGTATTTTATATTTTAAATATTTTACAATAGCGAACAACTTCAAAACCAAATTTTTTTTACTTCCTACATAAGAAAATGTGCTGATTTATAAGTAAACGAATTTCCAGCCGTGCACCAGAATTCTATTCGAAGATACATATAATTTTATAATATCACATCTCCTTTACCTCGTATTTATATCAAAGGTTTCATTGTTGAAAAATGCATATCGTTGCACAGTATTTTATATTTTAAGTATTTTACAATGGCGAACAACTTCAAAACCGATTTTTTTTTACTTCCTGCATACGAAAATGTGCTGATTTATAAGAAAACCAATTTGCAGCCGTGCACCAGAATTCTATTCGAAGATACATATAATTTTATAATATCACATCTCCTTTTCCTCTTATTTATAACAAAGATTTCTTTGTTGAAACAGAGTAGATCGTTTCACTGTATTTTATGTTTTAATTATTTTACAATGGCGAACAACTTCAAAACCGATTTTTTTTTACTTCCTACATAAGAGAATGTGCTGATTTATAAGAAAACAAATTTGCAGCCGTGTACCAGAATTCTATTTGAAGATATTGCAAATTTTATAATATCAGATCTTCTTTACATCGTATTTATAACAAAGGTTTCATTGTTGGAACAGAGTAGATCTTTTCACTTTTTTTTATATTTTAAATATTTTTCAAAGGCGAACAACTTCAAAATCGAATTTTTTTTACTTCATACATAAGAAAATGTACTGATTTATAAGTAAACGAATTTCCAGCCGTGCACCAGAATTCTATTCGAAGATATTGATAATTTTATAATATTACATCTCCTTTACCTCTTATTTATAACAAAGTTTTCATTGTTGAAAAATGCATATCGTTTCACAGTATTTTATATTTTAAATATTTTACAAAGGCGAACAACTTCAAAATCGATTTTTTTTTACTTCCTACATAAGAAAATATGCTGATTTATAAGTAAACGAATTTCCAGCCATGCACCAGAATTCTATTCGAAGACATTGATAATTTTATACTATTACATCTCCTTTACCTCTTATTTATAACAAAGTTTTCATTGTTGAAAAATGCATATCGTTTCACTGTATTTTATATTTTAAATATTTTACAATGGCGAACAACTTCAAAACCGAATTTTTTTTTACTTCCTACATAAGAAAATATGCTGATTTATAAGAAAACCAATTTCCCGCCGTGCACCAGAATTCTATTTGAGGATATTGGAAATTTTATAATATCAGATCTTCTTTACATCGTATTTATAACAAAGGTTTCATTGTTGGAACAGAGTAGATCTTTTCACTGTATTTTATATTTTTAATATTTTACAAAAGTGAACAACTTCAAAATCGATTTTTTTTTACTTCATACAATAGAAAATGTGCTGATTTATATGTAAACGAATTTCCAGCCGTGCTCCAGAATTCTATTCGGAGATATTGATAATTTTATAATATCTCATCCACATTACCTCGTATTTATATCAAAGGTTTCATTGTTGAAAAATGCATATCGTTGCACAGTATTTCATATTTTAAATATTTTACAATGGCGAACAACTTCAAAATCGATTTTTTTTTTACTTCATACATAAGAAAATGTACTGATTTATAAGTAAACAAATTTCCAGCCGTGCACCAGAATTCTATTCGAAGACATTGATAATTTTATAATATTACATCTCCTTTACCTCTTATTTATAACAAAGGTTTCATTGTTGGAACAGAGTAGATCTTTTCACTGTATTTTATATTTTAAATATTTTACAATGGCGAACAACTTCAAAACCGAATTTTTTTTACTTCCTACATAAGACAATGTGCTGATTTATAAGAAAACCAATTTCCAGCCTTGTACCAGAATTCTATTTGAGGATATTGGAAATTTTATAATATCAGATCTTATTTACATCGTATTTATAACAAAGGTTTCATTGTTGGAACAGAGTAGATCTTTTCACTGTATTTTATATTTTTAATATTTTACAAAGGTGAACAACTTCAAAATCGATTTTTTTTTTACTTCATACAATAGAAAATGTGCTGATTTATAAGTAAACGAATTTACAGCCGTGCTCCAGAAATCTATTCGAAGATATTGATAATTTTATAATATCTCATCCACATTACCTCGTATTTATAGCAAAGGTTTCATTGTTGAAAAATGCATATAGTTGCACAGTATTTTATATTTTAAATATTTTACAATAGCGAACAACTTCAAAACCAAATTTTTTTTACTTCCTATATAAGAAAATGTGCTGATTTATAAGAAAACCAATTTCCAGCCGTGCACCAGAATTCTATTCGAAGATACATAAATTTTTATAATATCACATCTCCTTTACCTCTTATTTATAACAAAGATTTCATTGTTGAAACAGAGTAGATCGTTTCACTGTATTTTATGTTTTAATTATTTTACAATAGCAAAAACTTCAAAACCGATTTTCTTTTACTTCCTACATAAGAGAATGTGCTGATTTATAAGAAAACCAATTTGCAGCCGTGTACCAGAATTCTATTTGAAGATATTGCAAATTTTATAATATCAGATCTTCTTTACATCATATTTATAACAAAGGTTTCATTGTTGGAACAGAGTAGATCGTTTCACTGTATTTTATATTTTAATTACTTTACAAAGGCGAACAACTTCAAAATCGAATTTTTTTTACTTCATACATAAGAAAATGTGCTGATTTATAAATAAACGAATTTCCAGCCGTGCACCAGAATTCTATTCGAAGATATTTATAATTTTATATTATAACATCCACTTTACCTCGTATTTATAACAAAGGTTTCATTGTTGAAAAATGCACATCGTTTCACAGTATTTTATATTTTAAATATTTTACAATGGCGAACAACTTCAAGACCGAATTTTTTTTACTTCCTACATAAGACAATGTGCTGATTTATAAGAAAACCAATTTGCAGCCGTGTACCAGAATTCTATTTGAAGATATTGAAAATTTTATAATATCAGATCTTCTTTACATCGTATTTATAACAAAGGTTTCATTGTTGGAACAGAGTAGATCTTTTCACTGTATTTTATATTTTTAATATTTTACAAAGGTGAACAACTTCAAAATCGATTTTTTTTTACTTCATACAATAGAAAATGTGCTGATTTATAAGTAAACGAATTTCCAGCCGTGCTCCAGAATTCTATTCGGATATATTGATAATTTTATAATACAGTAAAATCCCGTTACAACGAATTCCATTACAACGAAAAATCCGGTTATAACGAAATGCAAGCGAGTCCCGTTTTGAAATGTATTCAAATAATGTTAACATAATCTCAGTATAACGAAATATTCAATTTTTTATAATCTCGTTAGAACGAAATAATATGACACGGCAAATACTTTCAGTTGTACATTTTTATCGCTTGACAATTTTTGTTTTCGATGCCTAGTCTTAGGGACAATCAAGCTTATCTCTAAAGCAATCGCTTTTCTCCGAGCTTTGTTGTAAAATCGGTGTGCATAGGCATTTCACTGCAGAAGGAATGTTTCCTTTGTTCTCTACCCCCTTTTCTCCACCCCTTTTTCTTGGAAGTCCAAGTAAGCTGTAACCAATGTAGGCAAACTTAACAAAACGTGAAATGAGTATTGCACATTCCCCCTTCCCTCTCCTCCCTACCTGAATAACTTTCGCAAAGGAATTTCGAAAGCTCGAAATCAGTTTGAAAATTTTCATCTTACCAGTAGGTCATAAAATGGCGGCTGTTAAGCGAAAACAGTTTAGTTTGGAAGAAAAAAAAGCCATAATTTCTGAAGTTGAGAAAGGAATGAAAAAATCTGATGTTGCTAGCAAATATGGAATTTCGCCGTCTACTTTATCCACTTTTCTAAAAGATAAAGAAAGCATTTTGAAAAAAATTCAAGTTAAAGTCTTTGATCCAAGCAGAAAACGAATTCGAAATGCCCAGTTTCAAGATGTGGATAGTGCTGTTTACAAATGGTTTATGGATGTTCGTTCTAGAAACATCCCTCTAAGTGGCCCTTTAATTAGAGAAAAAGGTTTGGAATTTGCAAGAATGCTAAACATTGAAAATTTTCAAGCCAGTGTCGGATGGTTGAATCGATTCCGAGAAAGATACGGTATAGTGGCAAAATGCATTTCAGGAGAAGCAAAAGACGTCCCAGTTGAAATTGTAAACGAATGGCGTAAAGGTGAAATACAAAAAATAATCAAGACGTATAGTCCTAACGATGTTTTTAATGCCGATGAAGCCGGAATATTTTTTCAGTTAGAACCAAGGAAGACTTTAGCGTTAAAAGGAGACAAGTGTATTGGAGGAAAGCTTTCCAAACAAAGGATTACAGCCCTATTTTGCTGCAACAAATCAGGAACAGAAAAACGAAAAGTACTCATAATCGGCAAATCTGAAACACCCCGTTGTTTCAAACATTTTAAGTCCTTACCATGCATCTACAAAGCCAACAAAAAATCATGGATGACGCAAGGATTCTTTAATGAATGGCTGATAAATTTTGATAAAGATATGCAAAAACAAAAACGTAAAATTCTTCTACTCATAGACAACTGCACAGCACACAATGATCCTCCTATATTGAATCACATTCGTGTAGAGTATTTCCCGCCTAACTGTACTGCAATACTTCAGCCTCTTGACCAAGGCATTATCAGAGCCGTAAAATCACGATACAAAACTATGTTATTAAAACGCATTCTCTGTGATCTGCAAAATAACGTAAACAGAAAGTGCAACATGAAAGAGGCAATTGATATGATCTGTGGATCGTGGGATGATATAAGCCAGAAAACAATAGCCCACTGTTGGAAACACGCGCAGATTGACCAGGATTTAAATAAAGAATCGACGGCTCAAGGATCTAGCGATGTAGTACATGATGAGGAGCAGACAGTCGAATATGAGATCGAATCCACTTGGAACTTAGTAAAAGAAAAATCTGGTGTGTCTCAAAGCATAAGCTTTAAAGATTTTTTAACTGCAGATGACAATGCTGCAACTTGTTATTCATTAACAGAGACAGATATTGTGCAGTCTATTGTTGATGATCGCATTTTAGAAAATGATGAAGAAAGTTCTGAAGATGAAGAAAATGAGGTTTCAAAAGTTACATCTGCTGAAGCCTTAGAAAGCTTAGAAAGAGTGCGCAATTTTATTTCTATACAGAGCAGTGTACCAGATAACATTTTTTCTAATATTAATCATGTACATAATTTTGTATTGTCCGCAGCTTCAAACTCCCTTGTACAAAAAAAAATCACTGATTTTCTGCATTAAATTTTTTCTTGTACAATTTGAAGATCATTGAAATGGTGGTAAGTCAATTTTTCAGTTCTATAAAAAATATTATACATTGTATTATACTAACTTTACGTTATTAGAAGGTACTACTAATTTTTATTACTATTTTTAATAATTAATTATCTACTAATTTGTATTATACAACTATATTTTTATAATTAACTATGATATGAGGATCTGAATTGAAATGTTTAATTTTCTATTGAATTCCGTTACAACGAATAACATTTGTGGTCCCGTGAAGTTCGTTGTAACGGGATTTTACTGTATCTCATCCACATTATCTCGTATTTATATCAAAGGTTTCATTGTTGAAAAATGCATATCGTTGCACAGTATTTTATATTTTAAATATTTTACAATGGCGAACAACTTCAAAACCGAATTTTTTTTACTTCCTACATACGAAAATGTGCTGATTTATAAGAAAACCAATTTCCAGCCGTGCACCAGAATTCTATTCGAAGATACATATAATTTTATAATATCACATCTCCTTTACCTCTTATTTATAACAAAGATTTCATTGTTGAAACAGAGTAGATCGTTTCACTGTATTTTATGTTTTAATTATTTTACAATGGCAAAAACTTCAAAACCGATTTTTTTTTACTTCCTACATAAGAGAATGTGCTGATTTATAAGAAAACCAATTTGCAGCCGTGTACCAGAATTCTATTTGAAGATATTGCAAATTTTATAATATCAGATCTTCTTTACATCGTATTTATAACAAACGTTTCATTGTTGGAACAGAGTAGATCGTTTCACTGTATTTTATGTTTTAATTATTTTACAATGGCGAACAACTTCAAAACCGATTTTTTTTTACTTCATACATAAGAAAATGTACTGATTTATAAGTAAACGAATTTCCAGCCGTGCACCAGAATTCTATTCGAAGATATTGATAATTTTATAATATCTCATCCACTTTACCTCGTATTTATAACAAAGTTTTCATTGTTGAAAAATGCATATCGTTTCACAGTATTTTATATTTTAAATATTTTACAAAGGCGAATAACTTCAAAACCGAATTTTTTTTACTTCCTACATAAGAAAATATGCTGATTTATAAGAAAACCAATTTCCAGCCGTGCACCAGAATTCTATTTGAGGATATTGGAAATTTTATAATATCAGATCTTCTTTACATCGTATTTATAACAAAGGTTTCATTGTTGGAACAGAGTAGATCTTTTCACTGTATTTTATATTTTTAATATTTTACAAAATTGAACAACTTCAAAATCGAATTTTTTTTACTTCATACAATAGAAAATGTGCTGATTTATAAGTAAACGAATTTCCAGCCGTGCTCCAGAATTCTATTCGGATATATTGATAATTTTATAATATCTCATCCACATTACCTCGTATTTATATCAAAGGTTTCATTGTTGAAAAATGCATATCGTTGCACAGTATTTTATATTTTAAATATTTCACAATGGCGAACAACTTCAAAACCGAATTTTTTTTACTTCCTACATACGAAAATGTGCTGATTTATAAGAAAACCAATTTCCAGCCGTGCACCAGAATTCTATTCGAAGATACATATAATTTTATAATATCACATCTCCTTTACCTCTTATTTATAACAAAGATTTCATTGTTGAAACAGAGTAGATCGTTTCACTGTATTTTATGTTTTAATTATTTTACAATGGCGAACAACTTCAAAACCGATTTTTTTTTACTTCATACACAAGAAAATGTACTGATTTATAAGTAAACGAATTTCCAGCCGTGCACCAGAATTCTATTCGAAGATATTGATAATTTTATAATATCTCATCCACTTTACCTCGTATTTATAACAAGGTTTTCATTGTTGAAAAATGCATATCGTTTCACAGTATTTTATATTTTAAATATTTTACAAAGGCGAACAACTTCAAAATCGATTTTTTCTTTACTTCATACATAAGAAAATGTACTGATTTATAAGTAAACGAATTTCCAGCCGTGCACCAGAATTCTATTCGAAGATATTGATAATTTTATAATATCTCATTCACTTTACCTCGTATTTATAACAAAGTTTTCATTGTTGAAAAATGCATATCGTTTCACTGTATTTTATGTTTTAATTATTTTACAATGGCGAACAACTTCAAAACCGATTTTTTTTTACTTCATACACAAGAAAATGTACTGATTTATAAGTAAACGAATTTCCAGCCGTGCACCAGAATTCTATTCGAAGATATTGATAATTTTATAATATCTCATCCACTTTACCTCGTATTTATAACAAGGTTTTCATTGTTGAAAAATGCATATCGTTTCACAGTATTTTATATTTTAAATATTTTACAAAGGCGAACAACTTCAAAATCGATTTTTTCTTTACTTCATACATAAGAAAATGTACTGATTTATAAGTAAACGAATTTCCAGCCGTGCACCAGAATTCTATTCGAAGATATTGATAATTTTATAATATCTCATCCACTTTACCTCGTATTTATAACAAAGTTTTCATTGTTGAAAAATGCATATCGTTTCACAGTATTTTATATTTTAAATATTTTACAAAGGCGAACAACTTCAAAATCGATTTTTTCTTTACTTCATACATAAGAAAATGTACTGATTTATAAGTAAACGAATTTCCAGCCGTGCACCAGAATTCTATTCGAAGATATTGATAATTTTATAATATCTCATCCACTTTACCTCGTATTTATAACAAAGTTTTCATTGTTGAAAAATGCATATCGTTTCACAGTATTTTATATTTTAAATATTTTACAAAGGCGAACAACTTCAAAATCGATTTTTTTTTTACTTCCTACATAAGAAAATATGCTGATTTATAAGTAAACGAATTTCCAGCCGTGCACCAGAATTCTATTCGAAGATATTGATAATTTTATAATATTACATCTCCTTTACCTCTTATTTATAACAAAGTTTTCATTGTTGAAATATGCATATCGTTTCACTGTATTTTATATTTTAAATATTTTACAATGGCGAACAACTTCAAAACCGAATTTTTTTTTACTTCCTACATAAGAAAATATGCTGATTTATAGGAAAACCAATTTCCAGCCGTGCACCATAATTCTATTTGAGGATATTGGAAATTTTATAATATCAGATCTTCTTTACATCGTATTTATAACAAAGGTTTCATTGTTTGAACAGAGTAGATCTTTTCACTGTATTTTATATTTTTAATATTTTACAAAAGTGAACAACTTCAAAATCGATTTTTTTTTACTTCATACAATAGAAAATGTGCTGATTTATATGTAAACGAATTTCCAGCCGTGCTCCAGAATTCTATTCGGAGATATTGATAATTTTATAATATCTCATCCACATTACCTCGTATTTATATCAAAGGTTTCATTGTTGAAAAATGCATATCGTTGCACAGTATTTTATATTTTAAATATTTTACAATGGCGAACAACTTCAAAATCGATTTTTTTTTTACTTCATACATAAGAAAATGTACTGATTTATAAGTAAACGAATTTCCAGCCGTGCACCAGAATTCTATTCGAAGATATTGATAATTTTATAATATTACATCTCCTTTACCTCTTATTTATAACAAAGGTTTCATTGTTGGAACAGAGTAGATCTTTTCACTGTATTTTATATTTTAAATATTTTACAAAGGCGAACAACTTCAAAACCGAATTTTTTTTACTTCCTACATAAGACAATGTGCTGATTTATAAGAAAACCAATTTCCAGCCTTGTACCAGAATTCTATTTGAGGATATTGGAAATTTTATAATATCAGATCTTATTTACATCGTATTTATAACAAAGGTTTCATTGTTGGAACAGAGTAGATCTTTTCACTGTATTTTATATTTTTAATATTTTACAAAGGTGAACAACTTCAAAATCGATTTTTTTTTTACTTCATACAATAGAAAATGTGCTGATTTATAAGTAAACGAATTTCCAGCCGTGCTCCAGAAATCTATTCGAAGATATTGATAATTTTATAATATCTCATCCACATTACCTCGTATTTATAGCAAAGGTTTCATTGTTGAGAAATGCATATAGTTGCACAGTATTTTATATTTTAAATATTTTACAATAGCGAACAACTTCAAAACCAAATTTTTTTTACTTCCTATATAAGAAAATGTGCTGATTTATAAGAAAACCAATTTCCAGCCGTGCACCAGAATTCTATTCGAAGATACATAAATTTTTATAATATCACATCTCCTTTACCTCTTATTTATAACAAAGATTTCATTGTTGAAACAGAGTAGATCGTTTCACTGTATTTTATGTTTTAATTATTTTACAATAGCAAAAACTTCAAAACCGATTTTCTTTTACTTCCTACATAAGAGAATGTGCTGATTTATAAGAAAACCAATTTGCAGCCGTGTACCAGAATTCTATTTGAAGATATTGCAAATTTTATAATATCAGATCTTCTTTACATCATATTTATAACAAAGGTTTCATTGTTGGAACAGAGTAGATCGTTTCACTGTATTTTATATTTTAATTACTCTACAAAGGCGAACAACTTCAAAATCGAATTTTTTTTACTTCATACATAAGAAAATGTGCTGATTTATAAATAAACGAATTTCCAGCCGTGCACCAGAATTCTATTCGAAGATATTTATAATTTTATATTATAACATCCACTTTACCTCGTATTTATAACAAAGGTTTCATTGTTGAAAAATGCACATCGTTTCACAGTATTTTATATTTTAAATATTTTACAATGGCGAACAACTTCAAAACCGAATTTTTTTTACTTCCTACATACGAAAATGTGCTGATTTATAAGAAAACCAATTTCCAGCCGTGCACCAGAATTCTATTTGAGGATATTGGAAATTTTATAATATCAGATCTTCTTTACATCGTATTTATAACAAAGGTTTCATTGTTGGAACAGAGTAGATCTTTTCACTGTATTTTATATTTTTAATATTTTACAAAATTGAACAACTTCAAAATCGAATTTTTTTTACTTCATACAATAGAAAATGTGCTGATTTATAAGTAAACGAATTTCCAGCCGTGCTCCAGAAATCTATTCGAAGATATTGATAATTTTATAATATCTCATCCACATTACCTCGTATTTATAGCAAAGGTTTCATTGTTGAGAAATGCATATAGTTGCACAGTATTTTATATTTTAAATATTTTACAATAGCGAACAACTTCAAAACCAAATTTTTTTTACTTCCTATATAAGAAAATGTGCTGATTTATAAGAAAACCAATTTCCAGCCGTGCACCAGAATTCTATTCGAAGATACATAAATTTTTATAATATCACATCTCCTTTACCTCTTATTTATAACAAAGATTTCATTGTTGAAACAGAGTAGATCGTTTCACTGTATTTTATGTTTTAATTATTTTACAATAGCAAAAACTTCAAAACCGATTTTCTTTTACTTCCTACATAAGAGAATGTGCTGATTTATAAGAAAACCAATTTGCAGCCGTGTACCAGAATTCTATTTGAAGATATTGCAAATTTTATAATATCAGATCTTCTTTACATCATATTTATAACAAAGGTTTCATTGTTGGAACAGAGTAGATCGTTTCACTGTATTTTATATTTTAATTACTCTACAAAGGCGAACAACTTCAAAATCGAATTTTTTTTACTTCCTACATACGAAAATGTGCTGATTTATAAGAAAACCAATTTCCAGCCGTGCACCAGAATTCTATTCGAAGATATTGATAATTTTATAATATCTCATCCACTTTACCTCGTATTTATAACAAGGTTTTCATTGTTGAAAAATGCATATCGTTTCACAGTATTTTATATTTTAAATATTTTACAAAGGCGAACAACTTCAAAATCGATTTTTTTTTACTTCCTACATAAGAAAATAAGCTGATTTATAAGTAAACGAATTTCCAGCCGTGCACCAGAATTCTATTCGAAGATATTGATAATTTTATAATATTACATCTCCTTTACCTCTTATTTATAACAAAGATTTCATTGTTGAAATATGCATATCGTTTCACTGTATTTTATATTTTAAATATTTTACAATGGCGAACAACTTCAAAACCGAATTTTTTTTTACTTCCTACATAAGAAAATATGCTGATTTATAGGAAAACCAATTTCCAGCCGTGCACCATAATTCTATTTGAGGATATTGGAAATTTTATAATATCAGATCTTCTTTACATCGTATTTATAACAAAGGTTTCATTGTTTGAACAGAGTAGATCTTTTCACTGTATTTTATATTTTTAATATTTTACAAAAGTGAACAACTTCAAAATCGATTTTTTTTTACTTCATACAATAGAAAATGTGCTGATTTATATGTAAACGAATTTCCAGCCGTGCTCCAGAATTCTATTCGGAGATATTGATAATTTTATAATATCTCATCCACATTACCTCGTATTTATATCAAAGGTTTCATTGTTGAAAAATGCATATCGTTGCACAGTATTTTATATTTTAAATATTTTACAATGGCGAACAACTTCAAAATCGATTTTTTTTTACTTCATACATAAGAAAATGTACTGATTTATAAGTAAACGAATTTCCAGCCGTGCACCAGAATTCTATTCGAAGATATTGATAATTTTATAATATTACATCTCCTTTACCTCTTATTTATAACAAAGGTTTCATTGTTGGAACAGAGTAGATCTTTTCACTGTATTTTATATTTTAAATATTTTACAAAGGCGAACAACTTCAAAACCGAATTTTTTTTACTTCCTACATAAGACAATGTGCTGATTTATAAGAAAACCAATTTCCAGCCTTGTACCAGAATTCTATTTGAGGATATTGGAAATTTTATAATATCAGATCTTATTTACATCGTATTTATAACAAAGGTTTCATTGTTGGAACAGAGTAGATCTTTTCACTGTATTTTATATTTTTAATATTTTACAAAGGTGAACAACTTCAAAATCGATTTTTTTTTTACTTCATACAATAGAAAATGTGCTGATTTATAAGTAAACGAATTTCCAGCCGTGCTCCAGAAATCTATTCGAAGATATTGATAATTTTATAATATCTCATCCACATTACCTCGTATTTATAGCAAAGGTTTCATTGTTGAGAAATGCATATAGTTGCACAGTATTTTATATTTTAAATATTTTACAATAGCGAACAACTTCAAAACCAAATTTTTTTTACTTCCTATATAAGAAAATGTGCTGATTTATAAGAAAACCAATTTCCAGCCGTGCACCAGAATTCTATTCGAAGATACATAAATTTTTATAATATCACATCTCCTTTACCTCTTATTTATAACAAAGATTTCATTGTTGAAACAGAGTAGATCGTTTCACTGTATTTTATGTTTTAATTATTTTACAATAGCAAAAACTTCAAAACCGATTTTCTTTTACTTCCTACATAAGAGAATGTGCTGATTTATAAGAAAACCAATTTGCAGCCGTGTACCAGAATTCTATTTGAAGATATTGCAAATTTTATAATATCAGATCTTCTTTACATCATATTTATAACAAAGGTTTCATTGTTGGAACAGAGTAGATCGTTTCACTGTATTTTATATTTTAATTACTCTACAAAGGCGAACAACTTCAAAATCGAATTTTTTTTACTTCATACATAAGAAAATGTGCTGATTTATAAATAAACGAATTTCCAGCCGTGCACCAGAATTCTATTCGAAGATATTTATAATTTTATATTATAACATCCACTTTACCTCGTATTTATAACAAAGGTTTCATTGTTGAAAAATGCACATCGTTTCACAGTATTTTATATTTTAAATATTTTACAATGGCGAACAACTTCAAAACCGAATTTTTTTTACTTCCTACATACGAAAATGTGCTGATTTATAAGAAAACCAATTTCCAGCCGTGCACCAGAATTCTATTTGAGGATATTGGAAATTTTATAATATCAGATCTTCTTTACATCGTATTTATAACAAAGGTTTCATTGTTGGAACAGAGTAGATCTTTTCACTGTATTTTATATTTTTAATATTTTACAAAATTGAACAACTTCAAAATCGAATTTTTTTTACTTCATACAATAGAAAATGTGCTGATTTATAAGTAAACGAATTTCCAGCCGTGCTCCAGAATTCTATTCGGATATATTGATAATTTTATAATATCTCATCCACATTACCTCGTATTTATATCAAAGGTTTCATTGTTGAAAAATGCATATCGTTGCACAGTATTTTATATTTTAAATATTTTACAATGGCGAACAACTTCAAAACCGAATTTTTTTTACTTCCTACATACGAAAATGTGCTGATTTATAAGAAAACCAATTTCCAGCCGTGCACCAGAATTCTATTCGAAGATATTGATAATTTTATAATATCTCATCCACTTTACCTCGTATTTATAACAAGGTTTTCATTGTTGAAAAATGCATATCGTTTCACAGTATTTTATATTTTAAATATTTTACAAAGGCGAACAACTTCAAAATCGATTTTTTTTTACTTCCTACATAAGAAAATAAGCTGATTTATAAGTAAACGAATTTCCAGCCGTGCACCAGAATTCTATTCGAAGATATTGATAATTTTATAATATTACATCTCCTTTACCTCTTATTTATAACAAAGATTTCATTGTTGAAATATGCATATCGTTTCACTGTATTTTATATTTTAAATATTTTACAATGGCGAACAACTTCAAAACCGAATTTTTTTTTACTTCCTACATAAGAAAATATGCTGATTTATAGGAAAACCAATTTCCAGCCGTGCACCATAATTCTATTTGAGGATATTGGAAATTTTATAATATCAGATCTTCTTTACATCGTATTTATAACAAAGGTTTCATTGTTTGAACAGAGTAGATCTTTTCACTGTATTTTATATTTTTAATATTTTACAAAAGTGAACAACTTCAAAATCGATTTTTTTTTACTTCATACAATAGAAAATGTGCTGATTTATATGTAAACGAATTTCCAGCCGTGCTCCAGAATTCTATTCGGAGATATTGATAATTTTATAATATCTCATCCACATTACCTCGTATTTATATCAAAGGTTTCATTGTTGAAAAATGCATATCGTTGCACAGTATTTTATATTTTAAATATTTTACAATGGCGAACAACTTCAAAATCGATTTTTTTTTTACTTCATACATAAGAAAATGTACTGATTTATAAGTAAACGAATTTCCAGCCGTGCACCAGAATTCTATTCGAAGATATTGATAATTTTATAATATTACATCTCCTTTACCTCTTATTTATAACAAAGGTTTCATTGTTGGAACAGAGTAGATCTTTTCACTGTATTTTATATTTTAAATATTTTACAAAGGCGAACAACTTCAAAACCGAATTTTTTTTACTTCCTACATAAGACAATGTGCTGATTTATAAGAAAACCAATTTCCAGCCTTGTACCAGAATTCTATTTGAGGATATTGGAAATTTTATAATATCAGATCTTATTTACATCGTATTTATAACAAAGGTTTCATTGTTGGAACAGAGTAGATCTTTTCACTGTATTTTATATTTTTAATATTTTACAAAGGTGAACAACTTCAAAATCGATTTTTTTTTTACTTCATACAATAGAAAATGTGCTGATTTATAAGTAAACGAATTTCCAGCCGTGCTCCAGAAATCTATTCGAAGATATTGATAATTTTATAATATCTCATCCACATTACCTCGTATTTATAGCAAAGGTTTCATTGTTGAGAAATGCATATAGTTGCACAGTATTTTATATTTTAAATATTTTACAATAGCGAACAACTTCAAAACCAAATTTTTTTTACTTCCTATATAAGAAAATGTGCTGATTTATAAGAAAACCAATTTCCAGCCGTGCACCAGAATTCTATTCGAAGATACATAAATTTTTATAATATCACATCTCCTTTACCTCTTATTTATAACAAAGATTTCATTGTTGAAACAGAGTAGATCGTTTCACTGTATTTTATGTTTTAATTATTTTACAATAGCAAAAACTTCAAAACCGATTTTCTTTTACTTCCTACATAAGAGAATGTGCTGATTTATAAGAAAACCAATTTGCAGCCGTGTACCAGAATTCTATTTGAAGATATTGCAAATTTTATAATATCAGATCTTCTTTACATCATATTTATAACAAAGGTTTCATTGTTGGAACAGAGTAGATCGTTTCACTGTATTTTATATTTTAATTACTCTACAAAGGCGAACAACTTCAAAATCGAATTTTTTTTACTTCATACATAAGAAAATGTGCTGATTTATAAATAAACGAATTTCCAGCCGTGCACCAGAATTCTATTCGAAGATATTTATAATTTTATATTATAACATCCACTTTACCTCGTATTTATAACAAAGGTTTCATTGTTGAAAAATGCACATCGTTTCACAGTATTTTATATTTTAAATATTTTACAATGGCGAACAACTTCAAAACCGAATTTTTTTTACTTCCTACATACGAAAATGTGCTGATTTATAAGAAAACCAATTTCCAGCCGTGCACCAGAATTCTATTTGAGGATATTGGAAATTTTATAATATCAGATCTTCTTTACATCGTATTTATAACAAAGGTTTCATTGTTGGAACAGAGTAGATCTTTTCACTGTATTTTATATTTTTAATATTTTACAAAATTGAACAACTTCAAAATCGAATTTTTTTTACTTCATACAATAGAAAATGTGCTGATTTATAAGTAAACGAATTTCCAGCCGTGCTCCAGAATTCTATTCGGATATATTGATAATTTTATAATATCTCATCCACATTACCTCGTATTTATATCAAAGGTTTCATTGTTGAAAAATGCATATCGTTGCACAGTATTTTATATTTTAAATATTTTACAATGGCGAACAACTTCAAAACCGAATTTTTTTTACTTCCTACATACGAAAATGTGCTGATTTATAAGAAAACCAATTTCCAGCCGTGCACCAGAATTCTATTCGAAGATATTGATAATTTTATAATATCTCATCCACTTTACCTCGTATTTATAACAAGGTTTTCATTGTTGAAAAATGCATATCGTTTCACAGTATTTTATATTTTAAATATTTTACAAAGGCGAACAACTTCAAAATCGATTTTTTTTTACTTCCTACATAAGAAAATAAGCTGATTTATAAGTAAACGAATTTCCAGCCGTGCACCAGAATTCTATTCGAAGATATTGATAATTTTATAATATTACATCTCCTTTACCTCTTATTTATAACAAAGATTTCATTGTTGAAATATGCATATCGTTTCACTGTATTTTATATTTTAAATATTTTACAATGGCGAACAACTTCAAAACCGAATTTTTTTTTACTTCCTACATAAGAAAATATGCTGATTTATAGGAAAACCAATTTCCAGCCGTGCACCATAATTCTATTTGAGGATATTGGAAATTTTATAATATCAGATCTTCTTTACATCGTATTTATAACAAAGGTTTCATTGTTTGAACAGAGTAGATCTTTTCACTGTATTTTATATTTTTAATATTTTACAAAAGTGAACAACTTCAAAATCGATTTTTTTTTACTTCATACAATAGAAAATGTGCTGATTTATATGTAAACGAATTTCCAGCCGTGCTCCAGAATTCTATTCGGAGATATTGATAATTTTATAATATCTCATCCACATTACCTCGTATTTATATCAAAGGTTTCATTGTTGAAAAATGCATATCGTTGCACAGTATTTTATATTTTAAATATTTTACAATGGCGAACAACTTCAAAATCGATTTTTTTTTTACTTCATACATAAGAAAATGTACTGATTTATAAGTAAACGAATTTCCAGCCGTGCACCAGAATTCTATTCGAAGATATTGATAATTTTATAATATTACATCTCCTTTACCTCTTATTTATAACAAAGGTTTCATTGTTGGAACAGAGTAGATCTTTTCACTGTATTTTATATTTTAAATATTTTACAAAGGCGAACAACTTCAAAACCGAATTTTTTTTACTTCCTACATAAGACAATGTGCTGATTTATAAGAAAACCAATTTCCAGCCTTGTACCAGAATTCTATTTGAGGATATTGGAAATTTTATAATATCAGATCTTATTTACATCGTATTTATAACAAAGGTTTCATTGTTGGAACAGAGTAGATCTTTTCACTGTATTTTATATTTTTAATATTTTACAAAGGTGAACAACTTCAAAATCGATTTTTTTTTTACTTCATACAATAGAAAATGTGCTGATTTATAAGTAAACGAATTTCCAGCCGTGCTCCAGAAATCTATTCGAAGATATTGATAATTTTATAATATCTCATCCACATTACCTCGTATTTATAGCAAAGGTTTCATTGTTGAGAAATGCATATAGTTGCACAGTATTTTATATTTTAAATATTTTACAATAGCGAACAACTTCAAAACCAAATTTTTTTTACTTCCTATATAAGAAAATGTGCTGATTTATAAGAAAACCAATTTCCAGCCGTGCACCAGAATTCTATTCGAAGATACATAAATTTTTATAATATCACATCTCCTTTACCTCTTATTTATAACAAAGATTTCATTGTTGAAACAGAGTAGATCGTTTCACTGTATTTTATGTTTTAATTATTTTACAATAGCAAAAACTTCAAAACCGATTTTCTTTTACTTCCTACATAAGAGAATGTGCTGATTTATAAGAAAACCAATTTGCAGCCGTGTACCAGAATTCTATTTGAAGATATTGCAAATTTTATAATATCAGATCTTCTTTACATCATATTTATAACAAAGGTTTCATTGTTGGAACAGAGTAGATCGTTTCACTGTATTTTATATTTTAATTACTCTACAAAGGCGAACAACTTCAAAATCGAATTTTTTTTACTTCATACATAAGAAAATGTGCTGATTTATAAATAAACGAATTTCCAGCCGTGCACCAGAATTCTATTCGAAGATATTTATAATTTTATATTATAACATCCACTTTACCTCGTATTTATAACAAAGGTTTCATTGTTGAAAAATGCACATCGTTTCACAGTATTTTATATTTTAAATATTTTACAATGGCGAACAACTTCAAAACCGAATTTTTTTTACTTCCTACATACGAAAATGTGCTGATTTATAAGAAAACCAATTTCCAGCCGTGCACCAGAATTCTATTTGAGGATATTGGAAATTTTATAATATCAGATCTTCTTTACATCGTATTTATAACAAAGGTTTCATTGTTGGAACAGAGTAGATCTTTTCACTGTATTTTATATTTTTAATATTTTACAAAATTGAACAACTTCAAAATCGAATTTTTTTTACTTCATACAATAGAAAATGTGCTGATTTATAAGTAAACGAATTTCCAGCCGTGCTCCAGAATTCTATTCGGATATATTGATAATTTTATAATATCTCATCCACATTACCTCGTATTTATATCAAAGGTTTCATTGTTGAAAAATGCATATCGTTGCACAGTATTTTATATTTTAAATATTTTACAATGGCGAACAACTTCAAAACCGAATTTTTTTTACTTCCTACATACGAAAATGTGCTGATTTATAAGAAAACCAATTTCCAGCCGTGCACCAGAATTCTATTCGAAGATATTGATAATTTTATAATATCTCATCCACTTTACCTCGTATTTATAACAAGGTTTTCATTGTTGAAAAATGCATATCGTTTCACAGTATTTTATATTTTAAATATTTTACAAAGGCGAACAACTTCAAAATCGATTTTTTTTTACTTCCTACATAAGAAAATAAGCTGATTTATAAGTAAACGAATTTCCAGCCGTGCACCAGAATTCTATTCGAAGATATTGATAATTTTATAATATTACATCTCCTTTACCTCTTATTTATAACAAAGATTTCATTGTTGAAATATGCATATCGTTTCACTGTATTTTATATTTTAAATATTTTACAATGGCGAACAACTTCAAAACCGAATTTTTTTTTACTTCCTACATAAGAAAATATGCTGATTTATAGGAAAACCAATTTCCAGCCGTGCACCATAATTCTATTTGAGGATATTGGAAATTTTATAATATCAGATCTTCTTTACATCGTATTTATAACAAAGGTTTCATTGTTTGAACAGAGTAGATCTTTTCACTGTATTTTATATTTTTAATATTTTACAAAGGTGAACAACTTCAAAATCGATTTTTTTTTTACTTCATACAATAGAAAATGTGCTGATTTATAAGTAAACGAATTTCCAGCCGTGCTCCAGAAATCTATTCGAAGATATTGATAATTTTATAATATCTCATCCACATTACCTCGTATTTATAGCAAAGGTTTCATTGTTGAAAAATGCATATAGTTGCACAGTATTTTATATTTTAAATATTTTACAATAGCGAACAACTTCAAAACCAAATTTTTTTTACTTCCTATATAAGAAAATGTGCTGATTTATAAGAAAACCAATTTCCAGCCGTGCACCAGAATTCTATTCGAAGATACATAAATTTTTATAATATCACATCTCCTTTACCTCTTATTTATAACAAAGATTTCATTGTTGAAACAGAGTAGATCGTTTCACTGTATTTTATGTTTTAATTATTTTACAATAGCAAAAACTTCAAAACCGATTTTCTTTTACTTCCTACATAAGAGAATGTGCTGATTTATAAGAAAACCAATTTGCAGCCGTGTACCAGAATTCTATTTGAAGATATTGCAAATTTTATAATATCAGATCTTCTTTACATCATATTTATAACAAAGGTTTCATTGTTGGAACAGAGTAGATCGTTTCACTGTATTTTATATTTTAATTACTTTACAAAGGCGAACAACTTCAAAACCGAATTTTTTTTACTTCCTACATAAGACAATGTGCTGATTTATAAGAAAACCAATTTCCAGCCTTGTACCAGAATTCTATTTGAGGATATTGGAAATTTTATAATATCAGATCTTATTTACATCGTATTTATAACAAAGGTTTCATTGTTGGAACAGAGTAGATCTTTTCACTGTATTTTATATTTTTAATATTTTACAAAGGTGAACAACTTCAAAATCGATTTTTTTTTTACTTCATACAATAGAAAATGTGCTGATTTATAAGTAAACGAATTTCCAGCCGTGCTCCAGAAATCTATTCGAAGATATTGATAATTTTATAATATCTCATCCACATTACCTCGTATTTATAGCAAAGGTTTCATTGTTGAAAAATGCATATAGTTGCACAGTATTTTATATTTTAAATATTTTACAATAGCGAACAACTTCAAAACCAAATTTTTTTTACTTCCTATATAAGAAAATGTGCTGATTTATAAGAAAACCAATTTCCAGCCGTGCACCAGAATTCTATTCGAAGATACATAAATTTTTATAATATCACATCTCCTTTACCTCTTATTTATAACAAAGATTTCATTGTTGAAACAGAGTAGATCGTTTCAGTGTATTTTATGTTTTAATTATTTTACAATAGCAAAAACTTCAAAACCGATTTTCTTTTACTTCCTACATAAGAGAATGTGCTGATTTATAAGAAAACCAATTTGCAGCCGTGTACCAGAATTCTATTTGAAGATATTGCAAATTTTATAATATCAGATCTTCTTTACATCATATTTATAACAAAGGTTTCATTGTTGGAACAGAGTAGATCGTTTCACTGTATTTTATATTTTAATTACTTTACAAAGGCGAACAACTTCAAAATCGAATTTTTTTTACTTCATACATAAGAAAATGTGCTGATTTATAAATAAACGAATTTCCAGCCGTGCACCAGAATTCTATTCGAAGATATTTATAATTTTATATTATAACATCCACTTTACCTCGTATTTATAACAAAGGTTTCATTGTTGAAAAATGCACATCGTTTCACAGTATTTTATATTTTAAATATTTTACAATGGCGAACAACTTCAAAACCGAATTTTTTTTACTTCCTACATAAGACAATGTGCTGATTTATAAGAAAACCAATTTGCAGCCGTGTACCAGAATTCTATTTGAAGATATTGCAAATTTTATAATATCAGATCTTCTTTACATCGTATTTATAACAAAGGTTTCATTGTTGGAACAGAGTAGATCTTTTCACTGTATTTTATATTTTTAATATTTTACAAAAGTGAACAACTTCAAAATCGAATTTTTTTTACTTCATACAATAGAAAATGTTCTGATTTATAAGTAAACGAATTTCCAGCCGTGCTCCAGAATTCTATTCGGATATATTGATAATTTTATAATAGTATCTCATCCACATTATCTCGTATTTATATCAAAGGTTTCATTGTTGAAAAATGCATATCGTTGCACAGTATTTTATATTTTAAATATTTTACAATGGCGAACAACTTCAAAACCGAATTTTTTTTACTTCCTACATAAGAGAATGTGCTGATTTATAAGAAAACCAATTTGCAGCCGTGTACCAGAATTCTATTTGAAGATATTGCAAATTTTATAATATCAGATCTTCTTTACATCGTATTTATAACAAAGGTTTCATTGTTGGAACAGAGTAGATCGTTTCACGGTATTTTATGTTTTAATTATTTTACAATGGCGAACAACTTCAAAACCGATTTTTTTTTACTTCATACATAAGAAAATGTACTGATTTATAAGTAAACGAATTTCCAGCCGTGCACCAGAATTCTATTCGAAGATATTGATAATTTTATAATATCTCATCCACTTTACCTCGTATTTATAACAAAGTTTTCATTGTTGAAAAATGCATATCGTTTCACAGTATTTTATATTTTAAATATTTTACAAAGGCGAATAACTTCAAAACAGAATTTTTTTTACTTCCTACATAAGAAAATATGCTGATTTATAAGAAAACCAATTTCCAGCCGTGCACCAGAATTCTATTTGAGGATATTGGAAATTTTATAATATCAGATCTTCTTTACATCGTATTTATAACAAAGGTTCCATTGTTGGAACAGAGTAGATCTTTTCACTGTATTTTATATTTTTAATATTTTACAAAATTGAACAACTTCAAAATCGAATTTTTTTTACTTCATACAATAGAAAATGTGCTGATTTATAAGTAAACGAATTTCCAGCCGTGCTCCAGAATTCTATTCGGATATATTGATAATTTTATAATATCTCATCCACATTACCTCGTATTTATATCAAAGGTTTCATTGTTGAAAAATGCATATCGTTGCACAGTATTTTATATTTTAAATATTTTACAATGGCGAACAACTTCAAAACCGAATTTTTTTTACTTCCTACATACGAAAATGTGCTGATTTATAAGAAAACCAATTTCCAGCCGTGCACCAGAATTCTATTCGAAGATATTGATAATTTTATAATATCTCATCCACTTTACCTCGTATTTATAACAAGGTTTTCATTGTTGAAAAATGCATATCGTTTCACAGTATTTTATATTTTAAATATTTTACAAAGGCGAACAACTTCAAAATCGATTTTTTCTTTACTTCATACATAAGAAAATGTACTGATTTATAAGTAAACGAATTTCCAGCCGTGCACCAGAATTCTATTCGAAGATATTGATAATTTTATAATATCTCATCCACATTACCTCGTATTTATAGCAAAGGTTTCATTGTTGAAAAATGCATATAGTTGCACAGTATTTTATATTTTAAATATTTTACAATAGCGAACAACTTCAAAACCAAATTTTTTTTACTTCCTATATAAGAAAATGTGCTGATTTATAAGAAAACCAATTTCCAGCCGTGCACCAGAATTCTATTCGAAGATACATAAATTTTTATAATATCACATCTCCTTTACCTCTTATTTATAACAAAGATTTCATTGTTGAAACAGAGTAGATCGTTTCAGTGTATTTTATGTTTTAATTATTTTACAATAGCAAAAACTTCAAAACCGATTTTCTTTTACTTCCTACATAAGAGAATGTGCTGATTTATAAGAAAACCAATTTGCAGCCGTGTACCAGAATTCTATTTGAAGATATTGCAAATTTTATAATATCAGATCTTCTTTACATCATATTTATAACAAAGGTTTCATTGTTGGAACAGAGTAGATCGTTTCACTGTATTTTATATTTTAATTACTTTACAAAGGCGAACAACTTCAAAATCGAATTTTTTTTACTTCATACATAAGAAAATGTGCTGATTTATAAATAAACGAATTTCCAGCCGTGCACCAGAATTCTATTCGAAGATATTTATAATTTTATATTATAACATCCACTTTACCTCGTATTTATAACAAAGGTTTCATTGTTGAAAAATGCACATCGTTTCACAGTATTTTATATTTTAAATATTTTACAATGGCGAACAACTTCAAAACCGAATTTTTTTTACTTCCTACATAAGACAATGTGCTGATTTATAAGAAAACCAATTTGCAGCCGTGTACCAGAATTCTATTTGAAGATATTGCAAATTTTATAATATCAGATCTTCTTTACATCGTATTTATAACAAAGGTTTCATTGTTGGAACAGAGTAGATCTTTTCACTGTATTTTATATTTTTAATATTTTACAAAAGTGAACAACTTCAAAATCGAATTTTTTTTACTTCATACAATAGAAAATGTTCTGATTTATAAGTAAACGAATTTCCAGCCGTGCTCCAGAATTCTATTCGGATATATTGATAATTTTATAATAGTATCTCATCCACATTATCTCGTATTTATATCAAAGGTTTCATTGTTGAAAAATGCATATCGTTGCACAGTATTTTATATTTTAAATATTTTACAATGGCGAACAACTTCAAAACCGAATTTTTTTTACTTCCTACATAAGAGAATGTGCTGATTTATAAGAAAACCAATTTGCAGCCGTGTACCAGAATTCTATTTGAAGATATTGCAAATTTTATAATATCAGATCTTCTTTACATCGTATTTATAACAAAGGTTTCATTGTTGGAACAGAGTAGATCGTTTCACGGTATTTTATGTTTTAATTATTTTACAATGGCGAACAACTTCAAAACCGATTTTTTTTTACTTCATACATAAGAAAATGTACTGATTTATAAGTAAACGAATTTCCAGCCGTGCACCAGAATTCTATTCGAAGATATTGATAATTTTATAATATCTCATCCACTTTACCTCGTATTTATAACAAAGTTTTCATTGTTGAAAAATGCATATCGTTTCACAGTATTTTATATTTTAAATATTTTACAAAGGCGAATAACTTCAAAACAGAATTTTTTTTACTTCCTACATAAGAAAATATGCTGATTTATAAGAAAACCAATTTCCAGCCGTGCACCAGAATTCTATTTGAGGATATTGGAAATTTTATAATATCAGATCTTCTTTACATCGTATTTATAACAAAGGTTCCATTGTTGGAACAGAGTAGATCTTTTCACTGTATTTTATATTTTTAATATTTTACAAAATTGAACAACTTCAAAATCGAATTTTTTTTACTTCATACAATAGAAAATGTGCTGATTTATAAGTAAACGAATTTCCAGCCGTGCTCCAGAATTCTATTCGGATATATTGATAATTTTATAATATCTCATCCACATTACCTCGTATTTATATCAAAGGTTTCATTGTTGAAAAATGCATATCGTTGCACAGTATTTTATATTTTAAATATTTTACAATGGCGAACAACTTCAAAACCGAATTTTTTTTACTTCCTACATACGAAAATGTGCTGATTTATAAGAAAACCAATTTCCAGCCGTGCACCAGAATTCTATTCGAAGATATTGATAATTTTATAATATCTCATCCACTTTACCTCGTATTTATAACAAGGTTTTCATTGTTGAAAAATGCATATCGTTTCACAGTATTTTATATTTTAAATATTTTACAAAGGCGAACAACTTCAAAATCGATTTTTTCTTTACTTCATACATAAGAAAATGTACTGATTTATAAGTAAACGAATTTCCAGCCGTGCACCAGAATTCTATTCGAAGATATTGATAATTTTATAATATCTCATCCACTTTACCTCGTATTTATAACAAAGTTTTCATTGTTGAAAAATGCATATCGTTTCACAGTATTTTATATTTTAAATATTTTACAAAGGCGAACAACTTCAAAATCGATTTTTTTTACTTCCTACATAAGAAAATAAGCTGATTTATAAGTAAACGAATTTCCAGCCGTGCACCAGAATTCTATTCGAAGATATTGATAATTTTATAATATTACATCTCCTTTAACTCTTATTTATAACAAAGATTTCATTGTTGAAATATGCATATCGTTTCACTGTATTTTATATTTTAAATATTTTACAATGGCGAACAACTTCAAAACCGAATTTTTTTTTACTTCCTACATAAGAAAATATGCTGATTTATAGGAAAACCAATTTCCAGCCGTGCACCATAATTCTATTTGAGGATATTGGAAATTTTATAATATCAGATCTTCTTTACATCGTATTTATAACAAAGGTTTCATTGTTTGAACAGAGTAGATCTTTTCACTGTATTTTATATTTTTAATATTTTACAAAAGTGAACAACTTCAAAATCGATTTTTTTTTACTTCATACAATAGAAAATGTGCTGATTTATATGTAAACGAATTTCCAGCCGTGCTCCAGAATTCTATTCGGAGATATTGATAATTTTATAATATCTCATCCACATTACCTCGTATTTATATCAAAGGTTTCATTGTTGAAAAATGCATATCGTTGCACAGTATTTTATATTTTAAATATTTTACAATGGCGAACAACTTCAAAATCGATTTTTTTTTACTTCATACATAAGAAAATGTACTGATTTATAAGTAAACGAATTTCCAGCCGTGCACCAGAATTCTATTCGAAGATATTGATAATTTTATAATATTACATCTCCTTTACCTCTTATTTATAACAAAGGTTTCATTGTTGGAACAGAGTAGATCTTTTCACTGTATTTTATATTTTAAATATTTTACAATGGCGAACAACTTCAAAACCGAATTTTTTTTACTTCCTACATAAGACAATGTGCTGATTTATAAGAAAACCAATTTCCAGCCTTGTACCAGAATTCTATTGGAGGATATTGGAAATTTTATAATATCAGATCTTATTTACATCGTATTTATAACAAAGGTTTCATTGTTGGAACAGAGTAGATCTTTTCACTGTATTTTATATTTTTAATATTTTACAAAGGTGAACAACTTCAAAATCGATTTTTTTTTTACTTCATACAATAGAAAATGTGCTGATTTATAAGTAAACGAATTTCCAGCCGTGCTCCAGAAATCTATTCGAAGATATTGATAATTTTATAATATCTCATCCACATTACCTCGTATTTATAGCAAAGGTTTCATTGTTGAAAAATGCATATAGTTGCACAGTATTTTATATTTTAAATATTTTACAATAGCGAACAACTTCAAAACCAAATTTTTTTTACTTCCTATATAAGAAAATGTGCTGATTTATAAGAAAACCAATTTCCAGCCGTGCACCAGAATTCTATTCGAAGATACATAAATTTTTATAATATCACATCTCCTTTACCTCTTATTTATAACAAAGATTTCATTGTTGAAACAGAGTAGATCGTTTCACTGTATTTTATGTTTTAATTATTTTTCAAAGGCGAACAACTTCAAAATCGATTTTTTTTTACTTCATACATAAGAAAATGTACTGATTTATAAGTAAACGAATTTCCAGCCGTGCACCAGAATTCTATTCGAAGATATTGATAATTTTATAATATTACATCTCCTTTACCTCTTATTTATAAAAAGTTTTCATTGTTGAAAAATGCATATCGTTTCACTGTATTTTATATTTTAAATATTTTACAATGGCGAACAACTTCAAAACTGAATTTTTTTTACTTCCTACATACGAAAATGTGCTGATTTATAAGAAAACCAATTTCCAGCCGTACACCAGAATTCTATTCGAAGATACATATAATTTTATAATATCACATCTCCTTTACCTCTTATTTATAACAAAGATTTCATTGTTGAAACAGAGTAGATCGTTTCACTGTATTTTATGTTTTAATTATTTTACAATGGCAAAAACTTCAAAACCGATTTTTTTTTACTTCCTACATAAGAGAATGTGCTGATTTATAAGAAAACCAATTTGCAGCCGTGTACCAGAATTCTATTTGAAGATATTGCAAATTTTATAATATCAGATCTTCTGTACATCGTATTTATAACAAAGGTTTCATTGTTGGAACAGAGTAGATCGTTTCACTGTATTTTATGTTTTAATTATTTTACAATGGCGAACAACTTCAAAACCGATTTTTTTTTTACTTCATACATAAGAAAATGTACTGATTTATAAGTAAACGAATTTCCAGCCGTGCACCAGAATTCTATTCGAAGATATTGATAATTTTATAATATCTCAACCACTTTACCTCGTATTTATAACAAAGTTTTCATTGTTGAAAAATGCATATCGTTTCACAGTATTTTATATTTTAAATATTTTACAAAGGCGAATAACTTCAAAACCGAATTTTTTTTACTTCCTACATAAGAAAATATGCTGATTTATAAGAAAACCAATTTCCAGCCGTGCACCAGAATTCTATTTGAGGATATTGGAAATTTTATAATATCAGATCTTCTTTACATCGTATTTATAACAAAGGTTTCATTGTTGGAACAGAGTAGATCTTTTCACTGTATTTTATATTTTTAATATTTTACAAAATTGAACAACTTCAAAATCGAATTTTTTTTACTTCATACAATAGAAAATGTGCTGATTTATAAGTAAACGAATTTCCAGCCGTGCTCCAGAATTCTATTCGGAGATATTGATAATTTTATAATATCTCATCCACATTACCTCGTATTTATATCAAAGGTTTCATTGTTGAAAAATGCATATCGTTGCACAGTATTTTATATTTTAAATATTTTACAATGGCGAACAACTTCAAAACCGAATTTTTTTTACTTCCTACATACGAAAATGTGCTGATTTATAAGAAAACCAATTTCCAGCCGTGCACCAGAATTCTATTCGAAGATACATATAATTTTATAATATCACATCTCCTTTACCTCTTATTTATAACAAAGATTTCATTGTTGAAACAGAGTAGATCGTTTCACTGTATTTTATGTTTTAATTATTTTACAATGGCGAACAACTTCAAAACCGATTTTTTTTTACTTCATACATAAGAAAATGTACTGATTTAGAAGTAAACGAATTTCCAGCCGTGCACCAGAATTCTATTCGAAGATATTGATAATTTTATAATATCTCATCCACTTTACCTCGTATTTATAACAAGGTTTTCATTGTTGAAAAATGCATATCGTTTCACAGTATTTTATATTTTAAATATTTTACAAAGGCGAACAACTTCAAAATCGATTTTTTTTTACTTCATACATAAGAAAATGTACTGATTTATAAGTAAACGAATTTCCAGCCGTGCACCAGAATTCTATTCGAAGATATTGATAATTTTATAATATCTCATCCACTTTACCTCGTATTTATAACAAAGTTTTCATTGTTGAAAAATGCATATCGTTTCACAGTATTTTATATTTTAAATATTTTACAAAGGCGAACAACTTCAAAATCGATTTTTTTTACTTCCTACATAAGAAAATATGCTGATTTATAAGTAAACGAATTTCCAGCCGTGCACCAGAATTCTATTCGAAGATATTGATAATTTTATAATATTACATCTCCTTTACCTCTTATTTATAACAAAGTTTTCATTGTTGAAATATGCATATCGTTTCACTGTATTTTATATTTTAAATATTTTACAATGGCGAACAACTTCAAAACCGAATTTTTTTTTACTTCCTACATAAGAAAATATGCTGATTTATAGGAAAACCAATTTCCAGCCGTGCACCATAATTCTATTTGAGGATATTGGAAATTTTATAATATCAGATCTTCTTTACATCGTATTTATAACAAAGGTTTCATTGTTTGAACAGAGTAGATCTTTTCACTGTATTTTATATTTTTAATATTTTACAAAAGTGAACAACTTCAAAATCGATTTTGTTTTACTTCATACAATAGAAAATGTGCTGATTTATATGTAAACGAATTTCCAGCCGTGCTCCAGAATTCTATTCGGAGATATTGATAATTTTATAATATCTCATCCACATTACCTCGTATTTATATCAAAGGTTTCATTGTTGAAAAATGCATATCGTTGCACAGTATTTTATATTTTAAATATTTTACAATGGCGAACAACTTCAAAACCGAATTTTTTTTACTTCCTGCATACGAAAATGTGCTGATTTATAAGAAAACCAATTTCCAGCCGTGCACCAGAATTCTATTCGAAGATACATATAATTTTATAATATCACATCTCCTTTTCCTCTTATTTATAACAAAGATTTCATTGTTGAAACAGAGTAGATCGTTTCACTGTATTTTATATTTTAATTATTTTACAAAGGCGAACAACTTCAAAATCGAATTTTTTTTACTTCATACATAAGAAAATGTGCTGATTTATAAATAAACGAATTTCCAGCCGTGCACCAGAATTCTATTCGAAGATATTTATAATTTTATATTATAACATCCACTTTACCTCGTATTTATAACAAAGGTTTAATTGTTGAAAAATGCACATCGTTTCACAGTATTTTATATTTTAAATATTTTACAATGGCGAACAACTTCAAAACCGAATTTTTTTTACTTCCTACATAAGACAATGTGCTGATTTATAAGAAAACCTATTTCCAGGCGTGTACCAGAATTCTATTTGAAGATATTGCAAATTTTATAATATCAGATCTTCTTTACATCCTATTTATAACAAAGGTTTCATTGTTGGAACAGAGTAGATCTTTTCACTGTATTTTATATTTTTAATATTTTACAAAAGTGAACAACTTCAAAATCGAATTTTTTTTACTTCATACAATAGAAAATGTTCTGATTTATAAGTAAACGAATTTCCAGCCGTGCTCCAGAATTCTATTCGGATATATTGATAATTTTATAATAGTATCTCATCCACATTATCTCGTATTTATATCAAAGGTTTCATTGTTGAAAAATGCATATCGTTGCACAGTATTTTATATTTTAAATATTTTACAATGGCGAACAACTTCAAAACCGAATTTTTTTTACTTCCTACATAAGAGAATGTGCTGATTTATAAGAAAACCAATTTGCAGCCGTGTACCAGAATTCTATTTGAAGATATTGCAAATTTTATAATATCAGATCTTCTTTACATCGTATTTATAACAAAGGTTTCATTGTTGGAACAGAGTAGATCTTTTCACTGTATTTTATATTTTTAATATTTTACAAAATTGAACAACTT